>OY970829.1:66202542-66951527 GCA_963853835.1 Calendula officinalis | reverse complement strand
AAAATTGGTATCAATTTTTTTAATTACTATATACATTCCAACATTAAAACCACATTTTGACTTTTGTGGTCAGAGGAGCCATGGTTAATTTCAAAAATCAACTGGGACCTATCCCAAATTTGGCCAACATTATTTTGGCGAAATAGCCACTAATTTTGCATACTTGTGTAATTTATATTCTTATTGGTGAAAATGGTTAATTTGTACAATAAAGTGAATTACAAACGATTATGCGAAAATCAATTTATCGTTCAAAATAACCTTTTTCATTCTTTAATAAGTACTAATTTTTGTTGGTGAGTTTTACAATAACTATAGTTGGGTATATACTGGAACCTTCAATCTTGATTTTTATATGGATGTAGAAGATTTATCTTATTTTACAACATTTGGAGGAAGAAATGCTTAGAATGTAAATTGGGTATGTAAATTTCGATAGTAGCTTACAAAAATGAGACAACATAAAAAAGGCACTGAGCGTCTTCCGAACAACTTTTACTCGCTATGAAATATAGTATAACTTTTGTTAGAATACGAATATTGTTAGATTACGTTTAACCTATAACTTTTGTTCACCGCAAAATATAGTTACGGGTACCCACCGCCACCTTTAAACGTCAATGGTCATTCTTGATTTGTATCTCTATTTGATACATAATTATCATGCTTATGTACTGTAATTATTATAACAAATATGCAACGAAACAACATTTGATCGCCTGGAATATATTGTTCGCAGCCCGCCGCATCGCGCGGGTTTTAACCTAGTTATGTTTGATGAGTATTATGTTTGATGTTGAATATCTACTACATAACATACAAAAATGAGTATTATGTTTGATGTTGTATTTAACTCTTAAAGTTATTTAATGGGATTATTTAACCCAAATGTATATTCAAGTAGATTAAGTGTCACAATTTAAGATTATATAATTAATTAAAATTAAATTGTTACACTTAATATATAGGTTTTAGTTTCTAGCATGTGAAAAGACACATATTAAATTATTAATTAATTTATACATTTAGTATAAATAGGTAGGTGTGGTTGTTAATTTCATTTATATATTCTCTTATTATTATGAATATCATTTTGGCGAATCGGTGAATGAAATTTGTCTCGATTGTTTTCTAAGTGATTTTTGTGTAATGATACATTGTTTAATTTAGGTTTGTTTATTTTGTAGGATCGACTATCTCCGGCGGCTACTATGAAGATTTCAAAATATCTTATACTCAAGTCGGTATGATTATGATTTAGTTCCTCATAATTCTGTGATTATATCATTTAGTTCTTTGATTATATAATTCTTTAATTATACTTATACTCAAGTGTTAAAGCTTAGATAGTATATATGACACACACCAATAGCTAAACATGTGGGTTGACGATACGATCGTTGGGCAACACAAGGCATGACGACAATGCAAACGGGAAAACAAAAGGAACAAATGATGATTGGAGGTGAAGGCAAGTCACATTGTACATTACTTTAATAATCAATATGTAGTAAAGTTTATAATAAACAAGATCCTTCATTTTCATATAAGTGTTCGCTTACATATTTGTAAATATAAATAAATTAATATATTATCTTTAAAAGTTGAGTTTTGTCATAAAAATAAGAAATTTATGTAATAAAAAGAATATAGTAAAAACTAATATCTCTATAAAATTTTCATATCAAAAGTCTTGAAATAATATTATTAGTAAATAACTAAAGTAATAAAATCATGTATATTTATAATAAAATCTAATAAATTGACTTATCATGAGTTTTAAAATAATTATTAGAAAATGATTACGAGTAATAAACTAAGGTATAGTTTGTCATAAATATGATTAATAAATTAATGTAATGAAAAAGACTATTGTAATATAAAAAAATATAATAAAAACTAATAACTTCATCAAATTGTAATATCGAAAGTCATGAAATAATGTCTAAACTAATGTAGAATATAATTACATTTATTTAATATATAATAAAGTTGAATTTTGGTCATAAATATGAATAAAAAACAATTATGACTAATAAACTCAAATTGTCACATGAAAAGTCTTGAAATAATTATTAGTAAATTAATGTAAGTTATAAAAACTATTTTATAATAAAATAAGTAGAATTTAATTATAATTATTTAATATATTTAAAAGTTGAAGAAATAATTATGACTAATAAACTCAAATTGTCATATGAAAAGTCTTTAAATAATTATTAGTAAATTAAAATAAGTAATAAAAACCATTTTATAATAAAAATAAGTATAATTTAATTATAGTTATTTAATATATTTATAAGATGAAGAAATAATTATGACTAATAAACTCAAACTGTCATATGAAAAGTCTTGAAATAATAATCAATTTACCATTTCAATTCAATATTAAACATACTCATCCGTTTTTAGAAGCTAAGAGGTTGAATGCTTCTAGATAGGAAGAATTACAATATATATAAATATTTTAAACTCAATATACAATATATATCCGAATTAAAGGAAGAATTAGTGTAGTATCATTTTACTTCGTGTACAACATAATCAATTTACCGTTCAATATCTGTTTTACTTCATATACAATAAATAAATATCACAATCTACAATAAACACGTATCTTTTGTTGGATTGGAAGAACTAGATGTTGCATTTAATTAAAACAAGTTCGAAATGAAAATTGAGTTTTTGTCTATGTTCATGAATAAATGTAGTAAACCATATATAAAAAAAAATAATCAAGCCTCAGTTACATAAGACAAAGATTTTAGCATAAAAGAATAGTAGTAAATTCAATTAAATAATAGTCTTTTCATTTAACTAGAAGTTACATATTATAAACTATAAATAGCACACTATCTAGATGCAAATGATGTTGAGTTTTCAAATTATTTTAGCTTATTACCCAACAGAATATCCATGTAAAAAACGAGTGTGATGATAACGATTTTGTTAGTATTTTATTAGAGAGTTACATGTTTTTGTGTATTTGTACGGATTTCTATTTTTTATTACGTACTTTTGGAGAAAAATGTACAATTAGAAGTTTGACATAATGTTTGCATTAATCGACATTAGTTGAAAATATATTATTATTGATTCATAGTTTTGCTTATAAAAGACAAACCATGAAGTTCTTCTTAGTACCACTTATATGTTATGAATAACATGTTTTGTATTGCACAAATCAAAAAATGAAAACGTTTTGTTACTTTGCATTTTCCTCCAACAAACTTTGCTTATTTAGTAGAACACTCGCAATCAACCTAAACATGTTAGCAGTCTTGCTTTTAGTACTTTTTCGGTTACACCAATACAATGCATACGATTTAGCTTTAAATAACGTTTTAT
The DNA here is from genome assembly GCA_963853835.1 of Calendula officinalis. NCBI lineage: Eukaryota > Viridiplantae > Streptophyta > Magnoliopsida > Asterales > Asteraceae > Calendula > Calendula officinalis. The sequence goes on along the minus strand of OY970829.1, from coordinate 66,948,179 downwards.
CATGAACAAAGCCCGTACATCGCACGTGCCATGTTGCCTCGTATAATAAAAAACGAGTTTTAATTTCGATGTAGTATTAATTACCTTGCGTATTTAATGCTAGATAACTCTGCGTATTTAAGATTAAAAAAAAACTGCTCAATAATAGCTTAACACTACGGAAGATGGAAAGATAGTTTCATGTCATAATGTTGAATTTAATTCCATGGTTTAAAGGTTGGATTTAATAATTCCATTTAATTCAAAACAAATTTGTGACGTGCAGAAGGAAAATGAAACTGAAATGGAATTTAAAAATTTGAAACGAAAATGAAAATGAAACCAAATGCAATTAATCTAATTAATGGATTTAATGCCCACTAAAATCATAAATATATGTAATTTTGATAACTCTGGAGATAATGAATCAATACAATCTCCCTCAAATTAGAAGATTAAAAAGGGGATAATAGATCACAATCACAATCTCCCAAGGTTAAAATATTTTATGATGGTGATCGTCCACTTTGCATGCGTGAGGTAAATACATAGAAAATCATTGTTTGTCAATTCTTGCACAACTACATTTCTATTTGTTTTATGATTTATATTTGTTTTAAGCATCATTTAAATTTATATTTGTTTTGTTTTAGGTTATCATGCTAAAGGAAAGGGATAAGAATTACAATACAATTAACTTTATGGAAATAATCAAGGGCTTGGCTACGGATAGTTTTGTTTTATCGATTCAACGTCTTTTTTTTCTTTTTTGATGATCGATTGAAATTTAAGGTTTTTTTGTCTTTACTAATGAGATATTGTAACTAATAAAGTTTCAATTCTTTTGTTGTTCAAAAAAAAAAATATATAGTTTCAAATCTGTTAATTTGCTTAGGGGAGCACAACATTATATGATTCTTATGGTTGAATTGGGGAGCAAAACCTGTACACGACCACAGAAAGATCAAGTCATTGTTCCTCCTTCAATTGCTCAATCAACACCACATCAACCGAATCTATCTTTTCAAGGTCGGTCTACTTCTTAAAGGTAATTTTTTATTCTCTAAATTGTTTACTACTTTACATGTGAATTGTGAAAAAGCAATGGTTTTATAGCGAGTAGATATTTTTTTTTCCTTTGGACGGTAACTGGTGCGACTACATTTAGATTTAATTACATGGTTTAAATACATTTGAAACATACATTTACAACGTATCATGATTTAAATCTATAACGTATATTTAATTACTATATGAATGCATTCATTGAACGTATACATTTAAACGTAGTTTTTGCACTTGAAAGCTTGATTGACGTATAGGAATTGCCTATCTATGATTATAAGAAGTTTGATAAAGTAACTTGACCAACTATTGTCATGCATTTCATAGTTTTTTGAAGAAGAAATTAAAAATTCAAAAAAGTTTAAACGTATCAATACAAAAAATGTTTAAAAATATATTTATGCATGGCTTAAATGGTTTAAAACTTAGATTACAATAAATAAATTTATGCATTAAATACCTTAATATATGTAGTAGTCTTCCAAAAACATGCATATAAAAAATTAGTACCTCGTGTACGTCCCATAAGTCTCATAATACTGATTATCCATAATCACCTCACTTTATAGGTCCCCTAGGTTCAACCCTAAACTTAACATAAAGTCTCAAGCTCAACCTAATGATCTCAAGGAATCTTACATTCCTAATGCTACAGTCTAAGACTATGATGGACATCCAACCTAATTCACTTAAACTATAGCTCTGATACCAAGTTGTAACACCCGTATTTTTAAAACATCGTTTAAATCATTTAAAATACATATTTCCCACTATATGACATATTGTCCAAAAATACAGTTTAACAAAAACTTTAAAACCTTTATCAGAGTTTACAAAAATACGGTGTCACCAAGTATATCAATACCATAGGCAACGGGATCTACCTATGAGCTCCCGAACTAAGCATCTCTAGGCCACTTCTAGTGAACCTCCTATCACTTCAAACCTGTACCTGAGTACATAGCCACAAAACAAACGTAGTACGTGAGACAAAATAGTCTCGTGAGATACATGGGTTTTATACCCCAATAATAGTCATTTCATAAATATATATAAACATATATATAAACTACATAAATACCGTCTAGTCACCCTTTTGTGACTCTAGCTACTTTGCTTTCCTAGCAACCTATGTAGTACCTAAACGTATAGGTACCAGCAGCCCAATCATATCTAGTACATAAACATATATGTACCAGAAGCCCAATCATGTCTAATACATAAACATATATGTATTAGAACCTAACGTACCTAGTACCAAACATATGCGTACTAGAAGCACCCGTGTGCTTAGTGTATAAACATATATACACTCGGTGTATAAACATATATACCACCGTCCAACCAACATATCTAATACATAAACATATATGTATTAGAACCTAACATACCTAGTACCAAACATATGCGTACTAGAAGCACCCGTGTGCCTAGTGTATAAACATATATACACTCGGTGTATAAACATATATACCACCGTCCAGTGACCGGGGGTCCCCCGCATCACCACCATCTATCTCTTACCATAACCTAACAGTTATGACAGTCAAAGCCTTCGGCTATCACATCCAACATCAAACAAGTTAGTCATCTAATACTAACGACATATAATTAGTTCATCACAGTGTGAACGTACATGTATGGTCCCATGGACCCGATCATAAGCAACCACAGTTACTTCTACATCTATGAACCCTATGAGGTCCATACTTACTTTATACATAAGATACATTTCTTATTTATCGATAACATAATACTTTTATCTCTCCCTTGACTATAATGGACAATTATTACTAGTCACATCATATTCTTTCTCATATATATTCGTTCTTTACTTTTATTAGTATATCTTACCAATAGGTACTCATTACTATAAAGTCATTCCCAATTGCTTTACTAATACATATTTATTAATAAAGGCTCCGTATACATTCTTTTAATCAATTACTTCATTATTATTGTTCATTAACATAGATTCCATAATTACTTGAATCTATCATAATTTACTTCAAATTCATCAATCATACTAGACACATTCTAGTATCACATTCTACTTACTTTCATACATTTTCAATTACTATCTTTATCAAAATATTTGTTAATAAAGACTGATACAATATCATACGTACTTTCAAAACTATTTGCTATGTACCCAGTTTAAAAGTCTCATGTACTCACCTTAGCAAATAAGTGCTCCAATCGTATTCTTGACACCAATCTCTTGCTTCACAATTCACCGGCTTTCCAAGATGTCACCAAAAGCCTAATACAATAATCATACAATGTTCAACATCACAATCTACTATTAATGTATCCATTTATCACTAGATACCATCAACTAACACTTTCCCCCAATTATGATGATTTCCAAAACCCTAGGTTTTACCAATATTAAGATTCTTACAAATCTTAACCATACAATTGTTTCCCTTGTTAAAATACCATCTATTAAGTGTATACAACATTTATTTAACCATTAATCACCAACCCAAGAACTAGGGTTTCAAACCCAAGCTTCTAAATCCATAGATCTAAAGCTACAACTATAAAGGATTGAAGATATACCTTAAATCTTCAACTAGGAGTGAAGAATCACGAGATTTGACCAAGAAATCGGCTCCAAATGATGTTTTCCACTAAAAAACGTATACAAACTCGTTGGGAGAGAAACTAGGGTCAACAATGGCATCAAATGAGCCAAAACCCGTCTTTAATGCTGCACACAGGAAGATAGCGTCGCTATCTACAAGATAGCGCCGCTATTTCAGAACCCGCCATAATTCGCTTCGGAGATAGCGCCGCTATCTCTGACTCTATCTCAGAAATTCTCATTTTCGCGACAGAACTCGACGCTATCTTGGGTCGCTGTTTGGTGACCACCATAAATCGCGTCGCTATCCCAAGATAGCGCCGGTATCTTGGGCTATGCAGCCCATGCTGCAATTTTCGACCTTTGCTTCGACACGGGTTCGTCCATAACTTTCTCATACGATGTCCAAATGACACGAAACCAATTCCTACGTTCTTTAAATGATTTATCCTTATTTATCATATTTTTTTCATAATTTATTTAACACAAAATTCGGGTCGTTACAACTATCCATCCCTTAAAAGGATTCCGTCCTCGGAATCACTAGAAATTTTCAATCCACATTCTACCGAGTATCCATTCTCATTCTCCCGTGACTATTACCATCAAACTCTTCTCATTCCAATTTAGTCAACAATATGTATTATAAACATTCACTTAACCTCGTTAGGCCCGAACGGGTAAAAAAAATCAACCTTAAACTTATATCATTTAAACGGGTCAAAATTTCACAATTTAATCATAACTCTTTCAATCCTTCAACCAATCCCGCTATACACATAAGAATGATATGACCCAATCATTACAACTAGCTACTTGGTTCACGCGGATATCAAAATCTAGCTTCGACCAAGTCGATATAATCCAACATTGTTTAATCTTTGACTTAAGCACAAAGTCAACTATACTTCATCAATTTCTTTACTTGTTAAGGGTTTCATTAATCATCCTTTCCTTTACCATTGACCTTTTATTTATGATTCAATTACAGTCTTACACTCGATTCCCAATTTCAACATTGAAATCACCCAAACGGGTCGTATAAACTGACTACAATTCAATCAACCATCTCATCAACTTTTTCACAAATACATAATCGACATATTATGCTACCAATATTCATTATTAATTCAAAACGAGAATCAAAGTCCATCTTAGACCAATTCAACCAATCACGGGTTGACTAATGTTGACTTTTACATAAAGTCAACCATACCTTTTCCAAACTAGCAATTTCCGTACACGGCGTATCATTACCAACCTATCACTCTCAGTTCTACCCATTATTACTTTCTCATCAATCGTCCCCGTTAATCCAAGGGTCACACCTTAATATAAGGTCACAATAACATTTACCGTTTCTTGACCTTCACTTGGTCACTCATACTATCACTTAGTATTCTTTCAACCATCTTTGTATCACATCGATCAACTTAAGTTATTGGTACTAGGCCCTCTACCGTAATACGTCTCACACCTTTATACGGTGTACTATGTCTTGGTTACCACATGGTAATTTGCTCACTAGGAGTTTCTCTTTCCTTCTATTCTATTAATCGTAGGCATCCCCTACATTTACATGATCTAAATGCAACCCGCATTTCAAGCCAAATTCTCATTTACCATAACATAATGGCAATACTCGTTAACCACATGGTTCTACATTCATCATATAAACACATAAACATATACATACATATATATATATATATATACATATATATATATATCACGCCAATTCAATATAAACACCTCTATTGTGCACATATACAAACACATGTATATGTCACCAATACCATCTATACATCTCTATTGTGCACATATACAAACATATGTATATGTCATACCAATACCATCTAGTATCCATCTTTTTACATTACGTAGCTTTGCTACCTTCTCACTCGTTCAATCGCCCAATTATTCATCATGTATTCTTGCACCATTTGCATATATCACATTATCGTTTTCTTTCATACCTAACTTGTTTCTCAACACGATTCCCATGCCGCTACCTTTCCATCGTCCTATGCCCTTGAAGGCCATCACATAGTGCACATGCATTAAATCCCGCAGATAAATAGTAAAATCTCGTTTCACTTACACATTAACCGTCATTAATCGGTTCATTTCTTTATTGCCATATTTCCAAATCCTTTTGTCACTACAGAAGTAACTATCACTCAATTCTATTAACCATAACTCGCCGGTCATCTTTGAGTCAACCAACCAACTCCGGCCTATGATTCTCGAAAATACGAATTCATTTAACCCGGAAGGTTATTCCCACGATGACTATTCACGTCATACAACTCATCTACTAATTCCCGTAAGCACCAAATTGGGCAACAATCTAACAATATGGCTATACCCACACAACACACTGGCTTGGTGCCTACTCACCCAATCGATCACAATGGTCTTGCCAAATGCCTCTACTCTCATCGACACATAATTAATCTTGCTAATTCAAATTTTTTTTTAAATAAGGTTTAACAATAACATTCATAACATTCAAAACATGGTTTTAACAAGAACATTTGGAAAGATTACAATAGTACCCAAAACTAAAGTCTTAGGGAATCAAATGGTACACTGGCCTAATCATCAAATGCTACAATTACGGGCCGCCTAATTCTTAGCTCCCGAACCTGACGCCCCATCGCGCGCCTCCTCCCGTGCGAGTAGGAAGGACCGTCCTTTCACCTTTGCCGGCTCCGTCTTCTTTTGAACCGCGGACACAAGCGATCCGGTTTTCTTCTTCGGGCACACATGGCTATAATGCCCTTTCTCATGGCACGAGTAACAATCAACCTCGGCCATTGGTTTGGATCTACAATCTCGGGCCAAATGTCCCGTCTTCCCACAATCATGGCAAATCTTCGGTTCCCCTCTGCATTCGCCGGTATAACTCTTCCCACACCTCTTGCACGAGGCTATACTTCCTTGCCTAGAGAAGTTCGACGTGAACTTCCTCTTCTTAACCGTACCCGAGCCACTCTCGGCATTCCTCTTATCTCCCACATACGCCCTCTCGGCAACTTTTGCCCCGTTCACCTCTTCCACACCTCGGGCGGCACTAATGGCCTCATCCAGAGTGACCGCCCTCTTTACCTCCAACTGATAATCCCAAGGTAGCCCACTAGCATACCTAACCACCCTCAACCTCTCCTCGTAGTAGGTCTTAGAAACAAACGGAAGTAATCCCGTGAATTCCCTCGTGTACTCCTCGACCGACATATCACTCTTCCTTAGGGTCACAAACTTTTCATGCATTTTCTCCAAATCCCGTTCGGGACAAAATTTCTTCCTCAACCTCGAGGTAAACTCATCCCATGACATTCTCTCTATCACCTCCCTCCCGAGGGTCTCATAAACTATGTCCCACCAGACCATAGCATCCTCTTTTAGCAATTGTGATGCATACAACACCATATCGGTTTTCTTGCACTTGCTACTTCCGATGACCCGCTCGGTCTCTCGGATCCACCTCATAGTTACCTTCGGGTCCGAACTACCCGTATATATGTTTGGCTTACAAGCCATGAATGTCTTAAAAGAACAACCATAATTTTCATCGGGCCCCGCCCTTGCATCACTACAACCACCTGTGGAGGATTTCTCCACTCGAGTGCCACCACCCCTGGTTTTCTCATCCGATCTAGCCTCGGATACACGATCTCCATCCGACCTCTCACGGTCCCCAATGATGCGGTGCACTTCATCGGCCACCACCCCCCTGAGTTGTTCAATAATAGTTTGGAGGTCCGCCATGGTCACCGGAGTTCTATTAGCTCCGACCTCCGATTCACCCACCCGGTGCATCGACGGTTGACTTTCCTGTTCAACCACAACCTCAATATGAGGTGTATCCTCCTCCCGGCCCTCCGGGGCTTTCCCACTTCTTCGAGTGTTAACCATTTCTTTCGATCTCGAATATATACGACAGACATTAAACAATTAGTACCTCGTGTACGTCCCATAAGTCTCATAATACTGATTATCCATAATCACCTCACTTTATAGGTCCCCTAGGTTCAACCCTAAACTTAACATAAAGTCTCAAGGTCAACCTAATGATCTCAAGGAATCTTACATTCCTAATGCTACAGTCTAAGACTAGGATGGACATCCAACCTAATTCACTTAAACTATAGCTCTGATACCAAGTTGTAACACCCGTATTTTTAAAACATCGTTTAAATCATTTAAAATACATATTTCCCAATATATGACATATTGTCCAAAAATACAGTTTAACAAAAACTTTAAAACCTTTATCAGAGTTTACAAAAATACGGTGTCACCAAGTATATCAAAACCATAGGCAACGGGATCTACCTATGAGCTCCCGAACTAAGCATCTCTAGGCCACTTCTAGTGCAACCTCCTATCACTTCAAACCTGTACCTGAGTACATAGCCACAAAACAAACGTAGTACGTGAAACAAAATAGTCTCGTGAGATACATGGGTTTTAGACCCCAATAATAGTCATTTCATAAATATATAAACATATATATAAACTACATAAATACCGTCTAGTCACCCTTTTGTGACTCTAGCTACTTTGCTTTCCTAGCAACCTATGTAGTACCTAAACGTATAGGTACCAGCAGCCCAATCATATCTAGTACATAAACATATATGTACCAGAAGCCCAATCATGTCTAATACATAAACATATATGTATTAGAACCTAACGTACCTAGTACCAAACATATGCGTACTAGAAGCACCCGTGTGCTTAGTGTATAAACATATATACACTCGGTGTATAAACATATATACCACCGTCCAACCAACATATCTAATACATAAACATATATGTATTAGAACCTAACATACCTAGTACCAAACATATGCGTACTAGAAGCACCTGTGTGCCTAGTGTATAAACATATATACACTCGGTGTATAAACATATATACCACCGTCCAGTGACCGGGGGTCCCCCGCATCACCACCATCTATCTCTTACCATAACCTAACAGTTATGACAGTCAAAGCCTTCGGCTATCACATCCAACATCAAACAAGTTAGTCATCTAATACTAACGACATATAATTAGTTCATCACAGTGTGAACGTACCTGTATGGTCCCATGGACCCGATCATAAGCAACCACAGTTACTTCTACATCTATGAACCCTATGAGGTCCATACTTACTTTATACATAAGATACATTTCTTATTTATCGATAACATAATACTTTTATCTCTCCCTTGACTATAATGGACAATTATTACTAGTCACATCATATTCTTTCTCATATATATTCGTTCTTTACTTTTATTAGTATATCTTACCAATAGGTACTCATTACTATAAAGTCATTCCCAATTGCTTTACTAATACATATTTATTAATAAAGGCTCCGTATACATTCTTTTAATCAATTACTTCATTATTATTGTTCATTAACATAGATTCCATAATTACTTGAATCTATCATAATTTACTTCAAATTCATCAATCATACTAGACACATTCTAGTATCACATTCTACTTACTTTCATACATTTTCAATTACTATCTTTATCAAAATATTTGTTAATAAAGACTGATACAATATCATACGTACTTTCAAAACTATTTGCTATGTACCCAGTTTAAAAGTCTCATGTACTCACCTTAGCAAATAAGTGCTCCAACCGTATTCTTGACACCAATCTCTTGCTTCACAATTAACCGGCTTTCCAAGATGTCACCAAAAGCTTAATACAATAATCATACAATGTTCAACATCACAATCTACTATTAATGTATCCATTTATCACTAGATACCATCAACTAACACTTTCCCCCAATTATGATGATTTCCAAAACCCTAGGTTTTACCAATATTAAGATTCTTACAAATCTTAACCATACACTTGTTTCCCTTGTTAAAATACCATCTATTAAGTGTATACAACATTTATTTAACCATTAATCACCAACCCAAGAACTAGGGTTTCAAACCCATGCTTTTAAATCCATAGATCTAAAGCTACAACTACAAAGGATTGAAGATATACCTTAAATCTTCAACTAGGAGTGAAGAATCACGAGATTTGACCAAGAAATCGGCTCCAAATGATGTTTTCCACTCAAAAACGTATACAAACTCGTTGGGAGAGAAACTAGGGTCAACAATGGCATCAAATGAGCCAAAACCCGTCTTTAATGCTGCACACAGGAAGATAGCGTCGCTATCTACAAGATAGCGCCGCTATTTCAGAACCCGCCATAATTCGCTTCGGAGATAGCGCCGCTATCTCTGACTCTATCTCAGAAATTCTCATTTTCGCGACAGAACTCGACGCTATCTTGGGTCGCTGTTTGGTGACCACCATAAATCGCGTCGCTATCCCAAGATAGCGCCGCTATCTTGGGCTATGCAGCCCATGCTGCAATTTTCGACCTTTGCTTCGACACGGTTTCGTCCATAACTTTCTCATACGATGTCCAAATGACACGAAACCAATTCCTACGTTCTTTAAATGATTTATCCTTATTTATCATATTTTTTTCATAATTTATTTAACACAATATTCGGGTCGTTACAACAACCACCATCACCCATCACCACCACCACCACCACCCACCGCCACCATCGCCACCTCCACCACCTCCGCCCGCTACCACCACCTCCACCACTACCCACCGCCAACGACACCACCTACTGCCGCCGCCACCACCCTCCGCCACCTCCACCACCCACCGCCAACGTCACCCACCACCACAACCACCAACCGCCACCGCAATCACCACCGTCACCACCACTCGGCCACCACCACCTCCACTACCAACGCCACCACCACCACCCACCGCCACCACCTATGGCAACCACCACCCACCACCCCAACCACCATCACTCAACACCCCCACCACCACCATAAACCATCACCCACCATCACACACTTCCGCCACCACCACCACCACCACTATCACCCACCGCCGCCACCACAACCACCTCCCACTATCGCCGCCACCACCACCACCACTATCACCCACCACCGTCACCACAAACACCTCCCACTATTGCCGCCACCACCACCCGCGTGTACCACATGTAATTTATAAAAACAAACTTAAGCAAAATGGTAAAATTGTCATTTTATATAATTTCAATTCCAATTCATGTCAACCAAATACAATATTGAATTGGATTCCAATTTCATTTCATGACAACCAAACATAGTATGGAATTAGATTCCAATTCCCGACGGATTCTAATTCCTTCCTAGATTCCAATTCTATCATAAACATTCTGTGAAACAAACAACAAGGTTCCAATTTCATCATAAACATTCGGCGAATCAAATAACACTTAAAATAATAAGAAGTTCTCGACTATCAAAGCTTGATGATTCTAGATGTTTCTAAAATTTTAAATACCAAATTAACGGTCATTGAGATGAGCATAACGTAAGCTACCAAGCAAAAGGCGGCACGTGGAAGAGTGTTTTGATGGAACAAGAGTGTTTTGATGGAACAAGAGGCTGCTGAATTCTATGGGTGGATAATAGAACATTATTAAAAATCGAAACGTAAATACCAAGCTGGCTTTGTCTTCTATTATGGCATGCCCTGACTTTGACCTTTCCTCTATCCAAAAGTTGGTCAACGTCTGACCTTTCACTTTCACTCAGAATGTGATTCCGTTTTTGTAACGAGTAACGACTAAGTATTAAGATTTCTTTAACAGAAACAGAAGAAAGTGAAACAAAAAAGTTATTTAACAAGAGTTCTTAACTATTAAAAGAATCATTTAACTGGTTAAAAAATACAAATGATGTCTAGCTCAATTAGATTGATAAATGAGTTTAAATCGCATATGAGGCGTGAGATATAGAGTTCGAATCTTGTAAATACCTCTTTATGGTGCCAAATATGAGGGATTTTTTCCTGAAGATCCATATTGAGGGCTGAGTTTTCCCTGTAAAGGAGCTCGAACCCAGGATGTTCGCTGGAAAATTGCGAGTACGATTCCGTTGTATTATATGCCGTTTCCAAAAAAAATTGGTTAAAAAATACTACTACCTTTTAAGTTTGCCTTAAAATTTAAGAATAAGATACATCCGAAATATAATTAAAATGAATGGAATATCGTTTCTTAAATTATGGTGACTGAAATATAAATCAATAAAAGAAAGTGTCTTGAATTTGTCCCATGTTAATGGATGAAAAAAAGTATTAGAACTGACTCACTACCCTAAGACACAAGGTGTGGAAGGGTAGTTATTGGTATGTTATAACATTTTTTGTCCTATAACTTGGCTATAACTTGGAGATGAAAAAGTGGTGTCCTGGTGTTATAGTTAAAGTGGTGTTATAGGGGTCCCATATTTATTATTTGATGTATTTTGATTGGTTGAACCCCCTTACCCCCACCCCTGGCTTCCCTCCCTTTGGCGATCCGTTATGGCTATAACGAAATTGTTATAACGAGCAAATGGCGAGGGTTTCGGTATGGAATTGGCGAGGTTATAGGCATTTAACGGAGGTATGGCGGAACCATACCCCTGCTCTAATAAATGTTAGTAATTCTAGTAGTCAAACAACTAACAACCCATGACTGACCAAAAAAACTAATTAGTAGCATAAAAATACATCAATATAGAAATTGTAACATAATTAGAAATGAAAAGGGAAACATACAAGAAAAAAAGATTGTATAAATTAACCTATATAAAATCCTTTTAAAATTCATGCAGACTTTCAGAGTATCCTTTATAAACTTTTTAATAAGTGTCCATAGTTACATTCATGAAACTTACGGGACTAAACCAGTATACATGTAAAGTTGAAGGGTCAAATAGTGACACTCGCTCAAAAATAGTATCAAAACGTGGAGTGTGGGAGATATAGGTGGGTTCTCCCTCTCGCTCAATTGCTCATCTACCGGCCACAATTCTAAACCCTACACACCTTCCTATCTCTCTCTCTCTCTGTCAATCGGTAACATTTAGAAGTCTCGACTTGATTAGTGATTACGATTATAATTTTCTCGATAATGTTATGGTGTATTAGCTTATGTTAATTAATTATTTTCGCTTGTAATCGGTGGATTTGTTATAGATCTGATCGATGAATTTATAGTGTTGTTGGAGATTCAGATAAGAACGCTGTTTTAATCAGATATTTGAATCTGCTGCAGCTGTACTGTTTTCTATTCACCGTCATCGTAGTTTTTGGTTTTTCGTTTCCGTGGTGCATTTTGATTTATTGATTGGAATCCTCTTTAGATTTGATCTATCTTGTGTTTCGTTGTTGATGTTCGTTATAAGCTGTATCATTGATTGTTAAATGTTTGACAATCACATTAGCTGTCGTTGATTATTTGATTGAACTTCTCTTAGGGACTAAAGGAGGCTGTTTTAATACTGATAACTTATGTGGGAGGGTTGAGGGAGCTGATAGATTAATACTAATCACATATTTTTTTGCGATCTTATTTGAATTTGTACACAATCAACAGTTATGTTTCAGCTGGTATTTGGTGGCTTAATCTGATTTTGTACATATTGGCCTTATGTAGTTATATGATCTCTGTTAACAACTATAAGCTGTCATATAACAAATTCTATTTTTCTTACAAATTGTTACAATATTTTTGTGGATACTAATTTTTTTACCATCATCTTCATGAAGGTTGTGCGGCTATCTGCTCTCAACAAATCGCAAGTTCGGGCTGTTGGGAGAATATTTTCCCTATTTTCAAGGAAAAAACTCCTATAATCTCAAAAACAGTTAAGTGTAAGCATAAACCCCCATTCCAAAATCTTCCGGTTGCACCTTATCGCAACCTCCGTTCACAACAACTGATTTCTCCTTTTATTCCCAAAAATCTGTAATAATCAGCCACTTTGTGATATATTTCTCTACTTGAATCAACAATGGCTTTACAAAACATTGGTGCTAGCAACAGTGATGATGCCTTTTACAGATATAAAATGCCAAAAATAATTACTAAAATTGAGGGACGTGGAAATGGTATCAAAACGAATATAGTCAACATGGTTGATGTTGCAAAAGCTTTAGCTAGACCAGCTTCTTATCGGGCTCACAGCAAGAAAATGCAAGTGCTTTATATGAGGCTTTACTTGATGGAGTTGATAAAGGGTTTGCAAAACATGTGATTAAGAAGAAAAAGTATATATCAGCTATTGTTGATGGTGATGGTGATGATTCACAGATGGGTCTTTTAAGGGCAATTGAGGAATTTTGCGGGAAGTCAAACGGGAATGCGGTCAAAGAATTGCCACTTGTTTTGAAAGCATTGTATGATGTTGATATTTTGGAAGAAGAATATGTGGTTAAGTGGTATGAAGAGGGATTGAATGGTGGGAATAAGACTTGTTTGATTTGGAAGAATGCTAAACCGTTTGTGGAATGGCTTCAGAGTGCTGAGTCTGAAAGTGAAGAAGAATAAGAGGTTATGTTATGCTTATTGATTTATGTTTGTGTTTTAATTACTTATTGTTCTGCTTTGTGTGCCCGCTTTTGTTATGTTTGGATGTTTGTTAGAACCTGGTATGGTATTGTTCTGCTTTATGTGACAGATTGCAATGATAAATATCACATGTATAAATTAAAAAAACTAGTCCGTATTTATGAAGAAAAAAACACTATTCATAAATAGTAACATTCCCTAGGGAAATGTTATTATAGTTAATGTAATATAAATCATAAATATATTTCCAGCTCCTTAATACATTTGGAAAGTGCTTGTAGCCTAGCGGTATAAAGTGTTAAAATGTGTTTCTTCATTGGCTTGTGGTCATGAGTTCGAGTCTCGTTGTATAGTATATATTTATGAGTGAGTATTTTAGAGGATGTGTATTCTGCTCTAAAAAAAAAACAAATACAAATAGGATTCATTACAGGCAATTGTAGTATTCAAAACCAGAACTCGACAAGAAAGCTCTAATAATAGGCTTCATCCTTTCACTTGTCTTGATACTAGAAAACATAATTACCCTATATATGAACAACATACCAAACAAGATTCCAAGATCGGTCCACTTTCATCTCCATATGCAATACACTCTTCAATATCATCTCTCCGTCCTCAGGAAACTCATTTTTGCACATTCCTTGTAACGCAAACCTATGGAACGAAATATAATACATCGGGTATTTCCAAAATACTTGAGGTAAATCATTTGGCAACCGAAAGAATCCCGCACCTAGTATCATCAAACCTTGATTCCAGCACTAGATATGATGGCCATGGGACCATTGTAGCTACGATCATCATAAGGCATTCAACAAGTAACATTGATACAAAGAGGACTAACACGAAATAGATGAATCGCTCAAATTCTCTTTCAAGTCCAGCAAGCTATTATTCCCGGGATTAGTGAGATGACAAATAGGTAAGGCGTTGAAGTTACTAATGACAAATGATCCAACCCCATAATGTCCATTTAATCTTTCCCATTGAAAGACCTATAAATGAGAAGGTTTTTTGGTTACTTTTATAATACATGAAATATATACATCAACAAACCTTCATTTCCTCTGTAAATGACGGGAAACCACCGATGGCCAAAAGTGTAAGGAATGAACAAACGTACATGAGCATTGAACTCCTATCCTGTGTCATTATTATAAACAGTTGTCAATTATTAATTTTTTTTTTCTCTCTGATTTTGAATATATGCACGAAAGAGGATTTTTATTTGTGAAACTTACATTTATGGCCGGAACCAA
Source organism: Calendula officinalis (assembly GCA_963853835.1). Lineage (NCBI taxonomy): Eukaryota > Viridiplantae > Streptophyta > Magnoliopsida > Asterales > Asteraceae > Calendula > Calendula officinalis. The sequence continues at coordinate 66,932,844 of OY970829.1, read as the reverse complement.
TATTGAAGAAGATTGTTCCGACTGCAAAACCCAAAGCAATATATATACCAAGTCGTAGCCAGTAGTACCCTACATCGCGATACATGTTGATGAATGATCTTTCTGTAAGAATCAGACACTGTCAAATAAAACTAGATTGCAGATTTCCAATTTTCTCAATCATGTATCCTTCCTTCAAAAATTAATTACAACTTCTGTTATATTTAATGTTATATTAAAAAACAATATTCATGTACCTGTCTACATATAGCAGCTATTTCATTTTGGACCTCCATATATGTCTCAGATGACTTGTAGGATTCAGCAAGTATTTCGATTACTTGCTCAACATGAGTATCTCCACTAACAATGTCCTAACAGTGTCAAGAAAAAAAGGTTGATGTCGGCGAGTATATATGTTATGGTGCGAAAAGAAGAAAATTCAATTAACATTAACTGCCGGTTAAACAATTTCAGAGAATTAAGTTTTTAAAATCAACAAGATATATTATTCGAAATTATCAAGCAAGACATATTAAGACTTTGGAAATTAATTCATGACACACAAATATTGAAATTTGAACAATTATGACTTACCTGATCATGAAAACCTGTGTTGATAGTTACGAGATAGTGTTCTGCTGGACTTTGTTGATCTGGACAAGGAAAACCATTTACTGCAAAAAACTAATAATAACAATGAAATGTAGTTAATTTCATAAATTCACTAAGGGTTTGGAATTCCGATAATGACGGGATATCGTTATTCCAACTATTATCTGAATTATCTGAATATGATTAGTTAATTTGTACTATCGAATGAATATGATTGGTTGACTTACATTGAACTAAGTTGTATTAATTAAAGTAGCAACGAAGTTTGGTCAAATGCTCATTCTAGAAACTATATTTGAAAATGATTCCAAATGGGTCATGCTATTAGAACAGCCCACTCGTATGATTTAAACAGGCTGGTCAAACTTTCTTTCTTGAAAATTGTAAACCTCACATATTTTCTCAAAATGTTTCACGCTACTTTAGAAAATTAAAAAATTAAATTACATAAATCTTTTACTTCGTGCCAAACAAAATCTGTACATCCTTATCTCATATTCAGATAAAACACAAACAATCCTATCTACGTAATCTTTAATCTTCAACGGAGGTACGGTGCGGGGGTTTGTGATGGTTGCCGACAACGATGACGTAGATCTTCAGATTTTCATGAAATATTAGATTTCGGGTTTCAGATCTTGGTTCCCAAACCTCGCCGGAAAAATACACAAACCGCCGGAAAATCAGGAAAGGTCGTCGAATCGTCACAAATATTTGCCCGAGAAGAAGAAACACCACAAATTCTTCTTCCTCTATTATTGAAAAAAATATTGATTACTGATAGTTGTCAGAATTGTTAGTTGAAGACTTTGATTTTCCAGCAGGAGATATAGACGAGAGAGAGAGTATTGTATTTGCAGGTGAGAGAATGAAGACATGGAGGAGAGAAGATAGAGATGGAAGAGAGAGATAGTCGGAGGAGAGAGGATAGATGAGAGAGAATTTTAATTAATAATTAATTAAAAAGTAGGTAAAAATTAACCTTTAATGATCTGTTCCGATAGACTAATGACATGTTCTAATAGAATATCCCTTCCAAATATATAGAAACCATCTTTTAAAATTCTCCAACACCCTTTATGAGAAACAAAATAGCAAAAAAAAAAAAATCGGTATCCTAATCCTATAAACCCTCAATCTATATTTGATAAATAATGAAATATGGTTTTTGTTTAGATAATTTAATGAATTGAGCAAGTTTGTTGCTATTTTGAGCAAGAATAACCTTTAATCAACATAAACTTTCCTTGTATATTTTCTCTACAGCTGTAAACGTTTTTATTAGCTGTAAGCTGCAAGTATTTTAAGGATCATAACATGAAGGTCACCTGGCTTGCTCCTAAAGTAGGACCGAAATATATTGCTTTCCCCACAGATCGAGAGAAGACAAAGATTATTAAAAAGACCAAAAACATGAGTACTAGGTTGATGAATGGCTGCTAAAACCGTCATCCAATATTGTCGAGTGAGCTTAACAATCTGGTTCATGACATGGTAAGATGCTGCACTATCAAGACCGCTAGTAGGCTCATCAAGCAAGAGAAGCTTCGGGTGTGTTAAGAGTTCTAAGCATATGCTTACTCGCCGCTTTTGGCCGCCACTTAATCCTTTGACTCCCCAGCCGCCAATTCTTGTGTTCCCACAATCTTGGAGCCCCATCTCCCTTATACTTCTGTCTGCTCTCTCCCTCTTCTCAGATCTTGGCATCAACTTAGGCAGTTGGAGTTCAGCTGAGTAGTATACGGTTTCTTTAACCGTAAGGGTCCATGTTAAAATTTGTTCTTGAGTCATGTATGCCTACATAAATTTCATATAATTGTAATTTGTAAGCATGCATGATCATGTATGTAAGTAACCTTTATGAAAATTGTCTAATCTTTATGAAAAAAATGCAACCTTTAATATGTGTTTTGTATTTCTTTCTTGGACATGAAAATAAAGGAAAAAGTGGTTCACTAGATCGAGAACGGTAGACGACACATACCATAGTTCCATATGTAAGTCTTAGTTTCCTTCCGTTTATTAGAACTTGGCCGGTGTGCCTCGTGTTTGGTGCCAACCGCCCTACGTTTGTACAAAACAAAGATCTAAAACTATTGTCGTATGTAACATTTTCTTAACGTACTCTTTCCAGCCCAATGTTGAGTACAAGATTCTGAATCAGATCGGTGCAATCAAAACTTCATAATTCGTTTCACATTTAAAGACATTCTAATTATTATTTTTGCAATCAATAATTTTCGTGACTACATTTTTTTTTCTACAACACAAATTCTGACAAATATATAAAAGAAACTCCGGATTGAAGTTTGTTGGATGTCTAAATGTATCTCTTGTGTAGTTGTAAAAATATAAGCATAAAATCAAAATTCATAATATATATTAACTCGAAATTAGCACTGAACCACTTAATTGTGTATTGGGAATTCGTTGTTATAGAAGCCAGCTTAATTTGCCATTTTTAACATATTACAGAAACATGTTTAATGCTGAGGAAATGGGAATGACATACCTGCCAAAGAATCGAGGAGAGTAGATTTGCCACAACCAGAAGGACCCATAATCTCTCCTGGTTTTGCATAACCAGTGGCCCCAGAAAGAATGGATTTATATCCATTAGAAGTTGAAACACAAACTTCAATCTCTTCCCATGTCACCTCTTCTTACAAAGGACTCTGATTCTGGACATATTTCATTCACCGGACTACCCATGAGTGGTGGAGAAGAGTACAGGGCTATTTATATATATAATAGCTACAAAGAGGGGCATTTGCGACTAATCATTGCCACAAAAATTGGATGGAATTGCATTAGCGGACTTATGACATGTTAGTTTGAGAGAAAAAGTCAACCGGTTTACTAGACGAACAAGTAAGCCGTCGCAAATCTAAAGCAAATAGTTGAACAAACAAATAATTTATTAAGATAAAAAAATCCAGATTAAACGTAAATCCGACACAAAAAAATAATAAGTATAAATGAATAATAAATTATTCAATCCATCGTGAAAAATAATAAAGGTGTTTGTAACTTATATTTTAAACATTTTTAAATTTTTTTGAAGGGCAAGTTAGTTAGTTGTTCGAGTCAGTAGTGACATCCAATCAGCCAGTATGCCTTTCTCGAACCCATCTCTTTTTTTGGGGAATAAACCCCACCATCTTTTTTTATCTCCAAATTTTCTTCCAACAAGCCTTGAACCCAAAACGTTTTGAAGGAAAACTCCAAGGCTAAAAAAACTTTATTTTTATTAGGGGTGAGCATGGGGCGATTTGGGGCGGTTTTTAACTAAAACCAAACCCCGCCCCGAAAGTTCGGGTTTTAAAAATTACACACCGTTTGGTTTCGGGTTTTTCGGTTTCGGTTTTTCGGGGTTTTCGGTTCGGTTTCGGGGGTTTTTTCGGTTTTTTGTTTTCCTTTAAATTTACCAATTTGTTACCTTAAAAATTAATATTATGATTCAAACTCCCAAAATTTTAACATATTTCGTTATAAATAAATAACTAGTAAGTTTAATATAATGTATAAACATTAATAATAGAATATTATTATTTAAAATATAATTAAATGTCAAATCTTTTATAAATATAAGAATATATTTATAAAATTTAAAAGATATATAATGGCGGGGCGGGGCGGGGTTTTCGGTCGGGTTTTTCATATGCCCCCGAAAACCGCCCCAAACATTCGGGTTTTCCAAAAATAGAAACCGTTGACATTGGTTTTTCAAATGGTTCGGTTTTTTCGGGGCGGTTTTTCGGGTTTTTCGATTTCGGTTCGGTTTTTCGGTCTTTATGCTCACCCCTAATTTTTATCAAGAGTTTTTCTAACATATGCCCCCTAGGCATAGGGATGTTAACGATTCGAGTCGAGTCGAATATCAGAAAATTGCTCGAGCTCGACTCGAGCTCGAATAAGTTTTTAAAATTGTGCTCGAGTTCGAGCTCGAATATTTATATAGTGTTCGACCTCGAGCTCGATACTCGTTTATGCGTCCATATTTTTTGAATGAACTAATTTACAAACTCGAAAAGCTCGTTAATTAATCGACTCGTTAACAATATATGTACATTCTTGTACTTATTGTAACAACACTTATACTTATTGTATACAACACTTGTTCGGATCGTTAGGATCGGCTCGTTAAGATTGTCTGGCTCGAGACCAAACGAGCTATCGAACAAGCCGAGTCGAGTATTAAATTATTAGGCTCGGCTCATGAGGTTAATCGAGTATTGTTTTATGTTCGAGCTCGACTCGCATCGAATTAGTATAGGCTCGAGCTCGATATAAACGATCTCGAGCTCGAGTAGCTCCTTAAAAGCTCGACTCATAAACACCCCTAGCTAGACATATGTTAAAGAGCATTGAATGATATTTGACTTTCCAAAACACTCGCAAAAATCATTTAATACATCACATAAAACTATAAAATTTAGCTTTAATAATGTTTATTGCAACACTTTTAGGAAATGTTGACCTCATTCAATATACCCTAACATGTGCCTTGGGGCACATGTTAGAAAAAATGAAAACCCCATTTATCAATAACTTTTTATAATGTCGAAATTTGCTAAAAAAGCATAAGTAATTGTCAATAACTTTATTTTTATCAATTCATTAGATTCATTGAATGTACTTTAAATTTTTTAAGGAAATTTTAAATTATTAAATATGTTTTATCCTCTTAGGAACCAATTAACGTTTCTTTTTCTTTCAAATTTTAATCCATCTCAAGAATTAATGTTAACATGCCAAAACTCAAATAACTAATAAAAACCGCAGCTAATATATGTGATCGCAAGGAATAATTAATTCTTTTGTTGTAGAATTCATTTCCATGTGATTAACATTATTTTATACTTTTTTGTATGATTAACTTAGATTTTAAGTTAATTTTCACTAGCTAACTGCTTGAAGCAATATCATACATCAGCTACAAGAATATCACCATGTGGCGACTAAACCTATGGTGTGTTGATGATCTGTATCACCAATATTATTTAAGTGTAATGGGATAAACTTATTGACCAAATGTAATCTTAATAAATATTGAACAAGTAAGGATGGTGCGGAGTGCACGCTTGTTTGGATTTATTATGATTAAATTACACTGACTTAACGGGGGTTCGGGGGCAGCTCCCCGATAACGGGGTTCCAAGAGGCAGCGCCCTGGTCGGGGTCCAAGGGGCAGAAAATCCGAATTCTTGATTTGAACCTGGTTTTTTGACCCGTAATATTCGACCCAGATCCAACCTGGTTTTGGGCGGTTTTAGAGCAATTTAAACTGCAATTTGGCAGTTTAAAGAAGTTTTCGTCAGTTTTTCTAGGAAGTGGGATAACACTGGTTTTAGTCATCATTCTCTGGTACGAATTCATACTAATTTCACAATATTTTCCGTTCTTGAGATCTCTCTGATCTTATCCGATTGAAGATTTCGAATGTACCTTCAAAATACTTTGATCTGAAAATGACTACACGACTTTAAAGATTCCAAGCATTCGAAATTCAGTACAGTTTTCTAACATGGTGAAGATAGCTATCGTCACTATTGATAAGCCCATGGTGACGACATGTCGTCGCTATAGGGTTGATCAAAATTCAACTCTTCTGAACTCTATAGCAATGACATGTCGTCGGCATAGAGAGGCGGGAAACAAAATAAGTTAGGCAAGCTTTTGAAAACATGTCCGACAACATGTCGTCACTATAGATGAATTGAAAAACATTTTTAATTTTCTTTCAGTATTGTTTCTGGAAAAACAAAGCGATGACGTCCAGTTTCCACCTATGGCGACGACATGTCGTCATCATAGGTGAAATAAAAAATAATTTTATTATCGTCGCCGATAAAACATCTATGGTGACGACAGGTCGTTGGCATAGATAAAATAAAAATTGTTTTTGGTTTTCTTTTATTATAATCGATGGAATACAGAACGACCACATTCTACAAAAAAAACATCTTATACATGGAGGGATATTTTGGTCATTTGACACTCATAAAAAAATTAATTTTTAATTTTTTTAAAAAAATATTTTTTTAATTTTTTAATTTTGTATCATTAAAAAAACATCATGTGATTGTATATTTATCACTGTGATTGTACAAAAAACATCACATATAATTAAGTATACAATGACATATGATTATACAAAAACATCGCATGTAATTAAGTATATAATCATATGTGATTATCAAATTATTATTTTTAAATAAATAATAAAAAAATTATAAAAAATAAAATAAAAAAATTTATTAAAAAAATGGGTTAAAATTCATGTTAGTTTCAAATGAATAAAATACTCTATATGTATGAAATATGTGATTAATCTTCTTAATTATTAATTACTCCGTATTATTAATTAATGATTGAGATTTTCCATTATGATTACAAGAAAATTAAGGATTACTTTGAACAATTACCTATTAACACAACCGGCCCTGAGGAAAGAAAATGTAGGCCCACGCCTATAGCACATTTTCAAAATGGGGGCCCATATTTTTCAAAAATGGGAAAATTAAAATTAGATAATCACTCTTCTACTGTTGTGCTCGTGTGCATAATGTGAAGGTTATTGGATAACATATTTTCATGTTTTGAGTTTTTTTAACAAAAGAGTAATTGTTTGATTTTTGAACACTTATTAATTTTGTATATTTAATAAGAAAATAGAAAAGAAAAAATAGAAAAGAAAAGTCGAAGAAAGATGATCCGCAAAAAAAACTTAGTTTGATTCTATTAATAAGTATTTTCATACACACGTCATATTTAAATGAGTAATTTATTCGACATATATTTTTATACCTTTTGCATTGATATTTATTTTAATTATTACGATAAGGACCCAAAATCAGTATTCGCTTAAGGTCCCGATAAGCTCAGCCCCGGCCCTGCCTATTAATATTATGTACTTTATATGATATTTAATTATTACTTACTTGTATGATCGAGTTCTTGCTGTCTTAGCAAACATGGTCAACAGGTTACTCAATTTTCAATCCATTTTCAAGGGAATCGAAGATACTATTTTTTAGTTGAAGAAACACGGACATGTGCAGCTTAGTGTTTGCCCAGTACAATTTCTTAAGACTTTAAATAAATTTAAGTAAACCTTGAATTTAAGTAACATTAAATTCTCTTTTACCCTTTGAATTCAGTATTCGTCCACCAGCTTAGTATTTTTGTTTGGATTTTATATATTTTAGAAATTCAAACTATTTGCTCTTATTTATTTTGACAATAATTTCATATTGACACTCTAATTAAATTGAAATTTACTCTCAGATAAAATTGAATTTACATATAGCCTGAAATGGAAATCCGAATGACATGTACTTTGAACTACGAACATTTAAGTATACAATTTAAATGCTTATATATTGAAAATAAAACGGTATAACAATCACTACTTTGTATAGGTTGCTAGCTAGCTAGCTAGTTTTACAAATATAATGTCTGTACAAAAGAGCACACATTTTTTCTAGACTTAGTACATAAATCTGACAAAATTTTAAGCACATTTTAAAACTATCTAGTATAAACAACATGTAGAAATAAAATATTGGTTATAAAAGTCATTAGCCTATATATTATTAGTAAGAGCATAGGAAAGAGTACTGGAAACAACCAGCTGTAGTTCTCTGGATTAATTTAAGTTATTGATCATTCTGTTTTATGATCCCATGTTTCATGTGGTTCATGCTTGGAGAGAGAAGCTTATATTATAAATGCAAACATAATCACGCAATCAGTTGTTTGCACGAACTAGATCATGTTACAATTTTTTTTTCTTTCTTTTTTGAGAAATGAAATTTGTGATTTGTGTTTATTTATATGTCTACTCATGTCTAAACTTGACATGTGTAATCCATTAATTCTCTTTCCTCATATCATCCATTGATTTTGACATTTGTATTCATCAAATGAGTAGACACATAAGAAGACACAAATAGTAGTCACCAATACCATTTCTCTTCTTCTTTTTTCTTTCGGTCTTCTCCTTAATTTTATAAGGGCTCTTCGGAGCCAAACTGTGATCATGATTTATGCGACTTAAACATTGCCGTAACCATTTATGAACATTCTCATAATCATCCGGTAAATGTTTAATAATGTAGAATAAAAATTAGAATATCAAGTGTTACCGTTGATTCTTAGAATACACTCCCTCTGTCACACAAAAAACTTCTCATTTCTTACATTTGATGGGCTTCATACAATAAAATACTATTATTATTAAGGACCCCACACTAACTATCCACTAACTATCTTCCTCTCTCCAAATCAATCTTATATTTTAATCAAAATTATTACCAATGACCCCACCACTAACTCTCACTTTAAAACTTGTGCCAAAGTGAAATGAGAAGTTTTTTGTGGGACGGAGGGAGTACTAAACAATTTAAATCAAAAATCATGTTGACTCAAATAATACCATAGATTTGATCTTCAAAACATATTCATCATGAGAATACGAATTTTGAGAGAAAAATAAATTTTCATAAAATTATCAACTAAACATTTCAGATTCTCAAACAAACCTAAATAAGGCCTAATTTCAAACGGGCCAAAAGAGACAAACATTTTAAAAATTGGGCTTAAAACAAAGTTGACAATTTTAAAAATAAAAAATTAAAAATGCAGATAACTCCCCAAAAATAATATTTTTGGGCCCGAAAGCACATAGTCCTCGTCGCTAGCTAACTTTTAATACGTCAAACACCTGAAACGGAGACGGGAAGCAAAAGTTATGCTCACTTCAGTGCAGTCATTTTATTCACACAGTTTTGGTTTTCAAAGAACAAATGGTTTATTCCTCTACATTTTGACCTGCATCATTTACCCATTGAGTGGTCAAGTACGTGACCGCTAAAAAGTTATTTGATAAGCCTTACCACTAGACCATTACCTTAAATCGTGTACCAAACTATAAGTAATAAAAAAGGGAGTTTATTCGTATATAGAAATTTTTATTCATACATAGTAATTTCATATCAAAGGATAATTATGTCCTTACTTTCCTTTTATTATATTTTTCATTCTACCCCTCTCACTAAGGGCATGATTATAATTTGATACAAAATTATTCTGCATAAATAAAAATTATTCTGTACGAATCAGCTTTCAATAAAAAACCTCTACCAATATTCAGTTGAATGAAGCTCTTTTTTTCTTTCTTTAAAACTGAAACAATATCTAGTCAATATTCTGCGAATACCTCTACGAGATATTATGCTTATCTTTTAGAAATATGCTAGCTGTAATATTAGGATATGAATGACTTGTTTTTTTATAGGATTTTGTTAATGATAGTCATTATGACTGTCTATAATGTGCATAAAACGTTTGTACATTCATGGATATAGTAGTATTCCTAAAATTCAGAGGGGCGGTTTTTATATTATTTTTGTCTTCTTATTGACAGCCCTTAGGGCTATATTATCATTTTCTTTTTTAATAATATCTCTTAAAAATCTCTTATGTAGAATTCGGTCAAAGGTTTCCCTTTTCAGAGTGACTGTTTATACTATCTCCGTATCAAAATAAGTTATATACTTCTATTTAGGGTGAAACAAAATAAGTAATACACTTCTAATATTAACCTTATTTAGTAAAGAAGTGAGATCATTTATCCACTAACTATCTACTTTAATAAAGTAAAATTACCCTTTTACCTTTACTTTTACTTTAAAACATCATTAAGATTGTGTGTATCGGGTGACCCAATAATCGGTCGCGACCTCCACATCCTCGGTCCCGACGCGTCCCCTGCGTTACACTCTCCCACACGCGACGTGTCGACCATGCCTAAGGGTCGTATACTCGACCGTTCAACTCAACCGTTCAACGAACAAAAAATCAAACCCCCCCCCCCCCAAACGGCTCTTTTTAATTAAACCAAACCCCTTTCAAAATATAACTTTTACCCCTTTTTTTACCTTATAAATACCCAATTCTTTTACCAAATAATTCACACCACTTATTTCTTTATAATATACTCAATCACACACTTTATTCTCTCAAAAATGTCTTCCAAGAACAAATCTAAAGCTTCAAAATCCCGACGCCAACCAAACAATCCCACACCCTCTCAATCACCCTCTATCAACTTCCAACCTCCAACTTTTGTACACCAAACTAATCCTCAACCACAAGGTTATCAATATAATCCATTTGCTCCCCCTACTACCAACAACCATACCGACCATACTTTCCACAACAACAACAACAAGAATCACAACAACAACAACCACCACAACAATACCAAAATTATTTTGGCATCCTTTCGCAGGGCTCAACCAATTCGACTACCAACCACGAACACAAACCGGCTCCGCCTCTCCCGCCGCTCCCCTCGACGTCGAGTCTTCCGACTCCCCCGTTGTAGCACCGACAAAGAAGGTGCCAAAAAGGCGTCAACCACCGAAAAAGGGTACGACCGGCGGAAGCGCGACATGGACGAAGGCCGAAGAGATAGCCTTATGCAAGGCTTGGATCAACACGTCCGAAAATGTCGTGAAAGCTAACTACAGGGTGCTCAGGGGATTTTGGCAGGATGTGTTAACTTACTTTGAGAAAGAAATGGGTGAGACGAACCGCACATACGACTCCCTAAACTGCAAGTGGAGGAATAGGCTTCGGCCTAAAATTGCAAACTTTTGTGCGATTTATGACAACCTCGTACGAAGAAACCAAAGTGGGGCGAACGACCAAATGTTGTACGAGTATGCTTGTGGTGAGTATAAAGCTCAACATGTAGGGGTTTATTATTAAGTAATGTTTTTTATTATTATGTAATGGTTTTAATTATTATTAATGTATTGTTTTTAATTTAAATTAAAATTAAAAAAATAAGTTATCGGTCACTCATACGGGTTATTGGTCACTGTTGGTCATGTGTTTGATCAGGAGAAAGAAAGCTGATGTGGCGCAGAGGTGGCAGGGGTGACCGATATGGTATCGGTCACCCATTACGCATAGTCTAATATCACTTTATTCAAAAGAAGTGAGATTCATTATCCACTAACTATCCACTTTAATTTATCATAAACTATTTTTTAATCTTTTGCCTCAAAAATCGTATTTCTTCAAATGTATCACTTATTTTGATACGGAGGTAGTATTTCTTATTCAGAGGTTAAAAGTCTGAAATTCCTTTGAAATTTTTTCGAGGCTGCGTAATCTCTTTCTAAGTCTAAAACTAAGACAACTCACAATTGTGACATTAGTTTTGCCAAATCAAATCAGTAATACATTAGCTGACACTCCAACCGACACACATCTGACACAATCATATCAATAATACTTATTCACTTTAAATTTTATACGTAAAATACACACAAACAAAATATCAATACCTACAAAATTACATACAATCTTGTCGCCTTCTGTGTCTCCAAAACGAAGCCATTTAACTAACGCAAAATCCGAAGGGGGCGTGCCAATGAGGTCGGTTTACCGAACGTACGTCCAACAACCGGTCTCTCTCATTCATTTTCATATCCTTCCTTAGCATTTGACTATTATTATTTATTAATCTAAAATCCAAAATAATCTCAAAGTAATTACTATGGAGACTATACATAAAGATAGTCAACCAAAGTCAAAGCTTGTTCAACTCCACCATAAAGTCAACATGCTATTGAACAACTTCTGGACGCTTCACAACTAACTTAACAACTTGTAACTAATTAATTAGTGGTTAAGTTTTCTGTTTACAGCTGTATATAATAGTCCTTCATGCTTTGTAAATGAACTAAGGTTGAATAACAAAAGTTAGCAGTATTCTCTCTGCAACTTGCATGAAACCTCCATTGTTTCTCTATCTCAATTTGTCAATATGGTATCAGAGCTTGTAATCACACACATTAGTGATTACTTATCGATTCTTTCTTCTTCCTGATTCTTCTTCCGCAATTTCGTTCGATCTGATTGAAGCCCTAATTCTCTGCTTTCTGATCGATTTCATTTTTCCTTCTTCTGAATTCAATTCAATTACCTTCTGAATTCAATTCATCCATGGCGCCTGAACCTACTTCAACAGTAACTGCAAATGATGATGTTGATTCTGTTCATCATCCACTTTATCTTCATAAGAATGATCATCCTGGTCTTCTTCTCATTACGAAGAAACTCACTGGATCTGATAATTACAGTTCATGGAGGAGGTCAATGTTAATAGCACTCAATGCTAAGAACAAGATGAAGCTCATCAATGGTATTTTTTCCTGAACCGAGCACATCATCACCACTTCGAGCTCACTGGGAAAGAACAAATGACATAGTTATTTCCTGGATCCTCAATACAATTGCAGATAATGTAAACAACAGTTTAACCTTCATTAATTCTGCTTCTGCTTTATGGAATGAATTGGCTGAACACTATACTCAAGTTGATGGACATAGAATTTATCAACTATCTCATGATATAACTCATCTAAAACAGAACAATTGTACCATTGAGGTTTATTATAGACAGTTAAAGGGCTTATGGGATGAGGTTGATGCATTAGAAGCACCTCACATATGCCATTGCTCTTGTACCTGTGAAATTGGACGTAATAATGATTCCAGGGAACAAAGAAAGAGGCTAATACAATTCCTCATGGGTCTAGATGAGAGCTACACAAACATTAGAGGTCAAATATTACTCATGCAACCTCTACCTATTGTGACTAAAGCCTATGCTATGATTAGGCAGGAAGAAAAGCAAAGAGAGAATCCTATCTTCCACCAATGCCTACACCTGTTACACCTGCAGCTTTTGCAGTAACTAGAAATAACAGATACAGTGCTTCATCAAATCATAGACCACCAGAGAGAAGACATCCTTTTAGAAAAGGTGTCTATTGTGACAACTGTCACAAAGAAGGTCATCTACATGAGGAATGCTACAAAATTGTTGGATATCCCCCAACACACCCCCTATTCAATAAACAATCCAATTTCAGGCCACAAAACTCAAAACCTACAGGTCCTACTCCAGGACTCACCAAAACTGTGAATGAGTGCAGACTGATTCAAAAGACACTGCATCTGTTCCTAATTCAATGTCCTTCAAAGTTGACCAACTGCAAAACCAATTGAACCAAGTCATGATGTTACTTCAAAACAAATCAGAACCTATTCACTCTATTTAAATGCACATGGCAGGTAATTTCATCAAATATCCTCATGTCAATCTTAACTCCAATAAGGTATGGATAATAGACAGTGGTGCCACTGATCATATTTCCATTTCTTTAGCTCAAATGCATAACATTAAAAGGCTTGAAACTCCTATCCAACTCACTCTACCTAACAAACATGTCATCACTGTGTACTTTGTTGGTTCAGTACACATCAATTCTGAACTTACACTACATGATGTGTTCTTCGTTCCTTCCTTCAAACTCAACATTATCTCTATCAGTAAACTTCTCCAAACCTCAATATCATCAATTACTTTTACTAAATTTTGGTGTTATTTTCAGGACCATCACAAGAAGATAGTCCTTGGCACCCCTTCTAGTGGTTTGTATCTCCTTCCATACATATACACTGATTCTCCTTCCATTCCTCCTTCATTTTCAATAAATTCTATTCAATCTAACAACTCTGCCAAACTAACAGATTTTGATCTTTGGCATAACAGGCTTGGCCACCCTTCATTTTCCACTATGCAGAAAATAAAAGCTCTTCCTGTTTTGAATAAGGACTCACAACATCCATGCTCCATATGTCCACTTTCTAAACAACATGCTCTTCCATTTCAATCAAGCACTTCTGAATCTTCTCAGCCCTTTCAACTCATACACATGGATGTTTGGGGCCCATATAGACACAACACTATTGATGGTTGTAATCTTTTTCTTACTATTGTAGATGATTTTAGTCGTGCCACTTGGACTTATCTGTTACCAAGTAAACACCATGCTATTTCTACTATAAAATAATTTCACTCTTATGTAGCTAATCATTTCAACAGTTCTATTAAAACAATTAGAACCGATAATGGTCTTGAATTTGTTAATAAATCATTATCTGACTTTTTTGGCATACATGGAATTGTCCACCAAACAACATGTCCCTACACCCCACAACAAAATGGTAGGGTGGAAAGAAAACATAAACACCTTTTGGAAAATGCCAGATCCATTCACTTTCAATCTCACCTACCAATTCAATTTTGGGGCTACTGTCTCATGGCAGCAACTCATCTTATAAATAAACTGCCATCTTCGGCTTTACAATTCAACAGTCCTCATGAGAACTGTTCAACCAAACACCCAATCTTGACTACCTAAAAGTCATAGGCTGTCTAGCCTATGCCCACTCCCACCCACCGCATAAATTCAAACCTCGTGCAATCCCTTCTGTTCTACTTGGTTATCCATTGAATAAAAAGGGATATGTACTCTATAACCTAGAAACTCACTCCACCTTCATTAGTAGACATGTTATCTTCCATGAGTCCACCTTCCCATTTAAAAACACTTCCTCACCATCTGACATGTCTACATCTCCTCTCACCTCTGCGTCTATTCCTACTTTTCCTTCACCACCCATAAATCCATCGGTTCCTTCCCCACCTCCATCAAATAATCCACCTTCTTCAACTTCATCATCTGATTCCTCCTCAGATGCTTCCATTCCACAATCCCATGAACACTCTCCTACAGATTCTACCAACACTCCCTCATCTTCTACTTCCAATTCCAATTCTGCCCCTATTCCCCCACCAAGACAATCCACAAGAGACAAGAAAATTCCTTCCAAACTGAAGGATTTTCACTGTCCTACAATCCCACCAAAACACCATATATCCAACTTCATCAACTACACTTCCTTACCACCTTCAAAACAACATTTTGTCAATTCCCTTGACACTGCCAGTGAACCCAACACCTATAATCAAGCTTTAAAAGATAACAGGTGGATTCAAGCCATGAATGATGAGATAAAAGCTCTTGAGTCCAACAAAACCTGGATTATCACAGACCTTCCCCCAAACAAATCCCCTATTGGCTGCAAATGGGTCTATAGAATCAAACATAAGTCTGATGGCTCTGTAGACATATTCAAGGCCCGACTTGTTGCCAAGGGATTTACACAAAAAGAGGGTGTTGACTACAAAGAAACCTTTGCCCTAGTTGCTAAAATGACCTCAGTCAGAACCCTACTTGCTGTTGCAGTCCACCACAACTGGCACATCCAACAATTAGACATCAATAATGCATTTCTTCATGGTGATCTACATGAAGATGTGTACATGTCTATACCAAAGGGATATCCTGTTCCTCACTCCCCAAACAAAGTTTGTAAACTGCAGAAATCCCTTTATGGCTTGAAACAAGCCAATCGTCAATGGTTTAACAAGCTCACTGATTTTCTTAATCTTAATGGCTTTACACAAAGCCATGCTGATCATTCCCTCTTCACCAAACACATTGGGTCTGATTTCTTATCACTGCTTATCTATGTTGATGATATCTTGCTAGCTGGTTCCAATCTTGCTCACATTAACCACGCCAAATCCCTCTTGCATGATCAATTTAGTATCAAAGATCTGGGCTCCTTAAACTATTATCTTGGACTTGAATTTCTGAGAACCTCTTCAGGTCTTACCATTTGTCAAAGGAAATATGCCCTTGATCTTCTTGCTGAAATGCATTTACTTGATACTAAAACCTGCATCCACTCCTCTAGATCCTAATGTCAAACTCACACTTGTTGATGGTATTCCTCTTTCAGATCCCTCACTCTATAGAAGACTTGTTGGCAAGCTTCTATATCTTACCATCACAAGACCTGACCTTTCATTTGCAGCCCAAACACTCAGTCAATTTGTCCATGCTCATACCTCTATTCATCTTCAAGCTTTTACTTGTGTGATAAGATATATCAAACTAAACCCTGGTCAAGGTTTATTATTCCCCAAAACTGCCAATAATCAACTTACAACCTTTTGTGACAGTGATTGGGGAAACTGCCACATTAACAGGAGATCAGTTTCTGGCAATTGCATTTTCTTTGGTTCTTCACTGATCTCTTGGCAGTCAAAGAAACAAAGTGTGGTTTCTCGTTCTTCAACAGAGGCTGAATACAGAGCCTTAGCTGATCTCACTTGTGAACTCAGCTGGCTCAAATGTCTTTTATCTGATCTCACCATCAAAATCACAAAACCCATCACAGTATTCTATGATAGTGAACCAGCCATAGCTTTTGCATCTAATCCAGTTCATCATGCTCGTACAAAACACATTGAACTGGATTGTCACTTTGTCAAGGAAAAGATACAAAATGGCCTAGTATCTCCATCTTATATTCCCTCCAAACTTCAGGTTGCTGATATTCTAACCAAAGCTCTTCATAAGGCCCTACATTTAAACTGTTTGTCCAAGCTTGGCATATGTAACCCTTACATACTGTCAGCTTGCGAGGGGGATATGGAGACTATACATAAAGATAGCCAACCAAAGTCAAAGCTTGTTCAACTCCACCATAAAGTCAACATGCTATTGAACAACTTCTGGACGCTTCCCAACTAACTTAACAACTTGTAACTAATTAATTAGTGGTTAAGTTTTCTGTTTACAGCTGTATATAATAGTCCTTCATGCTTTGTAAATGAACTAAGGTTGAATAACAAAAGTTAGCAGTATTCTCTCTGCAACTTGCATGAAACCTCCATTGTTTCTCTATCTCAATTTGTCAATAATTACAAAACTTGTGGCACACTATTTCGTGTTATGATCTGGGCTGCTACCATTCCAGCAGCTAAAGCAGCTCCAAAAAGTGTGTGCAATCGAACGCAAAAATATTTTGCCATAAATATCCTTGTTTTATCCTATAAAACAAGAATACAAATTTATTAACAATCTTGATTTTCTAACAGAAGATTCAGTGAACTAACTGACCTTGTGGTTATCTTCAACAAAGCTCACAACGAGCTTGCCCATGGGTACTGTAAGTGCACACAGAAACTACACAACAAACTTTAAATCAGTTGTCGTACATTTCAAGATGCAAGAAAATCTACATTTTTATAGAAAAAGACTTTTTTTTTTTTTAAAGCTTACAATTGAAGTGATGGGTAGAGCTTTAGGAATGCCAAGAAGAAACAAAAGTGAATAGAGGGAAATCACCGCCAGTTTCACCACTCTTGAACCGCTTTCTGTGCCAATTCTGACCTGAAAACAGTGAACCCGACCCGTTTCAGAGTCCGTTTGGAGGTTCGGATTGTGGGTTTGACTTTTTACAGGAAATCATGTTCACCACTGTGGTTTGAAAGACTACTTACCATTGGAGAGAGTTTTCCTACCGCTTTATTACCTGTAATCTGAGTTTGCATATCAAGAAAACTTCAGGAGCTTCAAAAGATGAAGAAAACTGATACATAAAACCCAGATGTGGCAAAATAGGCGGGCCAGTCGGGCTGGGTAACGGGCCAAAACGGGCCGGGTAAAGAATAATACCTGGTGAAAGTGACTAGAAAAAAGAATAAGAGATGTTGTAATGCCAACTAATACTGAAGCTGATAAAACTGTGACAGTTATTGGTAATCTCTCCACCCTTGTGCTACTACCTTGCAACAAGTAAAAAGCAGTTGTTGCAAAAGGACCAAAAGCTGCAAAACACAACGGTACTCCCAGACCCCGGTAACTCAACCGGAAAGGAGGACACTATAACAGTTTAATTGTACTGTACAATCAAGCAATGCATAAGAGAAAAGTTTCAATTTTATTTGTAACAATTGTACCTGATATATGTAGCCACAAATGATGGAAGATGCTAGAAGCAACACTGATCTCACATTTCCAGCTTTAATGGATGCCCAAACGATACCCGTTGACCCGAAACCGAGTAATAACAATGCAGTGATTAGGGTACCTGACCGGCTACGTGTTTAAAGAGAGAAAGATGAAAGAGAAATGGGTTTAGCAAATCTGATTATTTAAGAAATTAATATATAATATGACCAAAATTTAAGATTAATATATAAAATGATCTCATATAATCATATCCTACCCTATATATGAGGCCTAAATTTGAAGAGGGTTTGACACCATGGCAATTTCAAGCATTCCTATTCGTCCATAATGCCACTTGGAATTCCCTGATTGGTCCACGTCATTTGCACTAATACAAACGAATCTGGTACGGCTTATGGTCTACATTCATATTCATATGCTCCATATACGGCAAACGAATCTGGTACGGCTTACGGTCTACATTCATATGCTCCATATACGGCTTCCTACATACAAGGAAACAAATAACTATTTAAAAGATCGTACATACAAATAACTATTTAAAAGATCGTACATACAAGGAAACAAATAAATATTTAAAAGATCAATCAGCGAAGGAAACAAATAACTATATGTAACATTTATATGTAACATTTCATTTACCGTTTTTTTGTACAAAATCATCATCACATCTATCGATTATTATGTCATTTAGAAGTATATAAAGTTTTTGGACATTTTTCTACATACTAAAATTTACAGCATACCCGCCTATCGGACGGGTTTTGTAGCTAGTTAGGTTAATATATAGGTAATTTTATTTTGAGACAATTACCAAGAAAAGAAACCAAAAATACCAAATTTGACAATGTGGGCTACAAATGTTTATTTTGAGAATTTTATTTCCCTTATCAAAAAGTGTGGAAGTTCAATTTTCAAACCGGAAATATTAAGGAAAATTACCCAAAAAGTAACCAAATATCACAAATTTTGTCCCTAAACTTTTCAAATTTGAACATTTAGTCCTATATTTTTCAAAAATTGAACTTTCACTCCTAAATATGTTTAAAATTCAACTTTTACTCCTTTTGACTATCGATAAAATTCCGTATACCGCACACTGTCAAATTTGATATTTATGGTTACCTTTTAGGCAATTTTCAGGGGATACTCATTACTAGACCCGTAAATAAGAGTTAGAAGCACAATTTATTATACAAAATTAAAAACTGATTATTGTGTTTTAAAAACACATATCTAAATAGATACGTTGTAATCTACCTGCCAATCATGTTAACGACAGATTCTTTCTTGTTTATATCAGCTCCTGTATCAAAATCATAAACGTTGTTGCTGCCCAGATTACAAGCCAAATAAACAGACTTTCTATACCAAACACTTGATCTCGTTTTCATGAATTTGATGTTGTTGTTACCTTAAATTGAGCCAAGTGATTATAAGAACCGATGAAGCCAAAAGTAGAACATATTGTTTGGCTGAACACAATCCTGTTTCTAAATAAGCAGCTGCAGTTCCTACCTGTAAAACTAACAATGTCATTTCATCGAGCAGTTGGAGTGCATTACATGAATGCTCGATCTACTTACGGTTAAGGGAACCAATGCAACCGAATAGATTGGTAATTTGATTGCTCTCCATATTAATGTTGCTTTAGAGATATCATCATCAACATTATTATCTTCATGAGTAGAAAATGTAGTAAGATCATTTGTTTGACTTTTGGGGGAAATTAGTTGACCTTTTCTTCGTTGATGGATCACTGACTGTCTTACGTGACTGTTTTTGAAGGTGGTGTAAAAGCAACGTGATGAAGATTTTAAATTGCCCGCCAATGAGACTATAGGATAAAACCTATTAAATCAAAAATTAGAGAGATAATTATTCATAGTTTTCCTATTTAATTCCAATTTAATTCTTTTATATTTCAATTCAACCATTCAATTGATATTTAATTAAATATTTTTATCAAATTCTTCCTATATTTATTATTATTATTGTCTTTACCATTTCTAATAAATTATATTATCTCTACAATTTGAAAATTCATAAGTAAATAGTACTCCCTTCGTACCACAAAAAACTTCTTATTTCACTCTAAATTATTGTCCCACAAAAAACTCCTCATGTCTCATATTTGATGGGCTCTACATAATACAAAACTATTATTACTAAAGACCCGAGTACCCCACCACTAATATCCACTAATTATCTTTCTCTCTCTAACTCAATTTTATATTTTAATCAAAAGTATTATCAATTACCTCACCACTAACTATCACCTAAAATTTTTTGCAGAAGACAAATGTGAAGTTTTTTGTAGGACGGAGGGAGTATTTAAAATTTAGATATTAAAATAGATATATTCTTATTACCATCAAAATTGTTAAGAAATATTTAAACCTATTTTCATATGAAACTAGATAAGATTAAGTTTGTTAAGTTAACATTTTTGGTTAACTTTTTTTGCAACACTGTAAAATGTTAATATATACTATGTTTAATAATTGATTTAATTTTTATTATCAACTAATAATAAAAGGATCCGCATGATACGCGGGTCAATAATCTAGCGTAAAATAAAATAAGAAATAGTGTCAGGATCGATTAACTATAGAGAAGTTAATAAACACTTTAGATCTAATTGAATATAGAAGTTGCAGCGGATCAACACTATATCAATGTAATTAAGAACAATGAACTGTAAATAATATGCGAAAGTATTAAGAACACAGTTTCACAAAAAGCTTCAATGTATATTATTGAGTTAACAATACACACGTACGTTTACAATTCGTAAGGAACTATTTATAATAGTCCTTGAAGCTAAACTATTTACCCTAGTTATTCTAGGACTTGATTTACATCGAATAAGAAAAATATACATTGATTTACATTCTATAACTATCTATACGAAGATCTCGGACTTGATATTCTTCAAAAACGCGTATCAGTAGTAAAACTCATCACCAGTAGTAAATATGTAACATCAGTAGTAAACCTGGTGATCAGTAGTAAGTCCAGAAACCATCGTCAGTAGTAACTACTAGGATCAGTAGTATCTTCAATCTTTGCATGATCAGTAGTAACTAAGCTATAGTATCACCAGTATCAACTTTATCAGTAGTAATATGTTATGCCCCATCAGTACTAAGTTGTCAGTACTAACTGCAGCATCAGTAATAAGTTGATCTGTGTTTTGCTCCAACAATCTCCCCCTAAACTTATTGATTATCTTTCAATCAACTAAGTTTCTTTTTACTTATTCTTTTTCTTTTCTTCCAACAGCTTTGCTCTTTTCTGATCACCTTCTAAAGTCTGTTGGTTCCTTTTATTTCTTTGTGCAATAATATATTTGCTGATTCTTTTAACAAATTCATTCAATTTGTTTTGGAGCATCACAGCATCATGTGGTTTAATAAAGTTCATGCACCAAAGTTGATAAAGAGTTTTCTCAGAATGAGGATACTCTTTCTCATAAAGAAATAGGTCACATTTCTTACTTGTATATTCAAAGAAGTACATATTGACAGTTGGCAGCACATTCCAGGCTTGAACATTCTCTGGATTTGTAAACTTCTCTGAATAATTTTCTGGATAGAAAGCAGCATCAATCATTTCAGTAAGATAGCCTGCAGCTGAATTCTTCCAGTTCTTCTTAGTCATTCTTGGTTTACCAATGATCAACATCTTGATAATGTCACTTCTGGTTAGAGACATGACCAAAGGTTTCCAAGCTCTGAATCTTTGTATGACCTTATCTTCTCTGATAATCTCAATCATATCATCTATATATCTCCAGTTGATGATTGGATTATTTTATAGGGGAGCAACATGAAGATCATAAACTTGAACCATTTGTAATTTCTTCTTTGGTTGTTCAAGTTCAGTAGAAATTGTCTTCCTTTTCTTTGAAGTTTGAGAAGATACACCAGATGATTCTCCAGTTATTGTTTTTCTTTCTTTCATTTCTTTGGAGTCTATCTGTTCAAGTTTAGTAGTGTACTTCTCATTAATATCTTGCTCAGTAAGATCCTTCTTCTTCTCTACACAGTACTTATCAATTAAGTTGATCAACTTCATTCTTCCAAAGGCCTTTGTGTTGTGACCTCTTGATTTCAAGAATGTGATCATTTCTTTCTTTTTCTCTGCAAAGTGTTCTGGCATATCAGCCTTTTGCTCTTTGCATTCTTGTACTTGTGCTTCAAGAAGTTCTAGTGTTTCATATTCAAGTTGCCTAAATTTTTCTAGTTCTTTTCTTTGTAGTTCTTTTCTTGTTTCAGCAACTTGTTTAGTTTTGATCTTTTGTTTAAATTGTGGCAGTTTTGATATATCTGCTATATCTGCCAATTTGATTTCTGTGAATGGTTGTCTCAATATTCTAGCCCTTTCTGCTAATCTTTTGTTTTCATGTGCTAGAGAGATTTCAACCTTCTTTAAATATTTTGCTCTCTTTACCTTCCACCTATCTTGTTTGGCTGATTTTGCATAGTTTATTTTGTTGAACATTTCATGACCTTGTGCTCTGTTAGGTTGGTCTTCATCAACAACTTCCTTTCCCTTTCCTATGTAGTTGTCTTTCTTCATATTTGGTTCAGATTCAATAATAAATTTGGGACCATAGTAATGTATCTGTGATATGGGAAGTATTTTAGGATGTGGAGGTAGGGAGCATTCATCAACTTCTAACCAATTTACATCATCATCAATATCTTTCACCACCATTTGTGTTGTTTTTCTTTTTGGAGATGGTGGAAGTATCACTTTTGGTTCTAGTAGAGGTGGCAGCTCAATAATGTCATCAGTAGTAACTAAGGTAGTTACTGCTGGTATGTCTTCAGAGATTACTACTGATAGGGCATCAGTAGTGTTTGCTGCTTTTACTTCCTCTTCATTACTTACTACTGCTATTATATCAGTAGTGGGAGTTACTACTGGTATTTCTTTTTCAACTTGTTCTTTCATTGTAGCAGTAGTAATTGGCTCATCTTCTGTAACCATCATGTCTGGGCCTTCATCAACTTCTGTTTCTTTTAAATTCAAGAGAGAGGATGCTGCTGCTGCAATAGATTCATCAATCATAGTTTGTATGTTGTCCTTCTCCCCCTTAGTGAGCTCAACTGGTGGAGCCTCACTATCATCAATTTTCTTCTTCAATTTCCTGATGAGTTTAGTTTGTTGATGAAGCCTGTGCTCATAGAATCTCATTCTTTTGTTGATGGTATTGACATGCCTTTTCATTGCAGCCATCGTTTTTTCTTGATTTGTGAGATATTCAAGACAATTTTGTACTGTGGATTCAAGAGAATCCACTTTTTCCGTCAATTGTTGGATTTTAATACTGCCCTCACTCCATCTAGCAAGATCATCGGGCTCACTAACGGGTACATTGGTTTGAAGGTTTTCTATCATATCCGTCAAATCAATAGATCTGCCCTCATCACTTCTTGGTGATGAAATGGGTCTTTTAGACATCCTCTTCTTCCTAGAAGAAGCAGAGATGCCCCCCCCTTGTGGTTTCTTGGCACCGGGGTCCTTTGAGTAACTCCTCAAATGAGTCATCACTCAAAGTTGCCGAGGTCTGGGTCCTAATGATGTTTTCACTGTCCTGTGCACCCACCTTTGGGGCATCAGTAGTGAAAGCCCTCGCCTCATGTCCTCTCTCCTCCTTGGAGGACAACTCTTGGAGCCTGGGGTTTGACTCAATGTGTCCCCTGGTGTCCTTTAAAGATTTCTTTCTTTTGTAAAGTGTGGAAATAGTTTTGGTTTTATCTGGTAGGTCTTCCACAGAGTGAAGAGTAGCACTCTGCAGATTTAAATCGAGTTCCTGGGACACTTTCAGGACTTCTGTTTGGGCTGGTGATTGAGTGGCTAGTTGGGGTGGTGTTTGGGCTGTATTTGGGGGTGATGGAGTGGGTTGAGGTTCAACTTGGGTTGTAGCAATGGTTGAACCCTCTCCAATTTGAGTTTGATCATTGATCATGTTAGGAAACAAAGGGGTTTCCTTGCCCGAAAATTTAAATTGTTTTCTCATATTTGAGAAAACTTTCTTGTTCAACTCAGGTAGTATAAAAATGTTTTTAGGAGTTGACAAGGTTTGTAGTTCACAATTTATGATATGTTGTAGAAATCTGGGATACATTAAATATTTAGAAGAACTAAGATTTCCCAACATACCTTCAAAAATCATTTGAGAGAAATTAAATACTTGGTCTGTGGATAAACAGACAACAGCAGAAGCTATTGTCTTATTAAACTCATTCCAAGTACTTCTTTTTGGAGAAATACAATGCTGAATAGTATGAACCAAGAATTTCCATTGTGGGGAGAGAAGACCCTTTTGAAATGTTACTATGTTGAGTCTTCCCTCATAACCCATTTTTTGTAAAATTTCAGCAATGTATTCCTTCAGAAGAGTAGACATACCTGAATCGTCATGAAGTTGTAGATGGTGTCTGATTGATTGTTCTGTTACTGTGATATGTTTTCCATCTACTTGTGATTTGATCATTGAAATAGTTGTTCCTTCCGTTTGCTCAGCATTGGTCCAGAAGTCCACCAAATGCTGTTGATATGATGTTGGTTTGACAGTTAGAGCAAACTGTATATAAGAATTTTTCAAGAACCTTACGATCGGACGGAAATCTTTTGTGCCGTCGGGATTCTTTAGGAAGGCACACATATTGTGAAATTCAGAATATTTGAGATCGGTTTGTACATTCAAAGATTTTAGAGTTGCCATTTTTGTGGAATTTTGTGAAGAACAGGAGTGAATTTTGTTATTGACGAAGGGTTTTTGATCGTAAGCTAGGGTTTATCGAGAGGATTTAGCAAATCGAAGTGAAGATAATGCTAAACTAATCGACTGCCGCCTTTTATATCTTTCGATTTAACCTGCAAAACTACTAAAATGTCCTTCGAATCATAACATAACGGTTATTTCCATGGGGGTTAGTTTGGTAATTGTGTTTCTGTAAGACCAGTAGTAAATAAGAAATCAGTAGTAAAACATCAGTAGTATCTACTAACATCAGTAGTGACTAAGGATTTTGACGTCAGTAGTAACTATGGACATCAGTAGTAACTACGAATACACAAGACCAGTAGTATATGTGAATACCAGTAGTACTGACCACCAGTAGTATTTATGTAAACCTAATACACACCAGTAGTATTTAAGTACCAGTAGTATTTTGTGCACATGCCTACACACCAGTAGTACAGATATACCAGTAGTAAAACACTTAAGTAAATAAATAATATTTTACAACAATAACTTTACACATGATTTTAAGTGAGATTTTAAGTTATCAAAATCATTCCAATACTGCTAACCAAGAAGTTGAATCTTCCTACATCAAATGCTTTTGTAAAAAGATCTGCTAATTGATCATCAGTATGGATTTTAACTACTTTGATTAATTTCTTTTCATTACAATCTCTTATAAAGTGAAATCTTATTTCAATGTGTTTAGTTTTTGAGTGTTTTACTGGATTATTCACAATACTAATAGCACTTTGATTATCAATAAAAATAGGAGTTTTGAGAATAGAGATACCAAAGTCTAGAAGCTGGTTTTGAATCCATAGTACTTGAGCACAGCACGCAGATGCAGCCACATATTCTGCTTCAGCAGTTGATGTTGATACATTTGTTTGCTTCTTACATTGCCATGACACCAGTCTTGATCCAAAGAATTGACATCCACCAGTAGTGGACTTTCTGTCTTGACATTCACCTCCATAGTCACTATCTGTGTAGGCTATGAGTTCAAATGGTGAATTATGTGGATACCATAGACCTAGTGATGGTTTGCCTTTCAAGTATCTAAATATTCTTTTAACAGCCTGCAAGTGTAGTTCTTTGGGTCTTGCTTGATATCTTGCACACACACAAACACTATACATAATGTCAGGTCTTGATGCAGTTAAGTACATCAGAGAACCTATCATTGATCTATATAAGTGTTCATCTACATCCTCCCCCTCAACATCAGGATGTAGGTGTTTGTGTGTTTCCATTGGTGTACTTGCACTCTTACTGTCTTTCAAGTCAAACTTTTCCAAGATGTCTTTGACATATTTTGATTGATTTATCAAAATACCATCTGTTCTTTGATTAACTTGGAGTCCAAGGAAGAAGTTCATTCGACCCATAGAGCTCATCTTGAATTTAATTTGCATTAGTTCTTCAAATTCTTTGCATAATAAATCATTGGTTGAGCCAAAGATGATATCATCTACATAAATTTGTACCAGTAGTATATTATCTTTGACTTTCTTTGTAAACAAAGTTTTGTCAATGGCTCCTCTTTTAAAGTTGTTTTTCAATAGGTATGATGATAATGTGTCATACCATGCTCTTGGTGCCTGATGTAGGCCATACAGAGCTTTATCCAGTTTAAACACATAATCACCATGTTTTGGATCTTCAAAACCTGGAGGTTGGCATACATAGACCTCTTCTTCAATCTTCCCATATAGGAATGCACTCTTCACATCCATTTGGTAGACTTTGAACTTTTTGAATGAAGCATATGCTAGAAATATTCTTATAGCTTCAATTCTAGCAACAGGAGCATATACTTCATCATAGTCTATTCCTTCTTCTTGAGTGTATCCTTGTGCTACAAGTCTGGCTTTGTTTTTGATCACTATACCTCTTTCATCTTTCTTGTTTCTGAAGATCCATCTTGTTCCAATGGCTCTTTTTCCTTTGGGTAGAGGTACAAGTGTCCAAACAGCTTGTAACTTGAATTGAAGGAGTTCTTCTTGCATTGCCTCAATCCAGTTTGAGTCCTTCATTGCTTGTTGGATCTTCTTTGGTTCATCCTGAGACAAAAAGCATTCAAACATACACTCATTAGCAATAAGACTTATATTACACATGTTTGCAGTTAGGCTTTTATTTAGTTTGCTTCTTGTTTGAAGTGGTGAGTTAACATCACTTAGAACAAGGTCTAATGGATGGTTTTTCTGAGTCCTTGTGGTTGTAGTTTTATCAACTACTAGTTGATTTTCAAGATTGGACTCATTTGTCTCAGGCAATTGTTCTTCTGGTGATCCTTCATTGTCATTGAAGTTTGGTTCATCATCATCTTGGTCAGAGTTACTACTGCTATTGTCTTCATTGAGATCAGTAGTATTATTGTTGTTACTGGCATCAGTAGTATCTTGAGAATCTAGGTTACTACTGCTATTGTCCTCATTCTCAGAGTTACTACTGGTTCCAGAACTTGAGTTATTACTGACATCAGTATTAACTACTGGAGCAGTATTAACTACAATGTATCTCATTTCCTCTTGACCAGTATTAACTGATGATTTTCCTTCCTTTTGATTGTGACAATTTGAATTACCTGCATTGAAATTCATGTTAGAATTAAAGGATTTGGTTAGATTGTCTATTTCAAATAGCCAATCTGGACCATTTCCTTGTTCATTAGGTACATTTTCATTAAAGGATACATTGATGCTTTCTTCAATTATCCTTAGTCTTTTGTTGAATACTCTATATGATTTACTTTGAGTAGAATATCCCACAAAGATTCCATCATCAGATTTACAGTCAAACTTACCAATTTGTTCTCTTGTAATCAAAATAGTACAAGGACAACCAAATGATTTTAGAAAGCTTATGGAAGGTTTTCTTTTATTAAAAAGTTCATATGGTGTTTTAAAATGTGGCTTCACTATTAATACTCTGTTTTGAACATAACAAGCAGTATTAACAGCTTCTGCCCAAAAAGTAATTGGTAATTTTGAGTCTGCAAGCATTGATCTTGCTGCTTCAATGATGGTTCTATTTCTTCTTTCAGCTACACCATTTTGTTGTGGAGTTCTAGGTGAGCTGTATTGCCTGTCAATACCTTTAAAATCACAAAAGTTAATTAAGTTAGCATTTTTAAATTCTGTGCCATTATCACATCTTATGGCTTTAACTTTTTGATCAGATGTGTTCTCCAGTTTGACAATTAAGTTCTTTATGAGTTCACTTGTTTCATCCTTTGTCCTGAGAAAGAAAACCCATGTATATCTGGAAAAGTCATCAGTAATAACAAGACAATATTGTTTCTTTCCAATACTCATTCCATTTGTAGGTCCAAAAAGGTCCATATGTAAGAGCTGTAAAGGAACATAAATAGAGTTCACAGTTTTGGACTTATGAGAAGTCTTGTGTTGTTTACCTTTTAGGCATGCAACACAGTGATGATCACACATGAATTGTTTTTGAGGTAGTCCAATGACCAGATTTCTTTTTACTAAATTATTCATGTTTTTAAAATTTGTGTGACACATCCTTCTATGCCATAGTTCTGATTCAGTGGTGTTTGCCTTGGATATAAAACAGTTGACCTCATTTGTAGAAATGAGTTCTCCCCCTATATCTAGGCAATACACATTGTTTCTCCTTGGAGTTCTTAAAACAACATATTTGTCATCTACAATATAATCAGGAGAAAGAATGATGCACTCAATGTCTGTGAAAAGAATTTTGTTCTTTTTATCACAAACTTGAGACACACTGACAAGATTGTATTTTAGTTCAGCTACGTAAAATACATCATCAAAGGTAATTTTTCCATTTGTAACAGTACCTTTACCTGTAATCTTACCTCCTTGGGGATTCTCACCAAAAGCCACATATCCTCCATCAAATGACTTGAAATCTTTAAGAATTTGCAGATTTCCAGTCATGTGCCTTGAGCATCCACTATCAATATGCCATGTTCTTCCTTCTTCTGGGATCTGAATGCTCTGCACAAGTGAGTAAAGGATTAGTTAAGTTTGGGAACCCAAGCTTTATATGTCTTGGGTTCATCCTTTGAGAAATAAGCTTTTGGGGATTTAACTTTAAACACTTTTGGTACCCATACTTGTTTATTACTGGTGTTTTGTTTTACTACTGCCCTTTTGGAGTTATTACTGGTGTGAGAATTTCCTACTGATCGTGGTTTATACCCATGATTTTTAGCTTTTGAATACTTTACTACTGATGGACCAGTAGTATTTGGGTACTTACAATGTTTAGAATGACCAGTAGTGTTTTTAAAGTTAACACCAGTAGTATTTTTGAAAGTTGTTTTGGGAGCAGTAGTATTTTTGAAATTAGGGTTTTACCAGTAGTATTCTTGTATTGGTACCAAACATCATTATACTTAGGGTGAACACCAGTAGTAAAATTGTTTAAGTTTTTACTGGTGTTGGAAAATTTAAAATATTGTTTATTTTGATTGGATTTTCCATTGTTCTTGAAGTAATTGCTGTTCTTTGGGCTTCCAACTCTTCTGTTTTGCACAAATCTTGGTGTACTTCTTCCAAATCTTGGTGTCTCAGCAATACGCGTTTTAATTGTATTCACTACTGAAGGACCAGTAGTATCTTTTAACTTTTGAGTTTTTGCATTTTCTTTAAAAATTTTAAATTCCTTTAACTCTTTGCAGTTTATTGGATTGAAGTGACAATCCTTTGCTATATGGTTCATTTTGTTGCATATAACACATCTTAATTTCTTATTTTTGGCACCTTCAGGTATTCTTTGATCTAAGAGTTGTGTTTTATTTCTTTCATTTCCCCTTGTTAGAATTTTTGGTACATTTTCTGCATCAGATTTGGGAGAATCATTTGGACTTTGGGCTGTGTGAAAACTTGTATCAATTGATTTTGGTGATTCAGTTTGGGAGATTGTAAATTCAATTGATTGATCATCATCAGAAGAATTATTTGATTCAGATGTTTCATTAGGGATTCAGTTTGATTTTCAGTTTTTAATTCATTAAGGATTCTTTCTGAACTGTTTTTAAGTGGTGGAATGATTTTATATGGAGGTGGTACAGCATGATATCCCACCCCATGAACAACTTTTTCTGTAGTTTGATTATTAGTTAATTCATCAAGAATTTTAGTGCTTCTTTCAAACTTTTTAATTGTTAATTTATTTTGTTCAATTTCAAGTTGACATTCTTCTAATTTACTTGTTAGTTCTTTATTTTTTATTTCATAAAATTCTTTCTCATCCACAGCCTGAAGCAATTCTTCTTTTATCCTTTGATCAATCATCTGGTACACCTTTATTTGTTGTTCTTGATCAGTAATCACACCATCAAATTCATGATTTCTTCTCACTGCTTTTGCTAAATCTTCATTTAATTTATTGTTTTCTTTTTCTAAGTTTTTAACAATTTTAGCACATTCAGAAGTACAAGGTTTAGGTTTTACCTCAGTTTTGTTGTCAGTAAAGGCCATGAGAGCTTGATTTTGAGCATGCTCTTCTGCTTGGAAGCTCCAGTCATAGCCTTGTCCTTGTTGTGATACAAGGGCAGTTGATTTTGATCTTTTGTCTGGCTGAGGACACTCTTTTGCAAAGTGACCAAGGTTGTTACAGTTGTAACATTTGACTTTAGTTTTGTCAAATCCTGCTTTGTCACCTTTGTTGAAGTTGAGGCTTGTCCTACCAGTTCTCTTTAAGAATCTTTTTGTCCTTAGGCTCAGCATAGCCATCTGCCATTTAAGATCCATCTCCTCAAGATCAGCTGGGTTCAATTGTTCCAATTCATCACTAATCAATGCAGTATGCACATGACTAGTGAAGAAGGATTCTCTTGCAGCATCTTCAGAATCTGCAGCCTTTCCTATAGAGGTTTCCTGACCTTGACCTATACTAGAGACAAATGCAGCATTATTTGAAGAAATAGAAGGGTTCTTTTGGTTTACCTCAGTTTCAAATACTCTGAGATCATTGTATAGTTCATCCAACTCTTTTTCTTCTAGAGCATCTCTTTGTCTATATACCACTGTATACATGGCCCATTCTTCACTAAGAGATCTTAGGAACTTCATGTTGACATCTTCTTGATCCATCTTAACCCCAACCTGGTTAAGTTCACCAATTAGTTTGTTGAATCTGTCAAACACTTGAGTGAGAGTTTCATTGGGTTTTCCTTTGAAGTTTTCAAAGTCTTGTTTGAGAACAGACTTCATGTTCCTTTTGGTGCTCTTGGTCCCAACGAATCTCTTCTCCAGTGCTTCCCATAGCACTTTTGCATCATCATACTCAACAAAGAGATGTTGATAATCATTAGGAATGGCCAGTAGGAGAGTGCTTAGAGCTTTGAGTTCGATGCCCTTGTCCTTCTTTTCCTTCTCACACTTGAGTTTGTCTGCCTCAGTTGCAGAGCTGCTTGCTTGACCAGGACCAGTTTTGTTACCTTCAAGGACCACTTCCCACATAGAATAATTTGTAATAAGCATGTATTGCTTAATACGATTCTTCCACATCCCAAAGTTGTTGGGAGTGAGTATAGGAATTTTGTTGGCCTGTGTGCTTTCATTATTATCAGTCATGATTAATAATGTGTGTTTTAAAGATTAAAACTTTTTGTTGTTCTTAACAAATCGTAGATCTAGAACCAAAATGCTCTGATACCACTTGTCAGGATCGATTAACTATAGAGAAGTTAATAAACACTTTAGATCTAATTGAATATAGAAGTTGCAGCGGATCAACACTATATCAATGTAATTAAGAACAATGAACTGTAAATAATATGCGAAAGTATTAAGAACACAGTTTAACAAAAAGCTTCAATGTATATTATTGAGTTAACGATACACACGTACGTTTACAATTCGTAAGGAACTATTTATAATAGTCCTTGAAGCTAAACTATTTACCCTAGTTATTCTAGGACTTGATTTACATCGAATAAGAAAAATATACATTGATTTACATTCTATAACTATCTATACGAAGATCTCGGACTTGATATTCTTCAAAAACGCGTATCAGTAGTAAAACTCATCACCAGTAGTAAATATGTAACATCAGTAGTAAACCTGGTGATCAGTAGTAAGTCCAGAAACCATCGTCAGTAGTAACTACTAGGATCAGTAGTATCTTCAATCTTTGCATGATCAGTAGTAACTAAGCTATAGTATCACCAGTATCAACTTTATCAGTAGTAATATGTTCTGCCCCATCAGTACTAAGTTGTCAGTACTAACTGCAGCATCAGTAATAAGTTGATCTGTGTTTTGCTCCAACAAATAGGACTCAAAGGATAGCATAAAGACAGGAAAACTTAACAAATTTTCATGTTATTTAAAACCAAATGGTAATAAGACAGCAAATTTACAGGATAAAAACAGAGCATTACACAATAATTCGTTAGGGAACATGCCTTGATAAATTGTGGGTGTTTTGGAGATGAATTCCAGAATTCCATAGCCATTGACTCTCTCTCAAACTGGAGGGAGCGGATAAGGATATTTTACACTTACACTCCCTCTACTTTGTAATAATTTTTAATAGGCCCACATGGTTTCCATTTTCGAAACATTTCCATTGTATTTAGAAACTATCCACTTTGCATCCGATGTGATATTTTCGACCCAGCCTTATGAAATGAGTCAATCTAGGCTTTAATTTACTGATAATGGGTCAAATGGGCTGAATGCAAAAGATTAAATGTAAATAAAACAGGTTAAACGAGTTGAGAGAGTGAAAAGTTGACTAAAGTATATTCAAATGCTCTTTAACATTCTAAATTGTTTTATTTTGACTAATCATATTATAATTCTAATAATATAGTTACACAAATCATATTTAATGCTTATTTACAAGATTATAAATATAGATACTTCTTGCAGGTCACCTAATGACCTAATGTAACATGATTGATTGTTTTCACTCGTACTTGTAAAATAGTTATTTTGACAAAAGAGCCTTTAGTTTGAAATTTGAATCATTCTACATGGCAACAAAGCTAATCCCTTTCACAAAATTGTAAGAGTAAAAGGAGTCACGATTTATTTCGTAAGTGGTGGAAAAATGTGCACCATAGGAGAAACCAAAGATGAGTTTGATGGGCATATGACTTGTTTAAGTTTTAATTGAAGATAGGAGTATAGGACGGAGGCTCTTTTTGTCAACTATGAACTATAAATGATTAACTGCTAATATCTTTTTTTCATATTTGTAACTTGGATTCTGACTCGTTTTACGAGACGACTAATTTCAATACAGCCAATCTGCTTTGTAGGCAGCTCGAAGTCGGCACGGGTTAAATTTTGTATTCATAAAGAGGTATTTTTTGTTTATAGCGATTGAACCAACCGAGAGCTTCTAAAAATTCCAAACATCAAGAGTTGGTTTGCATGGATCATCTACTATATTATGAATGATGAGTTGGGGCCCGCGCTTCGCGGCGAGTTTCAATGATATACATCATATATATAAACTAACATGTTATTATTTTTGTTAGGTTAAGTTGGACAATTATTATCCTAATTGACATTTGGAAGACGTGCAAAAAAAGAAAAAAGAGACCGTTTAAAGAAAATAACAAAGAAGAATTAAAGTAAAAAAAAAAAACTATTTATTAACTATTCATTTACCTGGTAAATGCTAGTTATAGTAATTAGGTTTGATCTTGTTGGACTATATCGATTGGGAGGTGATTTCTACGTCAAGAAGACTTATTACCTCATCATATTATACAAATTTTAAAGTAGACTATATAAATATGGGATTTGCTAACCATTGCCCTTAGGGCAATGGTTAAGAGTGGATAAGTGGTGTATGTACAATTTAGGATGCATAACTACTCAAAAGTGGTTATTAAAATGCATGGGGTGGTTTTTTATTAGTTTATGTACAATGATTTTAAGGCAACAAAAATTTCTTAACCATTTCCCTTATGGCAATGGTTAGCATTTTCCTATAAATTTTTTAAAACATAAATTATGTGTGTTAATAAGTTTATGTAATGAGATTTCTTTCTCCCCTATGCCCTATTGGTTTGTATTGTATTCCTCTATAGGAAAGATATATAGAAGTACATATTTGATTTACGTGATAATAAATTTAGACTAGGTAAACTTATATGTGGTGATGAATTTATACTACCTATACGTACTCAGCCGCCATATGGTTTTGAATGAATCACTTGTGGATGAAATGGGTTAAGAAAGAAACGATTTAATATAGAAATTTATTTTGTGTTTGCTTTTCTTTCACAATTATAAATTTATTAATTTTGTACTCATGAAATATTAAATTAATTACAACTATATTTTGCGTCTCTGTAACTTAAACGATTAATTTCTATATGTTTTTTTAAATAATCGTAAAGTTAAATTAACTTTCGAGTGTTACTAGTTATATGTAACTATTTAAAACCGGAACTTTCATTAGGTGTAATAGTTTTTAATATTTAGATCTCAGTTCCCGTTTATCATATTGTAATGTAATATTCTGGTTGATTTTTACTAGTTATATTAGGGGGAGTTATTTATTCCTTGGCTCAACATCTAATATCAAGATTAATTTACAGCTAGAGGTGCAGAAACTTTTTGTCTTTTTGGCAATTCAGGTCAGATTCGAGTTTACCGGTTCAGTTCACAGATTGGCGGGTCAGAAACATTCAAACTGAACCGACATGTTTTTATAAATGGGTCAGATATCTCAAAAACTGATGCATGCCCAAGTATAGGGGAACAAACTCTTTAATTTCTTGAGACTTAAGATCGTGAGAGAGACAACGTTGCACTAAAATGAGCATAATTTTTGTTACGAATCTCCATTCCAGGTGTACGACCAACCAAATCGAAGCTAGCGAAAAGGATTGTCCTTATAAACAACCTTAGATGGTTTACAGAACTTTCGAGCCCAAAAACAATGTATTATGAGAGTTATTTGCATATAAAATTTATTTAATTTTTGAATTTTGTTTTAGGCTCGTTTGTGTTTTTATGACCATTCGAAAACCCATGCCTATTTTTAAGGTTTTTCTTTGACATTATGTAATTTTTTTATTTTTTTATTTTACAAAATTAAATTTTTTTTTGTGTACTGAATCTGTTGTATTGTTCTTGACATTTTTAGAATTATTGTTTTTGTAGCTACATCAGAAATGTTATGCCCATAGGACTTCAAGAGTAAATCAAACAAACAAAATCATAGTCAATATATGATTGAACAAGTGTGAAGGTTAAGAAAAAGAGGGGGACTTTAGGAATGCTAAGAGTTCAATTGTGGGTATAGTCTAGGCAAATGAGGGTGGGCCAGATTGGCAGTTGATGATGATTCAAGAGAGATACAAACAGGAGGAAATAAATGAGGAAGAATACCGTCGAGTGTAGGGAAATGGAATCCAAATGGAGACCAATAACCAACCGTCATTTGGCCAATTGGCTACCGCAACATTTCAACAATCGATAGGTTTTAGGCCGGTCTAACTATAATTGGAGATAATCTACAGATTGCGATTTGAATATTTTGATGCAACCATATTGGTGTGATGCGTCACATAAAACACACATTATTTTAAAGAAGTAAAAAGTTATGAAAAATTCTTTAACTCACACGTGATTCATCACGAATTATAAGCTAGTTTTCTACGTATTAAAAAAAATACCCCGATGGCACATGTTAGGTGTATTCAATGACCATAAAGTTTCCAAAAAAATCACAAAAATCATTAAATACATCATACAAAATTATAAAGGGTTTTTCTAACTCATGCCCTAAGGGCATGAGATAAAGAAATTCATGTTCATTTATGTTTAATGTTACAACTTAGGAAACTTTATGGTCATTGAATGCATCTTAACATGTGCCATATGGACATATATTAGAAAAACCCTTAAATGCCCAAAAATTGTTGGAAAATTTGGTGTAAAATTCATTTTCTCCAAGATTAGGAAAACATTAATTATAAGGTTAAGTAATCTGTAATTAATATATACTTGTGGGTTACATTCTACTCCCATCGTCCCTAAATAAAGTTCTAATTTCTCTTGGGCACAAGAATTAAGGAGAAAGTTAGTGGTGAGGTCATTGATACTCCCTCCGTCCCAAATTAATTGTCCACTAGATAAAAGGCACACAATTTTAAGAAAGTACAATTATTGCACTGTCCACCAATCAAATCTCATATTTACCCACTTATAATTCATATGATTGATTATAATTTGAAATTGACAATTATTTTGGGACAAACTAAAATAGTAAGGTGGACAATAAAAATGGGATGGAGGTAGTAATAAATTTGATTAAAATATAAAGTTGGTTTGGAGAGAAAAAGATAATTAGTAGATAGTAAGTAGTGGGGTCCTTGGTAATTATATTATTTTATTAAGTGGACCTCATCAACTTGTGAAATGGGAACTTTATTTAGGATAAAATTTTAGGGAGAAATAGGAACTTTATTTAGGGAGGGAGTGAGTATTCAATAAGAGCTTCCTAATGAATATTATATGTCCAAAATAAAGCTAGTGTGAATGATAATGATTCTCAAATTGTCCCTGTAAAACAACAAATCATAGGAAAGTTGTTTTAGACTAAGGTGCTGTTTGTTTTTTAAGAGGAAAAACGTCTGCAGTCTGCGGACCACATCTGCAGAGAAGATGTGGACCAAATGTCTGTAGTCTCTATGGAAAAGACTGTTTGTTTTTCAATGTCTGCAGACTGAATATTTTTTAGCGACGGTATTGGTGGTGGCGGGTGGGGCGGTAGGTGGTGGCGGTAGGTGGTGGTGGGTGGTGGCGCTAGGTGGCGGTGGGTGGTGGCGGTAGGTGGCGGTGGGGGTAGCTAGTGGTGGCGGTATGTGGTGGTGGTGGTAGGTGGTGGCGGTGGTGGTGGCGGGAGGTAGTGGTGGTGGTTGTGGTGGTGGAGGTAGGTGGCGGTGGTGTTAAGTAGCGGTGGGTGGTGGTGCTAGAGGTAGGTGGCGGTGGGTGGTGGTGGTTGTGGAGGTAGGTGGTGGTGGAGGCGGCAGTAGGTGGTGGTGGCGGCGGTCGGTGGTAGTGGAGGTAGGTGGTGGTGGTGGTGACGGAGGTATATGGTGGTGGTGGTAGGTGGTGGTGGAGGTAGGTGGTGGTGGTAGCGGCAATATGTGGTGGCAGGTGGTGGTGGTGGTGGCGGTATGTGGTGGCGAGTGGCGGTGGTGGTGGTGGCGGTGGTATGGGTGGTAGTGGTAGTGATGATGAATAAATTCTTTTTTATGTTTAAGTAAAATGTCTTCCAAACTTGGAAGACTATGGTCCAAGTCTTCCCACAAAAGACCTCAAAAAGACTTTTTCTCATCTTCCGACT
Organism: Calendula officinalis; assembly: GCA_963853835.1. Lineage (NCBI taxonomy): Eukaryota > Viridiplantae > Streptophyta > Magnoliopsida > Asterales > Asteraceae > Calendula > Calendula officinalis. Next base: position 66,895,401 of record OY970829.1, on the reverse strand, counting down.
TCCAAAAAACAAACGCTCTTTTTCCAAAATGTCTTTCCGCCTGCAGACATAAGACCCCAAAAAGACTTTTTGACAAAAAACAAACACCACCTAAGAGGCGTCTTAGTGGTCATAATGGTCAGACTCAGATAGTAGTTATATATATATTGTTACGAATTTTAACGTTATAATATAATTCTCAGTAAGTTTCTTATTAATGATATGTTTAAATGACATTAAAGTTTGTCATTAACACATGAGACCATTCTCGATCTGTTGTAAATAAAGAAGATGCGACTCATTTGTAAACACATTTTCAACACAAGAACACACTTTTTCTACATATTTTCTCTCTTGATGTTATACAGAGTTTTCCGGTAACGTCCAAACAAGTAGGTCCTCATGGGTAGTACCTTGCTTCGATCGTTGTACCTTGGGAAACAAGTATTCCCGGGTGTATTCAGGTCTTATATTGATATCAAGTTTTTTTAACCTGATTCCTTATTGAAATGGGTAACGGGTTAGGATTGGTTGCTTTTATCGGGTTTCGAGTTGACCCGATTGAAGTTTAAATGATTTTTTTCTTTTGTAATTTAAGATATTTTTATCATCAAATCGATGAATTAGAACGTTAATAACTATAAATCATTCCATAAAAATCAATTAACAATTATAAATAGTATTAAATTAAAACCTTTAAACTTCAGTATTAGAATATAACAAGTAGTTTGCGTAATTTTACTATAACTTATAATTCAAATCTCACTCAAAACTATATGTTATAAAGTACTTAACTTAAAATTATCATAACTAACATAGAAAATTTTAACATAGAACTCTATTTTATGAAACAAATCTAAATTTTGGATCAAGTAAAAGATGGTCCAGTCTCACTCAATTGGGTGACACTCGAACAATGGTATTAAACGTATGTTAGCCCATCCCTCAATTTATTACATACTTGTGGGTGGGTGAATTCGAGATGACATATCGTGCTTTTGAGTTATGAGGCTAAATTAGATTAGATACAGAGGATTTGAAATTGGATGTACGACGCACGGTCTAAATAAATGCACATTGTGGACAACTAGCTATCAGATGTGCAAAGATGTGTCAGGAAACGATATCTTTGAAGATTATGTGTTGTTATTGCAAAAATTCATTTCTAATGGAAACGCAGCTTCTGTTTTTGATCAAATGGGTTGAAAAAATGTTGTGTTTTATAAAAACAACATCAACAATAGACAATCCCTTCAAATGAGGATATGATGAATGTAAAATATAAACAGCCAGTCAGTCATACCACTATTCGGAGACGGCATATTTATTAATAGTTTTTTTTATTCTGGATTCTCGAAAGGAAACAAATATAATAGAAAGGATATTCGTGTGAACTAAAACATGAATTTAAAGGAGAAGCCAGAGTAGGAGATTTGGAATTTGGATAAGCAATACAAAGGTGGATAGAGTAAAGGTGGTTGGTCAATCATAATAAAACCTTGTCCGCGTAGCCCATTAATATGAATAATGTAATTGGTGAGCTATAAAACTTGTAATCGTATATTTTTATTTAGAATATTCTTTTTCTGCATCTTAAACACATGTATATGCCGCAACATTGTCAAGTTTTCTAATGTCATTGTATACTTTTAGTGTTGTATTAGTGATAATTGTCAGGATCGATTAACTATAGAGAAGTTAATAAACACCTTTAGATCTAATTGAATATAGAAGTTGCATCGGATCAACACTATATCAATGTAATTAAGAACAATGAACTGTAAATAATATGCGAAAGTATTAAGAACACAGTTTCACAAAAAGCTTCAATGTATATTATTGAGTTAACAATACACACGTACGTTTACAATTCGTAAGGAACTATATATAATAGTCCTTGAAGCTAAACTATTTACCCTATTTATTCTAGGACTTGATTTACATTGAATAATAAAAATATACATTGATTTACATTCTATAACTATCTCTACGAAGATCTCGGACTTGATATTCTTCACAAAACGCGTATCAGTAGTAAAACTCATCACCAGTAGTAAATGTGTAACATCAGTAGTAAGTCTGGTGATCAGTAGTAAGTCCAGAAACCAACGTCAGTAGTAACTACTATTGATCAGTAGTATCTTCAATCTTTGCATGATCAGTAGTAACTAAGTTATAGTATACACCAGTATCAACTTTATCAGTAGTAACATGTTCTGCCCCATCAGTACTAAGTATGTCAGTACTAACTGCAGCATCAGTATCAAGTTGATCTGTGTTTTACTCCAACAATCTCCCCCTAAACTTATTGATTACCTTTTAATCAATCAAGTTTCTTTTGTTCCTCTTGTTCTCTTCTTCTTTTCTCAAGAGTTCTTTGATTCTGTTGAAGCCTTTGTTCAATAATATATCTGCTGTTCCTCTTTGTAAAATAATTCAGTTTGTTTTGGAACATAACAGCATCATAGGGTTTCATCAAAGTGTTTATGAATATCTGATACATGGTCTTCTCAGAATGTGGATATTCTTTTTCATATAAATACAATTCACATACTTTGCCTGATTTCTCAAAGAAGTACATATTGGCAGTAGGAATGACATTCCAAGCATACACATTACCTGGATCTGTAAATTGTTCTGGATAATTATCTGGATAAAATGCAGCATCTATCATTCTAGTTAGGTATCCAGCTCCAGATTCTTTCCATGATTTCTTTGTCATTCTAGGTTTTCCAATAATCAGAAGCTTGATTACATCACTTCTAGAACATGATCTGATTAAAGGTAACCATCCAGTGAATCTCTGTACAACTTTGTCTTCCCTTATGACTTCTATAATATTGTTTTGTATTACTCTCCAGTTAATAATTGGATTGTTCTGTAATGGAGCAACTGGCATTTCAAGAACAGGTATAGTTTGTTTTGACTTCTTCTTAGAGCTTTGTTCTTGATCAACAGATTTTCTTTTCTTTGATTGGGGAGTTGAAGTATCACCAATAGTTGAAACACTACCGGCTTTGAGCAAATTTGGACTGATTGGGATTAAAGTTTTGGCTTTCTTTGTTTCTTCAGCTTCTTGTTCAGCCAAGTCTTTCTTCTTTGCATTGCAGTATTTTTCAATGATAGTCATCATTTTCATTCTTCCTAATGACTTTGCATTATGCCCTGTTGTTTTTAAATACTCAATCATGTTGGCCTTCTGTTCAAACACATCATCAGTTAATGCACTTTTAGTCTTTTTGCATTCAGATACCAAGTATTCAAGGCATTGAATATGTTCTTCTTCAATCTTTCTGAGCCTTTTGAATTCTTCCTTTTGAGCTTTTATCTGAATGTCATCTGTTTGAACAGGTATTTGTGCAGGAATTTTACTTTGTACTTTCCCTTTCTTTTCCTCTATTGCTTGATACATTTCCACTTTCTCCAAAAATTTTCTGTGTTTTATTCTCCATCTGGACTGCTTTTCTGCTCTGACATGATTTATCTTGTTTACCATGTGATGTCCTAAAGCTCTGTTTGGATAATCATCATCATATATTTCTTTTCCTTTTCCAATATGAGCAGATGGTGGAGGTGGAATGTATTTCATATCTGGTATACCCATCATCAGAAGTTTTGGATAAAATAGATGTAATTGACCTTCTGGTAAGATTTTTGGGTGTGGAGGAAGTGTACATTCATCTACCTCAAACCAATTCACATTATCATCAATGTCAGGTATGATAAGTGGTTGATCAGGTGTTGGTGGTTTGGAGATGATGACATGTCTTTCTCTTTCAATCAGCTCTGGAAATTGTAGTTCTTCCTCTTCAGTAGTAACCAGAGTAGTTACTACTGGTGTGACTTCAGGAGTTACTACTGATAGGGTATCAGTAGTATTTGCTGCTTTCAATTCCTCTTCTTCATTTACTACTGCTATAATGTCAGTAGTAGGAGTTACTACTGGTGTTTCTTTTTCAACTTGTTCTTTAGTAGGAGCAGTAGTAATTGGCTCTACCTCTGTAATCATCATCTCTGGGCCTTCATCAACATTTGATTCCTTTAAGTTTAGGAGAGAAGATGCTGCTGCTGCAATTGATTCATCAATCATTGATTGGATATTATCCTTCTCCCCCTTAGTGAGCTCAACTTGGGGAGCCTCACTATCATCAACTTTCTTCTTCAATTTTCTGATGATTTTGGTTTGTTGATGAAGCCTTTGCTCATAGAACCTCATTCTCTTGTTGATGGTATTGACATGCCTTTTCATGGCAGCCATTGTTTTCCCTTGGTTTGTTAAATATGTAAGGCAATTTTGTACAGTGGATTCAAGAGAATCCACTTTTTCCGTCAATTGTTGGATTTTAATACTGCCCTCACTCCATCTAGCAAGATCATCGGGCTCACTAACAGGTACATTGGTTTTAAGGTTTTCCTTCCTTTCCATCAATTCCACAGATCTGCCCTCATCACTGCTTGGTGATTCATTGGGTCTTTTAGACATTCTCTTCTTCCTAGAAGAAGCAGAGATGTCCCCCCTTGTGGTTTCTTGGCACCGGGGTCCTTTAAGTAATTCCTCAAAAGAGTCATCACTTAAAGTTGCCGAGGTTTGGGTCTTAGTGATGTTTTCACTATCCTGTGCACCCACCTTTGGGGCATCAGTAGTGAAAGCCCTCTCCTCATGTCCTCTCTCCTCCTTAGAGGACAACTCTTTGAGCCTGGAGTGTGACTCGATTTGTCCCCTGGTGTCCTTTAAAGATAATTTCTTTCTTTTATAAATTGTGGAGATGTTTTGGGTTTTGTCTGGTAGGTCTTCCACAGAGTGAAGAGTAGCACTCTGCAGATTTAATTCAAGTTCCTGGGACACATTCAGGACTTCTAAGTTAGTGGGTGATTGAGTGGCTATATGGGGTGGTGTTTGGGCTGTATTTGGGGGTGATGGAGTGGGTTGAGGTTCAATTTGGGTTATATCTTTGATTGAACCCTCTCCAAGTGATGTGTGATCTTTGATCATATTAGGAAACAGAGGGGTTTCCTTGCCCGAAAATTTAAATTATTTTCTCATATTTGAGAAAACTTTCTTGTTCAACTCTGGAATTATAAAAATATTTTTGGGAGTTGACAAGTTTTGTAATTCAATGTTTATGATATGTTGGAGAAATCTGGGATACATTAAAAATTTTGAAGAGTTAAGATTTCCCAACATACCTTCAAAAATCATGTTAGAAAAATTGAATACTTGGTCTGTGCATAGACAGACAACAGCAGATGCTATTGCCTTGTTAAACTCATTCCAAGTACTTCTTTTCGGAGAAATACAATGCTGAATAGTATGGACAAGAAATTTCCATTGTGGGGAGAGAAGACCTTTTTGAAAAGTTACTATGTTTAGTCTTCCCTCATAACCCATTTTTTGTAAAATTTCAGCAATGTATTCCTTAGGAAGAGTAGACATACCTGAATCATCGTGTAGTTGTAGATGGTGTCTGATTGATTGTTCTGTTACTGTGATATGTTTTCCATCTACTTGTGATTTGATCATTGAACTAGTTGTTCCTTCTGTTTGCTCAGCATTGGTCCAGAAATCCACCAAGTGCTGTTGATATGATGTTGGTTTGACAGTTAGAGCAAACTGTATATAAGAATTTTTCAAGAACCTTACGATCGGACGAAAATCTTTTGTGCCGTCAGGATTCTTTAGGAAGGCACACATGTTGTGAAATTCTGAATATTTAAGATCGGTTTGAACATTCAAAGATTTTAGAGTTGCCATTTGAATTTTGTGAAGAACAGGAGTGAATTTTGTTATTGACGAAGGGTTTTTGATCGTAAGCTAGGGTTTATCGAGAAGGTTTAGCGAATCGAAGTGAAGATAATGCTAAACTAATCGACTGCCGCCTTTTATATCTTTCGATTTAACCTGCAAAACTACTAAAATGTCCTTCGAATCATAACATAACGGTTATTTTCATGGGGGTTAGTTTGGTAATTGTGTTTCTGAAATACCAGTAGTAAATAAGATATCAGTAGTAAAACGTCAGTAGTATCTACTAACATCAGTAGTGACTAAGGATTTTGACATCAGTAGTAACTATAGACATCAGTAGTAACCATTAACACATAAGACCAGTAGTATATGTGAATACCAGTAGTACTGACTTATCAGTAGTATTTGTGTAAACCTAATACACACCAGTAGTAATGAACTACCAGTAGTATTTTGTGCATACACCTTCATACCAGTAATGCAGACCTACCAGTAGTAAAATACTTTAAAAAAAAACTTTTTACAGCAAAACTTTACACATGATTTTAAGAGATTTAATTTATTAAAATCATTCCAGTGCTGCTGACCAAGAAGTTGAATCTTCCTACATCAAATGCTTTTGTAAAAAGATCTGCTAATTGATCATCAGTATGAATTTTGACAACTTTGATTAATTTCTTTTCATTGCAATCTCTTATAAAATGAAATCTTATTTCAATGTGTTTAGTTTTTGAGTGTTTTACTGGATTGTTCACAATACTAATAGCACTTTGATTATCAATAAAAATAGGAGTTTTAAGGATAGAGATACCAAAGTCTAGAAGCTGGTTTTGAATCCAGAGTACTTGAGCACAACAAGCAGATGCAGCTACATATTCTGCTTCAGCAGTTGATGTTGATACATTTGTCTGCTTCTTACATTGCCATGACACCAGTCTTGATCCAAAGAATTGACATCCACCAGTAGTGGACTTTCTATCTTGACATTCACCTCCATAGTCACTATCTGTATAGGCTATTAGTTCAAAGGGTGAGTCATGTGGATACCATAGACCTAGTGATGGTTTTCCTTTCAAGTATCTGAATATTCTTTTGACAGCTTGCAAGTGTAGTTCTTTAGGTCTTGCTTGATATCTTGCACACACACAAACACTATACATGATATCAGGTCTTGAGGCAGTTAAGTACATCAAGGAACCTATCATTGATCTATATAAGTGTTCATCTATATCCTCCCCCTCAACATCTGGATGTAGGTGTTTGTGTGTTTCCATTGGTGTACTAGCACTTTTACTGTCTTTCAAATCAAACTTTTCCAAGATGTCTTTGACATATTTTGATTGATTTATCAAGATGCCATCTGTTCTTTGATTGACTTGGAGTCCAAGGAAGAAGTTCATTGGACCCATAGAGCTCATCTTGAATTTAATTTGCATTAGTTCTTCAAATTCTTTACATAATAAGTCATTGGTTGAGCCAAAGATGATATCATCTACATAAATTTGTACCAGTAGAATATCATCTTTGACTTTCTTTGTAAACAAAGTTTTATCAATGGCTCATCTTTTAAAGTTGTTCTTCAATAGGTATGATGATAATGTGTCATACCATGCTCTTGGTGCCTGATGTAGGCCATATAGAGCTTTATCCAATTTGAACACATAATCACCATGTTTTGGATCTTCAAAACCTGGAGGTTGGCATACATAGACCTCTTCTTCAATCTTCCCATATAGGAATGCACTCTTAACATCCATTTGATAGACTTTGAGCTTCTTGAATGAAGCATATGCTAGAAATATTCTTATGGCTTCAATTCTAGCAACAGGAGCATATACTTCATCGTAGTCTATTCCTTCTTCTTGAGTGTATCCTTGGGCTACAAGTCTGGCTTCGTTCTTGATCACTATACCTCTTTCATCTTTCTTGTTTCTGAAGATCCATCTTGTTCCAATGGCTCTTTTACCTTTGGGTAGAGGTACAAGTGTCCAAACAGCTTGTAACTTGAATTGAAGGAGTTCTTCTTGCATTGCCTCAATCCAGTTTGAGTCCTTCATTGCTTGTTGGATCTTCTTTGGTTCATCCTGAGACAGAAAGCATTCATACATACATTCATTAGCAATTAAACTTATATTACACATATTTGCAGTTAAGCTTTTGTTTAATTTGCTTCTTGTTTGTAGTGGTGAGTTGACATCACTTAGAACAAGGTCTAATGGATGGTTCTTTTGAGTCCTTGTAGTTGTAGCTCTATCAACCACTAGTTGATTTTCAAGATTTGACTCATTTGTCTCAGGAAATTGTTCTTCTAGGGATCCTTCATTGATATTTGGTTCATCATCTTCTTGGTCAGAGTTACTACTGCTATTATCCTCATTGAGATCAGTAGAGTTGTGGTTGTTACTGGTATCAGTAGTATCTTGAGAATCTAGGTTAATGTTGGGACCAGTAGTATTTTGAGTACTATTACTGGTATCAGTAGTATTTGAATTACTACTGTCCTCATTCTCAGAGTTACTACTGGTTCCAGAACTTGAGTTATTACTGACATCAGTATTAACTACTGGAGCAGTATTAACTACAATGTATCTCATTTCCTCTTGACCAGTATTGACTGATGATGTTCCTTCCTTTTGATTATGACAATTTGAATTACCTGCATTGAAATTCATATTAGAATTAAAGGATTTGGTTAGATTGTCTATATCAAATAGCCAATCTGGACCATTTCCTTGTTCATTAGGTACATTTTCATTAAAGGATACATTGATGCTTTCTTCGATTATCCTTAGTCTTTTGTTGAATACTCTGTATGATTTGCTTTGAGTAGAGTATCCCACAAAGATTCCATCATCAGCTTTACAGTCAAACTTACCAATTTGTTCTCTTGTAATCAAAATAGTACAAGGACAACCAAATGATTTTAAAAAGCTTATAGAGGGTTTTCTTTTGTTAAACAGTTCATATGGTGTTTTGAAATGTGGCTTCACTATTAATACTCTGTTCTGAACATAACAGGCAGTATTAACAGCTTCAGCCCAAAAAGTAATTGGTAATTTTGAGTCTGCAAGCATTGACCTTGCTGCTTCTATGATAGTTCTATTTCTTCTTTCAGCTACACCATTTTGTTGTGGAGTTCTAGGTGAGCTGTATTGCCTGTCAATACCTTTAAGATCACAAAAGTTAATTAAGTTTGCATTTTTAAATTCTGTGCCATTATCACATCTTATGGCTTTAACTTTTTGATCTGATGTGTTCTCCAGTTTGACAATTAAGTTCTTTATGAGTTCACTTGTTTCATCCTTTGTCCTGAGAAAGAAAACCCATGTATATCTGGAAAAGTCATCAGTAATAACAAGACAATATTGTTTCTTTCCAATACTCATTACATTTGTAGGTCCAAAAAGGTCCATATGTAAGAGCTGTAAAGGAACAGAAATAGAGTTCACAGTTTTGGACTTATGAGAAGTCTTGTGTTGTTTACCTTTTAGGCATGCAACACAGTGATGATCACACATGAATTGTTTTTGAGGTAGTCCAATGACCAGATTTCTTTTTACTAAATTATTTATGTTTTTAAAATTTGTGTGACACATCCTTCTATGCCATAGTTCTGATTCAGTGGTGTTTGCCTTGGATATAAAACAGTTGACCTCATTTGTAGAAATGAGTTCTCCCCCTACATCTAGGCAATACACATTGTTTCTCCTTGGAGTTCTTAAAACAACATATTTTTCATCTAAGATAAAATCAGGAGAAAGAATGATGCACTCAATGTCTGTGAAAATAATTTTGTTCTTTTTATCACAGACTTGAGACACACTGACAAGATTGTATTTTAGTTCAGCTACATAAAATACATCATCAAAGGTAATTTTTCCATTAGTAACAGTACCTTTAACTGTAATCTTACCTCCCTGGGGATTCTCACCAAATGCCACATATCCTCCATCAAATGACTTGAAATCTTTAAGAATTTGCAGATTTCCAGTCATGTGCCTTGAGCATCCACTATCAATATGCCATGTTCTTCCTTCTTCTGGGATCTGAATGCTCTGCACAAGTGAGTAAAGGATTAGTTAAGTTTGGGAACCCAAGCTTTATATGTCTTGGGTTCATCCTTTGAGAAATGAGCTTTTGGGGATTTAACTTTAAATACTTTTGGTACCCATACTTGTTTAGTACTGGTGTTTTGTTTTACTACTGCCCTTTTGGAGTTATTACTGGTGTGAGAATTTCCTACTGATCTTGGTTTATACCCATGATTTTTAGCTTTTGAATACTTTACTACTGATGGACCAGTAGTATTTGGGTACTTACCTTGTTTAGAATGACCAGTAGTGTTTTTAGAGTTAACACCTGTAGTATTTTTGAAAGTTGTTTTGGGAGCAGTAGTATTTTTGAAATTAGGGTTTTTACCAGTAGTATTTTTGTACTGATACCATACAGCATTATAATTAGGGTTAACTCCAGTAGTAAAGTTGTTAAAGTTTCTACTGGTGTTGGAAAATTTAAAATATTGTTTATTTAGGGTGGATTTTCCATTGTTCTTGAAGTAATTGCTGTTCTTTGGACTTCCAACTCTTCTGTTTTGCACAAATCTTGGTGCACTTCTTCCAAATCTTGGAGTTTCAGCAATTGGATTTTTAATTTTATTTACTACTGAAGAACCAGTAGTATCTTTTAACTTCTGAGTTTTTGCATTTTCTATTAAAATTTTAAAATCTTTTAACTCTCTGCAGTTTATTGGATTGAAGTGACAATCCTTTGCTAAGTGGTTTACTTTGTTGCAAATAACACATTTTAATTTATTATCTTGAGCCTTTATAGTTTTTCTTTGTTCTAAAAGCTGATTTCTGTTTCTTTGATTTCCCTTTTTTAGAATTTTAGGTATATTTTCTGCATCATATTTTGGAGATTCATTTGGACTTTGAGCTGTGTGAAAACTTGTATCAATTGATTTTGGTGATTCAGTTTGAGAGATTGTAAATTCAATTGATTGATCATCATCAGAAGAATCATTTGTTTCATTATGTAGTTCAGTTTGGGTTTCAGTTTTTAATTCATTAATAATTCTTTCTGAGCTGTTTTTAAGTGGTGGAATGATTTTATATGGAGGTGGTACAGCATGATATCCCACCCCATGAATAACTTTTTCTGTAGTTTGAGTATTAGTTAATTCATCAAGAATTTTAGTGCTTCTTTCAAACTTTTTAATTGTTAATTTATTTTGTTCAATTTCAAGCTGACATTCTTCTATTTTACTTGTTAGTTCTTTATTTTTTGTTTCATAGAACTCTTTCTCATCCACAGCCTGAAGCAATTCTTCCTTTATTCTTTGATCAATCATCTTGTAGACCTTTATTTGATGTTCTTGATCAGCAATCACACTATCAAACTCATGATTTCTTCTGACTGCTTTTGCTAAATCTTCATTTAATTTAGTGTTTTCTTTTTCTAAGGTTTTAACAATTTTAGCACATTCAGAAGTACAAGGTTTAGATTTTACCTCAGTTTTGATGTCAGTAAAGGCCATGAGAGCTTGATTTTGAGCATGCTCTTCTGCTTGGAAGCTCCAGTCATAACCTTATCCTTGTTGTGAAACAAGAGCAGTTGATTTTGATCTTTTGTCTGGCTGAGGACATTCTTTTGCAAAGTGACCAAGGTTGTTACAGTTGTAACATTTGACTTTAGCTTTGTCAAATCCTGCTTTGTCACCTTTGTTGAAGTTGAGGCTTGTCCTACCTGTCCTTTTTAAGAATCTTTTTGTCCTTAGGCTCAGCATAGCCATCTGCCATTTAAGATCCATCTCCTCAAGATCAGCTGGGTTCAATTGTTCCAATTCATCACTAATCAATGCAGTATGCACATGACTAGTGAAGAAGGATTCTCTTGCAGCATCTTCAGAATCTGCAGCCTTTCCTATAGAGGTTTCCTGACCTTGACCTGTACTAGAGACAAATGCAGCATTATTAGAAGAAATAGAAGGGTTCTTTTGGTTTACCTCAGTTTCAAATACTCTGAGATCATTGTATAGTTCATCCAACTCTTTTTCTTCTAAAGCATCTCTTTGTCTATATACCACAGTATACATGGCCCATTCTTAACTAAGAGATCTTAGGAACTTCATGTTGACATCTTCTTGATCCATCTTAACCCCAACCTGGTTAAGTTCACCAATTAGCTTGTTGAATCTGTCAAACACTTGAGTGAGTGTTTCATTGGGTTTTCCTTTGAAATTTTCAAAGTCTTGTTTAAGAACAGACTTCATGTTCCTCTTAGTGCTCTTGGTCCCAACAAATCTCTTCTCCAGTGCTTCCCATAGTATCTTTGCATCATCATACTCAACAAAGAGATGTTGATAATCGTTAGGAATGGCCAGTAGTAGAGTGCTTAGAGTTTTGAGTTCGATGCCCTTGTCCTTCTTTTCCTTCTCACACTTAAGTTTGTCTGCCTCAGTTGCAGAGCTGCTTGCTTGACCAGGACCAGTTTTGTTTCCTTCAAGGACAACTTCCCACATAGAATAATCTGTAATAAGCATGTATTGCTTAATACGATTCTTCCACATCCCAAAGTTATTGGGAGTGAGAATGGGGATTTTGTTGGCCTGAGTGCTTTCATTGTTATCCGACATGATTAACAATGTTGTGTGTTTTAAAGATTAAAACTTTTTGTTGTTCTTAACAAATAGTAGATCTAGAACCAATAAGCTCTGATACCACTTGTCAGGATCGATTAACTATAGAGAAGTTAATAAACACCTTTAGATCTAATTGAATATAGAAGTTGCAGCGGATCAACACTATATCAATGTAATTAAGAACAATGAACTGTAAATAATATGCGAAAGTATTAAGAACACAGTTTCACAAAAAGCTTCAATGTATATTATTGAGTTAACAATACACATGTACGTTTACAATTCGTAAGGAACTATATATAATAGTCCTTGAAGCTAAACTATTTACCCTAGTTATTCTAGGACTTGATTTACATTGAATAATAAAAATATACATTGATTTACATTCTATAACTATCTCTACGAAGATCTCGGACTTGATATTCTTCACAAAACGCGTATCAGTAGTAAAACTCATCACCAGTAGTAAATGTGTAACATCAGTAGTAAGTCTGGTGATCAGTAGTAAGTCCAGAAACCAACGTCAGTAGTAACTACTATTGATCAGTAGTATCTTCAATCTTTGCATGATCAGTAGTAACTAAGTTATAGTATACACCAGTATCAACTTTATCAGTAGTAACATGTTCTGCCCCATCAGTACTAAGTATGTCAGTACTAACTGCAGCATCAGTATCAAGTTGATCTGTGTTTTACTCCAACAGTAATGGACAGTGGTAGGTGTTGGGTGTAATCACTGAATCTATATTAATTTAATGCAGATAAACTGGTAGATGTTAAAAGATAATTTGAATATTAGAAGCTGATAAGGAATATATGTGACTAGACACTGATTATATTTCATCAATATTACCTCAACTATGTCACTATACAATTTGAATATACAAAATCCAAGTATTACATTCTATTAGTCCCAATACTAAATGTAATTAGATTTGATGAATAACTAGCAACTAGCTGGTAAACAATAAGGAGTTGGCTTAGTATGGAACCAAGTGTAGTACAAGCAGCTGTAAAAGTTTTAGAAGAAAAGGTTTTCGACACTTAATTGGAACTTTTATCTTTTTCCGCTCAAATGATTTCAATGAAGATTGTCAAAAGCAGGATAGAATGATCGGTTTAGAAGAACCTTGAAATCATGCCCATTATGATTAAGGTATTAGAGATGTATTCAAAGTAGTCCTTAATTTTTATATAATCTCAAGAGACAAATCTCAACAATTGATTAATTATAATTAATGGTCAAGATTAATCTCATATTTATACATTGAGGGGTATTTTGGTCATTTTTATAAAAAAAATTCCTTATTTTTTCCTTATTTTTTAGAATTTTTTTAGAAGAAAAGGTTTTCGACACTTAATTGGAACTTTTATCTTTTTCCGCTCAAATGATTTCAATGAAGATTGTCAAAAGCAGGATAGAATGATCGGTTTAGAAGAACCTTGAAATCATGCCCATTATGATTAAGGTATTAGAGATGTATTAAAAGTAGTCCTTAATTTTTATATAATCTCAAGAGACAAATCTCAACAATTGATTAATTATAATTAATGGTCAAGATTAATCTCATATTTATACATTGAGGGGTATTTTGGTCATTTTTATTAAAAAAATTCCTTATTTTTTCCTTATTTTTTAGAATTTTTTTTTTAAATTTTTTTAAAAATTTATTTATTTTTTCGTTAATAATACATAATGTGATAATCACATGTAATCGTATATTTAATCACACGTAATCGTATATTTAATCACATGTGATTGTACTAAAACATAACATGTGATCAAATATACAATTACATGTGATTGTACACTAAAATCACATGTGATTAAGTACCACATGTGATTATCAAATAATATTGTTATTTTAATGAAAAAGAAAATAAAAATAATATAATAATGATAATGATAATAATAAAATAATATTTAAAAAATAAATATATAAAAAAGAATTCGATTTTTTTAAGTGCCAAATACCAAAATACATCTTCATGTATAAAATATATTATTAATCTTAAAAAAAAAAAGTTGATCATTAGATCTTATTGATTAATGACTGAGATTTATCACTTTGGACTATATAAAAATTAAAAACTACCTTAAACATTTCACTAAATTATTAATAAATTTTTTTTTTTTACATATTTGTGAAAGTATTATAAGTAGCCTCCTACTATTCTCGTCATTTTAAAACTACTCGACATTCCCTCTCACTCTCTAAATCTCCTTTTTAGGTCTTTAATTATTTTGATATTTGATCTTGCATGGGGAGTATGGTTCATAACAATGAAATATGTCCAGAATCAAATGAAGAAGGATACGAAATGGTCGATTCCGAGTCCCTTGTGATGAAAAAAAGGAGAGGGGCCTACTTGACATGGGAAGAGCTTGAAGTTTGTGTTTCAAGCTCTAATGGATTAAAATCCATACTTTGTGGTGCTACTGGTTATGCTAAACCAGGGGAGATTCTTGCCATTATGGGTCCTTCTGGTTGTGGCAAATCTACCCTACTTGATTCTTTAGCAGGTATGCATTTCCCCATTTTACCCTTCCACATTTCCTGACCGTCTAATTAGCCACTATATATATAAGACCATATTACATACAACAATTAATAGCTTTAGATCTTTAATAGGGCGGTTGGCTTCAAACACAAGGCACACAGGACGAGTTCTAATAAATGGAAGAAAACAAAGACTTACATATGGTACTATGGTATGTGTACGTACACTACAAAAGGTTGCATCTTTTCATCAAGGTTACATACATGATCATTCTTAGACATGTTTAATTAAAATTTGTGTAGGCATACATGACTCAAGAACAAGTTTTAACATGGACCCTTACGGTTAAAGAAACGGTTTACTACTCAGCTGAACTCCAACTGCCTAAATTGATGCCAAGATCTGAGAAGAGGGAGAGAGCAGACAGAAGTATAAGGGAGATGGGGCTCCAAGATTGTGGGAACACAAGAATTGGCGGCTGGGGAGTCAAAGGATTAAGTGGCGGCCAAAAGCGGCGAGTAAGCATATGCTTAGAACTCTTAACACACCCGAAGCTTCTCTTGCTTGATGAGCCTACTAGCGGTCTTGATAGTGCAGCATCGTACTATGTCATGAACCAGATTGTTAAGCTCACCCGAGAATATGGGATGACGGTTTTAGCAGCCATCCATCAACCTAGTAGTCATGTTTTTTCTCTTTTTAACAATCTTTGTCTTTTCTCTTTGGGGAAAGCTATATATTTCGGTCCTACTTTAGGAGCAAGCCAGGTGATCACAATCATCTTATATATGATCCTTACATATATTGTAGCTTTAGAGATAACATTTCTATTATTATTTTCAGTTTTTTGAAGCAAGCGGATTTCCTCGTCCAGCTCAACTAAGTCCAGCAGATCACTACCTCATAACTATCAACACAGATTTTGATGAGGTAGGTCGGTCATGTGTAGTGTCATGATGCTTGTTCAATCTTTGTCATGAATTGAATTGAATATTAACTGTAAAAGAATCAAGCTTTAGTATCAAGTACCTTTAATATTATATATAATATAAATAATTTCTTTTTCTTTTTTTTTCGCACCACAAAATTCTTGTCAAATGTTCATTCAATTGTTCTATTTTTCCGTTAGGACCCTATGTGTGTAAATACTCCTGCTGAGCAAGTAATCAAATTACTTGCTGAATCCTACAAGTCATCTGTGTGAAGATCTGAATAACTTTTCATAAACGTAGATCTTTAGGCTCAAGAATAGTTAGTTCTTATCTGGAATAAGCATATACAAAACATAAAAATTGCGGAATTAGATAAACAGTTTTGTATAGCTAAACAAGGTTTCATCATCATCTTCTATGTACAATGATTACTTAAAGCCCCAATTCTACACATAAATATGTAGAACGGTTTTGGTTAACAGGATCAAACGACCTTGAGGCTTAGAGTACACACACATACACGTTAAAACGTGGGTTTCAAGAACGACTAATTCTATACCTTTAGGTTTCTTTATGTACTAGAGAACCTAGAGATTTACAAGGAAAAGATATACATAAATCTTTTAAATCAATACAAGGATATATATGATTTGATAAATCAAATCTTTTATCATTATCTTCTAAATCTTTTATTTAAATCTTGAATCACATATCTTCGATTTAGGTCCTTGTAGTTTTCTTTTTCCAAGTTTTGACATATCAAATCTTTAATGAATATTAATGAAAATATTCCTAACAATCTTCCCCTATTTGATTTGACAAAACTTTTAGAATTAGCTTGGAATCTTCAAGTCTCTTCCCCTTTTTGACATAATCAAATAAATCCGAGAAACTTGAACTTCCCCTTGAATGATCAACACTTTTTCTTCCCCTAAAAGTGTGATATCATTCCTGTGTTCTTCAAGTCTATATTAATTACATTGAAAACCAACTATCTTCTATTTGAAGTTAAAGTAGAAACTCAAACTATGCATCACATTCCGTCTAACTATAGTAATCAGCAACGTCATAAATCTTGTATGAAGGACATCTTGGTCTTCAACGGATCTTTTCGTTAAGATTCTGTTGAATTGCAGTTACATCTTTACATAACATCTTATGTAGTAAGACTTTCAACTTCTTCTTCAAATAAAATATAATCACTCTTCTTCTATACCAAGCCTTCAACCTGTGTGTGTGAATAATGTGATTCGTTTCACATTGATATCACAAGTTATTTTTATTCTCTTTTTATCAAGAATAAAAATTAACAAGTGATTAACCAAATACAATCAATAAACCGTAATATGGAACGAACATGGTGTGTGTCATGTTTTCCAAAATATGATGTATCGGTTAAAAGGAAGAAATCATGGTAACTTTGTACCCATGAAGATCGGTAACAAATCTTGTTCGGTTAGTACTGATCAGTAACAAATTCTTCTTCGGTTAGTACTGATCAGTAGTAAAAAAAATGTGTAGCCGTACTATTTAGTACTGATCAGTAGTAACTTGTATAATGGATCAGTAGTAAAAATTTACAGCATATGTTTCACTACTGATCAGTAATTTGATGTTTGGCACTAATTGCTACTGATCAGTAGCAATTCCCCTTAGCAGTAGTAAAAATGAAACTTCCATGCAAATCATAAAATGTTTTAACTACTTTCCAGTACTTCTTCCTTCATTTCTCCAAATTCGTTTTTGCTATTTCCAAATTCATTTTTGCTTTAAATGGCAGTAGTAAACTTTGTAGAAGTTACAAGTAGTAATTCATGTAAACCAAGTTACCCAGTAGTAAACGTTTGATCATGGGATCAGTAGTAAATTAATATACTACTGATCAGTAGTGAGTTAATATACCAGTAGTAAAAATTGGAATTTACCAGTAGTAATTTGAAGGCAGTAGTAAATTTGGAATTGCCTCTAAACTTGGAGATGCTTTACTACTGACTCTAAGTTTACACGCCATATTTCTTGAACAGCAGTAGTAAATAATTGTAACCAACCTTTTTCAAAAGCTAATGAGCCATCAATTTTCTTGAACTTTACACGCCATATTTCACCAATTAAATCCTTGAGCTCTGTTGACTTTTCACTTCGAAAAATTAGGAGCAAATTTTGGAGGCAGAAACAAAACTTTTTTTTTTTTTTTTTTTTTTTTTTTTGAAAAATCGTCTCCAAATATGACTTTGAAAAATCATCTCCTCGGTTCGGCAGTCAAGTTTGTACAACTTCCTTGTTTGATTCCAGATCTGAGCCACCGTGCTCTGATACCAATTGATGAGTTTAGAACAACTATCTCTGTTCATTATGAAAACAAAACATAGATACTGGTCCAGATTGGCTATTCAACATAGAGGTATTTCCTTGTTTATAACTATCTCTGTTGGAGCAAATCACAGATCAACTTAGTACTGATGCTGCAGTTGGTGATAATTATGTTTATTACTGATGGGGCAGAACATGTTACTACTGATGAAGTTGATACTGGTGTATACTATAACTAAAGTTACTACTGATCAATGCTTATTGAAGATACTACTGATCATTGTAGTTAATACTGACGATGTATCTGGACTTACTACTGATCACCAAGTTTACTACTGATCTTCATATTTACTACTGGTGATAAGTTTTACTACTGACAACGCATATTTGGAACAAATCAAGTCCGAGATCTTCGCAGAGATAGTTATAGAATGTAAATCAATGTATATCGTTTATAATTAGATGTAAATCGTATCCTAGAATAACTAGGGTAAATAGTTTAGCTTCAAGGACTATTATATATAGTTCCTTACGAATTGTAAACGTACGTGTGTATTGTTAACTCGATAATATACATTGAAGCTTTTTGTGAAACTGTGTTCTTAATATTCTTACATATTGTTCTTACAGTTCATCGTTCGTAATACATTGATATAGTGTTGATCCGCTGCAACTTCTATCATCAATTAGATCTAAGGTGTTTATTAACTTGTCTATAGTTATTCGATCTTCACAAGTGGTATCAGAGCTTATTGGTTCTAGATCTACTATTTGTTAAGAACAACAAAAAGTTTTAATCTTTAAAACACACACATTATTAATCATGACTGATAATAATGAAAGCACTCAGGCCAACAAAATTCCCATTCTCACTCCCAAGAACTTCGGGATGTGGAAGAATCGTATTAAGCAATACATGCTTATTACAGATTATTCCATGTGGGAAGTAGTCTGTGAAGGAAACAAAACTGGTCAACTTCAAGCAAGCAGCTCTGCAACTGAGGCAGACAAACTTAAATGTGAGAAGGAGAAGAAAGATAAAGGCATCGAACTCAAAACTCTAAGCACTCTCTTACTGGCCATTCCTAATGATTATCAACATCTCTTTGTTGAATATGATGATGCAAAAATACTATGGGAAGCACTGGAGAAGAGATTCGTTGGGACAAAGAGCACCAAGAGGAATATGAAGTCTGTTCTCAAACAAGACTTTGAAAATTTCAAAGGAAAGCCCAATGAAACACTCACTCAAGTGTTTGACAGATTCAACAAACTAATTGGTGAACTCAACCAAGTTGGTGTAAAGATGGACCAAGAAGATGTCAACATGAAGTTCCTAAGGTCTCTTAGTGAAGAATGGGCCATGTACACAGTGGTGTATAGACAAAGAGATGCTTTAGAAGAAAAGGAGTTAGATGAACTCTATAATGATCTCAGAGTGTTTGAAACTGAGGTAAATCACAAAAACCCTTCTATTTCTTCTAACAATGCTGCTTTTGTGTCTAGTACAGGTCAAGGACAAGAAACCTCCACAGGAAAGACTGCAGATTCTGAGGATACTGCAAGAGAATCCTTCTTCACTAGTCATGTGCACACTGCATTGATTAGTGATGACTTGGAACAATTGAATCCAGATGATCTTGAGGAAATGGATCTTAAATGGCAGATGGCTATGCTGAGCCTAAGGACCAAAAGATTCTTAAAAAGAACTGGTAGGACAAGCCTAAATTTCAACAAAGGTGACAAAGCAGGATTTGACAAAACTAAAATCAAGTGTTACAACTGTAACAACCTTGGTCACTTTGCAAAAGAATGTCCTCAACCAGACAAAAGATCAAAATCAACTGCTCTTGTGTCACAACAAGGACAAGGCTATGACTGGAGCTTCCAAGCAGAAGAGCATGCTCAAAATCAAGCTCTCATGGCCTTTACTGAAAACAAAACTGAGGTAAAATCTAAACCTTGTACTCCTGAATGTGCTAAAATTATTAAAAATCTAGAAAAAGAAAACAATAAATTAAATGAAGATTTAGCAAAAGCAATCAGAAGAAATCATGAGTTTGATGGTGTGATTGCTGACCAAGAACATCAAATAAAGGTGTACAAGATGATTGATCAACGGATCAAGGAAGAATTGCTTCAAGCTGTGGATGAGAAAGAGTTCTATGAAACAAAAAATAAAGAACTAACAAGTAAATTAGAAGAATGTCAGCTTGAAATTGAACAAAATAAATTAACAATTAAAAAGTTTGAAAGAAGCACTAAAATTCTTGATGAATTAACTAATAATCAAACTACATAAAAAGTTGTTCATGGGGTGGGATATCATGCTGTACCACCTCCATATAAAATCATTCCACCTCTTAAAAACAGTTCAGAAAGAATCATTAATGAATTAAAAACTGAAAATCAAACTGAATCATCTAATGAAACATCTGAATCAAATAATTCTTCTGATAATGAGCAATCAATTGAATTTACTATATCTCAAAGTGAATCACCAAAATCAATTGATACAAGTTTTCACACAGTTCCAAGTCCAAATGAATCTCCCAAATATAATGCAGATAATGTACCAAAAATTTTAACAAGGGGGAATGAAAGAAACAAAAATCAACTCTTAGACCAAAGAATACCTGAAGGTGCTAAAAATAAGAAACTAAGATGTGTTATATGCAATAAAATGAACCATTTAGCAAAGGATTGTCACTTCAATCCAATAAACTGCAAAGAGTTAAAAGAATTTAAAGTTTTTAAAGAAAATGCTAAGACTCAAAAGTTAAAAGTTACTACTGGTCCTTCAGTAGTAAATAAAATTAAAAATCCAATTGTTGAAGATCCAAGATTTGGAAGAAGTAAACCAAGGTTTGTGCAAAACAGAAGAGTTGGAAGCCCAAAGAACAGCAATTACTTCAAGAATAATGGAAAATCCAATCAAAATAAACAATATTTTAAATTTTCCAACACCAGTAGAAACTCTAACAAATTTACTACTGGTGTTAACCCTAATTATAATGCTGTATGGTACCAATACAAGAATACTACTGGTACAAACCCTAATTTTAAGAATACTACTGCTCCCAAAATAAATTTCAAAAATACTACTGGTAGTAACTCTAAAAACACTACTGGTCATTCTAAACATGGTAAGTACCCAAATACTACTGGTCCATCAGTAGTAAAGTATTCAAAAGCTAAAAATCATGGGTATAAACCAAAGTCAGTAGGAAATTCTCACACCAGTAGTAACTACAAAAGGGCAGTAGTAAAACAAAACACCAGTACTAAACAAGTATGGGTACCAAAAGTGTTTAAAGGTAAATCTCCCAAAGCTTATTTCTCAAAGGATGAACCCAAGACATATAAAGCTTGGGTTCCCAAACTTAACTAATCCTTTACTCAATTGTGCAGAGCATTCAGATCCCAGAAGAAGGAAGAACATGGCATATTGATAGTGGATGCTCAAGGCACATGACTGGAAATCTGCAAATTCTTAAGGATTTCAAGTCATTTGATGGAGGATATGTGGCATTTGGTGAGAATCCCCAAGGAGGTAAGATTACAGGTAATTCAAACTGTCACAATCAAAAGGAAGGAACATCATCAGTTAATACTGGTCAAGAAAAGATGAGATACATAATAGTTGATACTGCTCCCACAGTTAATACTGATGTCAGTAATAACTCAAATATTGAAAGCAGTAGTAACTCTGAGAATGAGGACAGTAGTAATTCAAATACTACTGGTACCAGTAATAGTACTCAAAATACTACTGGTCCCAATAATAACCTAGATTCTCAAGATACTACTGATACCAGTAACAACTTCAATACTACTGATCTCAATGAAGATGATAGCAGTAGTAACTCTGACCAAGATAATGATGAACCAAATACTAATGACAATGAAGGATCTCAAGAAGAACAACTACCTGAGGCAAATGAGTCCAACCTTGAAAATCAACTAGTGGTTGATAAAGCTACAACAACAAGGACTCAAAAGAACCATCCATTAGACCTTGTTCTAAGTGATGTTAACTCACCACTTCAAACAAGAAGCAAATTAAACAAAAGTTTAACTGCAAATATGTGTAATATAAGCTTAATTGCTAATGAATGTATGTATGAATGCTTTATGTCTCAGGATGAACCAAAGAAGATTCAACAAGCAATGAAGGACTCAAACTGGATTGAGGCAATGCAAGAAGAGCTTCTTCAATTCAAGTTACAAGCTGTTTGGACACTTGTACCTCTACCAAAAGGAAAAAGAGCCATTGGAACCAGATGGATCTTTAGAAATAAGAAAGATGAAAGAGGCATAGTGATCAAGAACAAAGCCAGACTTGTAGCCCAAGGATACACTCAAGAAGAAGGTATAGACTATGATGAAGTATATGCTCCTGTTGCCAGAATTGAAGCTATAAGAATATTCCTAGCATATGCTTCATTCAAAAGGTTTAAAGTCTATCAAATGGATGTGAAGAGTGCTTTCCTGTATGGGAAGATTGAAGAAGAAGTTTATGTTTGCCAACCTCCAGGATTTGAAGATCCAAAACATGGTGATTATGTGTTCAAACTTGATAAAGCTCTTTATGGCCTACATCAGGCACCAAGAGCATGGTATGACACACTATCATCATACTTATTAAAGAACAATTTCAAAAGAGGAGCCATTGATAAAACTCTATTCACAAAGAAAGTTAAAAATGATATCCTACTGGTACAAATCTATGTAGATGATATCATCTTTGGCTCAACCAATGATTTACTATGCAAAGAATTTGAAGAACTGATGCAGATTAAATTCAAGATGAGCTCTATGGGTCCAATGAATTTCTTCCTTGGACTCCAGGTTAGTCAAAGAACAAATGGTATTTTGATTAATCAATCAAAATATGTGAAAGACATCTTGGAAAAGTTTGATATGAAAGACTGTAAGAGTGCAAGTACTCCAATGGAAACACACAAACACCTACATCCTGATATTGAGGGGGAGGATGTAGATGAACACTTATATAGATCAATGATAGGTTCGTTGATGTACTTAACTGCATCAAGACCTGATATTATGTATAGTGTTTGTGTATGTGCAAGGTATCAAGCAAGACCTAAAGAACTACACTTGCAAGCTGTCAAAAGAATATTCAGATACTTGAAAGGCAAACCATCACTTGGTCTATGGTATCCACATGATTCACCCTTTGAACTCATAGCCTACACAGATAGTGACTATGGAGGTGAATGTCAAGACAGAAAATCCACTACTGGTGGATGTCAATTCTTTGGATCAAGACTGGTGTCATGGCAATGTAAGAAACAAACAAATGTATCAACATCAACTGCTGAAGCAGAATATGTAGCTGCATCTGCTTGTTGTGCTCAAGTACTATGGATTCAAAACCAGCTCCTAGACTTTGGTATCTCTATCCTTAAAACTCCTATTTTTATTGACAATCAAAGTGCTATTAGTATTGTGAACAATCCAGTAAAACACTCAAAAACCAAACACATTGAAATAAGATTTCATTTTATAAGAGATTGCAATGAAAAGAAATTAATCAAAGTAGTTAAAATTCATACTGATGATCAATTAGCAGATCTTTTTACAAAAGCATTTGATGTAGGAAGATTTAACTTTTTGGTTAGCAGTATTGGAATGATTTTAATAAACTAAGTCTCTTAAAATCATGTGTAAAGTTTTTGTTGTAAATTATTATTTATTCACTTAAGTGTTTTACTACTGGTATTTCTGTACTACTGGTGTGTAGGTATGTGCACAAAATACTACTGGTAGCTTATTACTACTGATGTGTATTAGGTTTACATAAATACTACTGGTATGTCAGTACTACTGGTGTTCACATATACTACTGGTCTTGTGTGTTAGTAATTACTACTGATGTCCTTAGTTACTACTGGTGTCAAAACCATGAGTTACTACTGATGTTTGTGGTTACTACTGACGTTTCTTACTGGCATATCATTTACTACTGGTCCTTCAAAATCAAAATTACCATACTAACCCCCATGAAAATAACCGTTATGTTATGATTCGAAGGGCAATTTAGTCTTTTTGTAGGTGAAATCAAAAAATATAAAAGGCGGAAATCGTTTAGTTTATCATTATCTTCACCTCGATCTGTCAAAACCTCTCAATAAACCCTAGTTTACGATCAAAAACCCATAGTCAGTAACAAAATTCCTGCAAAAAAATTCAAAACGATGGCAACTCTACAATCTCTTGATGTGCAAACCGATCTGAAATATTCAGAATTTCACAATATGGTTGCCTTTTTAAAGAATCCCGACGGAACAAAAGATTTCCGTCCAATCGTCAAATTCTTGAGAAATTCTTACATACAGTTCGCTCTAACTGTAAAACCAAAATCATATCAAAAGCACTTGATTGATTTTTGGACAAATGCTGAACGAGTTGAAGGGTCAACAATGCCCATGATCAAATCAACTGTCGATGGAAAGACTATCACCATCACAGAAGAATCCATCAGAAATCACCTTCAACTACATGATGATACAGGTATGACCACTCTTCCTAAAGAAACTATTATTTCAAACTTACAAAGAATGGGTTATGAAGGAAGACTAGACATAGTCACATTTCAAAAAGGTCTTCTTTCACCCCAGTGGAAATACCTTGTTCACACTATTCAACACTGTATTTCTCCAAAAAGAAGTACTTGGAATGAGTTCAATAAATCAATAGCATCTGCTGTTGTTTGTTTGTGCACAGATCAAGTCTTCAATTTCTCAAAAATGATTTTTGAAGGAATGCTTGGAAACCTATCCTCATCAAAATTTTTAATGTATCCAAGATTCCTATCTCATATTTTCAACTGTGAAATTCAGGTTCTATCTGAACATAAAAATCTTTTTCTCTTTCCTGAATTAAACAAAAAGGTGTATGATAATATGAGAAAACAATTTAAGTTTTCGGGCAAGGAAACCCCTCTGTTTCCTAACATGATCCAAGATCACACACAAACTGGAGAGGGTTCAATCATTGCTACAACCCAAATTGAACCTCAACCCACTCCATCACCCCCAAATACAGCCCAAACACCACCCCAAACAGCCACTCAATCACCCAACTTAGAAGTCCTGAATGTGTCCCAGGAACTTGATATAACTCTGCAGAGTGCTACTCTTCACTCTGTGGAAGACCTACCAGACAAAACCAAAAACATTTCCTCAATTTATAAAAGAAAGAAACTTTCTTCAAAGGACACCAGGGGACAAATAGAGTCACACCCCAGGCTCAAAGAGTTGTCCTCCAAGGAGGAGAGAGGACATGAGGGGAGGGCTTTCACTACTGATGCCCCAAAGGTGGGTGCACAGGATAGTGAAAACATCTTTAGGACCCAAACCTCGGCAACTTTGAGTGATGACTCTTTTGAGGAATTACTCAAAGGACCCCGGTGCCAAGAAACCACAAGGGGGGGCATCTCTGCTTCTTCTAGGAAGAAGAGGATGTCTAAAAGACCCAATGAATCACCAAGAAGTGATGAGGGCAGAAGTATTGATTTGACGGATAGGATGGAAAACCTTCAAACCAAAGTACCAGTTAGTGAGCCCGATGATCTTGCTAGATGGAGTGAGGGCAGTATTAAAATCCAACAATTGACGGCTAAAGTGGATTCCTTTGAATCCACTGTACAAGATTGTCTTTATTATCAAACAAATCAAGGAAAAACTATGGCTGCTATGAAAAGAAATGTCAATATCATCAACAAAAGAATGAGACAATATGAACTTAGGCTTCATCAACAATCAAAGCTTATCAGGAACTTGAAAAAGAGGATTGATGATAGTGAGGCTCCTCCAGTTGAGCTCACTAAGGGGGAGAAGGATAACATACAGACAATGATTGATGAATCCATTGCAGCAGCAGCTTCCTCCCTCTTGAATTTAAAAGAAACAGAAGTTGATGAAGGCCCAGAGATGATGATTACAGAAGATGAGCCCATTACTACTGCTACAATGGAAGAACAAGTTGAAACAGAGATACCAGTAGTAACTCCTACTACTGATGATATAGCAGTAGTAAGTCAAGAAGAGGAATTAACTGCACTAAACACTACTGATGCCCTATCAGTAGTAACTCATGAAGTAACACCAGTAATAACCACCTTGGTTACTACTGAAGAAGAAATTCCTGAATTTCCTGAACTCATTGATGCTAGAAGACATGTCATCATTACCAAACCACCAACTCCTACTCAACCACTTATCATACCTGACATTGATGATAATGTGAATTGGTTTGAGGTAGATGAATGTACCCTTCCTCCTCACCCAAAAATATTACCAGAAGAAGATCTAAAATTGTTTTATCCAAAGTTACTAATGACTGGTATTCCTGACATGAAATACACTCCACCTCCATCAATTTTGCCTGCTTGTGTTGGAAAGGGAAAAGAAATATATGATGATGATTATCCAAACAGGGCATTAGGGCATCACATGGTCAACAAAATCAACCATGTTAGAAAAGAGAAACAATCAAGATGGAGGATAAAACATAGAAGATTTCTGGAGAATGTAGCTATGTATCAAGCTATTGAGGAAAAGAAAAAGAAAAAGAAAACTGAAAAACCTCAAAATACTGAAATACCTGAGTTAATGAAAGATGGTCAGATTGAAGCTCAATTGGCAGAATTTCGAAGATACAGAAAAGTAGAAGAGGAACATCTTGATTTGTTTGAAGAGCTAGTAGCTGAAAGCAAAAGAACTAAAAGTCCCTTAACAGATGATGTGTTTGAACAAAAAGCACTTATGATTGACTTTCTGAAGTCAAAAGGGCACAGTGCAAAATCTTTTGGCAGAATGAAGATGGTTACTATTATAGACAAATACTGTACTGCCAAGAAGAAAGATTTAATTGAACAAGAGGCTGAAGAAGAAAAGAAATTGAAAGCAGCAAAAACCTTAATCCCAATAAGTCCAAATTTAATTAAATATAATAGTGTGTCTACTATTGGTGAATCCTCATCTCCCCAGACAAAGAAAAGAAAGAATGAAGCTCAAGAACAGAGTTTTCAAAAGAAAGCAAAACAAGAAAAAATTATACCTGTTCTTGAAGTACCTGTTGCTCCACTTCAAAATAACTCAATACTAAACTGGAAAGTCTTGCCCAATAATGCTCTATTAGTTGTAAGGGAAGACAAAATCATTCAAAAGTTTACTGGATGGCTACCTTTGATCAGATCCTGTACAAGAAGTGATGTGATTAAACTTCTGATCATTGGAAAACCAAGAATGTCAAAGAAATCTTGGAGAGAATCTGGAGCTGGATACTTAACAAGAATGATTGATGCAGCTTTTTATCCAGATAACTATCCAGAGTTATTTACAAATCCAGAAAATGTGTATGCATGGAATGTTCTCCCAACTTGCAATATGTATTTCTTTGAAAGATCAAGTAAAAATTGTGAGTTGTACTTATATGAAAGAGAATATCCTCACTCAGAAAAGGAAATGTATCAGATATTCATCAACACTCTAATGAAGCCCTTTGATGCTGTTATGTTCCAGAATAAATTGAATTATTTTATCAAGAAGAACAGCAAATACATAATTGAACAAAGACTTCAACAAAATCAAAGAACATTAGAAAGAAGAAAGAAAGAAGAAGAAGAACAGAAGAAACTTGATTGATTAAAACATAATCAATAAGTTTAGGGGGAGATTGTTGGAGCAAATCACAGATCAACTTAGTACTGATGCTGCAGTTGGTGATAATTATGTTTATTACTGATGGGGCAGAACATGTTACTACTGATGAAGTTGATACTGGTGTATACTATAACTAAAGTTACTACTGATCAATGCTTATTGAAGATACTACTGATCATTGTAGTTACTACTGACGATGTATCTGGACTTACTACTGATCACCAAGTTTACTACTGATCTTCATATTTACTACCGGTGATAAGTTTTACTACTGACAACGCATATTTGGAACAAATCAAGTCCGAGATCTTCGCAGAGATAGTTATAGAATGTAAATCAATGTATATCGTTTATAATTAGATGTAAATCGTATCCTAGAATAACTAGGGTAAATAGTTTAGCTTCAAGGACTATTATATATAGTTCCTTACGAATTGTAAACGTACGTGTGTATTGTTAACTCGATAATATACATTGAAGCTTTTTGTGAAACTGTGTTCTTAATATTCTTACATATTGTTCTTACAGTTCATCGTTCGTAATACATTGATATAGTGTTGATCCGCTGCAACTTCTATCATCAATTAGATCTAAGGTGTTTATTAACTTGTGTATAGTTAATCGATCCTGACAATCTGAGACATATACTGAAGTCAAAACTGAAATAGCTGCTATATGTGAACAGGTACGTATTCTCACTGTATTTTTATTATATATTATATGTGGTCTACATTAAATAAAATAGCAGATAATGAATTAATTTTGTGACTTTGAAGGAAGGGGGCCTGATTGAGAAAAAAGGAAATCTGCAATCTAGTTTTATTACACAGTGCCTGGTACTTACAGAAAGATCATTCATTAACATGTATCGCGATATCGGGTATTACTGGCTACGACTTGGTATATATATTGCTCTCGGCTTTGCAGTAGGAACCGTCTACTACAACATTGGTTCCTCGTATGGCTCCTTAAATGTGAGTATCACAAATAAATCCTCTTTTGTCAAACTAGCTAAAATCAATATTTAATTAATTAATGGCCACGACTTAATTTTAATATAATGACCAAATATAATTTGCCGTTAAAAAAGTAAGGTGCTGTTTGGTTCGCAGAATGTTTATGATGCAATTGGAATCTGGGAAGGAATTAGAATCCTTCGGGAATTAGAATCCTTCAGGAATTGAAATCCAATTCCATACTCTGTTTGGTTGACATGGAAGAGAATTGGAATCCAATTCAATATTCTATTTGGTTGACATGAATTGGAATTGGAATCATATAAAATGACGAATTTACCTTATTGCTGGTAGTGGTTGGTTGGTGGTGCTGGGTGGTTGAGGTGGCGATGGGTTTGGTGCTAGTGGGTGGTTGTGGCGGCGGCGGGTGGGTGGTAATGGTGGTGGTGGCATCGGTGGTGGTAGGTGGTGGAGGCGGCGGTATGGGTGGGTGGTGGTGGGTGTTGGTGAGGTGGCAGTGGGTGGTGGTGGTGGTGGTGGTGGTGGCGGTATAAGTGGGTGGTGGTGGCGGTTGGTGGTGGGGGTGGGTGGGGGTGGTGGCGGCGGTGGTGGGTGGCGGTGGAGGGGGTGGCGGTGGTGGTGGTGGTGGTGGTGGCGTTATGGGTGGGTGGTGGCGGTATGGGTGGGTGGTGGTGGTGGTGGGTGGCGGCGGTGGGTGGCGGTGATGGCAGGTGGTGGTGGTGGTGGCGGTGGCGGCGGTGGGTGGCGGTGGTGGTGATGGATGATGGTGGTTGTGGTGGTGGGTATAAAGGTAAAAGAACATTCCATCCAACCTTGGAATTCAATTCCATCAACATGTGGATGGAATTGAGATTCCCTCATTTGGTGGAATGTTTTCATCATTTATGAATCCAATTCCTTCCATTTTTTTTGAACCAAACACTGGAATGTGGTGGAATTGGATTCCAATTCCATCAGATTCCATCACATTCCAGCGAACCAAACAGCACCTGACTGCTAAAAATGATCTGAAATGGTGGGTTCAATAATGTAGATTCACAAACAAGAATACATATTAGTCCAATTCATTTTTAAAATTTATAAAATAATCTATTTTAAAATCATGTTGATCTAAAGAATATCATGGATTTTGTTTTTAAAATCGGTTCAACTCAGGATATAAATTTCGGAGAAAAATAAATTTTCATAAAAATCAAAACTAAAACTTATGGAATCTCAAAGAAATCCTAAAATGAGCCTAGATTTTTTTAATGGGCCTAAAAAGACAAACGGGCAAAAAGTGGGCACAAAACAAAGTCCAAAATTTAAACAAAAAATTTTAGAATGCAAATAACTCCCAAAATACAACTTTTTTTTGGCTCGGAAGTTCCGTTAAACACTTTCGGTAGTTTACCACTACCCTGTCCTTGTTGCAAACTTTGATTTGACTGGTCATGGATCTGAAATGCAGCCGTGTTTCTCACACAATCTTAGGCCTCCAGGAAAAAAAGTCCGTTCCTCTGGACCTGCATCTGGACCTTCATCGGCTCCTAGATTATACTACCTCCGTATCACATTAAGTGATACACTTTTCATTTAGGGGTGTTTCAAAATAAGTGATACACTTCAAAAATTTCCTTATTTGGTAAAAAAATGAGATTCGTCATCTACTAATTATCCACTTTAATAAAGTGAAATTACCCTTATACCCTACTTTTACTTTTAAAATTCATTAATATCACTTATTCAATAAAAGTGGGACACATTCTCCACTATCTACTTTAATATATTTTAGTCTCTACTTTAATATTTTACCTCAAGAATCGTGAAACCTCAAATGTATCACTTATTGTGATACGGAGGTAGTATAAAGCACTGGTTCTTGCTAAAATGTGTTGACAAAAAATTTGGTATTCTTATGTGGTGTTTCAAATAAGTAAAATTGAGTATTGAGAACTGTTTTTGTAATTCATATTTAATGACAGGCTAGGATTTCAATGCTCATGTTTGTTTCTTCATTCCTTACCATTTTGGCCATCGGTGGTTTTCCCTCGTTCGTGGAGGAAATGAAGGTTTGTACGTTGATATAATTAATTTCATGTGTTCTTGAAGAAAAAAATGTACTTCAATTTCGATTTTTTGCTAACAATTTTCTAAAACAAACACTTGTGTATAGGTCTTTCAATGGGAAAGATTAAACGGACATTACGGGGTTGGATCATTTGTCATCAGCCATGCCATCTCTTCAACACCTTACCTACTTCTCATCTCTTTAATCCCAGGAGTAATAGCGTACACACTTGCAGGACTCCAACGAGAATACCAACAATTCATCTATTTTGCATTAATCCTATTTGTATCGATGTTAATCGTTGAATGTCTCATGATAATTGTAGCTACAATCGTCCCAAATTTACTAATGGGCATCATAACTGGTGCTGGAATTCAAGGCTTGATGATATTAAGTGCAGGATTTTTCCGGTTGCCAAACGATCTACCCCCAATATTCTGGAAATATCCGATGTACTACATTTCGTTCCACAGGTATGCATTACAAGGGTTGTACAAGAATGAGTTTGAAGGGCTTAAGTTCCCCGAATATTCAGGAGGTCCTCGTACCATCGATGGGGAGGTGATATTGAAGGGTTTGTTGCAGATTGAGATGGGATATTCTAAGTGGATTGATCTTGGAATCTTGTTCGGTATGGTTTTTGTATATCGGGCAATACTCTTCTATGCTATCAAGACAAATGAGAGGGTGAAGCCTATTATAAGAGCTTTCTTGTTGAATCCTACTTTTGGAAACTAGAAATAATGCTTCTAACGAATCCCAAGTGTGTTATGGAGCTCTAGCTACAATATGTCTATGAAGTTTGTAGCTATTGGTGTGTTACGCTATCACTTATGTTGTATTTTAAAAGGTGAAAATATAAATAAATAACAATATTTAAGCGGTGAGCTGTTTTTGTAATCCTAGATTTATAATGTTCGTGTTTGTAATTACACGTTTTGAAGTTTTAAGTCGAACTACTTTGTTAATTGAAGTCCTAAAAACATATAATTTAAATTTGTTGTAAACCAATTAGCTCAATTAATAGGATCTTCTCATTCATTGATATGTGTTACAATATTTGTGTAAGAAATGAACATAAGAAACTATCTTATATAGACAAGAGATTGTAAGTCAAGAGTCATGACATGAATATACATAAATGTGGGCAACCAAATAGTCACATGAGTTACAACACTCCCGCTTGGTTGCTTAGATTTATGTTAAACTCTATATGTACTTCGTCTTGTATCTTCGGACAATCCATGAAACATTCACATCGTTAAAAACCTTGTCGGAGAAAACCCTTTGGGACAAAAACTCCGGTCGAAGGACAAAAGAGTGCGATCTGGATGTCTTGAGCGATGGAAAGAACCATATATGGTGTGCCTCATTAAAACCTTGTTTAGAGAAAAAACCCAGTGGGACAAAAACTCTAACGAAGGACAAAAGAGTGCACACTGGTTAATAAGTACTCAACTGGGTACTCCCCCTGAGTTCAACAATTCTTAGTGAGAATGGAGTATTGTGGTGTCTCATTAAAAAAAACTTTGTCAAGGTAAACCCGATGGGACAAAACCCTTGAACTAAAGGAAAAAGAGTACACAAGCATTCATCGGGATGCTCCCCTTCACATGCACTCAACAGGGTGCAAAACATACGTCAAGATGCAATCATTATATGCACTCAACAGGGTGCAAGGCATACGTCAGGATGCAATCATTATATGCACTCAACAGGGTGCAAGGCATACGTCAGGATGCAATCATTATATGCACTCAACAGGGTGCAAGACATACGTCAGGATGCAATCATTATTCGCACACAACTGGGTGCATGATACATGTCATTTAGGTAGCTCAGAGACTTTCCTAAGTCAAATAGCTTTGACATGCTTCGGAAAGAATACTTTGGCAGTGACTTGGTGAACAAGTTTGCATGATTCTTATCTAATCCAATATGTTTCACTTCAATCCTTTGAAATGCTTGTTGTTCATGTGTAAAGAACAATTTCGGCGAGATGTGTTTAGTGTTATCCCTTTGATGTAACCATGTTTCGCTCAATCGATAACAATGGTGTTATCTTTATATATGACAACTGGTTAATTGGGATCATAAGCCAAACCACATTTACTTCGAATATGGCCTCTTACATCTCAAAGACATACACACTCTCTTGTCGCCTCAACGAGCGCGAGTAGTTCGAAGTGATTTGTCGCAGTATCAACTATTCCATTTACAAGACCTCTAGGATATCGCCGCATTCCCTATGGTAAAGACATAACCAGATTGGGAACGTCCCTTATGCAGGTCTGATAAGTAAACTGCATCGGCATATCCGATAAGGGTCGCGTTATCTCGAGTATCAATCACACTTGATCCACTCGATGGCGCGTAGGGATATAATAAGCCCATATCCGTACTATCTTTAAGGTAACGGAATATGTCTTTAATACCATTTCAATGGTGGCGTGTTGGCGCATTGCTATGCCTAGTCATGCATATCACAATAAATAAGATGTCTGATCTAGTACATTGAACCAAATACAATATTGTGTTTATTGCACCGAGAGATGAACACACATGGATCAATATCTCATCATCATCCTCATTTGGATGGAATCGGT
This sequence comes from Calendula officinalis, assembly GCA_963853835.1. Classification (NCBI taxonomy): domain Eukaryota; kingdom Viridiplantae; phylum Streptophyta; class Magnoliopsida; order Asterales; family Asteraceae; genus Calendula; species Calendula officinalis. Next base: position 66,861,967 of record OY970829.1, on the reverse strand, counting down.
CCCTTTTAATGTCTAGAGAATGAATGACCATGGGAATAGATGGAGGTTTTGTGTCATGGTAACCAAAGCGTCTTAACACCTTTTTGGGTGTAACTTTCTTGATGAAGGAAAAACCTCATCTTCGCGGTGCTCAGTCAGCATGCCGAGCCAATGCCGTGTTTTCCCAAGATCTTTCCTCTTGAATTCCTTCTTCAGGATTTCAGCAGTTTCAAACAACTCTTTCGAGAATCCTATGAGATTCAAATCATCTACATAGACTGCGATAATAACACATCCTGAAGTGGATATCTTTATAAACACGCATGGGCATATCTCAATATTCAAATATCCCAGTCTGATCAAGTACTCACTTAGACGGTTATACCACATCCGTCTGGATTATTTTAATCCAAAAAGTGATTGTCTCAATCATATCGAGAACATGTTCTGTGGTCTAGAACTACTTGATTCAGGCAACTTGAGTCGATCAGGGACTTTCATGTGTATCTCTGTGTCATGATCCCCATAGAGATAAGTTGTGACCACATCCGTAAGCTGCATATTCAGTTTTTCGGAAACTACTAAACTGATTAAGTTGTGGAACGTTTAAACGTCCATTACGGGATACATCTCCTCGTAATCAATACCAGGGCGTTTGAGAGAAGCCTAGCGCCACGAGGCGAGTTGTGTATCATACAATCTCAATATTCTCATTACGCTTCCTCACGAATACCAATTTATAATCAGTTGGTTTAACATTAGGCGGTGTTGGAGCAACAGGTCCAAACACTCATCCTTTCGGTAAGGAATCTAATTTTACCTGGATTGTGTATTTTCATAGACTAGTCCATTGTACTCAACAATAGTACTTGTTTCCATGTCATCATTGCTCATAATGTCAGTGGCCACTGCGTATATGAACAAATCATCGATGACAGTCTCGTTTTGCTTCAAATTATTGTCTAAGCTAGCATACTCGACAGATATTTTGAGATTATCGGGATGATAAGACAATTGGTGTTTCATCAGGAACACGCTTCTCCAATACACTCCCGAGATCCTTAATGATCTGGTGTGGCAAAACGTATACAACAGAATTTCTCCTCCTTTGAGGCAGAACATCCTTGGAACCGAACCGGTCTTCCTCTTTTATTGGGAAGAGCGGCGGACTGGACAGCCAATAGCAGCGTCCTTTGCACGGTGGGTTCGACCGATGCAACATGTTCAAACGGAACATGACGTCTCACATGGACGTCTATCCTTGCAGGCACATATGCAGCAGGTATATTTGATCTCGTGACATTTGCTAAGTCATTAAATGCGTCTGGTAGCTAATTAGCAACATTTTATAGACTTAGAAGTTTGTGCGCATCCTTATCACGATGTGCAATCGGGGGGATCCATATGAGACAAATTGGGTACATGCCACGTTCTTTCACGTCGTTCCTTATCAACGTTAACGTGCAAATCTCCCCCTAACGACGGAAAGATTGTCTCATCAATGTCACAATTCGCATGTATAGCGTTAAAGAGATCGCCTGTCAAGGGCACTAAATAGAGTATGATGTATGGAGATTAGTAATCAACATATAATCCCCTTCGTTTCTGAGGTCCAAATTTCGAACGCTTTGGAAGTTCAATTGGAACATTGACCAAACACCCAAACACGCGTAAGTATGAGACGTCGGGCTCATATCCAGTTACCAGCTGGTACGCAAGAAGTTATTGGGTGTCCGTGGGCCTCAGACGGACCAATGCATCAGTGTGCAATATTGCATAACCATATATAAAAATGGGGCATATTGGTTCGCATAACCAAAGTTCTTGCAATTATTTGTATTCGTTTCATAAACGCTTCCGCAAGATTAATTTGAGAATGAACGTACACAACAGGGTGTTCAATATCAAGGCTCAATGTTATGTAATAATCATCGAACATTTTTTTTATGTAAACTCACCGACATTATCAAGTCTAATTGACTTTAAGGGATAATTCGGATGATTAGTTCTCAACTTAATGATATAGGCTAGGAGTTTAAGAAATGTTACATTCATCGTGGACAACAAAGTTACGTGTGACCATCTTGTTGATTCATCAACCAATATCATGAAATTTTTAAATGGTCCGCATGTTGGTTGGATAAGTCCACAAATATCCCCATGAATTCTCTCAAGAACACGGGATATCACTTTTGTATATTATACATAAAGTGGTTTGAGATGTGTCTTTACAATCGAGCATATTTGGCATAGGCTTTTCGGATTAATCACGAAATTATATCCTGATGCACTCTATGCATTCATAGTTCAAAGCATTGTATATTGACCCGGGTATCCCAGCCGGTCATGCCATAACATATAAGTTTCCTCATCAACGGGGGCTCGACGAATAATTAGATTGATTTCAATGGTTTGGATCATAGTGTGACACAAACCATTTGACAAACATCTCAACTTCTACAATATACGCTTTTGGTCATATTTATTAGAGGTAATGTAAAGGTATTCAATACCATTTTCTCGAGCAGTTTCGAGATGAAAACGTATTTTCTCGAACTTCCTTAAAACTCAACAAGTTACGACTGGAACTTGGACAATATAAGGCTTCATTTATGGTTAAACTTGTACCATTTGACAACTTAAATTGGGCTTTACCATAGCCTTTCACAAGGGTCGACAGGCCCGAAATGGTTGTCAATGAAGTTACTTTGAGACGTAATGTTGATTAATTACTACGTTTTGTGAAAGTGTACATGGATACCACAATCAACCAGACTATCAACATACCCAATATACATGCCTCAAAGTAAAAATAATTTAAAGACGGTCACACGTATAGACATATTTCTTAAGGAAAATAAACTTTAAATTATTTCGAGAAAACATAATCAATGTAAACAAACCATAATCCAAAAGATCACCATTATTCAAATGGGAAAGCATAATCCAAAATAAACATAATCCATGAGATGAACAATAGCTCTTTTATTTCATTTGAGCCATAAAATCGGTGGACTCAAAGAATTCATGAGTGTTTTGATATTTTCCTACAACGGGAGGAAAAATATTGGATTTAATTATCATATAAAATGATAGTTTATATGTTTATGGTTTGAATGAGCATAAATTGTGTGTCGAATCAGCAGGTTCGAAAAACACAAGTGCGAATAGGTTCTCATTTATCGAGCGACAGGTCGATTGATAGACACCGATTCATCATATGTATATAACCACATTCAGGAAAAAAATTATTTAGTCAACCCTTTTCGGTAGCTCTATTCGAATACAACCAGGAAAAACGGTGAGGGTAGACAGCGCTTGTGCGTATCGTAACCACCCATCATTAGGAGTCAGAAAAACTGCCAATCTTTCCTAGACATTGTATTAAGAATAGGTGAGCCTATTTGGGGTGATTCATAATTTTTCAGGGAAGTGTCATACAATGCTCATTGTGCATCACATGAGTGCGTCAACTCAATATGCCAACATATCATTCATGATTTTATTTTTATTTTTAAAGAAAAATACAACTTCCATATATAAAAGAAAGTGTAACATGACAATTACGTGTCTATATATATCAACCCAAAATTCGTGTTTAATTAGTCCAAAACTATTCTTTTTCAAAAAATATATAACTAATTAAGAAACATACCATTTTTCTAATCGTTATTAGAAACATTTATATAATCGTCAAGATCATTTTCTGAAAAACATTAATAATACACTTGAATTAATCTTTTTAAATAGGTTGTGTTTATTTTTTCTACGGAAAATGATAGGTCACAACAACAAATGAACCTCACATATAATGTATATATTAAATATAAACATGTAACTCACATTATTAATTAACTATAATAAAGTACATTTAGATAATCATAAATCATCACATTATGACTTCTTAATAACAAATATTTATGAGATTGTCATAAATAATTTTTTTTTCTAAACTTTTTAGTAAAAAATTGTGATTCAAAACAAATTCACTCATTCAATATATCTACTTTTTTTTAACAAAAAAGAACCTTTGAATGAAATCTTGAATTGTGAAGTAGTTAGCCAAATTAATATTTATTTATCATCCAAAACCAATAAATAATTGTTCTTAACAATGGCACGCGGTTTCAAATTTTCTAAGGCACACAAACTGGAAATGCAATGATACTCACAAATGTGTTCATAACAAGATCGAACATGACAAACTTATCAAATATTGATATTAACAAATAATTGACATTTAGAGTTGAAAACATTACCTCAATCAAAACTTTGTTTGTACCTTTATAATCTTGAAATTTTGGGGCTTGGTAATTCTTGAGCAACAAACGTGGAACAACTTTGAGCAAAGTGCTGATAACGTGTTGTAAACTAATTAGCTCAATCAATACGATCTTCTCATTCATTGATATGTGTTACAATACTTGTGTAAGAAATGAACATAAGAAACTATCTTATATAGACAAGATATTGTAAGTCAAGAGTCATGACATGAATATACATAAATGTGGGCAACCATATAGTCACATGAGTTACAACAAAATTAAATATGTAGATTTTGTTGGTTTGTAACTTTGCATTGTTAGTGGAATGTGAGATGACGTTTAAACAAATGTGTGTAAACTAAGTCGGCACATGTCAATTTTTAAGGATCTCGGTTATATTTAGAAGATGTAAATATTACTCCCTCTGTCACTAAATAAAGTTCTCATTTCCCCTTTAACTTTTGTCCCTAAATAAAGTTCTCATTTCTCAAACATAAGGGCCCCACTTAATATAATAATACTATTACTAATACTTTCACCACTAATTATCTCCTAAAACACTTTCTCTGTCCAATCAAACCTTATACTTCCTCCGATTCAAAATAAGTGATACACTTTCCTTTTTTAGGTGATTCAAAATAAGTGATACACTTTGAAAAATTACCTTATTTGGCAAAAAATAATGGGAACCACACCCACTAACTATCTACTTTAAGAAGTAAAATGACCCATTTACCCTTACTTTTTACTTTTAAACATCATTAACCTCACTTTATTCAAAAGTTGTGGGACTCATTCCCCACTAACCATCCAATTAATCTAATTTAACCATCATTATAATATTTTACCTCAAAAACCGTGAAACCCAAAGTGTATCACTTATTTTGAATCGGAGGAAGTATTTTAATCAAAAGTAATACCAAATACCCCACCACTAACTATCTCCTAAAAAATTGTGCCCAAGTGAAATGAGAACTTTATTTAGGGACGGAGGGAGTATAAACTAACATGATTTCTTCACATGATGTCACAGGGATTTTTATATAATATTTAAATTAGGGTCCTATTATTTTCACTTTAAAAATCTGATGAAAGAGAAAATAAACATAATTTTTTGTACCAAAGTTATTCGTCTTTTGGGTTTTTCTATACACAAGATTTGGAGAAATGTGTTTCGTGAAATGTGAGATAAGGAATTTATAAAAATATTAAATAAGAGATGATCTGTTAATTACTCGTAGTATGTTATCCTAATATAATTTTAAGTATAAAATAATTATCTATATCTATATATAATAAAAAATTGAATTTCATTTGAAAGTTGATATTTATTACCATATAATAAATATATATATTTATTATTTTAGTTATAAAATTGAGTTTCAAAATTGAATTCAATCATTTAATTGTATATGGTTTATGCATTTAAAATGGATTTATGTTCAATTTAGGAAGTTCTAAAATTGAATTTAAAACGAATTTATACATCATTCTTTCATATCCCCCACCATTTCATAAATAGTTACAAAAGACGTTTTAGGAAGATCACTAATAACAGTTTCTCACTAATAATAATTAATTACAAAAGACATTTCAGGAAGATCAAAAACTTAATTCATGCATTTAAATATTGGGTACATAATTAGCATTACCCCCACCATTTCATATTTCTTCGGTTTAATTAGCATTTATCTAATTAGCAATTAATTACCATTTTATTACCACACATCCTATCTAATTAGCATTTAACTAGAGGATATGTTTGTCTAAATAATTAGCATTTACCCCCACCCTTTCATATGTACGAAAGGATTCATCTCTCCATGTTATAAAGCATCTTCGGTTTAACATTGATTGGAAAATTGAGTTAAATAATAAGAACTACCAGCAAAGGTAGTAATTTGGGATCAACGGCGTGTTCAATAAAGGAATTTACTCGAACCCCATCTTGAAAATGGTGGATCAAATAATGTCAATTTTGGAGGTAAACATTCAGGAAAAAATAGAGAAGATGATCATCATTCTTTTGGGGGTAAACACGGGAAGAACAAAAAGAACGACAACAACAAAAAGATAATAGTAAGAATTGTGTTGATAAGAGGTACAAAACTCTACTATCCTTGAAATCTTTGCCGATAAATTAGACCGTCGTGATTATATTTTTGTGTGCGAAAATGATACTATGCAAGAGAACCTCAAAATGGAGCTTTTTGGTATGCTTTCTTCTACTTTAAGTGATTTGTGAGAATATGATTGTTGTTTTTTTAAGGGTTTGAAAAGCATAGATTCACTGATTCAATCCATTAGGTGGTGTCAGATGATGATTTTGGTGAGAAAGATGAAGATGGAGATTAGGGTTTTAGAGAGAGAAAGGTAGAGAGAAGTTAGAGAACAATTGCTGAATATGTGAAATGTTAATTGTGCAAAAGTTAAAGATTTAAGCCTTACATGTTGGTATTTATACCATGACTTAAAACTTGGTTAGTTAGGACTAATTCCTAAACAAAACTTAACATCTATACAATGTTTCACTTTTACCCCCTAGACTATCTATTACAACTTTCTAGTACCTAACAATCTCCCCCTTTGTAATAGTAGACTAGGTTGCATATCTTTGAAGACTTCTGTGTTTGTAAGGCTGGAGCTGTGATTTGAATCGTTGAGCAGTTATGTTGATAAAACAGCATCAGCCTTTGATCATCGGTGACAGACATACTTTTAATCGGCTTTTCAACCAATATAAAGTATTCCAGAAGACTTCATGCAAATCGACTGAATATAGACCCATAGATAGAGCGGTTAGCAGCGGAAGTCCTTTCTTGAAGTTGTGGCGTTTGTCGATTTGCTGCAGATCCTTGGTTCCTGATGTTTGTTGAAGTTGAAGCAGTGCGGAATGTTGATATGTTGTGGATTTTCTGACCGTTGTTGATAATGTTGGAGTACGGTCATAGAATCCCTTATCTGATTTATTGACTGTTGTTGATAAGATTGAAGTACAGTCATCAGATTTTATATCAGACATAGTGACCGTTGTTGATAAGAATGGAGTACGGTCGTCTGATCTTCGCACAAGAATGTATCAGGGTAACCCAGGATCACATAGATTGCCTGTTAGCACAACAGTTACAGAAACTGTGTGACCTACGTTCAGTGTTGGCATTGATGTTAGCACTGGTAGGATTTCCATTCAATCATCGTGGAATACCAATAATTTTGGTATCACTATGAATGTTCTGGCAATATCTCAAAGATATGCTTGGTAGAGTGCCTGTGTCCTAGAGAAATTTAATTCGGTTCTAGACTCTATATGTGGACAAACGAAGGCGAGGACTGGAGGTGGGTCCTCTTTTTCAATATCAACAATCTCCAAACGAGATGTCGATAGTGGATGTGGTTATCTCCGTGATTTTGAAACAAGTACTTTTTGTACTTGAGTGGTCAGTGGGGGTTGTGCATTGCATCACTGGGTCCATGATGTCTTAATCAGAAAGCAACATATGCAATCCGATATATATGAGGTTACCCGGTCATTTGTTCGGTTTAGGGAGGGTTTTTCGTTTTCTTTTAACCCTTTCACACACGCTCCTCACTCAACTCACTTTTTCATTTTTCAACCACACCCTCGTTTTTGTTTTTACCATGTGATAAGCTGATTTGCACCCCATACTTCATACCCCCTCTCAATTTTTACCTCAGCGCACCCCAATCAAGATCCCATGATACTTGATTCTGCTCACCTAGACCTAGGGACCCTCACTTTTTAGTTCCTATATTGTCGGTGGCTCCGGGGAAGATCATACTGGGTTTAGCAGATCATAGGAGTAATTTGAGAGTGGACTATTACGCTCATGTGCATTTTAATCAGCTTTTTGAAGATGTTTCATTTTAGGAGTTTCACATGGATTTTAGGTAACACCGGACTCACTTAGAGTATCCGTTAGCACACGGTATGAATCGGTAGTCGTTTGCACAACCGTTGGTTCAAATGTGTGACCTGCGTTTAGAGTTGGCGTGATTTTAGCTCTAGCAGGATTTCCACTCGATCCTCGTGAAACATCAGATTGTGATGCCACTACGAGTGTTCCGATGGATTCACGGAGATCCATGTTTGTAGTGCAGGTGTCCTATATTGGAAATATTCTTGGGGGTGAGAACTAGACACACTGTGCATACAAAGAGACTTAACCCGGGGCAGGAGGTTATTATTATTCAATACCGACATACTCCGAATGAGTAGTCAGTAGCTTTTGTGCTACGTCCCCTGATGAAATGAAACAAATCCCTGTTGAGAGGAATTTGAGTAGTTGGTGGTGGCGTGCATTTTCTTTACTGGGCCAGTAAAGTCTAGTGAAACATTCAACGAATGAATGATCACCTATTTAATTGGTTGCCCGGTTTGTTTTCGGTTTGGATGCACTCATAAGGTGTGTTTTCTTTGATTTATCATGTTTTTCACATCACCTTGCACTCACCTAGTTCTATACCCTAGACGTATACCCTCACATTTACCACTTGGCTGAAATATTTCCCTGGGATAGGTAAGGCCGGATCTGGAAAACCATGGGAAGGTATGTCTTTTGAAGTAGTAAGTAACGAGAATTAAAAGAATTTGTAATAAACAGATGCTATCTTTACTAGGGAACTAGTAAAGAGATCGTTTACGGATATTACAACGACTTATAACTAACGTTACAAACATAAAACCTTTTTGATTTGGGTAATTTGTTTTTATTTTCTTAATTTTCTCCCCCTAGAAATAATAATTCTCCCCCTAGAATTAGTATTTCTCCCCCTCGACAAAACAAAAGTATTAAAAAGTTTTGAGTTTTGAGGACGTACCTTATACATCGTCAGAGGGTTGAAGGAGAGGTTTTGCGGTTAAGCTTGATTGAGATTTGTGGTTTCTTTTAAGAGCGGGTTCTGAATCTGTTTTGATCAGAAGCCATTTCGTTGAAGCTCGGGTCATACACTGAAGTGTGCATAAGCCATACTGTTGTGGCCCGAGTTATACACTGAATGTGTATAAGTCATTCTGTTGTGGCGCGAGTTATACACTGATGTGTGTATAAGTCATTATCCTGCAAAACAAATCAAACAACTTTTGGTACCCATTTTTGTTTGGGTCCGACGATGTTAACGTGAGAATGAAACCACCGATAAGTTGTATCGATTTGATTTAAAGATTGAGAGTTCCAAGAAAAACTGAAACTTGATGTTTCACTTTCAAATAATTTCCGGGGAATTATTTGAGATGTTGGAGTTTTGGGAACCCATTTTGCTTTTAAGATTGAGGATGTTTTGTAAACATAAACAGGAGATGTTTTTGGCACTTGTGTAAAAGTCATATTAGGTGCCAATGAAAGTAAATCATTTCTTGAGTATTTTAACGATTTAGTTTTGGAAAAGATTTTCTTTGAAGCACTCGAATGTTTCAACACGGTTGATGGTGTAGGTTTATCCACTTGAGAATGCTTAAGTCTATAAGAGGAACCTAATTTATTTGGAGTTTTAGGTGCGGAATTTCCTCTAATAGCTTGTTTAAGAGCATTCAGTTTCTTATCAGAATGTGGCGGGACCGTGGATCTCCTAGGCTTAGGCTTGGTAGAGGATCTGACTTGTGATTTCGGTTTAGGTGTAGAATTTCCTCTATGAACCTCAGTTTGCTTGATTGTATAAAAATCACGATATGCCATGATAGGAGAAAACATTCTTGAGTTTTTACTTTTATTCGTTGCAGTTAAAGGAGAATCTAAGTTCATAGATGCACTAGGCTTCTTAAGTTTCTGAAGATTAGATGATTTAGATTCTAAATTTTGAATTTGTGCTTGCGACTTTAGTTTCTCTTTCTCATAAGATTTATGTGATTCATCAATTGTATTTTCTAATCCATGAATTTTTGTTTGTAGAACTGATTTTTCTTTGTCAAACGCCTTATGTGTTTCAGCTATTTCAGTTTCCAATTGACAAATTTTCTTTTCAAGATCAGTGTGTCCTCGTGTAACAATCAATTCCTCAAGATGTTTGATATGTGAATTCAATTTAATTGTTTCATGCTTGAGTGTGTTTATAATATTTTGTTTGTTTAGCATTTCATTTGATGAAATAATGTTTTGTTCATGAAGATTTTCGGTTAATTCTTTGATTTGTGAATTTAATGATTTAAACTGTTGTTCATTTTCATCAAACTCTTGTTGTTTACGTTCCAAACAATTTTTAGTTATTTGATATTCATGCCATGTGTCAATGTACAATTTGTAATATTTGTCATTTCGATCGTTTGAAGTTGTAATTTGGGCATTTTTAAGATTTGTTATTTCCATTTCTTTTTCAGAAATTGTATGAGACAAATTCTTAACATCATTATCATATTTGACATTCAATTCTGATACTTGATTTTGTAACTCCAGATTCTCAAGTTTGACATTTTTAATTTGTTTAAGCTGTTGAACAAGTTGTTCATTTTCATTTTGCAAATTATTTAAACGTTCTTGAAATTGATTATTTAAATCTTTTTCATCTAAAATGTTTTGTTTTAAAGAATCAATTTCAGAAATCTGAGTTGTAACAAAACAAGTATCAGGACCAATAAGATTATCAGAATTTGAAAAGAGGGAACTGATTACTTCAAGTTCTTTGTTGGCCTCTTCATTAAATCGATCAGTAACCTCCATAAGCTTTTCATCCTTAGGATCTGAATCTTCCATCCATTTACTATCTTCAACTAAGAACACTTTTTCATACTCAATTTGTTTAGCCCTCGACATTTTACGTTTATAATACTCGGAATCCCGAACGATTAATTTCTCTGTAGCATCCAAAGGTGTGACGGTTGGCTTTTTACTTGAGATTGTAGCAGATATATCAGGCTTAATGTCGAATGAAGATCTCATATTATTGTTTGTAGGCTTTGAATTATATTTCTTCTCATAGTCTGAAATTTTTGCCATAACTCGTAGTACGTCTTGACGTTCTTTATCCAAATCATCATTGATAGCTGGTGTAGGTTTTTCCATTTGTTTATAATATTCAGCAGCTTTTCTCGCATTGGCAAGGTCTTTATCCACATTTATTTTTTATTATTTTTTTTTTAAAAAAAAAGGTTAAAAGTGTAAAATTAAAAGGATTTAAAAAAAATAGAATAAGATTGAATTTAAATCTTTTGATTGTTAATTGCCGAGAACTATTAGGCTTTATGGACTAAAATCTTTTTTTTTAATGGGCTTTGGGCTTTGATGTGTTAATTGGGCTTGACAAACTATTAGGGCTGAAGTTTAACACCAGAACAATTGATCGAACAATTGTAGCAGAACGAATAATTGGAAGTCGAGAATCAACAGAAATCGAAATTGATATCTTGATCGATGAACACATCTAATCGTTCCTAATTGGTCGTTTAAATCTTCACCGAACGTTCAATTATCCATCTTTGGATTACGATTGCTGATTTTTGAAGATCGAATTGTGAAGAATTTTGAAGAGTCGCCGAACTGTGATGAATCGTTCAATTAACACAGATTTTGAAGCAAATCGAATTGAAGGTTGAAATTAAACTTGTTTCTGGATTAGAAAGCAGAGACCGAAATCAATTTCAATCAACTCAAATTAGATCGGAATTGTTTCTTGAATAGACGAACTCTTTGACGATCGATATTTGGATTGATGCCGAACTTGATAGATCAAACTATTGCTCTTTGTGAAATCTCAGTATATAATCCGCTTTCTGATTCTGTGTTGATTTGTTAAATCGAAATTTAGATTCTGCGTTGATTTGTTAAAGAGCCGAACTTTATGATCGAACTAGTTTGAATCTGAATTGGAAAAGCCGAACTAGTTGAGAGTAGGTGCCGAACTAGGTGAAAAATTGTGTGGGCCGAACTTGGTGTCTCGAACATGGGCCGAACTTCTACAATAAACTCGGGCCGAACTATAATGTTGATAAGAGCCGAACTAGGTGTAAATTTGAAGTGGGCCGAACTAGGTGTACAACTTCGGGCCGAACTATTAATCAGTAATGGGCCGAACTACAATTTCTTCTATTGGGCCGAACTATATAGTTCGGGCCGAAATATAGATGCCGAAGTAGTTCATGAAGCCGAACTTCTACGTACAAACACAGTCGCCATTTTTTCTTCACTTTTTCAATTCAATTTCGCTCGTTTCTTCACCGATTTCAATGATTTTTCTTGCTAAAACGTTCGAAATCCAATTGCTAACACTTTGATCCGATCAATTTCTTTAATCCATTACACAAAAGCTTCGAATCTTCGATTTACAGTGACTTTTGAACTTTTTCACTTTTTCTCTAAAATCATCAAATTGAAGGTCGAATGTTGATGGAATTGATCTGAGATTGATTCTATTCTTCTTAGAAACAATGGAGACACACTAATCCATGATCAAATCTTCAATTCCAACGAAAAATTTACAACATTAAATTTCTCATTGACGAACAAACTTTTCTTCACTTTTTCTCAGATCTTCATCAATCTAGCTCGATTTGGATCTTCTCTTAATAGAGATTTTGCTCTGATACCAATTGAAATACCTAATAAAACTATAATCAAGCTAATCCATGAAGATTCAAGTGAGAAATAGAAGATTTGAGTGAGTGTGTGTTCTTGGTGTAAGTGTGTGAAGTTGAGAGAGAATGAGATGAATGAAACTTTCCCTAAAAATGTATTCAGTAATTGTGTGGAAAGCTTACATTCTAACTCAATATTACAAGTATTTATACCATCTACCACCTAACAAGGGAATTGTTAGTTAACGAGATTAAAGGTCAAAACCTATTACAAAAATAGTCCTAACAATCTCCCCCTTTTTGATCTTTAATACGTCATCCCAGTCTTCAAACTTCAGATTCTTGTTATCATCTATCTTTGGCAAGAAAATGTTTTTCTGTATTTTAAGAACAAAACATTTGCAGAAATCTGGAAGTTCAAGGTATTCAAAGGGAATATGTTTTTCGTTGATAATATTTGAGTGAGGAAATCCTATAACTGATTTACTAAAGATTTGAAAACTTTGGGAAATGGAATATCAGTTAAGTAAGGATTTGACTGGGTTTTCAGATAATGGAGAGGTTGTTTTTGGAATTTTGTGGTAGAGGATTATATTGAGTATAGAATGATGATGTTTTTGAATGATTTGTCAGTTAAAGTTTTTAGATGTGTGTGTGTTTGGTTTGGTAGGAATGATTTGAACGGTTAAGCTTTTAGATGTGAGTTGGTTGAGGTTTTGGAGAGAGATTATGTTGATGATTCGGTTTTGTTCTTCTTCACTTGTTTTTCTATCTAGTACACTGATTATCATTTTCTCTTTCTCTTAATCACTTGATCTAAAACGTTTCTGATTTTGCAGTTGATTTGAGTACATGTGTTATGAAGTTTCTTCTTTGATGGGATGTTTGTGGTTCTTTTTGACGTTGTTCAGTTATACATCCGATATTTTAACTATTTCTTGCTCTTTTTCTCCCCCTCATGAGGATCATGATAAGGCTCCTCATGATAAAGCTGAATCGTTGCGTTTTGGAAACGGAGAGAGGAATGGTGTGTCGGTGAAAATCAAGAGCCAAGATCGGAATGAGAACCAGAAACATGTAGTACTCGACAAATTGATTTAATCATTTGAATGTTTTGAGAAAAATATTTGAAAATGAAGAATAGCAATGTCAATGATCACGTGAAGTCATAAACAGATGCAATCTTTACTGAAGAACTTCAGTAAAGAGATCGTTTACGGATATGACAAACACGATGATTAGAGACATTGTTAATCAAATATTTGAAATTTAAAAGAAATCAATTTGTTTGGTTATATCAAAGATCAGTGAAGTATACCACTTACAAAGATGCAATCTTCTCTGAACGTGTGTAGAGAAGAGATCGACGGATATACAAAGATCAATGACATAACAATGTGCATTCAAAACGATTTTGAGTGTGTGAGAACTGGAGAAAGTCAGAATTGAATCTGAGCAGTTTTGAGAAGATGAAAAATGATTTCTCCATGGAGCGTTTAAGAATGAAAATCGTTTAAAAATAGTAAGAACAATCAATCCAAGATGGTGTTAAAAACAGATGCAATCAGTACTGATTGAAATTAGTAAAGAGATCGACGAATTTAACAGCAAATTGTGTTGAGTGTTACAAACAAGTCATTTAAAAATGAAAAATTTATGTTGTGCAAAATCAGGGTTGTGAAAAATTGAGCCACAACGCAAGAGACGAAAAAATTGTCATAAACAGATGCAATCTTTACTAATCGAGACTAGAAAAGAGATCGACGAATTTGACCAAAATTTATATCTTACGTTGTGAACACATCATTGTGAGCACAAAGTATGAGTAAAAATTTTGTGAGGAAGATACAGATGTTGAGCATAGAATGTCAACTCTGTATGAGAAAGTGAGGTCAATAACGCAAGAGAAAAGAGTTTGACATAAACAGATGCAATCTTTACTAATTAGATTAGTAAAGAGATCGACGAATTTGTCAAAAACTTATATCCTACGTAACTAACACATGAGTTGAGTAAAAAAAATGTAACAGTTAAGATTGAGTTGTGCTAAGGTTGTAACAACAACGAAACTCAAAATGTTGAAGTTTGTAGAAAAATTTGAGTTTCACAAGAATATGAAAAATCAGAATGTGATGTCAACAATGCAAGAGACAAAAAAGTGTCATAAACAGATGCAATCTTTACTAACGAAAGTAGTAAAGAGATCGACGAATTTGACAACAGTTTGTATCCTACATTGGTAACATATGAGTATAAGTAAAAATTTTGAATATAGTGTGAAGTTGTGCCAACGGTATGACAACAACGAAACTCAAATAGGTTTTGAAAGATATTGAGTTTAAGTTTGAAAACAAAACTGAGGAGATGATGTCATCAACGCAAGAGACAAAAGTATGTCATATACAGATGCAATCAATACTAATCGAAACTAGTAGAGAGATCGACGAATTTGACAAAAATTTGTATCCTACGTAGACAACATATAAGTGAGGAAAACATTTTTGAACTAAAATAATGAAACTCAATTGAACAAATTTTGAAAATATTGAGATTGAGTTTCTGAAAAATTTGAATGATGAATAAAAATGGGTTAACAAAGAGTATGCTCCCCCTTTACCGATGAAGTTTCATAAAAATGCTCCCCCTTGACGAATGAATATCAATTTCTCCCCCTTAACAAGTGAATATTGATTTTCTCCCCCTCAACCAATTAAGAGCTAGTTGCTCCCCCTCAACCAATGAAATCACTGAGGAACGGGTTTCTAGTACCTAACAGGGTTTAAACTCGCGCTTTTAATTTGAAGTACTTTAAAGCCAAATTATGATTTGGATTTTAACATCTCACGATGGTCGTCTATAAATCATACCTTTTCGTAGGGTGTGATAAATTGATGCATCAATCCAATTGTTTTGATGGTTTGGTGTCCCTTTTAGTTGTTATTTTTATTAATCGAATGTGTATGTTGCATCATGTCGACGAGCATAATGACGATTGTTTGTATATTCTGATAATTCATGAGTGGATTGCTAAATCTCCTACTCATTCTGAATGTTCGCTTTTAATATTTTAATTCACGTAATTTAATTAATTATTCGCTAATATTCATCTAAAAATCATACCTTTCCATAGGTATGATAAATTTATGCATCAATACGATTGTTCTGGTTTTTTGTATCTTTTTTCTGTGTTGAATAAGTGAATTATGAGAATGTGCAATGATTTGATTCATGCTGGTTTTGATACTTCATTTGTACTAAGCAGCGAACAAAATACAATTAGATTAGAAGTTATTGGAGTGATAATTGAATTTGATGTACAAATATTAGAAGGAATATTATGCATTTTGAAAGACGTGAAACAATTTCGTTTTAATAAAACAAAGTCCGTGCATCGCACGGGCCATGTTACCTCGTATGTATAATAATTATGTTCCAAACAAAATAAATTAGATTATCTATCTATATATAGATAAAAAAACGAGTTTCAATCTCGATGTAGTATTAATTATCACGTGTATTTAATGTTAGATTAAAAAAAACTGCCTAATTACGGAAGATGGAAACTATAGTTCCATGTCATAATGTTCAATTTAATTCCATGGTTTTAAGGTTGGATTTAATTCCTTTTAGTTCAAAACAAAATTGTATAGACTTTATATTCCAAACGTTTTGTACGTTTTGTATGACTTAAATACCATCTTAAACACCAAAGGGTGTGGAGACTTTATATTCAAAACGTTTTGTATTAAATACATAATACTTAAATACCAAAACGTTTTGTATTAGATCTTAATACTAAAATACCAAAGGGTGTCGATACTTAAATACTTAATCACGTAAAAATAGACATTGTGACTTTTTGCATTTATTTCGCCACTCATTGAGTCATTAACATTCCCATTAAGATAGACATTGTAGCTTCATACAAAAATAACCCCATTGGCATTCAAATTAATTAATAACGAAACTTAACCCATTAAGATTCAAATTAATTAAAAACAAAACTGAACCCATTAACATTCCCAAAGTCCACAATTACAAAGTAATTTTTTAAATAATTATTATATTGAACCGGTTAGTTACAACCCAACCCTTTATTTTGTTAAAAGTGCATAGGAAATCTAATCTAAGCCTAACATAATTGTTGGTTTTTATTGTGTGATTAGTAATGTGCAGGTTTGTTTGTTTAGAAGTTCAAATGAAGGAGTTGTAGCTGTCCTAGAGTTGTAGCATTATTTACAAAGGTCTCGAAGCGTTGTTGTACAAAGCTACTTTACTACAAGGACTGAAATGTACAATTGTTAATTCGTGTAGACCGAAGTGAAATTAACTAAGGACTGTGCATGCGGTCTTCTCTATTTAAAGAGTATTCGGTCAAATTAGGGTCAATATGTTGAACATTTCACTACCCAAAATATCTCAATCTCTTTCTCGAAGCTCTCTCTAGATTCACTTATAATTCTTCTTTTTATGTAGAGTTCTTAAGAGAGTTGTGTATTTGTTCACAGTTTGTAGATCTTAGTTTATTCTTTTGTGTAAACATTTACGTATTATTTTTTCTAAGTTTGTAATCTGTTTTGTAAAAGTTTTTTAAATCTGATTTGTATTCTTGAGTTTCTGACACCAAAGTATTTAAGTCACATATGTATAGTTTGTAGATCAGTTGTCAAATGTTATTGAAAAAAAATCTGATTTGTATTTTACAATATGTGATAATGTGTTTGTAGATCAGTTGTCAGTTGTCACATTTTCTTAATACTAAATCTGATATTTGTTTGCTTTAAGTTCTGATTTGTATTCTTTAAATCTGTTTGTAGATCAGGTTAAGTATCGACACCTAAGGGTGTCGATACTTAAATACTTAATACTAAAACATTTGACAATGATTACGTTCTGATTTTTTATAAAATATTAAAGGAGCACTTCAAGAACTCAAGGTTTCCATGCTAGGCGGAGGAGTACATGCCGGTGGTGTTTGCTCCGCCGCGAGACCGATTGTAGGAATATGTGTCATAACGGCGTCGCATCATGATTTGTGTTTGACAAGTGAAAGTTGTAATAGTAGTAGTGATATTGTGGCGTTGTAGAATATGTGAATTCCGATGATAGTTGCTACGATGTTGCAAGCTACGGCGGTGGTGGTGATGATGATAATTGAAATATTATTTATTGAATGATCATATTTACCGGAACCGTGGTTGTTATTTTGTGATACTTTCGCTAATTTAATGGTTTTGTTGCAGATTAATGGAAAGCATCAGTTGAGTACGTGGTGGCTTTTTGTTTAATTAACAATCTTGAATCGGGTTTTATATTTTTCTTTATTTCTTAATGTATTTGTTTCTAATATATTTCTTAATGTCTAATACTATGATTTTCATTATATCATTAATAAGTTGATTGGTGGCTAAGAAGGTGAATAACTCTTATTATAAAAAAGCTCAATAAAGCTTTTTTGTTAGGAAACATTAAACTTCATTCTTGAATCCTTTTTGAGTAGGTTGATGAGGAGGCGGATTCTAAAAGGTTGAGAATTTTGACAAGTTTTGTATTTAGTTTTCATGATAATTGTTTGATGTGAATTTGCAGGTAACTAAGTTATAGAATAAGCTAGGATGGGTGTTTTAATTTGTGCTAATTAATGTGCCCAAATAATATGGTTTACTTAAGTTTAATTACGCACATGTCTCACTCAAGTTAAGGTAACCCTAAACCCTAACCATTTAACAACCTAAATTAGTAACCGAAAATATATTTTAATTTAACTACCAAAGGTATATTTGTACAAAAAATCAATTTATATTCATGTTCAATAAAAAGTTTTTTTAAAGAAAACTAAACATAATAAAACAAAAAATTGGACTTATCCTCTTTTTAATATATTTTCTTTTGTTGTAAATACATAAATTTATTTTATATTTTGATATCCTTTTAGTTATAATTGTTCATTTTTAATTAATTTTTAAACATTGTTTCTCAGGTCGCTTGAAGATATAGCATCATTTATTCATAGTTGAGCTTATAAAAGAAAAGGAAAAACTAAGATTTTTTTAGTTGCACTTATGTGTTATAATAACATGTTGTGTTTTATTACTTTACATTTTCCTCCGGCAACACTTTGATTTCTTTATACTTTGCAAGTGATATCAATAACTCCTTATCGTAAATGAAGCCCGTGCATCGCACAGGCCATGTTGCCTCGTATGTTTAATAGGTATGTTCCAAATAATTATATGTTTAATCGTAGTTTGTATGTGAGCTAGTCGTTTATGACTGATGGTTCAGAAATATTTCTAAACCCGACGTGGCCCGGTTAGACCGGAACCGAGCTGGGACCGGGATCATTAATTTCTGTCCGGTTCTCGGGTTTACTTGTTCCAATCCAGTTTGATGGTTCCGGAACCAAACACACTCCTAATGCCCAGCTCTCACTTTCAACATCAACATCATAAATATATCCTGAGCTTTCTATACAACAAAAAATATCATAAACAACATTTCTTAATTATACTTTACGCTTAAAGGCATGTACGTTAGTTTGTATTTAAATATATTTTAATAATTAAATGGGTTGGCTGGTCGACTCATTTAAATTATCATTGATCCAAACCCAACCCGTTTAAAATACTGGTCAGTTGAGTCGACCTGAGACTGACCCAAAACTGTTTACTTTCTTGTCGTTTCAAGTCGAGTTTTGTGTAAATTTTAATCGAGTGAAATTAATAAGGAATAAATTGAAAATTAGAAAATAAAGAATTAAATGTAGAAAAGTAAAAAAAAAAACGAAAATAACATGTTAATTTTAATGATATGCATATGGTAATTAATTACCATTGTTGTAAAAGATATCCAGTTAGTTTAATGTTTAATTATTAATATTTATATATAAATATATAGATATAGATTTTTATTTGAATGAAGATTATTTCATATACTACTATAATTCACGATATACATGTAACTCATTAAATTATAAAAAAATAAAAATAAAAAAAAATTCACATCAGCTAGAATTGGGAAAAAAGAAAAAAAAAAGAGAATTACATAATGATTACATTGGGATTACAAAACTTATAATTATCACAAATTTACTAAGAGTGTATTTAATCACACCCTTAAATTATTACAGATATTTATATAACTAAATATTATTAAAGTAGATTATGTAAAATAGGTCATACTTTTTTATAAAATAAAGCAAGTGTTAAAAGTTTATCACTTATTTTGATTCACTCCTAATAGAAAATGTATCATATATTTTGTTACCGAGGTAGTATAACGAATAATTCGATGATATGAAAATCATTCCTTTAACTAATTATGTATCTACCCAAGATCTTGTATCCTAGTGGTATTAGAGAATGATTTAAGATGTTGTCAATGACTAATACATAATGAGTTCAAGTCTCATCATGGGCAAAGAAAAAGATGTAGATTGAGGTGCCGCTAAAAAAAAAAACCAATTATGTATGAGAATTATTAATACACCACATCTTTTGATGCTTATACCATAATATACAAGTATTACTACATACTGTACAAGCATGTAAAACAACTATTGTGTTGCATAGATCAAAACATGTGACGTAAAAATCACCGAACTATTATGCATCCGTGAGATAGTAAAATTTTGCGATATAGAATTAGGGGGTGTTTGGGAAAACTTATTAAGAAGGCTTATTAGTTTATTAGCTTAATAAGCCCAAAAAACTTGAAATTTTGAGCTTATTTAGCTAATAAGCTAATAAACCCCCTTAATAAGCTCTCCCAAACATGCCCTTAGTGGCTACTCTATTGATACGTGTCCAATAAGTAAACTCCAAATACGTGCGTGTAATGGGCCCTACATAACCCCGCCGCTTGTTACTATCTGCCACCAATTTCAATCTCTCTCAAAATCTGTAACGCAAAAATCGCCGCCATGACGACCATCGGCGCCGGAGCATCCACTTTCTCCTCCACCTCCCTCCTAAAAACACAACTCAACCACCACAAACTCTTGAAATCTACCACAATTTCTCCCTCCAAAATTCCCAAACCAAAACCGATCAGCGCCGTTCGCGCCACCGAAAAACTTCCGGGCAAGTGGACTCCGGACAGCTGGAAATCAAAACACCCAGACTACCCTGATAAAGATCAGTTAGAGTCGGTTTTGAAAATACTAGAATCCGATTGTGTTCGCCGGTGAGGCTCGGAAATTGGAAGAACGATTAGGTGAGGCGGCGCGTGGCGATGCCTTCTTGCTTCAAGGTGGCGATTGCGCAGAGAGTTTTAAAGAGTTCAAAACTGATACCTTCAGATTGCTGTTGCAGATGTGTCAGGATCGATTAACTATAGAGAAGTTAATAAACACCTTTAGATCTAATTGAATATAGAAGTTGCAGCGGATCAACACTATATCAATATATTAAGAACAATGAACTGTAAATAATATGCAAGAATATTAAGAACACAGTTTCACAAAAAGCTTCAATGTATATTATCAAGTTAACAATACACACGTACGTTTACAATTCGTAAGGAACTATTTATAATAGTCCTTGAAGCTAAACTATTTACCCTAGTTATTCTAGGACTTGATTTACATCGAATAATAATAATATACATTGATTTACATTCTATAACTATCTATACGAAGATCTCGGACTTGATATTCTTCAAAAACGCGTCATCAGTAGTAAAACTCATCACCAGTAGTAAATATGTAACATCAGTAGTAAGT
The DNA here is from genome assembly GCA_963853835.1 of Calendula officinalis. NCBI lineage: Eukaryota > Viridiplantae > Streptophyta > Magnoliopsida > Asterales > Asteraceae > Calendula > Calendula officinalis. The sequence continues at coordinate 66,840,480 of OY970829.1, read as the reverse complement.
CTGGTGATCAGTAGTAAGTCCAGATACATCGTCAGTAGTAACTACTAATGATCAGTAGTATCTTCAATCTTTGCATGATCAGTAGTAACTTAGTTATAGTATCATCAGTATCAACTTCTCAGTATTAATCAATTCTGCCCCATCAGTACTAAGTGATCAGTACTAACTGCAGCATCAGTAATAAGTTGATCTCTGTTTTGCTCCAACAATCTCCCCCTAAACTTATTGATCATCTTTTAATCAATCAAGTTTCTTTTGTTCCTCTTGTTCTTTTCTTCTTTTCTCAAGAGTTCTTTGATTCTGTTGAAGCCTTTGTTCAATAATATATCTGCTGTTCCTCTTTGTAAAATAATTCAGTTTGTTTTGGAACATAACAGCATCATAGGGTTTCATCAAAGTGTTTATGAATATCTGATACATAGTCTTCTCAGAATGTGGATATTCTTTCTCATATAAGTACAATTCACACACTTTGCCTGATTTCTCAAAGAAGTACATATTTGCAGTAGGAATGACATTCCAAGCATATACATTACCTGGATTTGTAAATTGTTCTGGATAATTGTCTGGATAAAATGCAGCATCAATCATCTTTGTTAAATATCCAGCTCCAGATTCTTTCCATGATTTCTTTGTCATTCTTGGTTTCCCAATAATCAGAAGTTTGATTACATCACTTCTTGAACATGATCTGATTAAGGGTAACCATCCAGTGAATCTCTGTACAACTTTGTCTTCCCTTATGACCTCTATGACATTGTTCTGCATCACTCTCCAGTTAAGAATTGGATTGTTCTGTAGAGGAGCAACTGGCATTTCAAGAACAGGTATAATTTGTTTTGACTTCTTCTTAGAGCTTTGTTCTTGATCAACAGATTTTCTTTTCTTAGATTGGGGAGTTGAAGTATCACCAACAGTTGAAACACTACCAGCCTTGAGTAAATTTAAGCTGATTGGGATTAAAGTTTTGGCTTTCTTTGATTCTTCAGCTTCTTGTTCAGCTAAGTCTTTCTTCTTTGCAGTGCAGTATTTTTCAATGATGGTCATCATCTTCATTCTTCCTAATGACTTTGCACTAATCCCTTTTGTTTTTAAATATTCAATCATGTTGGCCTTCTGTTCAAACACATCATCAGTCAAATCACTTTTAGTCTTTTTACATTCAGAAACCAAATATTCAAGGCATTGAATATGTTCTTCTTCAATCTTTCTGAGCCTTTTGAATTCTTCCTTTTGAGCCTTTATCTGAATGTCATCTGTTTGAACAGATGCTTGAACAGGAATTATACTTTGTTCTTTCTTTTGTTCAAGAGCTTGATATTTAGCTACCTTCTCCCAATATCTCTTATTCTTCACCTTCCATTTGGACTGTTTATCAGCTCTAACAAGATTTATTTTGTTTACCATATAATGACCAAGAGCTCTGTTAGGGTAATCTTCATCATATATTTCTTTACCCTTTCCAATATGTGCTGAAGGTGGAGGTGGAATATATTTCATGTCTGGCACTCCACTTATTATTACAGAAGGAGAAAATGATCTAAGTTCATCTTGTTGAAGTATTTTTGGATGTGGAGGAAGTGAGCACTCATCAACCTCAAACCAATTCACATTATCATCAATGTCAGGTATGATAAGTGGTTGATCAGGTGTTGGTGGTTTGGTAATGATGACATGTCTCTCTCTTTCAATTAGCTCTGGAAAATGTAGTTCTTCCTCTTCAGTAGTAACCAGAGTAGTTACTACTGGTGTAACTTCAGGAGTTACTACTGATTGGGCATCAGTAGTATTTGCTGCTTTCAATTCCTCTTCTTCATTTACTACTGCTATAATGTCAGTAGTAGGAGTTACTACTGGTGTTTCTTTTTCTGTTTGTTCTTTAGTAGGAGCAGTAGTAATTGGTTCTTCTTCTGTAACCATCATCTCTGGGCCTTCATCAACTTCTGTTTCTTTTAAATTTAAGAGGGAGGATGCTGCTGCTGCAATAGATTCATCAATCATTGTCTGTATGTTATCCTTCTCCCCCTTAGTGAGCTCAACTGGTGGAGCCTCACTATCATCAATCTTTTTCTTCAATATTCTGATGAGTTTGGTTTGTTGATGAACCCTACGCTCATAGAATCTCATTCTTCTGTTGATGGTGTTTACATGCCTTTTCATGGCAGCCATTGTTTTCCCTTGGTTAGTTAAGTATTCAAGACAATTTTGTACTGTGGATTCAAGAGAATCCACTTTTTCCGTCAATTGAGTGATTTTAATACTGCCCTCACTCCATCTAGCAAGATCATCGGGCTTACTAACAGGTACATTGGTTTTAAGGTTTTCCTTCATTTCCATCAATTCCACAGATCTGCCCTCATCACTGCTTTGTGATTCATTGGGTCTTTTAGACATTCTCTTCTTCCTAGAAGAAGCAGAGATGTCCCCCTTGTGGTTTCTTGGCACCGGGGTCCTTTAAGTAATTCCTCAAAAGAGTCATCACTTAAAGTTGCCGAGGTTTGGGTCTTAGTGATGTTTTCACTATCCTGTGCACCCACCTTTGGGGCATCAGTAGTGAAAGCCCTCCCCTCATGTCCTCTCTCCTCCTTGGAGGACAACTCTTTGAGCCTGGGGTGTGACTCGATTTGTCCCCTGGTGTCCTTTAAAGATTTCTTTCTTTTATAGAGTGTGGAAATATTTTTGGTTTTATCTGGTAGGTCTTCCACAGAGTGAAGAGTAGCACTCTGCAGATTTATATCAAGTTCATGGGACACATTCAGGACTTCTAAGTGAGTGGGTGATTGAGTGGCTATATGGGGTGGTGTTTGGGCTGTATTTGGGGGTGATGGAGTGGGTTGAGGTTCAATTTGGGTTATATCTTTGATTGAACCCTCTCCAATAGGTGTGTGATCTTTGATCATATTAGGAAACAGAGGGGTTTCCTTGCCCGAAAATTTAAATTGTTTTCTCATATTTGAGAAAACTTTCTTGTTCAACTCTGGAATTATGAAAATATTTTTGGGAGTTGACAAGTTTTGTAATTCAATGTTAATGATATGTTGGATAAATCTGGGATACATTAAAAATTTTGAAGAGGTGAGATTTCCCAACATACCTTCAAAAATCATATTAGAAAAATTGAATACTTGGTCTGTGCATAGAAAGACAACAGCAGATGCTATTGACCTGTTAAACTCATTCCAAGTACTCCTTTTTGGAGAAATACAATGCTGAATAGTATGGACAAGAAATTTCCATTGTGGGGAGAGAAGACCTTTTTGAAAAGTTACGATGTTTAGTCTTCCCTCATATCCCATTTTGTTTAAAATTTCAGCAATGAATTCCTTAGGAAGAGTAGTCATACCTGAATCATCGTGTAGTTGAAGATGTTGTCGAATAGATTGTTCTGTGATGGTGATCGTTTTTCCATCCACAGATGATTTGATCATTGGTACAGTTGCACCCTCCGTTCTTTCAGCATTGGTCCAGAAATCCACCAAGTGCTGTTGGTATGCCTTCGGTTTCACCATTAATGCGAATCGTATGTAGGAATTTTTTAAGAAGTGTACGATTGGTCTGAAATCCTTTGTTCCGTCTGGATTGCGTAGAAAGGCACACATGTTGTGGAACTCTGAGTATTTGAGATCGGTTTGAACATTTAGGGATTGTAGAGTTGCCATTTTGCAGTGATTTGAGAGAAAATTTTAAGAATTTTAAGACTGAAGATGAGTTTTTGATCGAAAGCTAGGGTTTATCGAGAGGTTTTAGCAAATCGAAGTGAAGATAATGCTAAACTAATCGTCTGCCGCCTTTTATATCTTTCGATTTAACCTGCAATACTACTAAAATATCCTTCGAATCATAACATAACGGTTATTTTCATGGGGGTTAGTTTGGTAATTGTGTTTCTGAAAGACCAGTAGTAATTAAGATATCAGTAGTAAAACGTCAGTAGTATCTACTAACATCAGTAATGACTAAGGATTTTGACATCAGTAGTAACTATGGACATCAGTAGTAACCATTAACACACAAGACCAGTAGTATATGTGAATACCAGTAGTACTGACTTACCAGTAGTATTTGTGTAAACCTAATATACACCAGTAGTAATGAACTACCAGTAGTATTTTGTGCATGCACTTTCATACCAGTAATGCAGATATACCAGTAGTAAAACACTTAAGTAAATAAATAATATTTTACAACACTAACTTTACACATGATTTTAAGAGAGATTTTAAGTTATTAAAATCATTCCAATACTGCTAACCAAGAAGTTGAATCTTCCTACATCAAATGCTTTTGTAAAAAGATCTGCTAATTGATCATCAGTATGGATTTTAACTACTTTGATTAATTTCTTTTCATTACAATCTCTTATAAAGTGAAATCTTATTTCAATGTGTTTAGTTTTTGAATGTTTTACTGGATTATTCACAATACTAATAGCACTTTGATTATCAATAAAAATAGGAGTTTTAAGGATAGAGATACCAAAGTCTAGAAGCTGATTTTGAATCCATAGTACTTGAGCACAGCAAGCAGATGCAGCTACATATTCTGCTTCAGCAGTAGATGTTGATACATTTGTTTGCTTCTTACATTGCCATGACACCAGTCTTGATCCAAAGAATTGACATCCACCAGTAGTGGACTTTCTGTCTTGACATTCACCTCCATAGTCACTATCTGTATAGGCTATGAGTTCAAATGGTGAATCATGTGGATACCATAGACCTAGAGATGGTTTTCCTTTCAAGTATCTGAATATTCTTTTAACAGCCTGCAAGTGTAGTTCTTTGGGTCTTGCTTGATATCTTGCACACACACAAACAGTATACATAATGTCAGGTCTTGATGCAGTTAAGTACATCAAAGATCCTATCATTGATCTATATAAGTGTTCATCTACATCCTCCCCCTCAACATCAGGATGTAGGTGTTTGTGTGTTTCCATTGGTGTACTAGCACTTTTACTGTCTTTCAAGTCAAACTTTTCCAAGATGTCTTTGACATATTTTGATTGATTTATCAAAATACCATCAGTTCTTTGATTGACTTGGAGTCCAAGGAAGAAGTTCATTGGACCCATGGAGCTCATCTTGAATTTAATTTGCATCAGTTCTTCAAATTCTTTGCATAATAAATCATTGGTTGAGCCAAAGATGATATCATCTATATAAATTTGTACCAGTAGTATATCATCTTTGACTTTCTTCGTGAACAAAGTTTTGTCAATGGCTCCTCTTTTAAAGTTGTTCTTCAATAGATATGATGATAATGTGTCATACCATGCTCTTGGTGCCTGATGTAGGCCATATAGAGCTTTATCTAATTTGAACACATAATCACCATGTTTTGGATCTTCAAAACCTGGAGGTTGGCAGACATAGACCTCTTCTTCAATTTTCCCATATAGGAAAGCACTCTTAACATCCATTTGATAGACTTTGAATTTCTTGAATGAAGCATATGCTAGAAATATTCTTATGGCTTCAATTCTAGCAACAGGAGCATATACTTCATCATAGTCTATTCCTTCTTCTTGAGTGTATCCTTGGGCTACAAGTCTGGCTTTATTCTTGATCACTATACCTCTTTCATCTTTCTTGTTTCTGAATATCCATCTTGTTCCAATGGCTCTTTTTCCTTTGGGTAGAGGTACAAGTGTCCAAACATCTTGTAATTTAAATTGAAGGAGTTCTTCTTGCATTGCCTCAATCCAGTTTGAGTCCTTCATTGCTTGTTGAATCTTCTTTGGTTCATCCTGAGACAGAAAGCATTCATACATACATTCATTAGCAATTAAACTTATATTACACATATTTGCAGTTAAGCTTTTGTTTAATTTGCTTCTTGTTTGTAGTGGTGAGTTAACATCACTTAGAACAAGGTCTAAAGGATGGTTCTTCTGAGTCCTTGTAGTTGTAGCTTTATCAACTACTAGTTGATTTTCAAGATTGGACTCATTTATCTCAGGTAGTTGTTCTTCTGTAGATCCTTCATTGTCATTGATATTTGGTTCATCATCTTCTTGGTCAGAGTTACTACTGCTATTATCTTCATTGAGATCAGTAGAGTTGTTGTTGTTACTGGTATCAGTAGTATCTTGAGAATCTAGGTTATTGTTGGGACCAGTAGTATTTTGAGTACTATTACTGGTATCAGTAGTATTTGAATTACTACTGTCCTCATTCTCAGAGTTACTACTGGTTCCAGAACTTGAGTTATTACTGACATCAGTATTAACTACTGGAGCAGTATTAACTACAATGTATCTCATTTCCTCTTGACCAGTATTAACTGATGATGTTCCTTCCTTTTGATTGTGACAATTTGAATTACCTACATTGAAATTCATATTAGAATTAAAGGATTTGGTTAGATTGTCTATGTCAAATAGCCAATCTGGACCATTTCCTTGTTCATTAGATACATTTTCATTAAAGGATACATTGATGCTTTCTTCAATTATCCTTAGTCTTTTGTTGAACACTCTATATGATTTGCTTTGAGTAGAATATCCCACAAAGATTCCATCATCAGCTTTGCAGTCAAATTTACCAATTTGTTCTCTTGTAATTAAAATAGTACAAGGACAACCAAATGATTTTAAGAAACTTATAGAAGGTTTTCTTTTATTGAAAAGTTCATATGGTGTTTTAAAATGTGGTTTCACTATTAATACTCTGTTCTGAACATAACAAGCAGTATTAATTGCTTCTGCCCAAAAAGTAATTGGTAATTTTGAGTCTGCAAGCATTGATCTTGCTGCTTCAATGATGGTTCTATTTCTTCTTTCAGCTACACCATTTTGTTGTGGAGTTCTAGGTGAGCTGTATTGCCTGTCAATACCTTTAAGATCACAAAAGTTAATTAAGTTAGCATTTTTAAATTCTGTGCCATTATCACATCTTATGGCTTTCACTTTTTGATCAGATGTGTTTTCCAGTTTGACAATTAAGTTCTTTATGAGTTCACTTGTTTCATCCTTTGTCCTGAGAAAGAAAACCCATGTATATCTGGAAAAGTCATCAGTAATAACAAGACAATATTGTTTCTTTCCAATACTCATTACATTAGTAGGTCCAAAAAGGTCCATATGTAAGAGCTGTAAAGGAACAGAAATAGTGTTCACAGTTTTGGACTTATGAGAAGTCTTGTGTTGTTTACCTTTTAGGCATGCAACACAGTGATGATCACACATGAATTGTTTTTGAGGTAGTCCAATGACCAGATTTCTTTTTACTAGATTGTTCATGTTTTTGAAATTTGTGTGACACATCCTTCTATGCCATAGTTCTGATTCAGTGGTGTTTGCCTTGGATATAAAACAGTTGACCTCATTTGTAGAAATGAGTTCTCCCCCTATATCTAGGCAATACACATTGTTTCTCCTAGAGTTCTTAAAACAACATATTTTTCATCCAAAATAAAATCAGGAGAAATAATGATGCACTCAATGTCTGTGAACAGAATCTTGTTCTTTTTATCACAAACTTGAGACACACTGACAAGATTGTATTTTAGTTCAGCTACATAAAATACATCATCAAAGGTAATTTTTCCATTAGTAACAGTACCTTTACCTGTAATCTTACCTCCCTGGGGATTCTCACCAAATGCCACATATCCTCCATCAAATGACTTGAAATCTTTAAGAATTTGTAGATTTCCAGTCATGTGCCTTGAGCATCCACTATCAATATGCCATGTTCTTCCTTCTTCTGGGATCTGAATGCTCTGCACAAGTGAGTAAAGGATTAGTTAAGTTTGGGAACCCAAGCTTTATATGTCTTGGGTTCATCCTTTGAGAAATAAGCTTTTGGGGATTTAACTTTAAAGACTTTTGGTACCCATACTTGTTTATTACTGGTGTTTTGTTTTACTACTGTCCTTTTGGAGTTATTACTGGTGTGAGAATTTCCTACTGATCTTGGTTTATACCTATTGTTTTTAGCTTTTGAATACTTTACTACTGATGGACCAGTAGTATTTGGGTACTTACCATGTTTAGAATGACCAGTAGTGTTTTTAGAGTTACCACCAGTAGTATTTTTGAAAGTTGTTTTGGGAGCAGTAGTATTTTTGAAATTAGGGTTTTTACCAGTAGTATTCTTGTACTGGTACCATACAGCATTATAATTAGGGTTATCACTAGTAGTAAATTTGTTAGAGTTTCTACTGGTGTTGGAAAATTTAAAATATTGTTTATTTTGATTGGATTTTCCATTGTTCTTGAAGTAATTGCTGTTCTTTGGGCTGCCAACTCTTCTGTTTTGCACAAATCTTGGTGCACTTCTTCCAAATCTTGGAGTTTCAGCAATTTGAGTTTTGATTGTATTTACTACTGAAGGACCAGTAGTATTTTTTAACTTTTGAGTTTTTGATCCTTGTTTAAAAATTTTAAATTCTTTTAACTCTTTGCAGTTTATTGGATTGAAGTGACAATCCTTTGCTAAATGGTTCATTTTATTGCATATAACACATCTTAATTTCTTATTTTTAGCACCTTCAGGTATTCTTTGGTCTAAGAGTTGTTTTTTATTTCTTTCATTCCCCCTTGTTAAAATTTTTGGTACATTATCTGCATTATATTTGGGAGATTCATTTGGACTTTGAGCTGTGTGAAAACTTGTATCAATTGATTTTGGTGATTCACTTTGAGATATTGTAAATTCAATTGATTGCTCATCATCAGAAGAATCATTTGATTCAGATGTTTCAGTATTAGATTCAGTTTGATTTTCAGTTTTTAATTCATTAATGGTTCTTTCTGAACTGTTTTTAAGTGGAGGAATGAATTTATGTGGAGGTGGTACAGCATGATATCCCACCCCATGAACAACCTTTTCTGTAGTTTGATTATTAGTTAATTCATCTAGAATTTTAGTGCTTCTTTCAAACTTTTTAATTGTTAATTTATTTTGTTCAATTTCAAGCTGACATTCTTCTAATTTACTTGTTAGTTCTTTATTTTTTGTTTCATAGAACTCTTTCTCATCCACAGCTTGAAGCAATTCTTCCTTGATTCGTTGATCAATCATCTTGTACACCTTTATTTGATGTTCTTGATCAGCAATCACACTATCAAACTCATGATTTCTTCTGACTGCTTTTGCTAAATCTTCATTTAATTTAGTGTTTTCTTTTTCTAAGTTTTTAACAATTTTAGCACATTCAGAAGTACAAGGTTTAGGTTTTACCTCAGTTTTGTTGTCAGTAAAGGCCATGAGAGCTTGATTTTGAGTATGCTCTTCTGCTTGGAAGCTCCAGTCATAGCCTTGTCCTTGTTGTGATACAAGGGCAGTTGATTTTGATCTTTTGTCTGGCTGAGGACACTCTTTTGCAAAGTGACCAAGGTTGTTACAGTTGTAACATTTGACTTTAGTTTTGTCAAATCCAGCTTTGTCACCTTTGTTGAAGTTGAGGCTTGTCCTACCAGTTCTCTTTAAGAATCTTTTTGTCCTTAGGCTCAGCATTGCCATTTGCCATTTAAGATCCATCTCCTCAAGATCATCTGGGTTCAATTGTTCCAAGTCATCACTAATCAATGCAGTATGCACATGACTAGTGAAGAAAGATTCTCTTGCAGCATCTTCAGAATCTGCAGCCTTTCCTATAGAGGTTTCCTGACCTTGACCTGTACTAGAGACAAATGCAGCATTATTAGAAGAAATAGAAGGGTTCTTTTGGTTTACCTCAGTTTCAAATACTCTGAGATCATTATAGAGTTCATCCAACTCCTTTTCTTCTAGAGCATCTCTTTGTCTATATACCACTGTATACATGGCCCATTCTTCACTAAGAGATCTTAGGAACTTCATGTTGACATCTTCTTGATCCATCTTAACCCCAACCTGGTTAAGTTCACCAATTAGTTTGTTGAATCTGTCAAACACTTGAGTGAGTGTTTCATTGGGTTTTCCTTTGAAGTTTTCAAAGTCTTGTTTGAGAACATACTTCATATTCCTCTTGGTGCTCTTTGTCCCAACGAATCTCTTCTCCAGTGCTTCCCATAGTATTTTTGCATCATCATATTCAACAAAGAGATGTTGATAATCATTAGGAATGGCCAGTAATAGAGTGCTTAGAGTTTTGAGTTCGATGCCCTTGTCCTTCTTTTCCTTCTCACATTTAAGTTTGTCTGCCTCAGTTGCAGAGCTGCTTGCTTGACCAGGACCAGTTTTGTTTCCTTCAAGGACAACTTCCCACATAGAATAATCTGTAATAAGCATGTATTGCTTAATACGATTTTTCCACATCCCAAAGTTGTTGGGTGTGAGTATAGGAATTTTGTTGCCCTGAGTGCTTTCATTATTATCAGTCATGATTAATAATGTGTGTTTTAAAGATTAAAACTTTTTGTTGTTCTTAACAAATAGTAGATCTAGAACCAATATGCTCTGATACCACTTGTCAGGATCGATTAACTATAGAGAAGTTAATAAACACCTTTAGATCTAATTGAATATAGAAGTTGCAGCGGATCAACACTATATCAATATATTAAGAACAATGAACTGTAAATAATATGCAAGAATATTAAGAACACAGTTTCACAAAAAGCTTCAATGTATATTATCAAGTTAACAATACACACGTACGTTTACAATTCGTAAGGAACTATTTATAATAGTCCTTGAAGCTAAACTATTTACCCTAGTTATTCTAGGACTTGATTTACATCGAATAATAATAATATACATTGATTTACATTCTATAACTATCTATACGAAGATCTCGGACTTGATATTCTTCAAAAACGCATCATCAGTAGTAAAACTCATCACCAGTAGTAAATATGTAACATCAGTAGTAAGTCTGGTGATCAGTAGTAAGTCCAGATACATCGTCAGTAGTAACTACTAATGATCAGTAGTATCTTCAATCTTTGCATGATCAGTAGTAACTTAGTTATAGTATCATCAGTATCAACTTCTCAGTATTAATCAATTCTGCCCCATCAGTACTAAGTGATCAGTACTAACTGCAGTATCAGTAATAAGTTGATATGTGTTTTGCTCCAACAAGATGGGTGTTGTTCGGTGGTCAAATGCCCGTTATCAAGGTATATTATTATTATTATATATTACAAACATTAGACTGTCTTCGGCCAATTGCTTCATTAATAGATGGATTGACAATTATAAATAGGTGGGGAGAATGGCTGGGCAATTTGCTAAACCTAGGTCAGACAATTTTGAGGAGATAAATTACAGAGGTGACAATATTAATGGTGACGAAAAATCAAGAATTCATCGAATGATTCAAGCTTACACTCTCCACCCTTAACATTTTAAGGGCTTTTGCCACTGGTGGATAGTTAATCAATGGAATCTTGATTTCACACAGCATAGCGAACAAGGCGACAGGTATATATGTTTATATTACTTCAAGTCAGGGGTAATTTTGACATTTTGCTCACCTAACTAAAAACCACTGTAATTGATAGGTATCGGGAATTGAGTTGATGGGGTTCATGGCGGCAACTGGAGATTATGACAACTACTCAATTTTGGACATCTCACGAATGTTTGCTCTTGCCTTAGCGCTTACAAGGGAAGACTCAACTTCGGGCCTTTATTATGATTGTTCGCCTCACATGTTGAATTCTTACGAGGTGTCGCAAATCCCCTTGGTAAATCATTTTTCTTTTTATGATTAAATTGAGCTAATAATGTTTTAATTTTCACTCATTTGGCATTTTGTGAATACAGGTTAGTCATAAAATGGACCCAATCCAACTATGATTGAAATCTTGAATCCTCACAATAAGCCCGTTAGTCATTTCAAGAATGGGAGCTGATAACACCAGAGTGAAGCTTCCTCATCTGGTTCGTGGAAATAGTCACTTGGGTTAGCGACCCGATAACACCATCAAAGCTCCCGTTGGGCTTAAAACCCGTTCATTTGATGCTATTAGGGTAAGCCCATTCTTTTATCTTCATTTTGTTTTACAAAATGTATAAATAATTAACGTGTCAAATATGATAATTATGTTTTGTCGGCTAAGGTGGCAGCTTTCTTTGATGTGCATGATCAAGAAGGAAGCTACCCAGGTGGTGTTCATCTAGAAATGACTGGTCAAAACGTGACTGAATGTGTGGTGGTTCACGAACCATTACGTACAATGATTTAAGCTCACGGTACCACACCCATTGTGACCCACGTCTCAATGCTTCTCAATCTTTGGAACTTGCCTTCATCATTGCAGAGCGGCTAAGAAAGGGGCGAATCAGACGTGGCATTAGCACCACCACTGCTGGTTTTATACGTTAAATGCACCCAACGGTTTCAAAATTATGTTTGTTGGTTTTAAGAAAATATATATAAACAGGATACGAGTGAAGTTAAAATGGTATTGTTTTGTTGGTTTTTTAATACCTTCATGGTCTTGTTAGTTTTTTGTTATCTATATTAACATAAAAAATGAGTTTCAAAATTGATGTTGTCATTAATAGTCTTGCCATTAATCCTGATTATGCACGTTAATACTTACTCCTCCACAAGAAACGGTTCTTGCAATTACTCCTATCATTAGTACTTATACTAAAATGTGATCGCCAGAAGATTAGTATTTGCTTTTAACCCTTTCAATATCAACCCTTAAAGTCTACAATCATTGTCTTCAATGTTTAGTGGCAACAAAAAAACGCCTTAATGCCTTTATTGCCGCCCTTCCAAGACCCAGATTTAATTGCTCTTTACTCCCGCCCTTCCAAGACCCATAATTAAATGCCCTCTAGCTTTACAATGAAACTGTTTTAGAAGCTGCATATCATCACCTTCGGGTATAAAAAACGGGTTAGTAAAGGTTGAATTAAATCTCTCCATGTTATGAACCGGCACATCTTCTCTAATCAAGCGTTGCTCCTCCGATCACCCTCCTCCAAATGTCATTCAACTGTAAACGTACCCCCTTTAACTATGTGGAATGAACTCAATGCAGGTTGTGAGTGTTGTTGGCTTCCAATATCGTCGACTAGCCAACCCGAAAGATGTTGACCCCTTGGTTGGAAGAATCATCTGGCGGTGCTGGCAAAGGTAACCCCAATCACTTTTCATTTTATTACTTATAAAGCTTAGATTAGAAATTATATAACTTTTGAGTGTTTTTTTCTTTTCTGGCAGCGATCCAAATCTAAGGCTTTCGTATCAAACATTTCTCACTTTTCGAAATTGTAATCACAAGTTTGTTTCATTACTTTTTAAAATTAAACTACGATTTTATTTTAATAAAAATTGATGATGTATGTTGTTGTTGCTAGGGGTGAGCATAACAGGGTACCCGCCGGTTCCGACCGGAACCGGAACCGGAATTGGAACCGCAGGTTCCTGGAATATAGGAACCGGATTTGGAACCTGGAAGACAGGTTCCTAAATTTTCGGAACCGGAACCAGATCCACCGGCTCCAGGGCAGGTTCCGGTTACCCTGTCTCTAAATTCATAAACATTTAACTATTACTAACTAAATAAATAAGACAATAAATTACACAAACTAACGATTACAAATATCATTTAGCGAGTTTAAATATGGTTTAAGGATTACTAACTAAATATTACAAATATCACATACGAGAGACGCGGAGGTCGGAGAATGGCGGCGGTTGTGCAGCTATGGTCGAGAGAGGCGGAGAGGTAAGTACGAGTGCAGAAGTGGCGACTGGCGAGATAAAATGAAACCCTAAGTGGCTAATTCTAATTTCTAACTCATGTAAATGGTAAATAGGGATAATTTTAGAGCCCCAATTTCTGGCCCAATAAGTGATAAAACAGCCCATATAATTTGGACTGTTAAAAATACAGCTATAGTCTGATATATTTGAGTAAAATCATTTATTTTAATGTATTTTATATTATATATTATATATTTAATAAATATATACAGGGTATCCGCCGGTTCCAGGTTCTTTAATTTTGAGAACCGGAACCTCTTAGGCCGGTTCCCTGATTTTAGGAACCAGAACCGGAACCTCCTAGCAGGTTCCGGATCCGGAACCTCCGGTTCCCAAGCGGTTCCGGTTCCGATTCCGGTTACCCTCTTTTTCTGCTCACCCCTAGTTGTTGCATATAATCAACTTGATGTTTGAAGTTATTATTATAATTGATAATTGCAATAAGATTTTTATTGATAATTGCTATAAGATTAGTTAGATTTATGGTTTTATTAAAGAATTATATAACATAAAAATTATTACCTGAGATCACCAAAGGGGAAATCGATTATCATTCCACACTGACAGTCTTTCCGATTCGTTATCAACCATCAACCAAACGAAATACATTTTCGATAAATACAATATCAAAAAATTATTGTAACGACCCGAATTTTTTGGTAAATAAATAATTATATAAAAATATGATAAATAAGGATAAATCGTTTAAAAGACGTGGAAATTGGTTTCGTGTCGTTTGGATAACGTATGAGAAAGTTATGGACGAAACCGGGTCGAAATGATCAACGAAAACTGCAGCCTGTCTGGGACAGGCAGTTCGCGGCGCGAACATTAGTTCCCGATCGCGAAAATCGGGCAGTGAGTTGGGGTTTTTGGAGATCGGAGTTCGCGACCCGATCAAGTTCGCGAGAAGTTCACGACACGGGAAGATCGCGGCGCGCACTCGAGGTTCGCGGCGCGAAATCTTCTGACACAGATTAAAAAACGAGGAAAGCTAGGGTTTTGCTCATTTTCACTCACAACACTTGTGCAGCCGATTCTAAAGAGAGAAAGGACGTTTTTGGGGTGTTCTTGAGCATAGAACATCACCATTCTTGGAGATCTTCAACCCTTGTCAAAGATCTAAGGTATCTCCATCTTCTAATTAGTATATGGGTTGAGTTTTGGGTAAATCATGGGTATGAAGAGTCTATGTTGGAAATCTTGTTAAAAGATGTATATGGTGAGTGTGAAACACTCCAAGATTGTACGAGAACCTTGTGTTCTTGATGGATCTGAGATTTGTTGAGTTAACATCAAGTTAGGGTTTTGAGATTTCCACCAAGTTTGGGGAACTTGGTGGTTAAGGGTATTATAATGATTAAATGGTCTCTAGTTATTGATAATAACTAGATTGTATGATGATATTGATAATAGGTCAAGAAGACCTAAGGATTGGTGATATTTCACAAGTTGGAGAGCAAGAATTCGTGTTGATAAACACGATTTGGATTTAGCTTGGCTAAGGTGAGTACATGTGAACTTTAAAACTGAGTACATAGTGGTAAAGAAGCATTTTCATAATTTGTGATTACTAATGTCTTAACTAGTTGTTTATTATTATTATGACTAGTTGATTTAATTGTGTGAATTCTAACTAAGATTAGTATACGGTTATATTGTGTGACGGCCATACGACATTGTTGATTGATGTGACATATAGTCACATGTAGTGGTTATAACGGGTAGATTGAGATAGGACAGGTACGTGGTAGATTCGGAGGCATTCTGGATTATCATGGTATCTTTAAACTAGTGGATTGGAGGCATTCCGATCACCCAACAAGATGTTGGATCTTACTGAACCGGAGGCATTCTGGTTAGCAAGATGAAGATAGGTCACTTTGGCTGAACATTGTGGCAATGGGGGTTCTACTGAATCGGAGGCATTCCGGTTAGTAGGGCAAAAATGGGGTCTTGTTGGTTTGGAGGCATTCCGAACAACTTGACGGGTTGAATAGGTTATAAATGAATGTGATAGGATTACCGAAGAGGTGATCGATGTATATGAATGAGATAGGGTTACCACGGAGGTAACTAAAGTATATATATATATATATATATATATATATATATATATATACATATATTTATATATCTAATAAATGTGATTATTTATATGTTAATGTTGGGTCTAAAACTCATGTATCTCACGAGACAATTTTGTCTTACGTACTATGTTTGTTTGTGATGCTATGTACTCAGGTTCAGGAGCTAAGGATTAGGTGCGTTTACTAGTGAAGACGCACGGGTTTAAGTAGAGATTGCAAGGTGGATTTACGTTTGGCTTTGGCTGTGATATAATTTTGTAACACCAACTATTGATTTTTATTTAATGCCAAAGATTTTGTAAATCCATATTTTTTTGGGATAATTACTCTAATGTTTTTAAAAGGATTTTACGGAAATATTTTGTATTAAAATTTGAGGTGTTACAACTTGGTATCAGAGCTATAGCTTAAGCGAATTAGGTTGGGTTAACCACCCTAGGCTTAAGTTGTAGAAGTAGAATGATATATTTCCGTTAGATAACTAGGTTGGCCTTGAGAGATTTAGGGCTAAGTTGTCTTATGGTCGAACCCTAGGAAGGATTGCCTTATGTGGTCATATTCGAGTTTGAGAGTCCTAATGGACTATTGAATGGTAATTGATTGTGAATTAGTTGTCATCTTTTATAGCAAATGGTGAACGTGAAAAGTGGACGGACTCCACTTAACTCGGGAGAGGAGCCGGAAATTTATGCTAACTACACACCGGTAACTTTGGAAGTGGTCCGTGATATGTTCGACCGAATGAGGGAAGAGGTGAAAGAGGACGTGAACCGGGTTATTGATGACCGGATGATCAAGGAAAGGGAAGGTAATTCCAATTCAGGTGTAAGGAGTAAGTATTCGGGTGGCAACGCCCACTTGGAGAAATTCTCAACTGAAAAGGGAAATGTTACGAGTCTTGATAAGAGAGATGGAGGTTCGTTCGGGGCATTTATGGCATGTGAGCCCAAGGTGTATTCGGGAAGTTTTGAGCCAAGAGTCACCACCCGGTGGATTCAAGAAACTGAGCAAGCTTTGGGGAATAGCAATTGTAAAAGGGAGGATATGGCGACTTATGCTTCTAGAATGTTGAAAGATGAAGCACACATGTGGTGGATTATGATGTACGAAGTCTTAGGCAAGAAGGCGATATACAAGATGTCATGGGAGGAATTCACGAGCCGTTTGAAGGAGAAATTTTGCCCTAAGAGAAGCTTAAAGAAAGTGCAAGAAGAAGCTATGATTTTCAGAAAAGGAGATGAGTCGGTGGATGTGTACACCAAGAAAGTGGATCAGTGGGTGGTTCAAGAGCTACCAAGAGATGGAGAAAAGAGGAGAATCAGAGATAGTTTGGAGCCATCAAAGAAGGGAAGGTTCACACCGACTTTGACCAATAAAGTTGGTGGTGGAAAGTGTCATAATTGCGGTAAGGGCCACAAGGGGGTATGCAAGTCGGGTACAGCTTTATGCTTCACATGCGGAAGAGTTGGGCACAGGGCAAAGGATTGTGGGGTGAATAACATCCAAGAAGTGGAGTGCTACAAGTGTCACGAGAAGGGGCATTTTTGTGGTGCATGCCCGAAGAGAGGAACTGGTGTCCTGATATCAACTGCTCTCGGCGAGGCTAGAGGAAGCCACAATATCGCTTCAGGTACTATGCCTCTAAATCTTACGTTATAATTCTTGAATTACTTGTTGATGAGTCGCACGAGATATCTAATGAATTGGGTCATTATAGTCGTTAGATGAGCATTTGTTGTGAAAGTAGCTATTAGAGTGAACTTCCATGGCGTATATATAGTATAAAAGTTCTGAATTAATGACCGGTATTGGGAGAGGAGAAATTAAATTATGTGGGAGGGAGTATCGATGGGAATCCTTCATGAAAGTATAAAATGATGTTGAATAAATGATTAATATATTATGACTGGCAAAAAGGAAAACTATGGTGTCATGGAGTATCAAAGACGGAATATGAAAGTGGTAAAAGTTTTCTAGGTAAGGTTGATAGAATGTGAAAGTGTTATTTTGTGGTGAGAAAGTCGTGCTCGGGTGGAAGGCGACGTGAAGGAAATTGTAAGGTATGACGTTATTAATAGTGCAAGAATCGAGATAGGTAATGGAATAACGATATGCTTGAGTGTAACGTGTAACATCTGAAAATGATTTAGAATCGTGATCAGACGATCATAAGTTGATATAAAGGGGTAAAAAGTATGTTAAACTTTTAGGGAAGGTATGGAAATGATGGGGTGTCAGAAATCACAATTATGGAAACTGGTGATTGGATAGGTCACGGGTGTGACGTAGTGTCGCGGATGGGAATGGATTTCCCCTTAAGCTCTAGATGTAATGAGGACTGAACATGTAGGGTATCAATTATCTCATAATCGATAAATAAATAAAAATGTTGAGATTAATGGTTGATCGATCAAGGTGACCGGGAAAACCGGAGAGTTATGAACTGCTAGAAAGTTTAGTGATCACCACATTAGTAACGAGAAGGTTGGAAGATGGATGTAATGGGAAGGTGAATTGGTTAAGTACAAAAAAAAAAAAATAAATAAATAAATGGAACGATTAGTGGTATTAGAAACCGGTTATATGTGAACCGGGAATGTGTGCCATGTATGCTATAAGTGTAGTGGTCTATAGAAAGCATGTTGATGTCAGTGATGACCGTCTGTTGTGAAAACGAGAAAGTATTAGGTATATGATTTGGTTAGAAATGAAATAGTGAAAATGAGTGATGTGGAAGATGTATGCAGGTATGGCATGCATCATAGAATGGATTAGTTGGCCCTTGTGGGATCGGAGATGATCAGTTGTGTTAGAGCTATGGTATTATTATCTTGTGTGTGTATGATTATATGGTTAACGTTGTAGCTACCCTTATGTGGAGAAATGAGAAATGGAATTAAGAACGCGAACATCATCACGATGAAAAAGATAAGTGTAAGGAACACTTACGGATTGTAAGAGATAAACGAAAGGAATATTTGAAGGTAGGAATTGTTATACCTATTGGACAGGTAAGGAAAGTAAGCTAAGAGATTGGTGTGAACACACTAGAGAGGCTAGTGTGGGGAAATCATCGTTTGCAAGGACGATTGGTATGATGATGAATAGATTAAAGTTATTAAAATGATTGATGTGATACATAGACGAATGAAAGGATGCAAAGAAATGGTGCAAGCGGCCAAATAAAGGTTAAGGAACAGTAATTGCTAATGTGGCCTTGAGTAAATGCGTGAATTTCTGATTATTTGGGAGAAGTTGAAATTTTGGGAAAATGGGAACAATTAATAAGGAAACAATAACGAGTGGAACCGAAAGTGATAAGCTAAGGAGGGGTATTCTGTAAATAAGAATATGATAGTTTGGTAAACTATGGTTGACTTTATGCATAAGTCAAGATTAGTCAAGATTGTGATTGGTTGACTTTTGGTCAAAGTTGGACTTTGACCCTCGTTTGAAACGACTACTAAATAATGGGGGCATGATGTATCGATCGCATGTATGTGAGAAGGTTAAGGGAATCTTTGGAAGAGTCATAGTCGAATTATGTGACTTTGACCCGTTTGAGTGTTCGAATTGAAATTGAGAATTGAGCATAAAATTCTTGGTGGATCACGAATTGAAGGTGGACCATGAAGTAAATAGCGTCTAAGGGAATTTTAGAGGGCAAGAAATTGTTAAGGTGTGGTTGACTCTGTGCTTGAGTCAAAGGATAGATAATGTTGTCATATGTTGGCTTGGTCAAAGCTAGATCTTGACCTTCATTTTGATTGATTAGCTAATAATAATAATCAAGTCATGTCATTTGTATGAGTGCTAAGGGCTGGTTAAACAATTCAAGGTGTTGCGGTCAAACCGTGAAATTTTGACCCTTTGAGTAATATGAGGTTAAAGATTGATTTTTGACCCGTTCGGGCCTAGCGGGGTTAAACGGATATTTAAACGAATGTTGTTAAGGATTCATGATTGGAAAGTTCAGATGTAATAAACACGAGAAAATGGATGTGGAATGCCCGTGGACGGAATCCTTTTTAAGGGGTAGATAGTTGTAACGACCCGAATTTTTTGGTAAATAAATAATTATATAAAAATATGATAAATAAGGATAAATCGTTTAAAAGACGTGGAAATTGGTTTCGTGTCGTTTGGATAACGTATGAGAAAGTTATGGACGAAACCGGGTCGAAATGATCAACGAAAACTGCAGCCTGTCTGGGACAGGCAGTTCGCAGCGCGAACATTGGTTCCCGATCGCGACCATCGGGCAGTGAGTTGGGGTTTTTGGAGATCGGAGTTCGCGACCCGATCACGTTCGCGAGAAGTTCACGACACGGGAAGATCGCGGCGCGAACTCTTCAGACACAGATTAAAAAACGGGAAAAACTAGGGTTTTGCTCATTTTCACCCACAACACTTGTGCAGCCAATTCTAGAGAGAGAAAGGACGTTTTTGGGGTGTTCTTGAGCATAGAACATCACCATTCTTGGAGATCTTCAACCCTTGTCAAAGATCTAAGGTATCTCCATCTTCTAATTAGTATATGGGTTCAGTTTTGAGTAAATCATGGGTATGAAGAGTCTATGTTGGAAATCTTGTTAAAAGATGTATATGGTGAGTGTAAAACACTCCAAGTTGTATGAGAACCTTGTGTTCTTGATGGATCTGGGATTTGTTGAGTTAACATCAAGTTAGGGTTTTGAGATTTCCACCAAGTTTGGGGAACTTGGTGGTTAAGGGTATTATAATGATTAAATGGTCTCTAGTTATTGATAATAACTAGATAGTATGATGATATTGATAATAGGTCAAGAAGACCTAAGGATTTGTGATATTTCACAAGTTGGAGAGCAAGAATTCGTGTTGATAAACACGATTTGGATTTAGCTTGGCTAAGGTGAGTACATGTGAACTTTAAAACTGAGTACATAGTGGTAAAGAAGCATTTTCATAATTTGTGATTACTAATGTCTTAACTAGTTGTTTATTATTATTATGACTAGTTGATTTAATTGTGTGATTTCTAACTAAGATTAGTGTACGGTTATATTGTGTGACGGCCATACGACATTGTTGATTGATGTGACATATAGTCACATGTAGTGGTTATAACGGGTAGATTGAGATAGGACAGGTACGTGGTAGATTCAGAGGCATTCTGGATTATCATGGTATCTTTAAACTGGTGGATTGGAGGCATTCCGATCACCCAACAAGATGTTGGATCTTACTGAACCGGAGGCATTCTAGTTAGCAAGATGAAGATAGGTCACTTTGGCTGAACACTGTGGCAATGGGGGTTCTACTGAATCGGAGGCATTCCGGTTAGTAGGGCAAAAATGGGGTCTTGTTGGTTTGGAGGCATTCCGAACAACTTGACGGGTTGAATAGGTTATAAATAAATGTGATAGGATTACCGAAGAGGTGATCGATGTATATGAATGAGATAGGGTTACCACGGAGGTAACTAAAGTATATATATATATACATATATTTATATATCTAATAAATGTGATTATTTATATTTTAATGTTGGGTCTAAAACTCATGTATCTCACGAGACAATTTTGTCTTACGTACTATGTTTGTTTGTGATGCTATGTACTCAGGTTCAAGAGCTAAGGATTAGGTGCGTTTACTAGTGAAAACGCACGGGTTTAAGTAGAGATTGCAAGGTGGATTTACGTTTGGCTTTGGCTGTGATATAATTTTGTAACACCAACTATTGATTTTTATTTAATGCCAAAGATTTTGTAAATCCATATTTTTTTGGGACAATTACTCTAATGTTTTTAAAAGGATTTTACGGAAATATTTTGTATTAAAATTTGAGATGTTACAATTATGGCAAAAATTATTTAGAACTTAATGAACATGTATTAATTCATTAACATATATTGATTTTAGGTTTGATGTGTGTTTTTTTTTTTGTCTTAATAGCGGTCTTCTTTCATTTCCATTTGAAGAATTATTCTAAGTTTACATTTCCAATCTTGACCCATTCGCTTATAAATGGTTCAAATTGGGCTGTGTTTACTTTAATGACTACCTGATTCACGAAGTGTTTCATATGAATGGTTCAGACGTTAACCATGTTATTGATAATTCTTTAGATACTTTGTCCGTAATACCATTTCATTGCATATAGTTTACCTTCAAAATTGTTATATATTGTGAACAAAGCCCGTGCGTATATCTATACTACTTTATAAAGCAAATTGGACTTTTCTAAAAATGGCATGTCTGAATTCAAACCTGCCATTTAAGGAAACCTCTTAATTTTTCAATCTCAAAATAAAATGCAAGGTCCAGGAGTCGAACCCGTGACCTTGAGGTTACAACTTTCAAGCTTTACCATCTCAACTACAAGGATTATTGATACTCTTTCATTTTAAGAATAAATAAACACATTTGTGGTTATCCTAAATGCATTTCGTAACAGACCCTTTAAACATAAGTTGACTTCATTGCCTTTGACATGCGTTTGATTTTGTTGACCCATTCAAATTAGAAAAATGGTAAATCTTTTTTGTTAAATTTAATACTTTTCTTAACATAAATTATTTAATCTAACTATTTTTTCTTTTCATTTCAGCCTACTTATTCTATGGATTTGTCTCAAGATTGGATTATTTCTTTTTTTCTTTGCGTTTATTAGAAACAAATTAACTAACTTGTCCTTAAATTTATCAAAAATTTATATACTCTCTTTGACTTCCTCAAATTCCTTTACTTGTAAGCTAACTTAATATAAATCAAGTCCAGATACGTAATCAATGCATACGTTTGACTTATTTGATCAACCACGCTAATTTGGCAAACCTAAAAAAGCTAAAAATCAACATGAACAATATTTAAATCTAAAGAAAACTTTAGTTCGTAGATGATTTTTTTGTCAAAAGTCATAGATAAAAAAGGCATAAAGTCAAATTGAGATTTTTTTTTTTTTTTGACTTTGAATTAGTAGTATGCTTTATTTAATCTTTGATATTTTGAAATTACAGGTATTACTTTGAGCATATATTTCGACATGACGTTAATATATTTTTGCAGTTTGTTAGGGGTTGAAACAACGGTGTTTAGAAATTACATCAAAGCCTTCATCAACAATTGAAAGTGAATAAATATGTAACCATATAAAATCAGGATTGAAATTCTCGCCGCAACCAGGGTACCTGCCAATTGCGCGGGTACCCTGCTAGTATTAAATTAACGAGATAATGTCAAGAGTGGTTCAAGGTACAGCAAGTGAAGTTTACACTTTAGACCTTACAATTTTTAAGGACTCATATTTTTAAATAATTAGCCTTTAAAAGCTCAATTGGTATCTTTCTGGCCATTTAGGTGGAGGGGGAAAACAGTTGCTAGCATTAAGGGTATAAAACTCGATCCCTACTTCTAACATTCTTACGTCTATTTATCTCAGAAAACAAACAATTTTATATGATTTATCTTTCGGATTTTATAACATCTCTTGCTAAATAATCGCTTGAAAAACAAACATGTTATTGTTAGAGGCATCTGTTGTTGTTATAATAATTTAGCTTATTTCATTATAACGTTCATTTTGTTATTTTTCTATCATGGATATAAACAAACAGATATTACATGACGTCAAGGCGTCAAACAGCCTCAAGCTCTCCCACTCCGACACTCCCCTAGTCCCCTCCATTTTCCTTAAATCTATATAAAAATCGTTAAGATCAATAAAAATAAGATTAGTTAATAATCACATTAAAGCAGAAATATCTTTTTATATGATATTTAGTCCTACCATTTATATTTAGCCGTATGACACATGTTATAAGATCATATTATTAGAGAGGTGGAGGGGAAATTCGTTTGTATTTCGGTTTCAAAATGTCAGAAAAAGAAACCCATCTATAAATATTTCACCTTCCTACAATCACACAAACTGAAGTCAAAATTGATTTTCATATTAGAAAGTGTGATCTACAAGACATGGGTTGGAGAGGGGTTTTGAGTATGGAATAGTGCAAGCACCTTTGGGACCTGATATTTCCGGCCGTTGCTAACGCCGGTGCAATTGGTATCCTCCGAGCTCCTGATTGGGTCAGTCTATTTCTTTCTCTATTTTCTCTATTTTACAAGGTTGTATGCATCTGTGTTCACGAATCGCTTTAATATAACTAGGTTTTTTTTTATAATCAAAATACAGGAATCCCCAGATTACCTAAGGGATCTGATAAGAAAGACAAAGAGTTTAACCGACAAACCATTTGGAGTGGGTATCGTTATGGCATTTCCTCACCAACAGTGTGTTGTTGAAGAAAAAGTTGGAATCGTATTGGGGTGAAGAAATAGTTTCTCAAGCCCATCAAGCTGGGGTTAAAGTTGTTCCCCAGGTTAGCCCTCATATTTTCAACAATTTAGAAAAAATGGAGAGGGTGTTCCCACATGACCCATTCCAAGTTTTGGCTTCAAATCCTGATTATTATTTAAATAATTTTAAGTTTTATTCCAGATTGGAAGCTTTGAAGAAGCAAAACGTGCAGCTGATGTTGGTGTAGATGCTATAATTGTTCAAGGACACGAAGCAGGAGGACATGTTATTGGTCAGGTAATATATAATGTCATACAAAACATATTTTAAGACATTAAAATCAACTTAATTTTATTGACAAGATTCATTTTTGGGCTTATGAAATAATCTTCAGGAAGCATTAATGGCATTAGTACCACAAGTAGTTGGCTCTAAGGGTATTCCGGTAATGTGGAATTGTTGATGAGAGAGGTTATGTTGCTGCATTGGCACTTGGAGCTCAAGGTTAGGCACAAGGTATATTTCGACCCGTTTACTTATGAATGGGTCAGTTCGGGTCATGTTTTATCTGTAGCGGGTCAAATGGATTTGAAATTGTCTTTGTTTAGGTTTCTTGCAACTGAAGAGAGCAATGCTCACCCGATGTATAAAAAGAAGTTGGTTGAGATGAAGAAAACAGAGTATACAAACATATTTGGTCGGGGCAGGTGGCCCTACCGTGTGCTAAAAACACCTTTCTTCATGGAATGGAGAAATTTAGCAAGTCACGAGAATGAGACTAATCAACACATTATTGGCCATTCAACAATACATGGAATTGTAAGCATCATGTTTGGCCCGTTTGAATCAACGTGCCAGTATATTGTATGTTTTGACTGGATTTTGTTGTAGGAAAAAGAAATTCGTAAGTTTGCGGGTACAGTACCGAACAAGTCAACAACAGGTGATATTGAAAGCATGTGTTTGTATGCGGGTGAAGGTGTTGGGCTTATCAATGATATATTACCGGCTGCTCAAGTGGTAAAGATGCTTGTTGAAGGTGCTCAAAAGCTCATCAAACAACAATTTAATTCTTAAATTGGGATGAATGTGTTGATGAAAAGGCACCAATTATGTTGTCATTTCAGAATGGTTTGCTTGGTATTTGTAAAATAAAATAAATGTTGTAATATATCATCATGTTTAAAGGAAGCAATGTCTACGCTTTAATCAGTGACGGGTTAATTGGGTTTAAGTAATGGGTTCTTACATAACAATATTTATACATGCAGAGTAATTTCATAGGGAAGGGTGAAATGCAAATGCAAATTTTGACATAAGAAAAAACAGTATATAATTGTCTTTTGGTATGGAATTATCCTGTATGTATAAAAGTTGCTCTGTAACAATTAGCTTTCTTATAGGTAATTTATCTTTTTTAGCATGTAATTAGGCCACTTACGACATAAAATCCAATTAAATTGATTAAATTACATTTTGTAAGCATAATCCAAAATCCTGCTAGAGACCATCCACCTATAAAATTATAACAATCCTTCCCTAATCATCTACCGCACAAACAAGTATATAAACCTTGTATAGATTCATGTTACATGATCTACACCCTCAAGAAAATAGCTCTATTTCCCATTAAGCTCAATTCAGAAACCAATGAATTGAAAACAATTCATAAAATCTTCATAACCCATTTTATACACCACTATTATTAGGAACTTTACCCTTTTTTAAGCTCGAGAGCTGTTCAATCAACTTCCTTTCTTCCCCACTTAACCGTTTTGGTATTTCCACTTGTACCCTCACCAACTGATCACCCCTCGTATTATTCTTATTCAAAATCGGGACCCCCTTTTTCGCCATAACAAGTGTGGTCCCGGGCTGGGTGCCAGCTGGAATTTTCAAATCCACCATCCCATCAACAGTAGGTACTTTCATAGTGGTCCCCAAAATAGCATCAATATAAGTAATTTTACACGTGTAGAGAATATTCGTATCATCCCGTTTCAAAACCGGATCCTGAAGAACATCAATCATAACAAACAAATCACCGGGCGGGCCGCCTTTTCTGCCCGCATTCCCCTCTGACCGGACTCGTAACCGGCTGCCCGCATCGACTCCAGCGGGTACTTTCAAACTGATCCGTTTTGACTTTCTGACCCGCCCGTCTCCGTTACATGTATTACACGGGGTTGAGATTTCACCACTACCGTTACAAGAAGAGCAAGTCATGACTTGTTGGAAGACACCTAACGGGGTTCGGGCAGATGAGACGACTTGACCCTGACCGCCACATGTCGTGCATTTAGACGGGCTGGTTCCGGGTTTGGCACCCGACCCGTTACAAGTTCCACAGCTCTCGAGACGGGTCACTTCGATCTCTTTTTCAACACCAAATATGGCTTCTTTGAAGTTTAGGACCAGATTGTAACCTTGGTCTTCACCTTGTGTAGCTCTGTTACGGGTATTTCTTCCCCCCATGCCACCCATACCACCCAACCCATCAAATAATGATTCGAACAGATCAAACGGGTTGCTGAAATCCTGTGAAATTATTTTAAAATGAATTTCAGATTTGAAAGATTGTAAATATCTTGATTAAGATAAGAAATAAGTATTGTTTAGGTGGAAAAAACTGACCCCTGTGCCAACACCAGCACCTTTGAGCCCAGCCTCCCCATACCTATCATATATGGATCTTTTTTCATCATCTGATAAAACCTGCATAAAATAAAATATTTTCCATTAAAACCTTGACATTGGTATTTGGTAACCATTAACATGTCAAAATATAAGTTAGGATTTTGGTACCTCGTAAGCATTACTAATGTCCTTGAATTTTTGTTCAGCTCCTGCTTCTCTGGAGATATACAAGCAAGGTGTATAAATATATCAGTTAAAGAGAATGAAATTATTGTAAAGTTGGAAGCAGCAGATGAAGTTACTTGTTCACATCAGGATGATAACTCCTTGCAAGCTTCCTATATGCTGAAAATCAAATTACACTTCATCAAATTCACACTATTTTCTTAGGCTAAACAGTTAGTTATGATCACGGAAAACATGATTGTTACAACAAGCCAAAATCTATAATAGCAAAAACAGTTAGGTTGGACATACTAACCACTTTTAATTTCTGCTTTGCTAGCATTCTTTGACACACCAAGTACTGAATAATAATCCTGTGTGATATAATATAATAATCAACATAAAATAAACAAATTTCATTACAGAAGATAGACTGAAATAACAACTTACACTTTCTGCCTTAACAATAAGGCGGCCACCTCTTCGCTTATGAG
The DNA here is from genome assembly GCA_963853835.1 of Calendula officinalis. Classification (NCBI taxonomy): domain Eukaryota; kingdom Viridiplantae; phylum Streptophyta; class Magnoliopsida; order Asterales; family Asteraceae; genus Calendula; species Calendula officinalis. The sequence goes on along the minus strand of OY970829.1, from coordinate 66,813,154 downwards.
ATTTACCAAAGGATCCCATATTGTAAAGTGCACCTTGTGAACAAAATGTTGATGCCAATTCTCTTGTGGCACTGAAAAATACAACAAAAATTTGAAACTTGCTTGCTTTGAAGCAATTTGAAAGGTAGGGGTTTCTAAATAGTACTCACCGAGGTAAATGCATAAATGAATTGCTTGTTGAAGAAGTTCTGGACACTAATTGAGGTTGAATCCCCCACCGAGCCACCAATGTACTCCCTCCAGGTACGATTGCCATTATATATACTCTCTGCAAACAAGAATTGAAATTTTCACAAAAGAATAAATAGTTATGTTCTTGTGAACAAGCACAAAACCTGGCTCCCAATTAGGTCATTTTAAACACTAGGAAATATGTTCATTTTAGGTGTTGTAGTTAATTGAGTCACTCTACTCTTATAACCGGTTGATTACATAAATGATTAAGCAAAAACTTAGATGTTTAAGTATTTGATGAATGAATGAGGACCGGTAATTATGAGAGTACAACAAAAACAATTTACACCTAATGTGAACATTTATAGAAAGTAGGTGACTTTAACCCTCAACGAAACAAAAACGATGTTCCTCTGGGGGTTCTGAATCCCAATTGATAATTATTGTAGCAAGACACGATTCGTTCGGAAAATTCACATTCTAACCTCCCTACAACAATGAATAACATCATCCACTAACGAATATTGCATACACACAATAGATAAGACAACGAGAGGAAAACTGTGATTGATAATTTCAGTAAACAGGCATATTCTATTAATGACTGAGATTTGATTAGAAAACCTGAAATGAAGCTACGGAGCACTCTACAGACTCGATTTGAGCTTCCTTTTGAGGTACGCACGGCGGAGTTGCGGTGGTTGGAGTCGGTTGGTTGTAGAGATATGAGGTTTCTAGAGAGACAGAGAAAGGGGCTATGCTAGTGGTGGTTTTGCCAGATAAGAAATCTTGTTCCTGTGCTTTGCGGTACACCAGATTCCCATGGACTTCATCTATTTTTGTGACCAGGGATTGAGAGTTCTTATTTATTAGCCAAACCAAGTCCCTTACAATTCCGAATCATGCCTACCAACCAAGAATATTAAAATTAATTTCTTATAAACTAAATAAAATATGAAATTCAAATTGAATTTAATTTCTTTCTATATTTTAATTTCATCAAAAACATAATAACAAACCAAACGGCACCTTAGAGTGTTAGGGATTATTTGTTAAAAATATGTGTTTTATAAATGGATAATTAGATAATTATAAAATGTTATTCTGAAAAATAGTATTTGAATTTGATAATGTTGTTTGAAATCACAATAATAAAATAATTAGTTTTTTTAGTGTTTGAGAAATATGATTATTTGTTCTTTTTCGAACAACAATAGAATCTGATTATTCGTTTAGTTAATGGGTAAACAGGGCTGCTCCAATAAATTATTGGACCCTGGACACAATTTTAAAATGGCCCCCTGAAGAAATTCTTTTGTTTCAAATAAGTAAAAAATTTCCACCAAATTAGAAGTATCGCCACAATCCCCAAGTTAAATGTCAGGATTGGACCCTATAGTCCGCCTATTTTCAATATTTCATTGGACTTATCTTAATTAAAATGAGTTTACACATATGTTGAAATGAGCTAATTTTTTGAAAGGGGACCCCTAAATTTCGTGGGCTTGTCGCCCATGCTCAGGGACGACCCTGTGGGTAAAATGTAAATATCCATTTTTGTTAAAAACAATAATCACATTCTCAGTTCCTCACTTCTTTTTAAAACTCCGTTTTAGATGTCCAAAAACGTAAATAATTAATTTTTCAGATTTTTTTAACAAAAAGTCTTTTTAGATTATTTGTGTATTAAAAAACACAATAAACAAAAATTCTACTCCAAAACCCAATCCCGAACACCCCTAGCATCATATAATTTCAACTTTCTATCAACATTTTTGATGAAAAATATAAAGATGGCATGAGATTACGAACTCTAATAATATGAAAAGAGGTGGAGGAATATTAGTTTCCCGTTCAACTTTTTCTATATAGAAGAAAGTTGTGTTAGTATCATCATATAGATGCTAAACCTCAATAAGCAGCCAAACTTTGCTAGTTCATTGCTTGTATACACGCTACAATTTTTTAATTTATTACTTTTCATATCCATTATATATGAAACATGTAGATATTTGATTTGGTTTCAATTTTATTTATATTATTTTATTGGCAGAAAGTTAATTTATTTTAATTTACTTTTTAATTCTGTTTCATGTGTTTATGGCATATGAAGGTATATTAGTAATTTTATTCTTAAATTTTATAAAATTTTGAAATGCATGTATTTTTTTTTATAATTGAGTAGTGATATACATAATTTACCTCTTTCTTTTCGATGTAATGTCTTCCTTTCTCGTAGAAATCACAATACTTTTGTGTTTAAACTTACTGATATATTCATATTCTTTATAAAAATATTAAATTAAACCTACTCATTTACTCATTATTATTATTATTATTGTAATTTGTTAGCATCCAACGTGGAGACGAAATGAAAAAAATGATTCGAATAGGACAAACAATAAGTAGTTTGTTATGCAACTGGCCAACATGGAAATTCCACAATATCTCCTTCGATATTTAAATACTTCCCCTGATTAAAAAAAAGTGACACACTTTGAGTTTCACGGATTTTGAGGTAAAATATTATAATGATAATTAAATTAGATTAATTTAATTGTTAGTGAGAAATGGGTCCCACATTTTTTGAATAAAATGGAGTTAATGATGTTTAAAAGTAAAAAGTAAGGGTAAAGGAGCAATTTCATATTGTTAAAGTAGATAGTTAGTGAGTGTGGGTCATACTATTTTTTGCCAAATAAGGTAATTTTTCAAAGTATGTCACTTATTTTGAATCGCGCCCAAAATGGAAAGTGTTTCATTTATTTTGAATCGGAGAAAGTAATATTTTGTTGTTAAATATGTATTTTCATTGCATTAGCAGCAGGTAAGTTATCTCTTTTGTAATATATAAACTACTTGAACAAATAGATAACATGCTCTATATTCATAGTGTTACTTTTTATTGCTTTAATTAGTATAAAATCACATGTAATACACGTACTAAATAAGGGAAGTTATGATAAAACTATTTTAATGTTTTTTTTTTTTTTTTTTTTTTTTTTTGTATATGCTATGCTTTTTACAATTTTTAATTTACATCGTACAATTTTGTTTTTGGAATCTAAAAAGCCTCATTACACATATAATGTTAATGTTAATAAGTGGACGTAAATTAAGAGTTATTATAAGATTTTAATTCTTGCTACGATAAAAACGTATTAAACAAATATTAGTTTTGGAAAAATAAACATTAGTAAACCCCCACAATTTACAACCCTTTTCATTATATTATGTTAATTCACAAAAGTGTGACGTTTATAATGACATACAAGGAGTGAGTGTTACTTCTAATAAGCAAAGAATTAAAATTGAAAACTTATAAGTACTTTAAGCATCTGATTTATAATATGAGAAATTGTATTAGTACCTATTATTTGTGCATAATTATATAACACTTTTGATAAAACAAGTATTTAAATTAATAGATAATATTAAAAAATAAATTATGAATTACATATATAATGAACAAATAATAAATATAAATAACCATTTTACCTTATGATATATATCGTCAAGTCTTGTTGTGTTGGCGCGTCATTTTGTTATACTTGTTTCTCACGTGCTGCCAAATCACAAACAGGTAGGCATAGGGTGGTCCGGACTAGGATTATGATCTGAAGTATATTTCATATATGCTTTGTAATATAAGAAATTGTCATATACGTCCCAAATGTATAAACAATTATTTTAATATAATTTTCGATTTGCTTTGCAAGTGAATTAAGCATAGGGCAACCACTTGTTCCGTGAGTATCTCAGAGTCAGTGCAGTTGAACTTCCGTGACCATAAGAAGGTATTTATTTTGCTCATATGAATCGAACCTGAGACCTACATCGAATTTCACCCTTTTGGAGTCTAAATACAACCACTAGGTCACCACCCTAATAGTTATGTATAACCAGTTTTCCCGTTAACTCCGTATGTATTTGATGGCGGGCTGTATAGGTTTTGGTATGCTGTGAAGTTTATTTGTTTGTCATTTATAACACTATGAATGTTCTTATTATAATACTATATGTAATTATGTATTAGAAGGTGAGAGCTGAAATATTGTTAAGCATGATAATAGATACATAAACATAAGCAACTATAATATATTTTGAAGTTAAATTATAAATATTAAAATGTAAATATAGGCAACTTCAAATAAATCCTAATAAGTTTAGTTTCCTGTTGGTGTATAAATTAACCATTTTAGGGATGCGAGTGTAACATCAATTAGTTAAGGGGTGTGTATGAAAAATCACATTTCTGCAAAAAATAAAGAAGAGAGGGGAGGGGGGGGGGGGGGGGGGGGGGGCGTAGGTTTGCTTTAAACGGAGGCCATCTTCGATTCGCCATTGTCGAACTTTCGCTCTCTCTTCCTCTTTCTATATATACATCTATCTCTATATCTTCCTCATCGACTTTCATCTTCTTCCTCTCCTACACTCGATCCTGTCAATCCGAAATGATAATTTGAGTCATTAATTCTTCCAAGGGTTTAGGGTTACTAAAAGGATCGCTGTTTACGGAAAAGGATTCATCTTACAGACTTAAGCCAGATTTGGTAACTCATATTGTCTTTTATGTATTTATGCCCACTTAATTGCATTTCTCTGTGGTATTGACTGAATCATGAGTTTTAACCTAGCAATTTCACAATAATCATATCATATCTCTTTAATTTGTTTTGGATTGAGGGTAATGCTTGGTGTTTGTGTATAAATTATGGAAGTATAAGTAAAAGTGGAAGTTATACTTTGTTCAAATGCTGATTTAAGTTATTATAGAGATATTCTATGTGATTTATGAGAAAAATAAATTAATCCAACAATTAGTTAACACTTATTGGCTGATGAACTGTATATTGTTCAATTTTTTTGAAACATTTTCTTTTTACTTACTTGTGAGCTTTACTGTGCGAGAGTGAATCTTGGGTGGTTTAATGTCATACCTATAATCTGTTCAGTTTTTTGGGGTTGTGTATGATAGGATCTGGTGTATTGAGTTCGTGATTTGTTTGAGTGTCATGTGTTCCGCGTGTGGACCTCATTTTAGGGAAAAAGAAACGTGATGATTATTTTCTATATTGTTTTCTTGGTCACTAAATAAAGTCATCAGGGGATACCAATTTTGGTGGAAATAATTTAAGAATTAATCATTTTAATGTAAGGGGATATCTTTTACTGAATATTGTTTTTGGGGCCATTTCTTCATTTCACTAGGAGTATGTTGAAGCAGTAACGTAAGCACACTAGTTTGTATGCTAATTAATTAACGCTGGTTAAGTAGTATCTTTACATCATTATTTTTATTAACAGGCTGTCTTTAAGAATTTTGTGCAAAATTGAACTTATGTATGTTCGTTTAGGCATTTGACATGCTCTATATGTGTCATTTTTAAAGAGCTCATATGTGGAATGCAAAAATTTGTGCTCAAATAATTTCTGCTTTTTGATAATTATATTGTTTTAAATTGTGATAAATTGCAATTTAACTAACATTTTCTTCCAGCATTGTTGAAATTAGGTATAGATAATAAAAGTTGGTTTTTTTGCAGATTAAGATTGCTTATACTTTAAGCTTTGACTGATTTCAGCAACGTTGATCTGTGGGTGAAAGTAGAGATGGCGCCCAAATCAAGACCTAGAACAATAAGTGTGTATCTTTACATCCCCAACATCATTGGTGAGTTCCTATGCAACCATTGAATTTTATGGCTTTAAAAATAATACTTTAATCAATAAATTAATCAGGAAGCCCAGAAGGAAAATTAACTCAATGAAAATATTCAGTAAAAGTATTTCTCAATGATTAGTTTTGTTCCTCTTAACTTGTTTACTCCTTCATTTATGTATCTTTCTTATAAATTTATTATTTTTTATAATTTTAAATGTTATACTTTAGTTAGTATGCAAAATTTGCTAGATTTTAATGAATTATATGGCGTTCTGTCATAAATAATTAATTTGAGTGCTATGCTTCTGTGCAGGGTACATAAGAGTTCTGATGAATTGCTTTGCCTTTGCGATTTGCTTTACCAATAAAGAGCTTTTTTCAATCCTCTATTTCATCAGGTAAAGACTAAATATAAATAAAATTATATTAATGTTTAAAAGACTGTAGTTATGATATTAAATGATTGATTTTGATGTTTCAGCTTTGTTTGTGACGCACTGGATGGTTGGTTTGCTCGCAAGTTTAATCAAGGTAAGTAATTATTGTTATTAACATGTATTTAGATGCATTATCCCTTTTAATATAGTTTTATGTCTTCAGCTGTTTTCTAAGGTGACTTTCAATCTGTCTTGTTTTTCTTATTTCTTTTTATATAATTTATTCTTTTTCTATCATACCCTTGTAGTTTCAACTTTTGGAGCTGTTCTGGACATGGTCACAGACAGGTAATATTAATAAATTATTTTTTAAATTCTTCACATGTATTCTAGATTTCTCATATAACTTATTTTTGATTTATAACTAAAATTTGATGTATCTCAGGATAAGCACTGCATGCCTTCTGGTTATTCTCTCCCAAGTCTACAGGTTTTTATTTATTTATTTATTTATTCTACTTTTAGTTGTTTATACATCCTGCATAAGTATAAATCCCTGCTTTATAAATTTTCAGGCCTAGCTTTATTTTCTTGTCATTGCTTGCTTTGGATATTGGAAGCCATTGGTTCCAAATGTACAGGTCTGTTTAACATCAGTTTTTTTATGTCATCTGCTTGTGATTTGCTGTATTTTTAACCACTTTTTTTAAATTTCTTATTTAATTTATAAATGCAGTACTTTCTTGGTGGGAAAATCTAATCATAAAGACGTGAAAGACAGTACGAGCAGGTTATTTAGATTGTACTATGGGAACAGGATGTTTATGGGATACTGCTGTGTTGCTTGTGAGGTAAATGCTTACCTTTTCTTGTTAATGGTTAATCTTGAAGTAAAAAAGTTAGTTAAAATGGGAAGGGGTGAAAAGTCATTGAAAGTATTATTATTCTCATATGAAGTGAATGTGCAGGTCCTTTACATAACTTTGTTTCTGCTAGCAAAGGAGTCAGAAAAGATGACGGATGTAAGCCTAAAATAGTTGAGTTATTTTTAGTTTGTTGGAGTTGCGGATATGAATGAAATGAAAATGAAAATGTAGGTTTTGTGGGGTGCTGCACAACAAAGTATAATATATTCTGCATTACTTGCTCTGCTTCTGTTTGGATGGGCTACCAAGCAAATAGTCAATGTTATACAGGTAATGATTTAATCTAGTATTACACAGCTTAATTAATTATCAATTGAGCCTAAAATGGTGTTTCAGATGAAGACAGCAGCAGATTTATGTGTGCTATACGATCTCAACAAAAAGCGCAATGCCTAGTTTCATCAGTTGGATCCCAAAATATCTCTGTTTTTTGTGAAGATGACAGACACACTTGTTCCCAAAATAGCAGCATTTGAAAGGCGTTGTGTATACTGTAGTATGTAGTGCATAACTATCACTCTTCAAACCAGTCAAATATTTTGTTTTTAGCACAGGATCTCAATTCGACTTTAAAACCAGGTGGTCCTGTATTTTTAATTTTTTTTTAACTAGTCACAGCAGGTAAATTGTCTTTTGTGGATCTTGTGATGATGATGATGATGTAGTCTCTTGTATCTTTTCATGCTTGAAATACATTTCTTAAAGGTATTTTTGCCATGGTTTTAATACTCATCTTAAAATTATCCTATCTCGTTTAACATTCTTATAACACCCATTTGGGACTCACAAAAAATATCCAAAACCAATCACATTATTTTTTTAAAAAAGAAAAATGGTTACAAAAGTGTTGAATCTCTTGGCGATGGGGCTTTTGGCCGCAGTGGGTTTATGGTTAAAGTAAAGATGACTGACTAGAATCATCTAACAATACTTTTACATAAAAGACAAATCTTTATTATTTGTTGGAATTGTTTGAAATAACTTACTATAATTAGAGTTACACATGTATTAATATTACAAAGGGGTCCCTAACTATACAATATGAACAAACGGAAGCTAATATATAGCCCAGCTCATACTGGGCCGAAAATCCAAAAATATTTGCGTAGGCTTCACATTTAAATTAGTTTATGCATACAATGTAACTCTAAGAGCGGTTACTGAAGCCAAACAAACGACTTTAGCGGCGACACCCTGAAACGGAAGCAACATGCTTTAGTATAAGATACAGAACGTGGACATGAAGTTTTAGGACAACCGACCCAATCGACATTAGTACAAGAAACCAAACGATCAACAAATAAGTTGAAGGCCGGGAGATATATCAATATTCCTATTCCTACATCAGTGGTTCAAAAATCTGTTCATGGAATATTCCGTCTAACACTTACGCCGTTACTAAACATTGAAATACAGATCTCAAACTTCTAAATGAAATAATAATATTTTAAAATATACTCCGTATAAAATAACTGATGATGAATTTTTCTTCTTCTTCTTCCACCGTTGACAAGATTATATCTTCAACTTTCTTTTTCACCGTTATGCTAACATAAAATAATTTATTTAATTTTCGATTATTAATTTTTAATAAATAAGATATTTACCTCAATCACTTAGATTGTGCTACATGATTTGCAAGTTGTACGTTATCTTAAACCTTATGATTTCACCCAAATTGAAGTTGGAAGATCAGGGGTTTCGTCCATGTTTTGGATAATACAAAATTTGTGGGCCCACGAAGAGGACAATTTTCTTCCGTGTGAAATAGTTAAAATAGATGGCGGCGGAGGTTCTTCTTCTTTAACAGCCGGCGATGCACTTCAGACGAGGGGGAGGAGGTCCGGCGGGAGAAGATGTGGGAGAGAGCATTCTGTGAAATTGAAACACACACATGTGGGTGTGGGGGGTTATCAAATCAGATGATTTTGGGGGTTTCCAAATGACACGGTTTCTTCTCAATTTAATATAATATATTCTTTATTTAATTTTAATGTAAAATTATAACCATTTTTTTTTAATTTTTTTTTGAGTTCCTAATAGTTACAAAAGTTAGTTTTATAGTTCATATGTTTCATAACACTTTATATTTAGGGTCACGTTTTTAACGAAAAATTTAGAGTTATTGTCGACATAAATTACTTTTATCATTATGATGTAAAATTTTATTATAAAATAACCCCGCCGCAACGCGCGGGAGGCTAACGTCCTTGTTATGAACATAAGGAAACTAATTATACAATTAACTATTTAAAATTATCAATGTTCACAGAAAACCAAATCTTGAAAGATGTTTTTTTTTGGTTCTACAATGGCGTCTGAGCTTTCAAGACGAAAAGATCACGAGAATCTTGAAAAGTGTCATACAATGGGCTCTAGCTCATTGGTTTCATTTCTCAGCATATGACTTTTAAGAGATTCTACCTGCTATAAGTATAAACAAAAAATTTCAACTACTTTTGCCCATATCTTTCATCAAAATGCATCTAATTCCTTTCACCATCACAAAGTTATCTTTGCTTTTAGGTGATGATACCTTATTTTTTTAATTGTCCAAAGGGAAAAACACAAAATGTAGAAGTAGGCAACTTGCACTAAAAACGAAATAAATATACTACACGACTTTGCAATGGGCCACTCGTCTAATCCTGCAATGTGAACCATCAAACAATTCAATAAGAATTTGTCTAACGTTCTTTCGTTCAAAAGGTGTAATCGACTGTCAATGTTTAACAGAATCAGAAAAAGGAAAGAACAAAAAAACAAAGAATTGAGCCACAAGCAGGGGCGTCTCCGAGATTTTAAATGTCCTGTGTGAAAATATGAAAATGGGACCCCTAAATACAAGATTTCTAGAAAACTTTGGACTTTCTAAATTTTTTTCTATTAAACTATTAAGTTGGCTTAAATTTTTAATATTATATATATAAGATATATATAAAAATTGAACCCCTATAAAATATGGGTCACGTGCAGTTGCATCTCCCGCACCTCCTCAAAGACACCCCTGGCCACAAGTAGAGGTGGCAAATTCGACCCATTAACTTATAAATGGGTCGATTGGGTTGTGTTTCATCTTAAACGGATCAAATCAAAAATATATCTAAAAGGGGAATGGGAAAGGCAACGAAATCGCTTTTATATAAATGCTTGGATTATTTACAAAGTAATTAAAATGGAACCCAAACATGTTTAATCACCAGGCACCAAAAACGATATAGTGAAACTTTTCAAGATTCTTAGAAAAAATTATGCATACACAGAACTCTGTATAGTTTTTCTATAAGTTTGAATCCCCTTCATCAACTGTCAGACGCAACTTTGCCCATTTACCTAAAATGGGTCTATTTGGGTTGTATATTATCTGGCTAGATTTTTTTTATAAACTATTGGGTTAAATTCAGATACATTTGGTATAAAGATGCCTTAGAATCTACAGCTTTATATTCAAAGGTGGAAATTAGATTATGGAAGTAGAAATTCGAAGTACAGATTAACTTTAATAGTTTGGCTAGGTGAATATAATGACGAACTGAAGATGATGTTCGTCCCTACAAATTAGGTGATCACCATATTAAATAAAAAAAATGTAGAACCACTTGTTAATTAGTTGTTATTATAAAGGAATCTAATCTCCACCAAAAGGACTTTAAAGAGTGAACCTGGTTCTTCCTTCCCCTTCACCAATCATCCATCAAAGATGGAATAAATTTGCTCAAGTAGATGTGACAATTTTGACCTGTTTACTTATAAATGGGTCATTAGTATTATTTCTAATTGTTAAAATGGAAAAATAAAAAGTATCTTTAAAAGTGGGGTCAAATAGGTCGAAAGTCACCTTACTAGATCATTTTACTGAAAAAGGATAATTAAAACTTTAGATTATGGCTTGAAAAATAATGTTTTGGGTCGATTCAAATATACTAGTTTTGACGTGTTACATAACCGGCCCATTTTAGCATCTCTAGAATAAAGTATTTCAATAAGTTAGCATCTAATATAAGTTTTCTATAGAAGGAATAAGAAAGATTTGTGGTTGTGGCTAAAAGTTCAAGTCTATAAATAACACTAGCAAAGTGTATCCACACGTAAACATAATTCAACCTGCCAGATAATCAAAATCCATAAGAAACAATATGGAACGCTGCAAAGGTTGCAAGAATTACCTGACAGTGCCACCTGGACAACCTTGTTCCATCTGTTATAAAGTCAACAAGCCCAGCAAAAAGTCTAGTCACAATGTCCTCCCTAAAATACTCAGCTATATTGACGGTTATGCCAACAGACCATCAGCCAATAATTACTATAATGCCCCTTATGCACAGCCTGCACAAACACCACCAGCATCATATGGAGGTTATTATGCTCCGCCCGTGTATGGTTCGGGCTATTATAGCCCGCAACCACAGGTATTGCCTAATCCTGCAACTTATATGGATGGTAGTTATTATAGCCCACCACAAGCATTGCCACCTCAGCAAATGTACGGTAATGGTAATTATTATAACAACTATAACCAACAGTCATCACAAGTGCATGAGAAGAAGAAGGCGGTGTTGTGTGGTGTGACTTACAAAGGTCACAAAAAGACACTGCCTGCCAGTATTAATAATGTTAGGAATATGAATCAATTATTGGTGAAAACGGGCTTCCCAAGTGCTTCCATTCGTATCCTTACAGGTCTTGACTCTCTCTCTCTCTCTCACACACACAGATGCGGGCCCAAATGTAGAGGAACAGGCCCTTTTGTTTCCATTTGCATTTTTAGTTATTTTTGTTTAAAATTTGGACTTCGTTTTTTGCCCATTTGTGTTTTTTGGCCCGTTCGAAATTCTTGGGCTTATTTAATGTTTGTTTGACACTCTTGAGGATTTAGTTTCTGATTTTTTACGAAAATTGAGTTTTTTCTCCCAAAATTCTTGTGCTTTGCGTTGAACATATGTTTAAGATTCAAATTCATGGTATTATTGAATCAACGTGGTTTTTGGTTTAGATTGTCCTGCGTATTCTTAGAATCAACTGGACCAATTTGTGTTATCGTTTTTTAGTCTACACCACACACATACGAATAAAAGTACTCTTATTTATGCACAAAAGTGGTTGACGAACAATGGCAAGCAATAAATTGTGTGACATATTTGTGCAGAAGAGGAATCGGACCCCACTCGGACCCCAACAAGACGCAACATAATAATGGCATTAGAGTGGCTCACGAAGGGTTGTCGGCATGGGGATTCATTGGTGTTCTACTATGCGGGCCATGGGTCCCACGTGACGGATAATAATGGGGATGAAAAAGATGGGTATGATGAAGCATTGTGCCCGGTTGACTATAGTGTATCGGGCAAGATTCTAGATGATGAGGTTAATGCCATACTTGTAGCACCATTACCTCATGGAGCAATTCTTCATAGTATCATGGATACTTGCTTTAGTGGAACTCTTCTCGACTTACCTTATCTTTGCAGAATTAATCAGTTAGTATTATTTGCACCAAATTTGTACTATATATGCATGTAGAGGTGGCAAAATGGGCGGATCACGGGTTGGATAACAAGCCAAAACGGGTTCATGTCAAATCGGATAACTTTTAATACGGGTTTCAAATGGGATGTGTGTCGACACTTTTTGTTCATCTCATGTGACCCATGTATTAAATACAAACATAAAAACTATATTGTTAAAACAAAAATCTACTTTTTTTCATTAAAGTGATTTAGGAGGCTTGAAAAGATTTTCCGTTCCATTTTAGCTAAGTTTTAAATTTTGACCATTGGGGACAAAAATACAGCCTAATCTTGACCTAATTTTAGGTATATTGGCCAAACTTTCCACCTCTAATATGAATAGTCACAACATTTGATAAATTAGGAAGGCTTAAAATTATATTGATGCAGGGGAGGATTCTATAAGTGGGAAGATCACCATCCCTCACATGTTTCATCATATGGGGGTACAAGTGGTGGAAAAGCAATCTGTATTAGTGCATGTGATGACCATCAAAATTCAGCCGATACATCGGTAACTATACTTATTCATATATGATTATATATTCTGAATGATTGTCAAGATGAGTGGCTGAGATTTCATCTCACAATCTCTACCTTTTTTTCAACTCATTTATAATTAGTACTTTAAATTCAGGCTTTTACTGGGAATGCAATTGGTGCATTGACTTATAGCTTCATCCAAGCTGTGCAAAGTGCACGTAAATTGACTTATGGAGACTTACTTGACAACATGCGTAAAGTAGTTCGTGAAGCTCAACAACAACAAGGCCTAAATGCTCCATTTGCATCTTCTACATCACAGGTTATTAATTTGATATTAACTATAAAAAAAGTTACAATATATATGTTTTATCCTGTCTAATCTACATAAGTATTATTTTAATGTGTATGATCTACATGATAAGCTTATTATATATAATATGTGCTAACATTGGTGTATATTGATATTATTGCAGGAGCCTCAGCTATCTTGTTCCACAAGATTCGAGATTTACTCGGAGCCTTTTATGATGTAGAGAAGATGTCCACTCGATCCGTCTTACTATCTATACTCGATCCGTCTTATTATCTATACACAAACGATGGACAAATTATAATAACGCATGCCAAATTCTCGATTTACAAGAAGTTTATTTATCATGGACTAAAAATCCTTCAACTTGTAAAATTGTATGTGACGAGTTTATTTCAAGATTCCATATATGTCTTACTTTTATGATGTATTCGTTCCATCCCATCCATGGAAGCATGGTTGTGTAGTCTACATGCATATTAATAAATGGTATATATACTTGAATGTGTACGAAATACAGTTTCGTGATTATTTGGGACTTTAGTAGCTTGCAAAAGACACATTGCAATGAATATAGAATACAAGAAACTATCTATGTTGACGAATTAGAAAAAAGGCTAAATCTCACAAAAATCGATTTCATAGATTAGAAATTAAAGAAAAAAGAAAAAACCTAAAAATCAAAGCAACTGATTTTAATATTTTATACATAAAAAGACTTGAATCTTTTTAAAATTCTACAAAAATGTAGAAAACCCTAAATGTTTACAAACTGGACTGATTTATTCATGTTTAATTATATATTAACCATAACCTTGGGCTAATATTAACAAAATTCAGGAAAACAAAAAAATACATTATACTCTTAAAATTTACAAAAAAGCTCCATACCTAACATATTTGTGTATGCATGTTTTTGAGTTTTGATTTACTTGGTTGTGATTCGATCTAGTGGTGGACTTTCATATATATTCTTAGGACAATGATAATAACTTACTCTTTGGTTGTCGTTAATGTGTTAGGACATATATTACGAACATATACATTAATAAATAACTACCATTTATAGTATTGCCCCGTCACTAATTAAAACACATGTTCTTTTTCTCTTTATTGTCTTCTTCTCCATAATCCAATCTTCTTATATATTTTCTCCTTTCTCACTTAATCTTCGTCCTACAATTAATCAATCTCTCCGTTTTGCGGACGAAACCTTTCGCGTCAAAATGTCGACCAAATCTCCAACACACCTCTACCTCTAGCTCCATTTCTTATTCGCAACTACCTCTTACCCTTATTCATCTACACCGATAGAACACTCCTAATTTTGACCCTTAAATTCAAATTATTCAAAATCATTCGTAAAACCGCCTTTCTCTTCTTCCTTAAAGTCATTCAATCCCGAGTACTCTTAATCCCATTTACAATCATAATCCTAATCGAATTCACATTTTCGATTCCGATTTCCGTTTTTAACGGGAGACGATACGTGTAATGACGCCGTTGATGGTGGTTTACCCAGTTGCTGGCTATAATCACTGAGCTACCGGTGAGCTCGAGGAAGTATGAGATAGTTCGATTGAGAAATTGATGGATGAAAACCTGGAGGAAGGGTACGAGCCGTTACGGAAAGTGAACGCCATAGTTCTCTCACGCGCGTTTTCATGGACGCTCCGACAGCTGGAAGTGGTTGCCGGAGATGATGACGACGTGATTTCCGGTGGTGAAGAAGAATAGTAGTGGTGGTGGTGTGGTTGAAACGGGTGATGAAGACGGTTGTACATTATGTAGTTGGACCCGGTTCAGTAGGGTTGAGGGGTTCGGG
This sequence comes from Calendula officinalis, assembly GCA_963853835.1. Taxonomy (NCBI): domain Eukaryota; kingdom Viridiplantae; phylum Streptophyta; class Magnoliopsida; order Asterales; family Asteraceae; genus Calendula; species Calendula officinalis. Next base: position 66,797,884 of record OY970829.1, on the reverse strand, counting down.
TGAGAAGTTATCAGCTGAGTTGCTTTGGGTGGCGGAGAAGCTAGCGGCTTGTGGGAGTGTGGATGAAGCTGTTCGTCAATGTGCTTCGGCTTCTAAGTTTGCTTCTATGGCTCAGCTGCGGCTACAAGGTCAAACTTTCCGGTATGGATTTTCTCCTTTGACTTTTGTCAATATTATATCACCGGCTTAAACTGGAATGTTTCATGCGTAGTACATTACATAAATGAGAAATTATATTCAACTATTTGTGTTCTACATATTTGTATGGGAGATATATGAGTAAAGAGAATTATTAAAATTAAAATGTTATTTTGTGGTGAAAAGTAACACGACTAGATATAAATAGTAGGCATCGATCAATACCATTTCTCTAGAGTAATACATTCCTTTTATGAATAAACTATTATATATATAAAAGGCGAAGGTTTAAAAACGACTTAAGAAATGTTAAGTTGCGTATTTCGTGAGAATATAGCATTCAGAAAGTCCTTTGAGAATATTTTTGAAAAGGAAAACAAAATATACAAAACGTTTTAAATCATTATTACTAAATAATTTCCTGATATATTAACTGAAATCATATTGTAGTAATAGTAAATAATAATAGGGTTTTTCTAACGTATGCCAAAGGGGCATACATTAGGTGCAATTAATGAACATAAAATTTTCATTTAAATCAATAATCGTATTAATTGCATCTTTTAAAATAGTAAATATTAAAGTTAATTAATGATATTCGTAATATATTAGGAAACCATAAACTTTATTAATTGCACCTAATATATGCCCCAGGGACATACATTAGGGCTGATCCTTGCATAACCTTTTTTTGGTGATGTAGAACAATTATAACTAAAAGGACAATTTTATCCTTCTCCCTTTTACCAACACTTTACCCATTCCTAAACGGCTAAAACCATTCTCCCAAAAACGTAACCCACCTTCAAGAACTCATCACCATTTACCACCACTGAAGATCGACGTCACCACCACTGTGTCGTTGTCACCTTCACCACCATTGTGGCTCCGTCACCACTACTGCATCGCCATCGCCATCGTCGTCACCACCGCTGCGTCGCCGGTTACTTCCATTGCTCCCATCGACGGTCACTCCACCGCTTAATTCAACATGCATTGGAATTGATTCTTTTTTCACTCCATTGCTCAAATCGACGCTAGAATGTAATTATTAGGGCTATATGTTAGTGTTTGGAAATTGGAATTGGATCAAAATCAACTCAATTTACCTTGAATTTTTGATTTGGCGTGAAATAGGAGCTCTCAAAATTTGGGTATTTTTAGGGTAAAAATTGTTTCTTTTTTTATTGAACTATGCTTTGAGTTAAAAGTTTACTCAATGATAACTCAAAGAATTCCTGCTATGTTGTTTAGCATTTAGCACGTGGTTTGATCTTTTGTGTTTTAGCTTTTAGCGAGTTATCAGATATGAAAGATTAATAGTGATTTTGCAAGTGGTTTGATCTTTTATGTTTTGTTAGTTGGGATTCTCTTGTTTGCAAAGTGTTTGTAAAAGGAAATGAAGGATACATTGAGTAACGGGCAACGCGGTGGTAGTGACGGCGACGCAGCGGTGGTGACGTTGACGGCGACGGCGACGCAGTGGTGGTGACGACGATCTTCAAGGGTGGTAAATGGTGATGACGTTCTTGAAGTGGGTTACGTTTTTGGAAGAATGGTTTTAGGAGTGGGTAAAGTGTTGGTAAAAGAGAGAAGGGCAAAATTGTCCTTTTAGTTATAATTGCTCTACATCACTAAAAAAGTCTCATTAGAAAAACCCATAATAATATTACATTTCATCAGTATAGCAACTTCATTAGTATCTTAAAGATTTAAAACTACTAAGATGTTACTTTCTTAAATAGTGCAATAAAATCACACACTTTTACGAGTATTGGTGAAAAACGTAGAAAGGGTTTAAGCAATTTTGAATGGCATGATTGCATGTTTCAAGCGATTTGGAAACATTGCACGCAAGTAAAAGAAATAAAACGTTATATTAAGATACATTAGAGTTATATATAGTTAAAAGAATTACAAATCCTTTTAAAGCGTTAACATGCTTGCAGCGTTCTTGTTCAAGCAAGTGGCTACTATGGGAAATGACGACACTGAAGAACTTAGGAAAATGAAGATGCAAATGTTAATGTCATGGCTACCATTTCTATGTCAAGCAAGCATTGGTACAGACGCTCCTATTCTAAGTTTTAACGAGAAAATTGAGCTTGAAAACATCTTAGGAGAGCTCACAGGATCATTAAAACACGAAGATGAACAAGAAAAGGTTTTGTCTTTATGGCTCCACCACTTCACTCATTGCCCGTCTTCCGATTGGCCTGACCTCCATGTTTACGTTGGTGCACTGCTTCCCGCACGCTATTGATTGCCGAGGGAAAATAAGTGCAAGAAAGTTCATCGTTCAACGCATGTTACAAAGCACAAATTCTTCTATCAATATATAGGACAGAAAAACACAATTAATATATGATCATCGCGAAATTAACCGAGAATTTTATAAGTTTAATTTTACTACATGCTCACATTTGTTTACATTAGCATGTGAATATGTGTGCATATATTATGGACACGGTATATATTTTGTGATATGTGATTATTTATACAATAAGGAAAATCGTGGAATGTCAAAATCTTTAGGGCATGTTTGGTAGGGAGAAATTTAGAGAAATGAAATGGAGTAAAGAAATGAAATACTGAGAGATGAAATGACTGAGAAATGAAATGGATTCCACTGTTTGGTAACATCAGAGAATTAATACAAAGAATTAACAAAGAAATCACTTCTCCTATTTGGTAGCAAAAACCGGAGAAATGAAATAATTCATCAAAACTAATTACGTTCGATATGAAAAAAAAAAAAACAAACTTCAATTAATTGATTTCAAAATTACAACTCAGCTACAATACACTTCTTTTAACTGATTATCTTCTTGAATGACCACAAACTTGCAGCTCCTAACTTAAGCATACTTGAATAAACAACATGTATTCAAGAAACTGATCAATTATCAAATGCACACAGCTAAACAATCAAATATGCACAGTTAAGGCATATGAATTGCAACATCACATATTCACATCAAATGAATTTTTTATCACAGTATCCGAATGGTGAATCACATAAAAAATGCATTGTTAACATTCTGATTCTCCTTCATTTTGAGCCTGATGACTGAATAGCCAAAGAGAATGAATCAAAGTTAATAGCAAGCAATGAACCAATATTAACCAATAATAACAGCAAAGTTTTAATTCAAATAATTAAAAATTCATAACCCAAAATATTAACCAATGAACTAGATATTAAGTAATACAATTGATAAACAAAAACCTCTATGAACATCTCTTTTGTCGATTAAGTAACTTGTAAGGGGGGTGTTAACCTCTCTTTTGTCGATTAAGTAACTTGTAAGGGAGGGAGATAGAAGAATCGACAAGATGGACCGATGAATTGAAGATCTAAAAATGTGACTTGCACGTGACTTTCTAATTTATACCCTCCTTTTTCTGAAATACTCCTTATTTCTCAGCTTAAAGACACGGAGAAATCTGCCTTAAGAAATTTCATTTCACCCCAAAATGGGTGGAAATCAAAATACACTAGAATGGATTTCTCGAGAAATGTCATTTCTCCGCCTCTTTGATTTCTTTGCCTACCAAACAAAAGAAATAAAGCAATTTTCATTTCTCACATTTCATCTCTCCCTACCAAACACACCATTGGTGGTTTTAGAATAGGCTATATTTATGGGTTTGATACCCATTTTCAAATTTCAAAAGTGTAATCTACTAAACAAACATATATATAGGGAATGAAACAGGGGCTTTCTCAAAGAAAAATTTAAGGGTGTACAGAATTTAGAGTTGTAAGTTGGATGTTGCGGAGTTCGTTTTCCACGTTAAATCATAAACTAATTCAAACTAGTTTCAGTTTGAAATGAGTTAAAAAAACATACATGTGTTGGATTCCATTTTAACATTTCTTAATTATCTCAAGAGTATTTACTATTTAGTAGGAATCTATAAAATTTACAGCGTAAAACTTATTAATTTACGAAGTAAAACTTATAATAATTTTATAAAAATAGGAATCAATCAAGAAATTTTTGAGTTTTTTTTTTTCTTTTCCTTTTCTGAAGTTTCAGTTTACCCTTTTTATAGATTTCTTCTTTTTAAACTTATCAATTCAATAGTTGTACTTTAACCACATTAGTCAATATTCATCCTTAACCATAGCCCTTATAGTCATGTTTATCATTTTTTTAAATTAACAAAGTTTGATGCATCCATAGAGCATGATCAAGATGACTAGAATTGAGGCGTATGGACTATCGAGTTAATTAACGTTTGAATTTGTGCACCATTACCACACCACATTTTAAAAGAAAATGTTTACATTAATGTTGGTAATCTCTCTTCCAGTAACAAGGATGCTCAGGCTATGTTACTCGACAACGATCTCTACAACTTTCAGATGGTTCCGATTTCACTGAGTATTGTTAATGCTAAATAAGGATGATTTGCTTGCCTTTTCATTAAGCACAACGATATATGTACAGAGTACAATTTGCCCACCATTTATGGCTACTTATGTGTCTACTCATCTCTAAACTTGACATCTGTAATCCACTAATTCTCTTTCCTCATATCATTCATTGATTTTGACACTTGTCATCATCAAATGAGTAGGCACAAATGATAGGCACCAATATCATTCCTCAATGAATAAAACTTTTTTTTTGTTTGTTTATTTACAAACCCTTAATAAGTTCAAGCGAGTCTCACATCCCTACTACATGAATTAAAAGAAACCCGATGACCAATAATAATTATTCCATTAGATCCCGTCATAAAAACTATCAAACCCCAAAAGTATATATAATTATAAACGTTTTAAGAAATAAAAAAATAAAACCCAACGATTCGATATCCTTAACAACAGTAAAAACAAAACAAAGCATACTAAACAACACCGATGCACATTGTAAACCCTCCATAATTTACATCTTATACCCCATCCTAAAACGCAACTTCTTTATTTATCCAGTTTCCTCATTTGAATCGTACAACAATGCACGATATGTCATCTTTACTATCACGATTCAGAGCTTCAGTAGCCAGCTGTTTCGCCGCTTTTTGCGGGTCCTTGATCTTGATTGCTATGTCCACAGCCTCTTGGTTAGTCATAACCTGGATCAATTGAAAGTCAAAGTCAAAGTCAAAGTCAAGGATGAGTGTTTTTTTTACCTTCCATAGACCATCACTTGCAAGGATGAGAATCTCGTTATTTGCGTCGATATCTGAGTTTGTTATGTCGGGATCGGAGCTTAAGTGACTCTTGAGATTCTTGTCTCCAAAAGCACGTGAAACGGCTAGTTGTCCGTTCACTCGTGCTACATCTCCTGATCAATCATTCAACAAAATGACAGTTATTTAAATTTAAAGTAATTAAAATTTGATGATTTTTTTTGTATTTCCTTAAAAAGAAACTAGTCTCATTTCCATAAATGAAATTTCCGAATGGTTGTATCAAAATGGGTAACTTATTTAATGCGGTTCTAGTTGGGTAGACCTATAAACACTTAATTTCTTCTACACACAATTAATATGCTAGATCTGATTACAAATAAAGTAGGCTGCTAGGGTAATAATCTAACTTGATTTGAAAGAAGAAAAAAACGTTTAAAAGGTTTTATGCATTTTAAATACACAGAGTGAGTTTCGACCCGTTCAAGTTTCAACCCATTTGAGATATATGGATGGTGTAGATTAATCCTCATCTAGGGTTAACTCCTGAATCTACCTATAAATACCCGTATCTCCTTTTGGTTTTAAACAGATATTAAATTGATGAATTATTAAACAGAGGTCCATTTTCGGGCACGCTTTTTAGGGTTTATCGAAATTCTCCAGCAACAGTTAATAAAAAACAAAACGTTTACAACTCCCAAATATAATAAAGTCTAATTAATTCAAGGATTTTAAAAAATCACCTGGCATGTTTGAGACAAAACCGCCTCTATTTTCAATACTGCCCCTTTCGGTATTAGGCTCATGATCAACACTCATTTGAATTGCCTGCCCTCTTTTTGAAAGAACTGCCCGAGAATCTCCAACATTTGCTACCCATAACTTACTACCATTGATCAGAATAGCAGTAACTGCAGTGGACCCACCTCTGCCCAGGTCAGGGTTGTGTGAAAGAATCGCTTGATCGGTTCTTTCATACGCATTTGAAATTGACCTGTGTGGGTCCGCCAAAAAGTTACCCTGTTAACATAAAACATTGTATGATCAAAAAATAATAATCAAAAATAAGTTGTTTAATTGATTAAGCAGGTTAAAAATAGTGTTGTTGTGTGCATATGTTGTTTGATAAAATCTGATAAACCATTTGTTTGAGTTTTTGGAAATGTTTTTAGGTTATTTATGAAATTGACATATATAACAATGACCAAAATGACATTTGTGTGAAAATCTTTTTGATCAAACATTGAAAAATCAATGAAATAAGCGGTCCAATAATACAAAAGTTGCAACTTTTAACTATCGCCAAACAGAACGAACTTGAACCTTCGTGAAATAACAGTAGCACGTGAAAATGCATTAAAACATGCATATCGTGTACTTGCTAGTAATATATATGAGAACTTTTAAAGCATAATATAATCAAAGTGAGTATGTATGCACATTACAAGCGACAAATATGACGCAAACAATATAACCAAAGTGAGTACGCGAGCACATTACAAGCGCGAATATGACGCACACGGAAAACGACAAAATGAATTAAAATGAAGATGTGCACACGAAAATATGACGCACGGGAAAAACGACAATATGAATTGAAACGAGAACGTGCACGCGTAAAACGGAAGAATGAATCAAAATGACAACGTTCTCACGAAAAGATGACGCATACGGAAAACGCAAAATGAGAACGTGTGCACGAATATATGACGCACACACAAAACGGAAAAATGAAGTGCACACGAAAATATGACGCATGCCCAAAACCGCATAAAGAATCTAAACGACAACGTGATCACGAAAATATGACGCACACGAATAAACGACAAAATGAATCTAAACGAGGACGTGCACAAGGAATTATGACGCACATACGTTAACAATCAATCATATCCATTTCGCCTTTACTTTTTCATGGGACTAAATCTAAAAAACTTATTACTTTAACTCCATTTCCATATAAGGCTTCTTGGTATTTTTATGGATAACAATCTTACGGTGCGTTTAGTTGCAGAAAATTTCTCTAAATTTTCATCACTATATTTCTAAAAATGGGATGTGTTTTTATATCTCTAGAAAACAAGTGAAATTTTTTAAAACACGTTCAAATATTTTGGTTTCTTAGTTTAGAAAAAAAAGGATTTATCTCTAAATTGCATACTAATTGCAACTTAGGTTGTTTGACAATTGTAGATCCATCTCACCTCCTTAAGGATATTAGAGAACAAATGCTTTTGAAGGTAGCCAGGCACACTGTGCCCTAAATGGCCATCATAAATAGCAAAGAGCCCGAGCTCACGCCCCTGATGAGTCACAAATTTTGCCACATGGAAGTCTTCCATTGGATGACTAGCTTTCCCTTTGACCAGACTGAACCCATATTTGACCGACCCTTGCTGCCCGTGCCCCTTGCCCGCCCCATCCGATGACTGCCCGGCTGCAAGCTAAATCCAACAACAATTTTACTTTTTTTTATCAATAATTTTAACATTATATTACATATATGCTCATTTACATCAAATTCTTTAGGGTTTTTCAAAGTTTTGTGTGGTCAACATGCAAGTCAACATGAAGTAGTCAACAATTGAGCTGCAGATAAAAAAATCATTTTTATGTTTCCTTATGCTGCAAAATAGCGGATTGAGTCGAAAAATTTAAGATTTGTGTTACAAGTTGTACTTCAAATTTTATATGAAAAAAGGTTAACTTAGACCATGATGGTAAAAAAAAACATTAATCATGGTCTTGCTAAATAGGAAAATTCATAACGTGCTAAATCAGGGTTTAATAATCAGAAGTCGCAGTTATCGAATTGTCGGCAAATAAAAAAAATTCAATCAGTTCACACCAAAAGTTATGCTCGTCGGATTTAATAACTACAGAAGTCAACGGTTAACCGTTGACTTTGATCCAGGAACCAGTGGCGAGCACAATCACTACACTTATGAAATAAGTTTTGACACAGGAGAAAGATTGGATTTTATATTCCAAATGCACCGGAAAATCGATTTAGGTCACAAAAGGAAGATCATAATTAGCTTAACAAAAACAACTTTGACCATGACCGAAAACGACAATAATCGTGATCTCATTAATTAAAAATCTCCGAATGCACCGGAATTGCGGCTCAACGATCAACAACCTTAAAATTGGTAATGAAATTCGAACGCCGAATAAAACAAATTTTGGATAGTTCAAACTTCAAAAGGACTAACAAGATTTCATAATCCCACACAAATAGATTGATTTAATTTCAACAGATTGGTTAAAACTGAAGTTTTTCTTGCATATTCATATAAAAATCTGATAGCTTTAATACAAAATTTGGAAAAGTGAGTCCAATTAGATAAAACCCTAACTGGAAAATTTTAAGAAATAAAAACCCTAATTATAAAAATAAAATAAAAATTATTCTTTCAGCTAATTTAGTTAATCAAGCTTATATTCGAACTAAATTTATAATAATAAAATGAAATTAGAAGTATATAAACAGAGGGATGAACAATCCTCACCTTGGAAACAGAATTGCCGCATAAATTACCCATTTCGTAATTCAGCTTCCTTAACCTTGAATTTCAAAACCTGAAAATAAGTCTCACACACACAAAAAAAAAATAGCAAATTAATAATTAATATAATAAAAAAATGTCAAATTTCATGATCATCAACCAAACCCATCATCCATATCTAACAAACCCACTAACCCCATCAACAAATTCACAATCTTTAAAACAATTCTTGAAAAATGAACAAATGGGTATGTTGAATTTGCACTCACCGATCGCTAGTGTTCAAAAACATTACAAGGAAATACACACAAACTGAAATTGAAGCTTATATAATAGCTTCAACTGTTGTTGCTGTAGATTTTCTAAAAGACTTTATAACCGCTAAAAGAGAGAAAGGTTCTTTGGATCCTTAAGAATGGCTGCAAAGGGCTCCTTATTTTGACTTTTTATTTCTAGTTAATGACTTTATTGTTATAATATTTGGTTGTGTAAAAAATGTGAAGAAAGACAAGTCAGACAGAGAGAGAAAGAGGAGAGAGAGAGGAATTCGGGAAGATATTACAGCTGTATTTTCATAATTTCATAATTCTTTAACTCCATTAATATGATCTTTAATGGGGGTGAATGTGCTTTTGTAAGACTCACAAAAGTAAATGCTTTATAATCCTGATTTTGGTCATCTGTTGTCTCACCGAGGAAGAATTAGGGGTCAACTCAAATCAACCTTGATTTTTAAAACCAGTATCTTGAATGTTTATTTTTTTAGTACTTTCTTTTTTATCAAGATTTTATATATAAAAATTATACTTCCTCCGATTCAAAATAAGTGATACACTTGGGGTTTCACAGTTTTTGAGGCAAAAGATTGTAATGATGGTTAAATTAGATTAATTGGATGGTTAGTGGAGAATGGGTCCCACACCTTTTAAATAAAGTATGGTTAATGATGTTTAAAAGTAAAAAGTAAGGGTAAAGGGGTAATTTCACTTTGTTAAAGTAGATAGTTAGTGGGTGTGGGTCCCATTTTTATGCCAAATAAGGAAATTTTTCAAAGTGTATCACTTATTTTGAATCACCCCAAAAAGGAAAGTGTATCACTTATTTTGAATCGGAGGAAGTATTAATTTTTACTAAATAATTCTATATTACCGTACTCATAAAATGATTAACATGTGTCCACTAATTCTCTTTTTTAATACTTCCTCCGAATCAAAATAAGTGCTACACTTTGGGTTTCACAGTTTTGAGGCAAAAGGTTATAATGATTGTTAAATTAAATTAATTAAATGGTTAGTGGATAATGAGTCTCACACCTTTTGAATAAAGTGAGGTTAATGATGTTTAAAAGTAAAAAAGTAAGGGTAAATGGGTCATTTCACTTTGTTAAAGTAGATAGTTAGTAGGTGTGGGTCCTACTATTTTTTGCCAAATATAGTAATTTTTCAAAGTGTAGCACTTATTTTGAATAACCTATATAAGGAGAGTGTAGCATTTATTTTGAATCGGAGGAAGTATTATCATTTGATTGAAAACTTATATTGATCAAATAAGTAGTAAATCATATTTTTATCTGTAATTTATATAATAATTATTTTATATATGTTAAAAAGTAACATTTAATTATATTTCGGCTCTCCTACTCCCGGCTAAAAATGTGTAAATTTTGATATGTAACAAAACAATTAATAAGCCTAGCGGAAACTAAACAAAGAACGTCCTCGTTTTGATATTAGTTCTAAATATAACAAAAATAAAACGCTTCTTCGTGAGAAGTTTTAATTTTATTTCTATTTTTAACATCAATAAAATGACATGGTTTAGGCGAGTAATGATACTTTTAGTTACTACTAAAACACCACCCTAATAAGTTCAAGTTTGGGTTAAGGTGGGGATTGGATTTTAGATACTTATTTTACAGTATTTTATTATCCCGTTCTCTGTAGAGTGATCGACTTTAATCTTCATTCTTTTTTTTTCTTTTTTTTTTTTAAGAAATAATATGTTACCATTTCATTTCAAAATATTGTATTTTACATGGATAAAGAAGGCAAACGGTCAACAAGCTGTGCCGTTATACCTTTTTGAATTGCAAAACTAATGCTTTTAAAAACAACATTTGTAGATCCGGGTGTCATAACATTGTTATGCATAACACGTTGGACTCTGTTAAGAAGCTCAACCGCCTCAGGCGCAAGGAACCTGAAAGTATCAAATGCAAAAGGAATGAACACGTGTTGATTTTCAATGCATGTTTTCTCGTGCTTTGTCACTTTACACTATGCGGCTTTCAAAGCAGTTTGTCCCACCGTAACACTCTGACTACTCAAACCCACAAGAGGAGAAACTCCGGTTAAAATTACACACGCGTATTTCCCCTAAACCCATCAAAAAACTAACACCCTGACTACTCATTCTATAAATTCTCTTATTGTGTCATTTAAAGATTAATTATAAATATTTTCTCACATTAATGTTTGTATGAGTGTTGGACATAATGGTATCCTTTTTCTTCTAACATGAAATTTAATTCAAATGTATTTCTCAAAGAGTTGATTTTTTCTCAATAATAACTTTATCCTTAATTTGTGTTGACTTTATAAAAGCATATGATGATAGCCTAGCAATAGCCAATAAGTACGTCCAAAATGATCTCTTAAAAGTCATTCCGTATATATACATTTACCTTATGATCATTACATGCACGGAAATCAGGATAACTGTACATTGTGTATATTATAATTTATAAGTACAATTAGGCCATTTCAAAAGAACTAATTATAAACTGAAATACTCTTTTAAAGAAAAAGAAAGAATAAATGTGTTCACTTCATATAAAATCGTGCTACCACAAGTAAATAATACCCGTAACTTGTTTTCGCAATGCTTTATCCCCTTAATTTTTATGTAAAATTTTAAATAATTTTTTATAACACATTTTATAGAAATTCTTACATAAAATAGTAACACATTATACACGAAATTCTAGTTTTAAAGAAACCGATGGAAGTTATCTGAAATAATCTTTTCAAAAAAACAACATTATTTACATGATCTTTTCTAATACACATCTATCATCTACCATCTATATATGGAGTTAAACGTGACAATTTTATAATTACATGTCCATTCCCCATCCTTTAATTGGTCTTTTTTGATGACGTTTAATGCCGACTTAAAGGGCCTTTTAGTCATTTGGGTAATTTAAATTTTAAGTTTGAATTTAATTATAGTAATCTTTATAAGTCCCCCTACTTCGTTTTTTCATGATAACTTTATTTTTTCCTTATAAACAAAAAATTCTAAAAATGTCAACGTTCTTAAAATTAAATTCTCTACAAAATGAATATAGTCTTGAAATTTAAAAAAAAAAAAACAATGTTATGATTTAAACATGTTATGAACCAAAAGTATTCTGATTTAAAAATATAATGATCCAAATTTTCTATAATCATGTTATGTTATGATCATAATTAAATAAAATGAATATCTACCACCTATTATGGAGCTAAACATGACAATTTCATGATGACATGTTCATTCCCCATCTTTTAAATGATCCTTTTTGATCACGTATAATGCGGACTCAAATGATCTTTTAGTCATTTGGGTGATTTCAAAATTTAAATTTAAATTTAATTATATTAATTTTTTTAAGTCCACCTACTTCATTTTTTGATTATAACTTTATTTTTTTATTTATAAATAAAAATTCTAAAAATATCAAAGTTCTTAAAACTAAATCCTCTATAAAATGATTAGAGTCTTGAAATTTTGAAAAAATAATGTTATGATTCATACATATTATGAATCAAAAGTATTATGATTTAAAAATATAATGATATAAATTTTGTATGATCAGAAAATGTTATGATCGTAATTAGTAATAGATTTTTATATGATTTTTTAAGTTATTTTTATATTTTCTTTTTTATTTTTTAAAAAATATCCACCCATTCGGGCGAACTATGAAGCTCATACGTTATATACAGAGGATATGAAATATTAATAATAATAGTTATATTAAGTTTAGAAATTATGTGAAAAACGTGACAAAAATTTTAAAGGTTAAATCGTTAAAAAGGTAAAAGTTTATAGATTAAATTATAGAGTATGTAAGAAGAATTACACGTCCAAATAAAATGACATTCAACCGGTAACATATAAACAATATAGTTAAAATAGTAGATCAACAGAAGTTTAGGGGTAAATGCAATAGCCCAAAGTAATATGCAAACCTAATGCTGTCAAATCGTGTTATCGTTTCATGTTTTTGGGTAACACGACATGACACGACACGAATTCATTCAACACGACACGATGTCGTGTTTTATTTTGATAACACGAACATGACACGATTAAAAAACGATAAACACGACAACACGAGATAAATTACAAATATATCAAATTTCTTACTTACTACATGCTAAAAACACGACAAACACGACAAAAATATAACATAAAATTCTAAATATTAAGATTGGTTACATTTATCGGGTTGACCCGATAAGACCAGATTGAAATTTAGCAATTGCTTGTCGTCCGTACTAGTTTCCGAAGGTAATTGATCACATAGCAAAGTTACTTTCTGGAAGGAGATTTCATTGGAAGTTAGCATGATGTTTGATCTAAATGTTCATAACACACAGAATTATGTTGTTCTTACAAAAAAAAATGATTCTACATTCTTACTTCATGTTTTTAGGTATTTAACTTTAGGGTTTGATAATAACAGCCCTTAGGCTGTAATTAAGTGCATAAAAAGTTGTACATTAATTGATGGGAAAGTAGTTCTTAAAATGCAGGAGTCAGTCACGAATAAATGTGCAAGTTTTTTATGCAGGTCTTATGACAACCTTTAGGGTTGTCATTATTGAAACTCTTAACTTTATTGTTGTCTGAGATATGATTTATCGTCAGGAAATATATTATGTTTGTAAGAAAAATGCATTTCATTGCAGAATTTCTGTTAATAGAGTAACTAAAGTCATATACAAGTTATTCTTCATATATTTTTGGTAATAGGTAACTACATTTATTAATTGGCAGAAGTTTTTTCATTCTTACAGTTGTACTTTCTGTTAAAGAAGGTGTAACCCGACCAACCCGAAACCCGACCAACCTGATTCCATAAAGGATACGATTCTATATAATAACTAAGGATAAAAACAAATTCGATACAATCAGTTGGACAACACAAGCTATAGTTAGATGTTGTATAACTGAAACGTTTATTAATGTAAATAATCTTTTAAACTTCGTATGAAAATCATTTTAGCATCATACGAGCAAAAGTCTACTAGTTTGAACCACAATAGTACTTCGTTGGATACTGAATAATAATATTGGATACAGACATGTATCTTTTTATGTAAAGTCTATTTCAAAGAAGCAAGATTTGAACTTTATTAACATCGTTGTCTTCTTTTTCTCCCCCTTTGTTGTTATATTCAACCAACTTTTAATTATCCTTGTACTTAAAATTGACTGTTAAAATCACTCTTTACAAACATATAATACATTATAATCTTCCAAAGTTAATTACTACAAGAATTATGAGTTTTATTCTTCTTATCACAATCAATATACGTATGTGTTGTACAATATCTTCGAATTCCATACATTTTTGTAATTGAAAAATATATTGTTTCCTACTAGATTTTTTTACTTTATTCTCGCACTTATAAAATAAAATCCACTAATGTTATTTCTTAAATTTATCTTATGATTTGAGCTCTTTTATTGATCAAATGAGTCGGAAGATAAAATAATAAGATTTAATAAAAGTAATATCATCTCTCTTGTAATAGACGTGCCAATTATAGAAAATGGCTTTTTATGATGTGAGGATTTGTATTCTTGGCGTTCTTATTTTGGGAAATTGTTCCAAAAATGAAATTCAAGTTATTCAAAGGTCGTGACGTCATTCATTCTTTTCATGGACAAGCCGATTCAATCAAACGTCATATGTTCCCCAACTAAAAATAGTATGATTCTCTTCATTTCAAAGTTTACGACCTCTATAAGGTTAGTATGGTAATATCTAGTACTTAAGGGTACAATTCTTAAGAAAAATTGAATGGATTGTTCAAAAGGTTCACGTCTTTTTTTTTTTCTTCTTAGATAGTTCATGAATCATCATCTTAAAAACCATAAATTTGAATGAAAATAATTTAAGTCGTGATGAGTCAAAATGAGTGAACGATAATTCTTAGTATCGTGTTTATCCTTGAAACCTTAATCAATGATTATGCTTTTAAAACATGGAAAATATAATACTACAAAAGAACAAACGATAATAAATGAAACCTAATATGTATGACGGTTGGAACGCTTGTGGTTAGAGCATCAATGTGTAGTTAGCTGAATCACGGTATAACTAACTATCATATTAGTGTCACATTATTTTTCCACAATCATCACTTATCACAAAATAATTTGTTATGTTCTACACCCTTACTATTTGATTACCCATATTACACTCACATCTCTCTCTGCGGCGACCTGGTTAAAAGTTGAAACCATGAAACCTTACCCACCGTGCCATCACGAAAGCCAGTGTGGCTAACCAGCCCACCACGCAACCTCACCATGGGGTGAATATGGACGCTCTTACTACAATGTTCATTTATTTGTGTTCTATTAACTACATTGTGGTTTTTATATTTTAATAAATGTAATTGTTGATTGATAGTAGTATATCGAAATCAAATTAATTCATGGTTAGAAAAGTTAAAAGAAAAGCTATTACCTAATATTTTAAATTCTAAAGACACTATTCCACTTTAAGTACTTCCTTTAGTAAATGAATGCATAGCGTTTGAATCTAGTGGCAATTCACTTCTGGTTCTGTTTGGCGGGTTCAAGTTGACGAGTCAGAAACATTCAACTTGAAATTGACATATTTATATAAACGAATCACTAACTTTAACATGCTTATCATGTCAAATGGGTTATATGGGTCAAACATGTTGTTATTCCACGAATTCATAACAAAATACCAAAACATCAAAATTACTAAATAACATTTTTAGGTTTTATGTACCTATTAGCTACGTTTGAACTAGTAACTATAAACTAAATACAAATATATATACTTTTAATAATTAATCGGGTTGGCGGGTCGACTTATTTAAATTATCGCAGCTCGAATCTGGCCCATTTAATAAATGAGTCAGTTAAGTCGACCCAAAACTAAGCTGAATATTACCTCAACTCACACCTGTTTATTTTCATGTTGATTTCACCGTTGTAGGTCGGGTTTCATCTCATGTAAGAACTTGTCACCCCCTACTTGAATCAACATTTTGTTTTTTAATTATTATATTCTATTTGTTTAAAGTCTTTATGTGAATAAGTTAGTGTTGTTAGACAGCTCCCAATAGTGCACCCAACTGACGCCGTCAGTTGTTGCCAAATCAGCGCCACGTCAGCTCACCCTGCAACCGACACTAAATTGACGTACCCATGCCAACAATATCACTTCCCTTTAATTTTTTGGGACCCACCATTACAAAACACACACACAAAATACCCCTGTGGACCCACCCACCAAACTAACGCGTCCCTCCATCCCCGTCTCCATACTGGCGAGAAGCAACTGGCAGATTAAAGTGGCGGATGGTGCCAATGGTGTGCACAACTGGTGAAATAAGTGACGGTAAAGTGGCGGCACCTTTGGCAGTGGTCTTATTTATTTTAGAAGCTAATGAATTGTTTGAATAATAAAATTTGACCATTTTACCTTTTCTCTCATGGCTAATTATTTTTTAAAAATTGTGATATATATTTGAAATAAAATTTTAATGTAAAATACCAACATATAAATTATTTACTAAAAAACTCGTTTAGTTAAATAAGGATATAAATTTATGATACAAAATAAAAGTAGTTTAAATGACTAAAATATAATTAATTGCAATCAACAAATATAATATGATTAACAAATTTATCATAATACTAATAAAATTTTAGATCTAATAATACAATATAGATAATAAAACTGAAATTTAAAAATAAAATTTTATTTTAAAAAATATAATATTAAGAAAATTAAACATTTTTAATCAAATATATATAAAAAATTGTAGTTGTAATTAATATAATCTTGTAAATATATAAAAATAAAATTTGTGACTTAAGTAGCTTTTCAAGTTAAGTTAGGCTTTATGTTTAAGTAATAAATAAATAAACCAATTGCAACCTTCTGTATTAAGACGGGTGCCATCGGGAGGCCGGTTGGCCGCCGGTTGGCCACCGACGGAACCGGCGCCGTTGGCACGGTCCGCCGGTTGGCCGCCGGTTGGACCGCCGGTCGGCAAACTCGCGAGGGAAGAGACGGAGCGCTGGAGCGAGAGAGAGAGAGGGGAAGAGAGAGAGAGTGTAATATTTTATTTTTATTTTTATTTTTAATTTTTTTTAAAGTTTTTTAAAAAAAATAATATTTAAAAAAATCTAAAAAAAATCTAAAAAATTCAGAAAAAATCTAAAAAATTCAATTTTTTTTAAAAAAAATAAACTTTTTATATAATGTCTTTTTTTAATTAATGTAATTTATTTTTATTAGTTATATGTTTTAATTAGTTGTATATTTTATTAGAAAAAGAAAAGTGGTGGGGCCCAAAGTTGGTGAAGTGACGGAGTGCTGTTGGCATGGGTACGTCAGTTTAGTGTTAGTTAGTTTGTATGCTGACGTGGCGCTGAGTTGGCAGCAACTGACGGCGTCAGTTGCCGTCACCATTGGCACCGGTCTAAGTCATTTTTCTATTAAATTCGTTAATTAAAAAACAAACACCACCTTACACTACAAAAAAAACATACATATGGCCAATTACATTTTCTTTCATGTTCTAACTTTGTAATCGATAATCTTCATGACCTCAAACATGCTTACGTCGATATTGAAGAATCAAAGACGAAGAGGCTGATCCAATTTTTCAGTTTCTTGGTGGTAGCTGATAAATTATTAAATTATTTTCGTACTGGAATGGACACATCCCCCCACCACTACATCATAATTCATGTGCCACGTACACCAAAGTTGAATATCATAAGTTTTTTATGTAAAGACACCTGTCAAATCAAATTCAGCCAACGTAAGCCTTAAATTTTAGACAATACAACTTTTACAAAAAACACTTATGATGCAGCTAACTTTCTCTTATCTGACTCATGTTTCTTAACAAATGTTTGCATACAATTCAATTTCACTCTATGTTTCAAACTTGTAAACAATATTCGATGGAATGTATAGTTTATTAAATTTCATTTCATTCGATTGAGATTCATGCGTAGTAAATTAAATTGCATCTACAAACGTGATGATTTCATCTTTAAAATCAGGTTCATTGTTAATGATTTAACTCATATCAAAATCATTTATAGTTAAGGGCAATGGCTTTTAATTGTTTACTCATAAATAAAGCATACAAATTTGATTTGGGGTTTTAAGTGTTCACCCAAATATCCAAAACTGTGAATAAGAAACAAATATCAGATTTTGAACTCTTAAATTTTGACAATTTCTATGTTGCTTTGCTGGGGTAGCATGTGGAGAATTAATGGTAGCCCTTGACCCGGGTCTTTTTGTTCGTCTGCCGTTTATTAATATCAGGATCATCTTGGACTGTATAAGTGTTTATTGCACCTTCTAACTACTAACATATGAAACTCATGATGTAAATATTATTTTCATTATACTTCGTATTAAAAAAATAGGTAACACAAAAATCACCAAGAAGGTTTCTTCCCACATTTTCATTATTGTAATGTTTGTATAATTTGTGTTTTATTTTATTTTTTTCTTATTTTTTTTTATGAATTGTTATACTGTTATTAAACTATTTCATAGAGATTCTTTGTGATGCAAAATAAGTTGTCTATGCAGTAATTTTATTTAAGCTATATTAGACATTCTATTGTATGAGATCAAAGCTTAAACTATATCATATCTTAAAAAAATAATGAAATACCCAACAATTTAGGCTATGATATATTGATATATACTTGTGACACCCCAATTTTAAGGTAACATTTACTTAACAAAATATAACCATCATCGTCACATAAATCATACATTTCAAACTTCTTATTCTCCTAAGCAACAAAAAATCAAAAATACGTCTGAATTTTTACAATTTTAGAAATTCAGTTCTTATCAACTAAAAGAAACATGTCATAATGCAGTTCATAAGCATCTATTTGAAAAGGGAGGTTGTACACATCAATTTTTATTCATGCAGAGCAATTTTCTATCAAAATACAATGATGCCCTTAGTGGGAAGGGTGAAATGCAAAATGTGACAAAAGGAAAGGAAAGACGTGATTGTTATTTGGGATGAAATTACTTTGTATGAATAAAAATTACTCTGTAAAAATCAGCTCTCATTTGAAAAAGATACATCATAATTTCACCCTAATTTCTAGGGCAAATGACAATGTAGTTTAGGTGATGGTCCATTGTATTAGTTATAAACTTTTTAAGATCTTTTGGTTAACTACAGCTTTTAGCCATCTATATTGGTAATATAACCTTAAAAATTATAAAAAAATAATAAGCACGACGAGATAAACAAAAAAATATAAGTTTATAATTACCAAAATGGATACATATCTAAAGTATATTTCTCTTTACGAAATTTAGTACGGTAGAAGCTAAGATACACACTATTTCATATAGAAAGTTGTTAACAAAAGAACAATAGGAAAATAAAATTTGAAGCATATATTCTTCGTCCATATTATATTGCTTGGGCTTTCTAATTATCTATGTATGTAGTTTGGGCCACATAACTTTAGTCCAAGTTGATTAATTTATCCATTCCATATATGGGCTAACTCAACAATATTTAAACCCATATATCGATCCAGCCCGATAAAGGCCGATCCAGGATCCAATACTAATCTGACAACGTTCATAACTCCTGCCCTATTATTATCATCGTAAAATAGAACATTACATTTATAATCACTCACCGTCACCACATGCAGCCACCTATTATTACTATGCGCCATAACCCATCCATCCATTGCAATCACTATCATCATTGCAAAATACAATTACAGATAGAGTAATGATATTAATTCCTACCATTTAATCATACTTATTAAATGAAGACATATGTCAAAATCAAGAGATAATATTATGAAATAGAATTAGTGGATTACACATGTTAAGACTAAATATCATTTCTCTTACACCGTGTTCCAGAAATCTTAAACGAAAGAAAAGAGAAGAAAGTAAGAGAAGTGAAGAGAAAAGAAGGGATATTAAAAAGAAAATATTTTTGTTTTTTGTGTTCCTGAATCAGATATAAAAGAAAAGAAAATTATAATTTTTTGTGTTCCCGAGTTGGAGAGAAAGGAAAAAAATAAATACATTTACAATTTTATTCTTAAAATAAAAACAAGTTAGGTAATATCAAGGGTAAATTGGTAATTGTAAATATTTTTAATTAATCAAAACTTCTCTTCTCTCCAAATCTTCCCACTTTTGGGAGGAAGATTAGGAAAGAAAAAATGCTTAAAATTTCTTTTCTCTCATCTCCCCTTCTTTTAAAAAATGTACTCTGGAACACGATAAAAATTTTATTTCTCTCCGTTTATTTTTTCTTCTCTTCAAATTAAAACTCTGAAACACGGATAACATACTAGTTATTAAGAAAACATTAAAATAAAACCACCTCAGCTACAATTTTTTTATAACTCTAATACGAGAGTGGTCAACTTGAAAAAATCAAAGGGCCAAAGGGAACTGTTTAATAGATAAAAATAAAATAAAAAATAAAAAACCCGATCAAACTGTTTCCCAGTCTCCACGCCTCTTTTTGAAATACCCGTTTCCAGAATATAAACCCTAATTCAAATCTATAATTTTTTCTCAGTTTAGACGAACACATAAACCCTCTGAAGAACCCTATCCAATCGCATTTGAATTCAATTACGAATTTGTTTGAATTCAATTATTTTTTGCTAAATTTCTGGATTCAATCGAAGGTGTTAAGATAGGATAGAGATATAGATAGAAAGAAATAGAGGAATTCTGGTATCTAGTGGATGGTCTCATGGGTGCAACGGGTTCTAAGCTCGAGAAAGCTCTAGGAGACCAATTTCCTGAAGGCGAACGATATTTTGGATTTGAAAACTTCGGTAACACTTGCTATTGTAACAGCGTCCTGCAGGTTTCATCCGATTTCATCATTTTTGTTAACTAGGTTTTATCTACGATTTTTATAACACGATCTTGTTGATTTATTTATTTTAGTTGCTATATGAAGATTAAGTTAATACTACTTGTGTTTATTTGGAGTTAGAATATATCAATACAGCATGTTAAGTTGTAGCAAAATTGATGAAATCAGCAAAGAGTATGTTGCTCTGATTGAATTAACCCTTGAAATGCATATTTGGATCAGTTGACTTAATAATCAGGCATAATTACTTAGCGAGTTAGTGGATTATGCTGATTTTAAGCGACAATTTAGTC
Source organism: Calendula officinalis (assembly GCA_963853835.1). Classification (NCBI taxonomy): domain Eukaryota; kingdom Viridiplantae; phylum Streptophyta; class Magnoliopsida; order Asterales; family Asteraceae; genus Calendula; species Calendula officinalis. The sequence continues at coordinate 66,776,608 of OY970829.1, read as the reverse complement.
CTTATTCAACCAAATTGCAGAAGCATGATTCAAAAGTTATTTTGTTGGAATAGCAATTATCGATCTATTTATAAACACTTAATAATTTGTGAACCTTAATTGTGCATTGAGGAGCTTATTACTGATTCCTTGATTTCCTATGTGAAAAATGTGTTCTAAAAATGGCTGTTACATTGGCTTACTTGTATAAGCTTGGTATCGTTCACTATTCTGTCCCTCACATGCTTTGTTTTGCTTTGAACTTAATGGAAAAGTCAAAAGTATAAACCATGATTTAATTTATAGGTCGTTATAATTTCTCTTAAAATTTGACCTATGTATATAGCTGGTGTTCTCATTTGTTTTTTTTTCTCCATTTTTCAGGCTCTCTATTTTTGTGTCCCATTTCGTGAACAACTACTTGAATATTATGGAAATGTTAAAAGTCCAGGAGATGTAGAAGAAAATCTTCTTACATGTTTGGCAGAACTGTTTATGCAGGTACACAATTTACTTAGATATAACTTTAGCGGTAGTTCTTGTTTTTTTATAATAAAATTCCATATTTTACATGAATGGCATTAAGTTGTTAATTAGGTCTGAATGTTGTAGCTAATGTAAATTTTGGTGGTTGTATTAGATTAGTACACAAAAGAAGAAAACAGGTGTCATTGCTCCAAAACGGTTTGTACAAAGAGTGAAGAAAGAAAACGAACTTTTTCGCGGTTACATGCATCAGGTACCTTTTCCATCGAATATCAAACCATTATTTAATTTTTATTTTTTATTTTTTTTTATTTTTTTTTTGCAAATTATAATTATATAATATGGTTTCTGTTTTAAATTTTGTGTAGGATGCCCATGAATTTTTGAATTTCTTGTTGAACGAGCTAGTTGACATACTAGAAAAAGAAACAAACACATCAAAAAGTTTGAAAGAAAATCCATCATCGCCTTCTGAAAAGATTCCAAATGGAATTCATGTTGCTCAGGCAAATGGTGTTCATAAGGAGCCCTTGGTTACTTGGGTTCACAAGAATTTTCAGGTTACTAAAACTTTATTTATGTAATTACTATTTAAATAAATGAACTTTACTTTATTGTTGGCTGATTTTAATTAATTATTTAAAATTCAGGGCATACTCACAAATGAAACAAAGTGTTTAAGATGTGAAACAGTAACAGCAAGGGATGAAACTTTCTTAGATCTGAGTCTTGATATAGAACAGAACACTTCAATTACAAGCTGTTTAAAAAACTTCAGCTCCACAGAGACATTGAATGCTGATGATAAGTTCTTTTGTGATAAATGCTGCAGGTTTCTACTACTTTTTTTCACTCATTTTCTATTTCTTCTCATTTTTTATTTCGAGTAAATTACACAAATGGTCCTTTAGGTTTGTACCAAATTACATATTTAGTCCTTTAGTTTCAAAAATTACACTGGTAGTCCTTATTTCTGAAACTACTGACACGTTTGGTAAAGGACCAAACTATTTCTGAAAAATAAACATTTGTTTGGGTAAAGGACCAAACATGTCAATAGTTTCATAAATAAGGACTACCAATGTACTTTATGAAACTAAAGGACCAAAGATGTAATATGGTTCAAACCTAAAGGACCATTTGTGTAATTTACTCTTTTATTTATTTTAAATATGATATGATTATTTGTTCATGGTCCAGTTTGCAGGAAGCACAAAAACGGATGAAAATAAAAAAACCGCCACACATTTTAGTGATACATTTAAAACGTTTCAAATACATGGAACAATTGGGTAGGTATAAAAAGCTATCATACCGTGTTGTGTTCCCACTTGAGCTAAAACTAACCAACACAATGGAAGATGCCGATTGTGAGTACTCCTTATTTGCAGTTGTGGTTCATGTTGGAAGTGGGCCCAACCATGGCCATTATGTCAGTTTGGTCAAAAGCCACAATCATTGGCTGTTTTTTGATGATGAAAATGTGGAAATCATCGATGAATCTGCTGTTCAAACTGCATTTGGGTCAGCACAAGAGTATGCAAGCAATACTGATCATGGATACATCTTGTTTTACCAGAGTCTTGCTCCTCCTGCCAACAATCATCATTGAAAAAGTTGAGATCCTTTTTTATTTCAGATTTGTGTTTTTGTTTTGTTACATGATATAGATTGATTTGGGATTGTTAGATGAGAAAGTTGAGATGAGATGGGTTTGATGTACAGTTGAAGCTGCAATTTGAGTTCATCTGTTTTTTTTAGTAGTAGTAATAAAGCTGCATATGTGGATGATGACCAAATCATCAAAGACAATCACAATGGCTGCCTGTACCGGGTCGGGTCGGGTTGGGTTGGGTCAGAAACTGTTAATTCATTTGACTTTGTTTTCCCGTTTGTATGGTTATTTAACATTTTCGTGTTGTGATTCCTATTGTTGTTTTTCAGAATATGGGAGTATTTGTGACTATGAGGAGTAATTTACTTGGTATGTAACAGGTTATGATGTTAGATGGGGAAAATTTAATGATCTGACTAAAAAATGAAATTGGTGAATTAAGTCACAATCTTGTAACTTGTTTGTATTTGCATGTTTAGTTAAAAAACCATTGAAGGATTTGTATTTCCATGCTAAATTTAATAATTTGGTTAAATATGATTATATTCGTTTATTATCTACATGTTTTCATGTGGTTAATTTGTTATGGGATTAGTTGCAGTGTCCTTGATTGGACAAAAGTTGTATTTTGCTTTCTTGTCTTCTATATTTATCTTTTGTTTTGTATCTAGCTAGACAGGAAAGTTTAGAAATAACTACATCAACAGTTAGGTTGTGTACATCACAAGTAAAGTTTAACAATTATGAGGAGCTCATTATAACGAGAATACATTTTAAAATGAAATGATTTTGTCCCCTTGTATTTGCGCCTTATATGCAGATTGGGAATGAGTTGTATTAGGAGTTATATGCTATACTCTTTGTTCTTTGGTAGTGTTTCATAATAATTGGCGGAAAAATCACATAATTGTTACATTCGTCACCTGATTTTTCTTGATATATCATTAAAATCGTTGTTTTTCTTATTCGTCATCAAGTTCGCTAAATCCATTTAACGACCCGTCCTTTTATTTTATTTTTTTCTTTTTTAATTCCACAATACATTGTTGCTAAAAGTGTTATGCGACTCACTTGTTTTTGTCGCTAATGACATAGTACTATATTAACTTTTTTTTCTTTTTTTTTTGAACGGCTAGTTAATAAATTAGTGATTCGAGCCTAGACAGTGACATCCACAAGGGGTAGTATGCCTTCCCTCGAACCTTCCTCCTATTTGTCCACGACGGGACTTGAACCCATGCCTAGGCCTGTAAACGAACCGAACGTTCAACGAACCGTTCGTGAACTGTTCGGCGGGAATTCGTTTATGTTCGTTCGTTTAGCTAAACAAACGAACACGAACAAGATTTTGTGTTCGTTTAGTTAAACGAACGAACACGAACAAAGGCCCGTTCTTTCGTTTACGTTCGTGAACATCCGCTCGTGAACATTCGTTCGTGTTCGTTTGTTTACGTTCGTTTGTTAGTGTTCGTTTGAGTTTGTTTATGTCCGTTTGTGTTTGTTTATGTTCGTTTATGTCCGTTTGTGTTTGTTTATGTTCGTTTGTCTACGTTTGTGTTTGTTTATGTTCTTTTGTGTTTGTTTCGTGTACGTTTGTGTTTGTTTATGTTCGTTTTTGTTCGTTTATATTTGTTACCCTCGTTCACGAACCGTTCGTGAACACTAAATTTTCTTAACAAACGAACACGAACACAAAATGTCGTTCGATAAGTGTTCGTGAACCGTTCACGAACACATTTTTTCCTTAACGAACGAACACGAACAAGGCCCCGTTCGTGTTCGTTCGGTTCGTTTACAGGCCTACCCATGCCTATAGGTCATGGGTAACACCTTAAACCTTCCTCCAATACCACTAGGCTACAAGCCTTGGATATTTACTATATTAACTAAGCTTATTAATTTCAAAACCAAAAGTTTTATTCTTTTTAACAATGATGTTTAACACTACTTTAACTTTTGTTTGATGATTGCTAATTATAGGATGGTATTTTATATGTATGACTTATTTGTTACCATTTACAACAAATTGAGAAATATTAACCATTGTACCCTCATTACTACTTACTATGGTTTAGGATAAAAATGAAAATGACAATGGCAAATTCATATAATAATTTTTATTTATACATGACAATTTACTGTCAAATGACAATTATATTATTTTTATCTTTTTACCACGTTTTTCATTTTAAACTCTCTCATTAAATATTTTCTTCTTAGAACTTCCGTAACCCAAGAACAGAAGAACCGTTGGTTCCTTCATCATATCGTGTAAAATGACGTGTTAATTGGTATAAAAAGTTGAAAAAATTTAATAAAATGAGAGCTTGTGGTGTGAAGAAAGATTTAATTAAAAGAAGTGAAATGCAAAATATGGTAAAATGAAAGAAAATATTTAATTACCTTTAATATGAAATGAGAAATGATATTTCTTTCTATCTTTTCTTCCTACTTACTTCTAAATTAATTCACTAATTATCTTTCCTTGAATTATTCATTGATATTGACACTTATTACGATCAAATTAATAGACACAAATTATAGAAATCAATAGGATGAAATTTATCCGAATAAAAATTGATTTGTGTAACCCGCTTTTGATGACCAATAACTTGTCAAAATCAAGAACCCCAGTTTGAAAAGTCACTGGACAGCATAAGATCGGATCTAGCCACGTGTACCATCCATGTACCAGGCACATATCCCATCCCTTAAAACATCTCCCATATACTTGGGGCCAAAGTAAGACCTAATTTCTCGTAAACCCACGTCAACGCAAGGGTATTGCTGCCATTTCACCAGTTTTTAACTTCACGCATGAGATAGGTTGTACCGTACTAGTTATTTGAAGCACCTAATCAGAATCTAAATATTTTACAGTTTTTTGACCACCCTTTGCAGTTCCCTCACCGAAAAACGAACTGTCTAGAGCGATCTAAAGCTTAATTCTGGCAAACTGTTTCAGTCTTCCACGATTTGAAAATGAATCGATTACTTGCGAATTCGACTTTGAGGAGGTGTGTGATCAACAGCAGCCGGAATTTTACCGGAGAAAACATGTTACAGACACCGGAGTTCGCCGCAGCAGTGGTATTCAACTTGAGGCCGTTTAATCAGGCGATAATAGCTAAGGATCATGATTTTGGAAGCTTTCAGTGGCGGAGGATGATGAGCTCTGCTGCGGAACCGGCGGCGAAGCAGAAGGATGCCGATGATGAGAAGAAGGAAGGCGGAGATAAGGCTATGGTTTCGAGTTATTGGGGGATTTCGAGATCTAAGATAACCAGGGAGGATGGAACTGAGTGGCCGTGGAACTGTTTCATGGTAACCAATTTAATGTTGCTTGTTTTGATATTTACTTTGAATTTGATCATTAGCTTATAACTATACAATCCTACAAACAATCGCGATTGAACACTAGATCAAGCTTTTGAGCTCTCTGGATTCTATCGAATTGTTTTCTCGTTCTGATAGATTAACCGATTGCTATTTTCATGGAGTTTATTATTGCATGTTTATTGTAAGAATTCGTTAAGTAGCTAGTTCAACTGTCGGTTGCAGGAAATATGATTTGCTATATTTTATTGTTGATGCGTATTTGTGGTGCTATGGATCTAGACATTATTTGAGAATCCCATCCTTGATATTGATATACTTGTATTTTGTATTTTTAAATTGAGGGATTATTCAGGAGATAATTGTATTTTTATAAATGAATATGTGTGGTGGGAACCACCTTAAAATCACAGAAAACTCTAGCAAAAGAACATAATGGGAACTATTAAGAAAATATCTAATTGTGCAAAATTTATTTATATTTGGTCCTGTTCAGTGAGTGATGGTTTTAGGGTGGACATTTCATTTTAATTTTGGAATTACTGATTGAGTTTCTTTCTGCTTCTTGGTAGCCATGGGATACTTATGAATCAAACTTGTCAATAGATCTGAGTAAGCACCATGTACCCAAGAATTTCATAGATAAATTCGCTTTCAGGACAGTCAAACTACTCAGAATTCCAACCGATTTATTTTTTCAGGTATCTTCTTACTTAAATCCAACTATAAAATTGAAGTAATATGAGAGATTGATATCTCATAATATACCAATTTTAATATTTATTTAGAGGCGATACGGTTGTCGTGCAATGATGCTGGAAACAGTAGCAGCCGTTCCAGGAATGGTGGGAGGAATGTTACTCCACCTAAGATCTCTCCGGAAGTTCCAACAAAGTGGGGGTTGGATCAAAGCCCTACTTGAAGAAGCTGAAAATGAAAGAATGCATTTAATGACAATGGTTGAGCTTGTGAAACCTAAATGGTACGAACGCCTTTTGGTCTTAACAGTTCAAGGTGTTTTCTTCAATGCGTTTTTTGTTATATACATGTTGTCACCAAAATTGGCGCATAGAATTGTGGGGTATCTTGAAGAAGAAGCAATCCATTCGTATACTGAGTTTTTGAAGGATATTGAAAGTGGTGCCATTGAGAATGTGGCGGCTCCTGCTATTGCTATTGATTATTGGCGGTTGCCTAAAGATTCAACTTTGAAAGATGTTATTACTGTTATTCGGGCTGATGAAGCTCATCATCGCGATGTCAATCATTTTGCTTCTGTAAGTTTTGTCGTTACTTTTTATTATTATTATTATTATTATATTTGAGCGGTGGTTTTGGCCCGTTTACGTATTAAATGGGTTGATTTAAGTTATTCTTTAAGTCTCTAACGGGTCGAATGAGTTAAGTTAAAAGACTTAAATAAAAGGGAAACAGGTCAAATGGGTCGAAAGCCATCCGAAGTATGGGTAGCAATTCGTGACGGGTTTGGGATGGTAGGTTAAATCGTTTGGATCAATAAACAAGTTGCAATTGGGTTAAACGGGTTGGTGGGTCGTAAATGGGTTGACAGGTTGAATTGAAATTTTTTCCTTATTTGATTAGTTAAACAGGTAGGTAGGATGGCCTATTTATCCCAACCGTAACCTGTTTATTTTCATGTCGTGTCAACCCAAATTATAAAAAAATGCATAAAATCTATTTATTGGAGAACATCGGATCATCATTCAATACGGTTTTGTAATCATATTAAACATGATAATTACATTATACAAATTTTGAAGTTTTTTGATATTGATTTTTTGTTATGATTTCAGGACATCCATTTCCAGGGTAAGGAATTGAGGGAAGCACCGGCACCTATTGGTTACCATTAAATCTATAAACATTTATGTGTTAATATTCAACGACACTTTAGCATGCCCCTGTTTGTTTACCACTGGTTTGATTAAGTAGCTACGTATATGTTGAAAAGCGAGTCTGCAATAAATGATTTTTAGTTTGTGATGCTATGGTTGTGTTCAAAGTTTTAGCTACAACTGTGAAAAACTAACCATGTATTTATTAAAAACATATAAATATTAAATGTGTGACATGAACTAAACAAGCTTATTTAGTCAAAACACTTTGGAACGTGCTTGTAACAAAAGCGATATTCATTTAGCATTAGCTAATCATATCATGTTTATTACTCCGTACTGCAGTACTTAAAAGGGTGATAGCATCAAGTGTTAACGAGTTGAATAGCTACTTAGAGTTTGAACTCGTTTAACTCGAGTTTGAGTTTGAAAATATACGAGTTCGAACCAAAATTAATGTCTCTTAATCATTTAACAGTTTTACTTACCAAATGTCCAAGGAAATTATTATCCAAAGTCCAAACAGTAAAAATATAAGTAAACAAGCCCAGAGTACCAAAATCTAAGCCAATGTGCAAAACTATCAATCCACCAAATACAAGTCACTATAAGCAAGAAGGTTGTGAATTTACCTCTAGAAAAGGAAATAGTTATGATCATTTACATGAGTTACATATGATTATCATTTTATATATTATATGTATATATAGATAGAAACATACAAATACTGAAAAACCAAACCCAAACTTCCAAAATCCAACAGAAACAACAGATTAGCACAGTTGCAAAGAAGCTTCCAGAATTACCAAATACTAATCATACTTGTTGCTTACTTGTTAAGCTTCATGACCGAAAAGGCCACAAAAACGACAACGGGCTCCTCCTTCCCCGATTATTTCCACCCCCATCTTCACCACCACCACCACCACTGCTGCTTCCCCTACTTGTACCATGAGCTGGCAGCTCAACCCGACACACGGGACACGAGTTATGCTGAACTAACCATGGTTCAATACAGCCCGAATGATATATATGGTTACACGGCATTTGCCGGGCCTCAGAGCCCAACTCAAACTTATCTTTACAAACCGGGCAATGAGAATCCGTGTTCAAGTGTCTGTTTGTGATCTTAATTGTTGGCATTGACTCAATTGCTGACCGGGTTGCTGGTGGTGGGCCCGTTCTAGTATCGTTCAATGTAAGTTGCTCAATCAGTTCCTGCAAACCGGGCCCCATAAAGATGTTACTCACATTAGCCCGTCTCGGGCCCGGGCCCGGTGGTGCACCATTGAAGAAGAACTCAAACCGGTCATTTGCAGACATACGGGCCGGTGCTTGACCGTCAAATATGAACCATGGGACCACACCGTGTTCAGGAACGAGCCCGGACCGTCTTCTGACGTCAAAGTTGGGGTGTCTTCCAGCCATTCTTTGTCTTACTAACTCTGCAAACGCGTCCATGATCCGGTTTCGTGGGTCCGGGTACGGGTCCGGGTCCATGAACTCGTAATCGGGCGGGTCGTGTGCGTGGGTTGGCCCGAAGTCTTGGTGCACGGGCTCGATTACTTCGGTTAGGTCTTGCACGAACCCGCCCGAACAATACGGGCAGACCGGGTTACGGGCCCGAAGACGGACCGGTTGTTGGCATTGGTAACACCAATGTGTATTGCTGTCACTCGACATTGCTCAAAATAAGGACAAATGTATTCTGGAGTAATTTTAACAAAAAAAGGTTAGTTTGATGTGAATTGTAATGTTTAACAAAAAAAAAGGCATATATCCCATACATATGTCACAAAAAGGAAGGCACTTATGCTCAAACAAATGGAATTTTATATCTCTGAAAAGATTCCTATAGCAACTTGACAAATAAAGTAGAAGCACTTTGTTAGTTAAACAATATACATCTCCTATAACTAACACACAACACTCGCATATTATTATACCTAATATAGAAATCACACATAATTAAATGTAGAATAAAACCAACTAGTTATTCACTCAGACAAACCTTTAAATTAGAATTTTTTTAAGAAAAAGAGAGTAATTATAACCTGCAAGTGTTTAAAGCATCTAAAATTCAAAAATATAAAGATCAGATAAACTAATCACTTGATTAATTTCAAATTAAGTAATCCTGAAAACAAGAAATGCTTAAAGCAGAACATGAAGAACATGTTTATAGTTTATTCCCAACATAAAGATCAGATCATATAGGGGTTGAAGAAAAATAGGTATTATTCACTCAACCACACGAATAAATATCTCTCAGATGCTTATTCAAAAGAAGATAGAAAAGATGAACACCCGTTGCCAAACAGGGAGAATTCGAATCTTTAAAACCAACAGTGATAAATTTTGTTTATAAAAGATAAAAAGGAATATTTGACAGAAAGAAGAAAAAATGGAAATGATAATTAACTAACTAAATGTCACATAGCAGCAAGATGATAGTGAATGAGAATGATGGGATGCATGACAGGAGAAATTAGAAACAAAGTTAAATTCTCTTGTCTAATCTAAGTTTTTAAGAAAAGATAATATTTCAACACTTTCCTTTAAAATTTGCTTCCTAAAATGGAAGGGAGAAAATGTAGACACTACATTGTCATAATTACAAAACTACCCTTGTGCATTAGCCTTCTTTTTAGCATAAAGTAAGGATAAGTTAGTACTTCTGAACCTTCTCACTTGGAACAAGATAAAAGAAAGGAATTTTAACTTTCTGTCATAAACCCTTGTGATATTTTTATTTGGATTAACTTGTATAACCCACAAGTCTATTAGCCATAAACACATTAACCAATTTATAAATTATTTGGATTTCTTCTGCCACATCATATATAATTTAATACAAATATAACCAAGGACATCATGTGACCTTAATAATAAAAATATGAAGCTAAGATTCCCAAGCCTAGCTAAGACAACCACCATCTTTAGATTCATGCCAACTAATTATCAACTCTTACATATACCGTTACCTTGTTGGCAGTGTGAAAAAAAAAAAAACAATTTGAGATAAAACAAACTTTAAACACAAATTTGAGACAACAAATAATTCACTTCTTAATATTTTACCTTTTCCACAAAATAAGTATTATGTTTAGAGCCCCAAATTTTATTTTATTTTGTAACTGACTCTCAATCCTTTTTAAAATTGAATATGATTCCTTTTGTAATTGATTCATATAGTTTTCAAATGTTCTTCAAAATGAGTAAGTATGTTTCGTTTATATTTAATCATATGTCATACATCTAGATTTTTATAGCTTACTATAATAATAAATAAATAAATTTAACAAACATAAAACTTATGACTTTAATAGGAACCCATATATAAAAAAAATAATATATTTATATTTATGATTGCTAAAACAAAGAACCTTTCAGATATAGATGATTTAACTCACAGTTAAAAATCAGTAAATGACCTGAAAGAAATAAATTATACAATTTCAGCACATATATTTTGAAATACGATCCAAGCTTAACTCCAGGACCGAATTTCAGATTGAACTTATTCAATTTACAAAACTTCTACCACAATCATACCTTTCTAAACGGAAATAGAGTTTTTCAAAAAGGTCAAATTTGGAAATTGATTTAAAATTATTTAATCAGTAACACAGAGTTTCATCCATACAATCGAATTCAGATTTCCGAGCTTAAATCAATTGGAAACTAAAACAAACAATTCCATCCATACATCACAATAGATTGTTGATCTCATTGAACCTAAATTTTTGTACAGAATCTTCAGATCCGTATATACCAGTCAACAACTTCCAACAATTAAATAAAGTAAGAGAGCATATCAAAGAAAAAACCTGATAATTGGAGGTCGATGGAAGTAAAGCAAATTAATTTTTTGTAAATATTTAGCCTTACCTACTTAGATGATGACGATGTTGATGATTATGATGCTGTTCATGGCGGTGGAGACCTGAATTGGGCAAAGGTCACAGAGAGAATGAGTGAGTCGATGTGGACAAGAATTTGTTTGACTGGAAATAATTCCTCGCTGATAAGGGATCCCTTTTGACCCGCCCAAACGGGTCGGACTCTACAACCCACCAACTACCAAATTTTTAAAAGCTGAATTTTATATTGAACAATGGGTTAAATACCGTTGAACTAGTTGGACCGAATTAGCCAGCTGGTTAAACCGGATGACAATAACATCGAGCATGTATGATGTGATGATTATATAAATGGTGTATAAATATCAAAAACCTAGAAAAACATAAAATAAATATCATAAAATCAAAAAATTCTTAAAACTTATTTTCAACCAAGTTCATCGTCTTCTTTAGTTACAAAATCTATATAAAATATCTATATATCTATTTTATTTATCTAATTTTTTTATAAAATACGTTTTTTCTCCGGTTCAATCAAATTTTTATGTCCAACCGGCCGGTTCCGAACAAATTATAAGTATCGATCTAATCGGCCCATTGCCTCATTCCGACCGGCTACATTCCCGTTTTCAAGTCCGACTGGTTTGACCAACGGTGCAACCGAGTTTTTAAATCATTTCCAACTACACAAGTTTATAATAGTTTGACAATGTTAATATCCGTTTGAAAATGTATATTATTTCCTATATATATTTTATATTTCATTATTCTAGTCATAAAATAATTGATATGTATGTTTTCTTTTCTAAGCTCATCTTTTAATTTGAACATTTTTATTGATTAAATGATTAAAAAGATTTAGTAGTAAATAATATTATCTCTCTATATGTTTTAACAGAAGATGATATCTACACCATAAAAGCTACTTCTTTCATCACACTGTACAAGTTAAAAACTGATTGTATATGTATATCAAAACTTAAGTTGTGGTATCTCAATAAGTTTTTATGATATAAATATCACCTTCTTAATTTTATATATCAAAAATAAAATTTGTCATTTTCCATACAAACGAGGAACGCCTTTGAAAGAAGTAAAAAAAACAGAAAACCAGAGCTTCAAAAACATGAAATAGCTTGAAAACAAGATTTATGACTATTTATAGAAAATGTCCATGACCGACCCTAGACATGATCATCCCATAATTTAGCTTTAATGGTGCTCAAATTTGGATTAAGGGCATGTTTGGGAAAACTTATTAAGGGGGCTTATTAGTTTAATAAGTTTGAAATTTCAAGCTATTTTAGGCTTATTAAGCTAATAAGTCCACTTAATAAGCTTTCCCAAACACCCCTAACCTGTCAGGTGAATATACATCAAACACAATTTACCCTAATTAGGGTGAATCAACTTATGATTTGATAAACAACTGAAAAATATCATTTACTTAAACTCACAAACCCGATCAAATATAAGCTGTATTATATTTTGTTCAGCAAATCAAATGGTGTAGCCCTGTATCGATTCTTACCCAATCGACTTTTTTTTAATCCACCCAAAGCATTGAAATTGAGCAACGAAGTGTAAAAGCCAAAACTCCAAATATTTTCAAGCTCAATACTATTATACAATTCTGAAGTTTCAAACACTTGATTTATTGAATAGTTTTTTTTCTTTTTTCAAAGGGTATTCCTGTTATAATGAGCTTCCCGAGGTGACCGGACTTTGCTCATGATGTATACGACCTAAACGTTGCCGTGACCGTTTCTAAATCTTACCTTGGCTATATGCTAAATGTTTACCCTGTGGAGGAATCGAACCCGTAACATCTAAGAAGCCATTAACATAAGACCTCATGTTAATATAATGCACTAATTAACATTGTTTTTTTGTAATTCGGCCTGGCCTGTTACTCGGGATTCTCGATTATTACACTGACTTGGTCAAGGTACTAAAATAAAGTAGATGTTGTCTCCCTGACCCTTTTACTTTGTAGGATATAATTGGCTACGCGTTATAACTACCACGACCTCTTTAAACTTGGTTTAGGAATTTTGTGGATTTTTAATTTTTGATGGAATATGTTGCATTTAAATAAAAGGATTTACAAGGAGTTGTTGGCGTGTCGCCTTATTGACTTTTGACAATGCTTGTAATCTATTTCCTCTATGTCTGGTAGTCCTGTTTTAATCATCAAAACGAAAACAAAACCTGCCCCAATGTTTGGACATGGATACGATTAATAATCTATGAAATTAGTGGTTCAACTGGTAACAAATCATAAAAAGGGTCTATAAATGTAGTAAAAACAAGTATTAATAATCTACGATTAATATTTGAGGATTAAACCAAATTTAACACAGATGCACCATTAAAGAAATAAAATACTGTCAAACAAACATGCCATGTTCGACAAATCTAAGTTTCTTTTGAAATTTCTCAAATAAATACAGAATACAACCTAAAGTGGTCTATAAATGTAGTAAAAACAAGTATTTAACATCCATTTTTTGACTGTATATGCTTTGACCTGTATCAAAGTAAAAAAAAATACACACAACTACACAAGTCAAGTGAACAAACAATGTACAAACAATCCACAATTTCAATGTTTTTTTCCCATCCACAAACAAACAGATCAAAACCCGCAAAACCAAAACCGACTGTTCAAACCATGTGAGTAATGGCCACTTCCATCAAACGTGTGTGCGGGACACTCAATGTCGCGATCCCCCGCCTACAATTTTTCCTCAAAAAAGCATAAAAATAATTTATGGCCAATTTCTTAACAAACCATGATTCCTTTTTAGCCCTAATAGACACATGACCAAGAAGATAAACAATCCCCGATTCCTTAGCCATCCGTAGGACAGCCAGCTCGTTTTCAAGACTCTTGTCCTGGCCCGAATTGCTACTGCTAGGGTCGTTTTCGGGCCCGTTTGAAGTGCTTGCTTCTGAGATAACGGGCCGATTTGCGGTTTTGTTTTTGTTTTTGTTTTTGTATTTGTATTTGGATAAGAGTGGTGCACCGAGTGAGTTGATGCTGCCATTTGGCTCAATGAGAATGTTTTGGGATTCGTTTTCTGAATCGGTTTCGTGGTCCCCGTCACTTTCTAAGGACCGTTCTTTTGCTTCTCGGCGGATGAATTTCTCGAGGCTTTCGATTAGAAGTTGTTCGAATATTTGGTGGTTTTCTCTGTGGATATCCTTGTACCCGTATCTATATCATTAATTGCATTTATTAATTAAACCCGTGAAAATAAGTTAAACATGTTGATCTTAAACAACATTATTAGAGTTTGCAAAACGAACTAACTGGGTTGGGTTGGGTTGACACGCAAAGACTTTTTTTTGTCATTTTTTATAAAATAGGGTTGCAAATAAGATTGAACAACAATTATCTTTTTTGCCAATTGAAAAAAATCAGAACTTTTTAAGAAAAACGATTTAGGAGGTTTTTGCTTTAAAAATTAAAATACATTTTTTTTTTCATTTTTTTATGCATTAGGACCCATATGAACATAAACGAAAATAAAAAAAAATTACTGAAAAAGGGTTAAATAAAAAAATATTTACCTGGCAATGCAACGAAAAATGTGGTAACTTTTTGGACAAACTCGTCTAAACAAAAATCTCTCAGCAGGAGGCACAAAAGGAACCGGAACATATTTGATGCAAACAAAAATAATCATGGAATGTACAGCTGGCAAAGTAGCCAAAAACTGTCCAAATATCGTAGGCACACCGTTTGCCAGCTCATTATACAACAACCCAATTCCAGGAGCTCTGACAGTTCCAAGATTACTACCCAATTGTCTCATTAAATCCATAGACATTTTTTTCTTAACTTCTGTCTCATATTTAAGCTTGCTACCGTAATTCCATATGTACATAATGAAATATATAATGACAGCAAATACCAAAATGAGCCAACTTCCATCTCTGATACCCCATAAAAGTGATGAAAAGAAGAGAATTTCTAACCCTAGAAAAAGGGCAGAAAAAGATAGGACTAAAATGATGTTAATTTGCCATATAAGAAGCATTACTAGGATTACTAATATAGTAGTCATCATCATCACTCCAATTTCAGCAACACCTGTGTATTTTGAGTGATCATCAAGAAAGTGAAAAATAAAATAAAAAATATAATAATGATTAATTAGCATACCATAGGCATTTCCAATTTCATCAGAGCTGGCAATTGAGCAAACAAGAAGAAGAGCAGAAGCCAGCAAAAACCAATTAATAACTGGAATATAAATTTGACCCATGAATTTGCGGGAAGTGTGTATGATTTTTAAACGAGGAAAACAGCCAAGTGCTATTGATTGTTTCACACAAGAAAATGTTGCTGTTGTCATTGTTCTGCTAGCAATTAATGCTGCAACATTACCAATCACAAAAACCGGCCAAAATATACTATCTGCACTCAAAACATGTAATATAAGTCATACGTATATAATTATATCATTTACATCACTTACATGGACCATTTGCGTTACAAGTTTCAAAATTAGGGACTATACGTGTAATTAAAAAGGTCAAGGGACGAAATACATAATTTCATACAAATCACAAGGATGATTTATGTAATTTATTCAAATAATAATGTACAACTTTAAATATAAAAGAGGGTTACTTGGGATAGAAGAAAAGAAAGGTTGATCTGCATGACTAATGTTATCCATGAGGTAGGCAGCTTGACCTAGGTAACCCAGTAGAAGGCAGGGAAGTACAAGGAAAGCAAAAATAAGCTGCAAAATATAAATAAAACAAAAAATTAAAAATAAAGTAAGAGATAAAATTAAGAGAAAAGAGAAATGTTTATGATTTACCTGAATAGCTCCCACAGAAAAATAGCAAAGATCTGCAAACATTGCTTCTGAACCTATAAATATACCACCACAAAACAACACATGTCTTATTGTTTTTAAAACCATAAAAAAATATAAAAGATTATCAGGAAAAAAATAAAATAAACATAAAATTTACCAGTTGCACACAATAGACATCCACCCAAAGAGTACCAAGCTTTAACTGAATCCCTTTTAAAATAATAATAAATATGAAGAGGATTAAACGCCTTTAGAACACTACTGTCATGTTTCACAAGATTGTAAATTCCAATTCCTCCAAGAGAGCAAAACCATACAAACAAAGCGGGCCCAATAGCAAGCCCAATTTTACTTGTTCCAATTCTTTGTACACTGAACAAAATAATAAGATATGCAACTGAAATCATCAACACATGATCTGCAGTACACCCGAAAACAAACTCGTTAAAATAATATTAACTAAACAATGACCATAATAATAACAGTATTATTAAGTTACAAGATAGGTGAAAGTGTTGTGATAAAGTTAATGTGTTGTACCGTCATATAGGTGAAAGTTAAAGGATTAAACCATAACTAATCATTTTAAAAAATTACAGCTGAACACAAAATGGCCGGTTTGACTAGTCAACCAGGTTTTAGGATAAAATCATACCCAAAAAAAGGTTCACGGATTAAAACACCAAATCGGTGAAAGTTTGAGGATTAAAAATTTAAAACATAATTAACCCAAACCATAACAGTAACTCAATAAGATCTTCACATTATATGAAGTATTTATTATTGGGTCATAAGTATTGGTTCACCTTCCTCAACCATAGGAACTCCAATCTTTAAGCCACGAACAGCAGACATAACTGCACAATATATTAATATGTTTTAATTAATATTTAATAAAAAAATCTCATTTAAAAAAAAAGTAGTAGCAAACCTGATATTGCAGGGGTAACAACCCCATCAGCTATGACCATTGAAGTACCAGCAAGAACCAACATTAAAAGAAGTTTTTTGAGGCCTAATGAATTTTCAAGGCGTTCTTTTAATTTCAATGATCTTTCTAGTTCTGCAGATGGAACCTTTAATTTGAAGCTTGAAATACGTGTGTCAGATGTAAGCTGATTTGGGAGTAAACTCACCTTTGCATGCCGACATATAAGTGAGTATAAGGCAAATGTACCACCTGCAACCATACAAATTATTAAAAATAAACACATTTAACATATTGTGTTTTTGGGGGGAAACAGGTTTTTATTGAAATAATATAAGGGCAAATGTCATAAAATAGCAATATACTTTGTGTAATGACAAATACAATATTTATTAAAATTAAAATACTAGAAATGAAATGAAGTGGTAACAAACTTACCTTCACCATCATCATTTGCCCAAAGAACAACAAGGACATACTTAATCAGTGGGATCAAAATCAGTGTGTATATAACAAGAGATAAAGCTCCAATGATATCTTCATTTCCATCTATTGGAGCTTTGCTAAACATCACACTGAAAGTATATAGTGGACTTGTTCCAACATCCCCAAAAACAACCCCCAAAGTTTGAAATGCAAGTTTAATCGTCTTCCTAAAAGTAACATCCTGCAATTACACTAATCTTAATGGTTTGTTTGTAACTTAATGAACTCAAACTATAGTTATGAACTTATAATTTCCTCAATTTGTATCAGTTGGATCAGTTATAAGAACGAAATCACTAATTGATCAAAATTCAAAAAAACATGATACCTCGAAATCGTTCCGTTGAGCACCTGATACTTCAAGTGTTTCTACATCTAACGAATCAATTATAGGTCCAGTTCGAATCAATCTATGGTCTGCTGCATTATCTTCATCTTCTGAATCCATACCATTTCGTAACGGCAAATCTTCATCTCGAACATCATCGATCTCTGAATCATCAGCGTCCTGAAACACCCACCGGTAAGAATCAATTGAATCCATCGAAGTCAATCCACCATTCCCCTTGCTTGATCCATCTTCCTCTGCACTTCTATAGCTTTGATTTTGTCTTTCCATTGCAATACATGAATTCAACGAGCATGCTCGAACTGTTGTAACTTCATTTTTGCAGTGTTTGTGAAAGAAATTGTGTTTATTTTTGTCAAACTTGATGAAAAAAAATCAAAACCCTGATTTATTCCTTCTAATTGGGAGGATCTGTCGATCTGGTTTATTTTGGGTGTTGTTGATGGTCTCATTTATTTTGGGGAATTTTGCACGTGGAGTAACCTTTATACTTCCTCCGATTCAAAATAAGTGATACACTTTCCTTTTTGGGGTGTATCAAAATAAGTGATACACTTTGAAAATTTACCTTATTTAGCAAAAAATAGTGGGACTCACACCCACTAACTATCTACTTTAACATAGTGAAAAGACCCCTTTACCCTTACTTTTACTTTTAAACATCATTAACTCCACTTTATTCAAAAAGTGTGGGACCCATTTCCCACTAACCATCTAATTAATCTAATTTTACCATCATTATAAACTTTTACCTCAAAATCCGTGAAATCAAAAGTGTATCACTTATTTTGAATCGGAAGAAGTATGAGTGTTTTGAGATTCGTTTTTAATAAATTTTATGCCTTTTTTTCATTGCCAAGCAGATATTTTTGTAAAGGGTTTTGATAATGACAGTGCTTATTACTGTCATAAGACATGCATAAAACACTTGTATATTTATCCGTAATCGACTCTTGAATTTTAGGAACTACTTCCCTCATAAATTAATATACAACTTTTTATACACTTAATGACAACCCTAAGGCTGTCATTATCATGATAAATAGTATTTAAACAACTCTTAAATTTATATCATATTATTCACAGGACTTGAACTCATGATTATATGTCAATGAGTAACACCTTCCAATATCTTATTTCATTATGCTACAAGCTCTTTGGTGTCAAGGAAATGCTATATGAGGTACACATAAATCATGTTAGAGCTCTATATGTCGATCTACCAAAGTCTCGCTAAAGGCTTTTAACACCGCCAACACCACACTGTAATGTGTTTTAAAGCCATGTTAAAAGCCTTTCGTCAAACCAACAATGCAATGTTAAAATAGTATATTTCTTCTCTTTTTGTAAATTATAATTGGTATATAATATTTTTTTGTGGATTCGAGGGAAAGTAATTTTAAAGTGGGTGTTGAAGCTATTTCCACATAATAATTACACATGATTTTAATGATGTTTACAAAAGAAAATAGTGATACTTTATCTCATTTGGATTTGACCAAGGTACATAAGCATTACACATGATTTTAAGTACAGTTCAAAAAAATAAAAAATTACACATGATTTTAATAATGGTTGTGCAAAAAAAAAAAAAAATAGTAGTGATATTAGATCTAATTTTGGATTTGTGACAGGTACATTACTAGCAAACAAAGCAGCCTAATAGAAGTAAACTCCAGGAACCAAATTGTTTATAATTTTGTACAGGAAAATCCAGTGAAACAGAATAAAATTGCTAGCTTCCATTGGTTTCTACTGCTGCTACAAACTCATCATACGTCCCACTCTCTTGGTTGTATGAGTACCTAACATTAGAAAGAAAAGTAACATCTTATGCATTCCAACTTTTTAGATTATCAGATTCCACATTGATAAGAAATCCAAATTATTAAAATTTAAAACTATGAAGAAACTACAAGTGATTACCACAGTCCAGATGCTGCATTGCAATACAGTCCTGAAGATGGGTCATAATAATACCCTAAACTGCTGCTATAGTAGTACCCTGATGACTCATCAAGCACATAATCGTTTTCTGTAGGCCCACTGTCAGTGCCTGCAACTGAAAGCAAAATTAAAGAAATTTTTATACTTAATAATTAAAGAAACATTTATACCTAATAATATCAATGGAAAACAATAACATTCTGCTAGAAAAGAAAGAAAGAAAAAAAACTTGTTACCAGTTGATGGATCCACAGTGGTATTTTCATTATTATTATCATCATCTGCAAACATGTCAAAATCATCCTCGTCCTTGGGGCTATTATCTGCTGCATTTATTCCATCTGAAGAGCTGCCTTCCCCTCTAGCCCGTGCCAGCTTTTCAAATCCCTCTTTATGTCAAAACAAAAATAAGCAAATGGGTCAACTTTGACTCACTTGTATAGAAAAATATCAAATCTATGTGAATGGTAGAATTGTAAAGTAGAAATCTTGATGATGGTAAAAAGGGATATAAAGTGAACCTGCTTCCCTCTGAAAGACCTCTTGTTTTTCATCATAAACATCTGCACACAATTAAATAAATAAATTAGTTGGTTAGAAAATTCATAATTAACAAATGATGAAAACCAACTGTAATCGCCATCCTCCATGAGTTTCATGGCATCTTCAGTCAGTTGATCAAATATGGCTTTTGTTTCAGCTGACATCTTTTCCTTTCTATTTGAATTTCCTTTCAGCCTTCTTAAACCTTGCAACACCTGAAAACAGTATTATATTTCATAATTTACATTAATCCTTCCACCATTATTAAAGTAAATGTCAATTAAATGAAAAAGTAATTGGAAAACAAAAAAGAAAAAGATTACCGTCTCCCCTGGTTGAAGCACATCAGCAATTCGTCTCTTAATCTGTCCAATATCTCGGCTTGACAGGTCAGCAGCTTCAACTACAACATTTGGGACCACAGAAGGTCTTTGTGCAAGATTTGAATCAGCATCAATACTATCAAGCCATGCATCCTACAAAAATACTCAAAATAAATTAGGGTAAAAAAGAAACCCTTAGGAAGATGAAGGATCCTAAAATAACTGTACCTTGACTTCATTAGTAACAAACTCAACATAATTTCCAGTCTGGTCAAAGAAGCCTTCTCTCCTTTCCTGTTCAAGGTTGAAAGGTTCAATCTGAATTCCATCATCTTCAAGTGTCTCATCCTCCTGCCAAAATGGATTTCATCATTGGTGTTCGATTACATATCAAAAAAATGAAAATTAGATAATAATTTTAGCCATGAACACATAGGTACCTAAATGTGCTTGTGTTGCAATAAACAATTGTCACATGCTACTTCAATCTTATCAACATAAAATACTAATCTAGAAGAAAAAAATATGGAAAATATGATATAACGACTATAATCCACTAAAAACAGAGTACAATACCTTATAATGGATTTCAGAATCTGCAACATCAACGAGAATATTTCCACTTCCTTCAATATTGAGTCCAGCTCTACCCTCATTCCTTCGTTTTGAACGTGCTTTGGCTGCAAGTTGGGCTTCACTCAATGCAGCAGGTTCATTTTCAGCAACTTGTGGTACATTTTCCACCCATCCTTCATCTCCAGGTTTCACCTTTTTCCCCTTTGGAAATCTCACCTTCTTTTGCCTGCAAATGCATTGTTCAAACACCACAAATTACACAAAACCCTAATTAAACAGATTTTTTTTTTGTACAAATAGCCAAATTGTTGAGGATCTTCTTCTACCACCGTCACAACTCACAACTCAAGCATGGTTTCCTTTCGCAATTTGCAGAAAAAAAGCGCATTAATTTCAGGCTACGGAAGCTAAATTTAGGCACATGAAATCAACTTATTTGAACAAGTCAATGTGACGAATTTTCCTTCAATACACGACGGAATGTTCAGTCTAATTCCATTTAGCACGTTTTTATTACCAATTAGAAAAGCTAAGAAAGTGCGAACACTTGGATTAACAAAAACGTAAGATCAAATTCAGTTGAACACAAACCCTAACAATAATAAACCTATATAGCTAAACAATTGAAAGAGAAAGGTGGAGAGATTACGGAGGTTTCCGGTTGAGCTCGTCGTCGTCTCCACCGTTGCCGTTGTCGGCGAACGGTCGCTTACGGGAGGGTTGTGCATCCATGTGTGTGGTGCGATTGTCCTTCAAGACGCAAAACCAAAAACACAAAAGCCCCAATTGTTATTTTCGATTGAGACGTTGTACAACCAAGTGAACCGGGGTTTTTTCTAGTCAGACCTGATATATAGTCGGGTCACGGTGGTTGAACTAGCGGATTAACACGTGTCAAATCGCATGATTTTTATGATATCATTTTCAAATTCGTTTAAATCAACTTCCTAATCATCTCCAGTGACGCGTCACTAAACTTATCACTAGATACATCCCTATCAATGATTACTGACGAGGTCGTGTCAACAGCAACACATTATAAACCCATCACAAACTCATCACCACTTAGAAGAAATATTAAAATAATAAACCACAACCACCACCCCACCCCACCCCCAGCCCCACGACGCATAAGCGTTCACGTCGTACAGAAGACGAGGAGCTACCGACGCCCGTCAGTGACGCGTTGGTGCCAACAGTGACGCCCTTTGACGATGCCTCCCCCCCAACGACGTGTGACCCTTGACGGGCGTTGGCATAAGCCAAATTTCTCATAAATTAGTTTCTAATACTGTCGTATCATCTTCCAAATTGTAAGATTTGATTTTTAATTTTGACGAATCAAGTCTCAAAGTAGTTCAGATGAGATTACATTCTACAACCGGGTCACAAATGGTTTTCAGATCACCGGGTTTCACAAAAACCTATTAGCTCACAATGAGTCATTAATGGCCAAAAACCCAGATACTTTTGATTCGTTCTCTTCACGAGCCTCGATTTAACCTATTGAACCTGCCGGATCAAGTTTTAAAACAAGAAACCTCGTCTTTTATTGGAGTGAATTGTATGATTGTATATCACATCTTTAGGACTATTTAAATTTTAAGCTATTATCGTGGCTCAATTCTCTCTCGCTTTTCAATGACATCGATACCCAACTTTTTTGTATGGGTGGTGATTTGCACAAGGAAGCAAGTTATTACAAGGAAATGTAAAGGAAGTGGACAATTCTACCCTTAAATATGACATTTTCATATTGAAATAATATTATGTTTAGAGATAGAGTTATCTATTTGGTTTAGATTTCCTTGTGGGAATAAATCTTATACTTGTGCGAATCATGACCTTTTTGTATTTAGTTCTTAGTTTAGTTGTTTAGATCTAGGAAATGTTAGTAATGATGTGTTATTAAATTAACCAGATGATTATAACTTACGCTTTCTTCTTCTTCATTCTCTTTTAATATTCTATAACTAGAATATAATATATTAATTAAAAAAGTAATAACCTATAAGTATAGATATTTGAAATAATCTTTTAAAAGTCACGAATTTATTCTTTCACTGGTTAAACATTTATCAAATGTTCACTAGATGGTTTAAAAATTGTCATGACAACGATTAGATTGCGTACATGACAAACAAATCTCAGTCATATCGAGAAAACGAGTTATAAACAAAATTACTCAGTTTGAAAAAAAAAGTCAACGACAACGTACAATATATATTTTATCCAACCTAATTTATAGAATTAATATAAATAATGATGTATTTCATAATAATCAGATACTTCCTCCTATTATATATATATACTTCCTCCGATTCAAAATAAGTGATACACTTTGAATTTCACGGATTTTGAGGCAAAAGTTTATGATGATGGTTAAATTAGATTAATTGGTAGGTTAGTGGGAAATGGGTCCCATAATTTTTGAATAAAGTGGAGTTAATGATGTTTAAAAGTAAAAGTAAGGGTAAAATGGTCTTTTCACTTTGTTAAAGTAGATAGTTAGTGGGTGTGGGTCCCACTATTTTTTGTCAAATAAGGTAATTTTTCAAAGTGTATCACTTATTTTGATACACCCCAAAAAAGAAAGTGTATCACTTATTTTGAATCGGAGGAAGTATATAACATTTACCATCGCGTGAATAGTGATTTTTTGTCTTTTAACCAATTTACTGTATAACATTTAACATAGAATGAACAGTAGCTTTTGTCCTTTTGTGAAATCCAGAATATTATCATATATATGTCTAAAGCCAATAATTGATCAAATGGGTTTCTAGCAGAGCTGGTGAGGATTTCCTTTGTAAACTATAGGTGGTGGGTTCAAACCCCACCTCCTACTTTTCCATTTATTTTTTACTTCCTTCATTTACAAGAAACTTTTTCTTTTCTTTTTTGCCTTGGAACCTTAAAGAGTCGTTAAACATTCTATTTTTTCCTTCTTTTTTTTTTAATATTTATTGTTGTACACTTTTATTGTTAATTTACTTTTAATTTAATATTGCATCAAACATTGTTTTTTTTTTATCTCTTTTTACTTTTGACTTGCCATATATTTTCTTCTTTAGTTTATTAGTATTTTCCTTCAATTATATTGTTAGCATTCTAATTGATACTAAAGTTATATTATTACTAATTTATAAAATCTGAGATGAAACTATATACTTCCTCCGATTCAAAATAAGTGCTACACTTCCACTTTCACGGTTTTTGAAGCAAAATAGTGTAATGATGGTTAAATTATATTATTTGAATGATTAGTGAATAATGGGTCCCACACCTTTTGAATAAAGTGGAGTTAATGATGTTTAAAAGTAAAAAGTAAGGGTAAATAAGTCATTTCACTTTGTTAATGTCAGGATCGAATAACCAAAACAAGTTATTGTCAACCCAGATCTACTAATAACAAGAAGTTGCAGCGGATCAACACTTGTATTAATATAATAAGAACAATAGAATACTGTATATTGAATGAACAATAATATTAAGAACACAGTGATTCACAAAAAGCTTCAATGTATATTATTGATTAACAATACACACGTACGTTTACAATTCGTAAGGAACTACTTATAGCAGTCCTTGAAGCCTAACTATTTACCCTAGTTATTCTAGGACTTGATTTACATCGAATTATAAAAGATATACATTGAATAACATTCTATAACTAACTCTGCGAAGATCTCGGACTTGATTTGCTTCCAAATACACGTATCAGTATTAACTTCAATCACCAGTAGTAAATATGATGATCAGTAGTAAGTCCAAAACCAACGTCAGTAGTAACTACTAATGACCAGTAGTAATCTTCAATATGTGCATGATCAGTAGTAAGTTAGTTATACTCATCACCAGTATCAACTCATAAGTATCAAGTGTTTATGCCCCATCAGTAGTAACCATAGTCTTCTTCATCAGTAGTAACCATGATCAGTACTAACTGCAGCATCAGTAATAAGTTGAACTGTGATTTGTTCTAACAATCTCCCCTTAAACTTGTTAATTCCTTTTGAATTACTCAAGTTTCTTCCGTTCTTCTTATTCCCTCTTTCTTTTCTTTAGGGTTCTTTGATTCTGTTGCTTTCTTTGTTCAATGATGTATTTGCTGTTTTTCTTTGTAAAATAGTTCAATTTATTCTGGAACATTACAGCATCGAATGGCTTCATCATTGAGTTAATAAATATCTGATACATGATCTTTTCAGAGTGTGGATATTCTTTTTCATAAAAATATAGCTCACATTTCTTGCTTGATCTTTCAAAGAAGTACATATTTGCAGTGGGAGTACATTACAAGCATACATATTTTCTGGATTTGTAAATATTTCTGGGTAGTTATCTGGATAAAATGCAGCATCAATCATTTTTGTTAAATATCCAGCACCAGAATCTTTCCATGATTTCTTTGCCATTCTTGGTTTTCCAATGATCAGAAGTTTGATTACATCACTTCTTGAACAGGATCTAATCAATGGTAACCATCCAGTAAATCTTTGAACAACTTTGTCTTCCCTTATAATTTCTAATACATTATTTGGCATAACTCTCCAATTGATGATTGGATTGTTTTCAAGGGGAGCAACTGGTACTTCAAGAACAGGAATAATTTGCTCTGTCTTTGATTTCTTTTGAACACTCTGTTTTTGAGTACGAGCCTTTCTTTTCTTTGTTTGGGGAGTTGAGGATTCACCAGTAGTTGATACACTACCAGTTTGAATTAACTTTGGACTTATTGGGATTAAGGCTTTTAATTTCTTTTCTTCTTCAGCTTCTTGTTCAGCCAGTTCTTTCTTCTTGGCAGTACAATATTTATCTATAATTGTGATCATCTTCATTCTGCCAAAAGACTTTGCACTGTGCCCTTTTGATTTCAGAAATTCAATCATGTTTGTCTTCTGTTCAAAAACATCATCTGTTAGTTCACTCTTTGTTCTTTTGCATTCAGCTACCAGATCTTCAAGATAGTTTAGATGTTCTTCTTCAACTTTTCTAAGTCTTTTAAATTCTGCTTTTTGAGCTTCTAACTGAATATCTTTTATTTGAACAGGTACTTCAGTTTCTTGAGTTTGTTGATTGTTTAATCTTTCTTTTTCAGCCTTTTTCTTTTCTTCAAGAGCTTGATACATAGCCCTTTCTCTAAGTATCTCTTGTGGTTCACCTTCCATCTTGATTGTTTTTCAGCTCTTACAAGATTGATTTTGTTCACCATGTGGTGTCCTAGTGCTCTGTTGGGATAATCTTCATCATAAATTTCTTTTCCCTTTCCAATACAAGCTGGAAGTACAGATGGAGATGGAGTGTATTTCATATCAGGAATACCTCTGATTATTATTGATGGAGAAAACATTTTAAGTTTATTTTTTGGAAGAATCTTTGGATGTTGAGGAAGTGTGCATTCATCTACTTCAAACCAATTCACATTATCATCAATGTCAGGTATGATAAGTGGTTGATCAGGTGTTGGTGGTTTGGAGATGATAACATATCTTTCTCTTTCAATAAGTTCAGGAATTTCTTCATCTTCCTCTTCAATAGTTGCTAAGGTGGTTACTACTGGAACTTCTTCAGGAATTACTACTGATAGGGCATCAGTAGTGTTTGTTGTTACATTTGGAATTACTACTGCTATATCATCAGTAGTAGTAGGTACTACTGTTATGTCATCAGTATTAGGATTTACTACTGACGTTTCTTCTTGTTGTTTTTCTTGTACTGGAGCAGTAGTATATTCATCAGTAGTATCCATGTGTTCTAGGCCTTCATCATTAAACTGGCCTTTAGTCACATTTGATTCTTTGAGATTAAGGAGAGAAGTTGCTGCTGCTGCAATTGATGTATCTATCATGGTTTGAATAGTATCCTTCTCCCCCTTAGTGATCTCAACTTGTGGAGCATCACTATCAATAACCTTCTTTCTGAGCTTTCTAATGATCTTTGTTTGTTGAACTAGTCTATGCTCATATAATTTCATTCTTTTGTTGATAGTGTTGATATGCTTCTTCATATAGACCATAGTTTTCCCTTGATTTGTTAAGTATTTCAGGCAATCTTGTACAGTGGTTTCAAGGTTTTCCATCCTATCCGTCAATTGTTTTTGTTTAATACTGCACTCACTCCTTCTAGCAAGATCATCGGGCTCACTAACAGGTACATTGGCTTTAAGGTTTTCCATCCTTTCCGTCAAATCAATAGTTTCAGTTCTACTCTCATCACTTCTTGGTGATGAAATGGGTTGTTTGGACACTCTCTTCTTCCTAGAAGAAGCAGTAGTGCCCCCTTTTGGTTTCTTGGCACCGGGGTCCTCTTAGTAATTCCTCAAAAGAGTCATCACTAAGAGTTGCCGAGGTCTGGGTCCTATTGATGTTCTCACTGTCCTGTGCACCCACCTCTGGGGCATCAGTAGTGAGAGCCCTTTCCTCATGCCCTCTCTCCTCCTTGGAGGACAACTCTTGGAGCCTGGGGTTTGACTCAATGGGTCCCCTGGTGTCCTTTAAGGAAGATTTCTTCCTTTTATAGTTTTTCTGGAATGATTTGGCTAAAGGCTGGTCTTCTACTGAGTGAAGAGTAGCACTCTGCAGATTTAATTCATGTTCCTGGGACACATTCAGGACATATATTTGGGTGGATGATTGAGTGACTGTTTGGGGTTGTGTTTGGGCTGCATTTGGGGGTGAAGGAGTGGGTTGAGGTTCAATTGGGGTTGTATCTTTGGTTGAACCTTCTCCAATATGTGGTTGATCTTTGATCATGTTAGGAAACAAGGGTTTTCCTTGCCCGAAAATTTAAATTGTTTTCTCATGTTTGAGAAAACTTTCTTGTTCAACTCAGGAGTTATAAAAATGTTTTTAGGAGTTGACAAGTTTTGCAATTCACAGTTTATTAAATGTTGAAGAAATCTGGGATACATTAAAAATTTTGAAGTAGAAAGATTTCCCAACATTCCCTCAAAAATCATATATGAAAAATTAAAGACTTGGTCTGTGCTTAAGCAAACAACAGCAGATGCTATTGTTTTATTAAACTCATTCCATGTACTTCTTTTAGGAGAAATACAGTGTTGAATAGTATGTACAAGAAATTTCCATTGTGGGAGAGAAGACCTTTTTAAAAACTGACAATGTCAAGTCTTCCCTCATATCCCATTTTGTTTAAAATTTCAACAATGTATTCCTTAGGAAGAGAAAACATACCTTCATCGTCGTGCAGTTGTAGATGGTGTCTGATGGATTGTTCAGTTATGGTGATAGTCTTTCCATCCACAGTTGATTTTATCATAGGCACAGTTGCACCTTCGGTTCTTTCAGCATTGGTCCAGAAATCAACCAAGTGTTGTTGATAAGGTTTAGGGTTTACAGTGAGTGCAAACTTTATATAGGACTGTTTCAAGAACATGACGATTGGACGAAAGTCTTTTGTTCCGTCTGGATTTTTTAGATACGCACACATGTTGTGAAACTATGAGTATTTAAGATTTGTGTTAACATCAAGAGATTGTAGAGTTGCCATTGTCGTCGATGTTTGTGTGTTATCGTTTGATTTGAGAGAAAAAGTATGAATGTTGTTACTGGTGCAGGGTTTATGATCGCGATTTAGGGTTTATCGAGAGGGTTTGGCGAATCGATGTGAGGATAATGCTAAACTAATCGACTTCAGCTATTTATATCTTACGATTTGATCTGCAAAAATACTAAATTGCCCTTCGAATCATAACACAACGGTTATTTTCATGGGGGTTAGTTTGGTAACTTTGACAATTTTAAGACCAGTAGTAAATTAGATACCGGTAAAAAACGTCAGTAGTATCTATGAACGTCAGTAGTAACTAAGGATTTTGACATCAGTAGTGACTGTAGACATCAGTAGTAACTAATGAAATTTTAATACTGATCTAATTAACCAACCCTAGCAGTAGTAACCACCTTTTTAGAGACCATTAGTATATGTGAGTACAATCGTTTACCAGTAGCATTGTCTTACCAGTAGTATTTTGTGCATACTCAATACACACCAGTAGTAATGATCTACCAGTAGTAAAACACTTATTAAAATAAATAACTTTTTACAACAGAAAAACTCTTATACATGATTTTGATTGTGAAATTAATTTATTAAAATCATTCCAATACTGCTAACTAAGAAGCTGAATCTTCCTACATCAAATGCTTTTGTAAAAAGATCTGCTAATTGATTGTCAATATGAATTTTAACTACTTTAATCAACTTCTTTTCATTGCAATCTCTTATAAAATGAAATCTTATTTCAATGTGTTTAGTTTTAGAATGTTTTACTGGATTGTTCACAATACTAATAGCACTTTGATTATCAATAAAAATAGGAGTTTTAAGGATAGAGATACCAAAGTCTAGAAGCTGGTTTTGAATCCAAAGTACTTGAGCACAACAAGCAGATGCAGCTACATATTCTGCTTCAGCAGTTGATGTGGATACATTTGTTTGTTTCTTACATTGCCATGACACCAGTCATGATCCAAAGAATTGACATCCACCAGTAGTGGACTTTCTATCTTGACATTCACCTCCATAGTCACTGTCTGTGTAGGCTATGAGTTCAAATGATGAGTCATGTGGATACCATAGACCAAGTGATGGTTTGCCTTTCAAGTATCTGATTATTCTTTTGACAGCCTGCAAGTGTAGTTCTTTAGGTCTTGCTTGATATCTTGCACACACACAGACACTGTACATAATGTCAGGTCTTGATGCAGTTAAGTACATCAAAGAACCTATTATTGATCTATATAAGTGTTCATCTACATCCTCCCCCTCAGCATCAGGATGTAGGTATTTGTGTGTTTCCATTGGTGTACTTGCACTCTTGCAGTCTTTCATAGCAAACTTCTCCAAGATATCTTTAACATATTTTGATTGGTTTATCAAAATACCATCTGATCTTTGATTCACTTGGAGTCCAAGGAAGAAGTTCATTGGACCCATGGAGCTCATCTTGAATTTGGTTTGCATGAGATCCTCAAACTCTTTACACAATAAATCATTTGTTGATCAAAAAATGATATCATCTACATAGATTTGAACTAGTAGTATATCATTTTTGACCTTTCTTGTGAACAGAGTCTTGTCAATAGCTCCTCTTTTAAAATCATTCTTCAACAAGTATGATGATAATGTATCATACCATGCTCTTGGTGCCTGATGTAGGCCATAAAGAGCTTTGTCTAGTTTGAATACATAGTCACCTTTTTCTGGATCTTCAAAACCTACAGGTTGACACACATATACTTCTTCTTCAATTTTCCCATACAGGAATGCACTCTTCACATCCATTTGATAGACTTTAAACTTCTTGTATGAAGCATATGCTAGGAATATTCTTATTGCTTCAATTCTTGCAACAGGAGCATATACTTCATCATAGTCTATTCCTTCTTCTTGAGTGTATCCTTGGGCTACAAGTCTGGCTTTGTTCTTGATCACTATACCTCTTTCATCTTTCTTGTTTCTAAAGATCCATCTTGTTCCAATGGCTCTTTTTCCTTTAGGTAAAGGTACAAGTGTCCAAACAGCTTGTAATTTGAATTGAAGGAGTTCTTCTTGCATTGCCTCAATCCAGTTTGGATCCTTCATTGGTTGTTGAATCTTCTTTGGTTCATCCTGAGACAGAAAACATTCAAACATACATTCATTAGCAATTAAACTTATGTTACACATGTTTGCAGTTAGACTTTTATTTAATTTGCTTCTTGTTTGTAATTGTGAGTTAACATCACTTAGAATATTGTCTAATGGATGGTTCTTTTGAGTCCTCGAGTTTGTAGCTCTATCAACCACTAGTTGATTTTCAAGATTGGACTCATTTGTCTCAGGGATTTGTTCCTCTTGAGGTTCTTTATTGTCATTGATGTTTGGTTCATCATCATTTGCTGGTTCAGAGTTACTACTGGGATCAGTAGTATTTAAGTTGTTACTGGGATCAGTAGTATTTAAGTTGTTACTGGGATCAGTAGTATTTGAATTACTACTGTCCTCATTATCTGATTCACTACTGCTTCCAGAATTTGAGTTATTACTGTCCTCAGTATTAACTGTGGGAACAGTATCAACTACTATGTATCTCATCTCTTCTTGACCAGAATTGAAAGATGACGTTCCTTCCTTTTGAGTATGACAATTTGAATCACCTGCATTTAAATCCAAGTTAGTATTGAAGGATTTGATTAGATTGTCTATGTTAAATAGCCAATCTGGACCATTTCCTTGTTCATTAGGTATATTCTCATTAAAGGATACATTGATGCTTTCTTCAATAATCCTTAATCTTTTGTTGAACACTCTGTATGATTTGCTTTGAGTAGTGTATCCCACAAAGATTCCATCATCAGCTTTGCAGTCAAACTTACCAATTTGTTCTCTTGTAATCAAAATAGTACAAGGACAACCAAATGATTTTAAGAAACTTATGGAAGGTTTTCTTTTGTTAGAAAGTTCATATGGTGTTTTATGATGTGGCTTAACTATTAATACTCTGTTTTGTACATAACAGGCAGTATTAACAGCTTCAGTCCAAAAAGTAATTGGTAATTTTGAGTCTGCTAGCATTGATCTTGCTGCTTCAATGATGGTTCTATTTCTTCTTTCAGCTACATCATTTTGTTGAGGAGTTCTAGGTGAGCTGTATTGCCTGTCAATACCTTTAAGATCACAAAAGTTAATTAAGTTAGCATTTTTAAATTCTGTGACATTATCACATCTTATGGCTTTAACTTTTTGATCAGATGTGTTCTCCAGTTTAACAATTAAGTTCTTGATGAGTTCACTTGTTTCATCTTTTGTCCTGAGAAAGAAAACCCATGTATATCTGGAAAAGTCATCAGTAATAACAAGACAATATTGTTTCTTTCCAATGCTCATTACATTTGTAGGTCCAAAAAGGTCCATATGTAAGAGTTGTAAAGGAACAGAAATAGAATTTACAATTTTGGACTTATGAGAAGACTTATGTTGTTTACCTTTTAGGCATGCAACACAGTGATGATCACACATGAATTGTTTTTGTGGTAATCCAATTTCCAAATTCTTTCTTACTAAATTGTTCATGTTTTTAAAGTTTGTGTGACACATCCTTCTATGCCATAGTTCTGATTCAGTAGTGTTTGCCTTGGATATAAAGCAGTTGACCTCATTTGAAGAAATGAGTTCTCCCCCTATATCCAGGCAATACACATTGTTTCTCCTTGGAGTTCTCAAAACTACATATTTTTCATCTAAAACAAAGTCAGGAGAAAGAATGATGCACTCAATATCTGTAAAAATAATCTTGTTCTTTTTATCACATACTTGAGACACACTGACAAGATTGTATTTTAGCTCAACTACATAAAATACATCATCAAAAGTAATTTTATCATTAGTAACTGTACCTTTGCCTGTAATCTTACCTCCCTTTGGGTTCTCACCAAAGGCCACATATCCTCCATCAAATGACTTGAAATCCTTAAGAATTTGCAGATTTCCAGTCATGTGCCTTGAGCATCCACTATCAATATGCCATGTTCTACCTTCTTCAGGGATCTGAATGCTCTGCACAAGTAAGTAAAAGATTAGTTAAGTTTGGGAACCCAAGCTTTATATGTCTTGGGTTCATCCTTTGAAAAGTAAAATTTAGAAGATTTAATTTTGAATATTTTTGGTACCCATACCTGTTTAGTACTGGTGTTTTGTTTTACTACTGCCCTTTTGGGTTTGTTACTGGTGTCTGAGTTTACTACTAATGGACCAGTAGTATTTAGGTAATTACCATTTTTTGGATAACCAGTAGTGTTTTTAACATTTGGTTTGGCAGCAGTAGTGATTTTAAAATTAGGGTTTTTACCAGTAGTGTTTTGGTACTGGTACCCAACAGCATTGTAATTAGGGTTAGGATCAGTAGTAAACCTGTTAAAGTTTCTACTGGTGTTGGAAAATTTAAAATATTATTTATTTTGATTTGTTTTTCCATTATTTTTGAAATAATTGATGTTCTTTGGGCTTCCAACTCTTTTATTTTGCACAAACCTTGGTGCATTTCTTCCAAATTTTAGTGTTTCAGATTTTTGAGATTTTGTTTTATTTACTACTGATGGATCAGTAGTATCTTTAAACCTTTGTGTTTTTGCTTTTGCTTTAGAATTTTTAAATTCTTTGAACTCTTTGCAGTTAATTGGATTGAAGTGACAATCCTTTGCTAAATGGTTTACTTTGTTGCAAATAACACATCTTAATTTCGGATCCTTAGCACTTTTAGACTTTCTTTGTTCTAAGAGTTGATTCATGTTTCTTTCATTTCCCCTTCTTAAAATTTTTGGTATATTTTCAGCATCATATTTAGGAGAGTCATCTTGACTTTTTGCTGTGTGAAAACTTGTATCAATTGAGTTTGTAGTTTGATCATCATCAGATGTATCATTTGATTCAGATGTTTCATTACTAGTTTCACAGTTATTTGTCATTTTTAAATCATCTAAAATTCTTTCTGTGCTTGATTTAAGAGGAGGGATAAAATTAATTGGAGGTGGAACAGCATGATATCCCACTCCATGCACACTTTTTCAGTGGTTTGATTACTTGTTAATTCATTAACAATTTGAGAACTTCTTTCAAACTTTTTAATGGTTAGTTTGTTTTGTTCTAATTCCATTTGATATTCTTCTAGTTTGATCAAAGTTTCTTTTAATTTTAATTCAAGATGTTCTTTTTCATAAGTGGTTTGTAGCAATTCCTCTTTTATCTTTTGATCAGTTATTTTATAAATTTTAATTTGATTTTCAAGATCAGCTATACAACCATTATATTCAATTCTTCTATTTCTATTTAGAATCATCTCTTCAAGTGTTTCTTTATTAAGTTTTTCTAAATCTTTATATGCTTTAATGCATTCAGGAGTGCAAGATTTAGAATTTACCTTAGTGGGAGAATCAGTGAAAGCCATGAGAGCTTGATTCTGTGCATGTTCCTCTGCTTGAAAGCTCCAATCATAACCTTGTCCTTGTTGTGAAACAAGAGCAGTTGAGTTTGATCTTTTGTCTGGCTGAGGACATTCTTTAGCAAAGTGCCCAAGGTTATTACAGTTGTAACATTTGACTTTAGTTTTGTCAAATCCAGCCTTGTCACTTTTGTTGTAGTTCAGGTTTGTTCTACCAGTCCTCTTCAAGAACCTTTTGGTTCTTAGACTCAGCATGGCCATCTGCCACTTTAGATCCATCTCTTCAAGATCATCAGGATTCAATTGTTCCAAATCATCACTAATTAGTGCAGTATGCGCATGACTGGTGAAGAAGGATTCTCTTGCAGCATCTTCACAATCTGCAGCCTTTGCAGTTTCCTGACCTGTTCCTGTACTAGACACAAAAGCAGCATTGTTTGAAGATAAATTAGGAGTTTTAGAACTTACCTCAGATTCAAACACCCTTAGCTCATTGTACAATTCATCCAGCTCTTTTTCTTCCAAAGCATCACCTTGTCTATATATGACTGTGTACATAGACCATTCTTCTCCAAGAGATCTGAGAAACTTTCTATTGACATCATCATTGTCTGGTTTCACACCAACTTGATTCAATTCACCAATGAGTTTGTTGAACCTATCAGAGATTTGAGATAGGGTTTCATTCTTTTGGCCTTTGAAATTTTCAAAGTCCTGTTTTAGTACAGACTTCATGTTTCTTTTGGTGCTTTTGGTGCCAACGAATCTCTTTTCCAGTGCCTGCCACAACATCTTTGCATCATCATATTCAACAAAGAGATGTTGATAATCATTAGGAATGGCCAGTAGAAGAGTGCTTATAGCTTTGAGTTCAACTCCTCTGTCATTCTTCTCCTTTTCACACTTGAATTTGTCTACTTCAGTTGCAGAGCTTGTTGCTTGACTGTGAACGGTTTTGTTTCCTTCAACAACAACTTCCCACATGGAATAATCAGTAATAAGCATGTATTGCTTAATACGATTCTTCCACATTCCAAAGTTATTGGGAGTGAGTATTGGAATTTTATTTGCTTGAGTACTTTCATTGTTATCAGTCATGATTAACAATCTGTGTGTTTTAAAGATTAAAACTTTTTGTTGTTCTTACAATTCGTAAATCTAGAACCAATTAGCTCTGATACCACTTGTCAGGATCGAATAACCAAAACAAGTTATTGTCAACCCAGATCTACTAATAACAAGAAGTTGCAGCGGATCAACACTTGTATTAATATAATAAGAACAATAGAATACTGTATATTGAACGAACAATGAACAATAATATTAAGAACATAGTGATTCACAAAAAGCTTCAATGTATATTATTGATTAACAATACACACGTACGTTTACAATTCGTAAGGAACTACTTATAGCAGTCCTTGAAGCCTAACTATTTACCCTAGTTATTCTAGGACTTGATTTACATCGAATTATAAAAGATATACATTGAATAACATTCTATAACTAACTCTGCGAAGATCTCGGACTTGATTTGCTTCCAAATACACGTATCATTAGTAACTGCAATCACCAGTAGTAAATATGATGATCAGTAGTAAGTCCAAAACCAACGTCAGTAATAACTACTAATGATCAGTAGTAATCTTCAATATGTGCATGATCAGTAGTAAGTTAGTTATACTCATCACCAGTATCAACTCATCAGTATCAAGTGTTTATGCCCCATCAGTAGTAACCATAATCTTCTTCATCAGTAGTAACCATGATCAGTACTAACTGCAGCATCAGTAATAAGTTGAACTGTGATTTGTTCTAACAGTTAAAGTAGATAGTTAGTGAGTGTGGGTCCCACTATTTTTTGCCATTTATGGAAAGTGTAGCACTTATTTTGAATCACTCATTTATGGAAAGTCACTACAACAAAAACGGGTATTTGTGAAGGCGCAAAACTGTCCCAAATACTAAAAAAACCGTGCCAAATAGTATTTGGCACGGGGTTGGCACAGTTTTGCTCCGTCCTAAATATGAGGGTGCCAAATATATTTGGGTCGGCACAAAACCGTACCAAATAGTATTTGGCACGGTGTTTGGGACGGTTTAAAATTTTGTGCCATACAATAACTTTTTGGCACAGTTTACGAATTGTTGTGCCAAATGTGTAATTGGGACACCTATATTTACAAACCGTGCCAAAAGTACATTTGGCACGACTGGTTAGCAGCCGTGCCGAAAGAGTATGTGGCACCGTTGGTAATCTATGTGCCAAAAGGATATTTGGCACCAATTGAGAGTCACAGTCCCAAATATATATTTGGAACGGTTCGTAAAAGACGTGCCAATTAGATTGTGTCAAAAGTATTTGGCACGCTTCTTCTTCCCTGCCAAAATTAGCTGGCATATTTAGTACATTTTCTAAAATTAATTGGCATTTATACTATGAAATATCCATAAAATAAATTCAACTTGTAAAAAGAATATACAACATCCATTTTCATGCCAAAAAAATGTCAATCAACTAGATAGATTCAATAAAGCAAAACAATGTAAATTCAACATAATTATAGATACATGTTTTCTAAAATAAAGACGAAATCAACATTTGAATCCGATAACAAAATAGTGTTCTAAGAAATATGACTACCATCAAAACACAAGCAAGCCCAGTTCAATTCAACAATGTATTGGATCCCCTACATAAAATAAGATTCATGTATTAGTAATGTTAGAGAAACGGGTCAAATGGATTAAAAGTTATCTACAAATGTTTCTCAAACACTAAAAATGAAGCATGTCAAATGTGGTTGTGGCGCTTGCAGATAGTATAGATTTTTATGAAGAAATTTTCACTTACTTTATAAAATCATCTACACTCCTCTATATATAATCTTACCTTAACCTGGATTGGAAGGGGTTTGAACCTACAATATGAAACCATAAAACATTTCCTCACATATACCTGGAAGATGTATTATCCGAAGTTAATTATACACTACCAAAAATAACTAAAAGATGCGACTAACCTCTCTCACGCAGCCTTGCATTTGAGCTTTGGCCTTTACAACTATCAACATCTATTATGACAAAAAAAAAAAAAAAGTATATCTTATTATTATAATAACATACAATCTTAATCGAACATCTATGAAATAAAATAAAAGTATTACTCCCCCGTCCCACAAAAATGTTATCATTTATCTGCACAAGTTTTTAAGAGATAGTTAGTGGTGAGATTTTTTGATAATACTATTGGTTAAAAAAAGCTTAAATTGGAGAGAGAAACTGTTTTCATTGGTAGAATCATAGGTAATAATATTATTTTATTAAATGAGCCCCTCAAATTTGAGACATGAGAACTTTTTTGTGGGACAAAATATGAAAGAAAATTGAAATTTTTTTTGTAGGACAAAGGGAGTAATTCATAACAATAAAACATTACCCTAGTCCATTAATAGTGAAGAACCTTCAAACACCCACTAACGACTAATCCACTATGTGGCATATTGAGTTGGATGAATGTCACATTATTCTTTAGTATACCATTTCTGCATCTTTTAAATAGCTAGAAGTTCTTCGTTGGCTATTGTCACTGCAGGTCTTGCTTGAGGAACCCTAAATGCATATAAAATATAACCCCAACTTAAAACAAAATTGTGATGTGATTACACTAATAAACAAGATCGCGAGAGCCTTAAATTACACGAAATGTAAAATGTGGAGTCATAATGAACATTACCATTGTTTTACATCAGTAACAACATATGAAATAGAATTAACTAAGCTGCAAAATTCCGTTCAAAAAAACTAATCTGCAAAATGGTTGATAATAGTGCATTACCATGAAAAAGATGATATTTAACTAACTTGTTAGGAGGATCCGCCTTAGATAACACACACATCATATATGACATTGTCATAGCAGAAAAACTAGTCAAATAATCAAAAAATAGAGACTTTTGTACGGAAAGGAAATAACTATGAACAGAAGTAATTGCCTGAGATTCGAGGAAATTGCCGGAAAGTCTAGCGCCGCCGGGTGACAAAGACGCTCGATGATATGGTTCATCTCCGCATCCAAATGACTATAAATCCGTTGCCACCATTTTCAAGAAGAACATTCTGATTGCAATTTGCAGTTTGACGTTAGGGTTAAGAGTTTTAAAGAGGATGAGATTGACGGTTTGGGAACGGTTTACAGAAGGGATTAGGGTAAATATTCGGTTTGTGGGCAATGAAAAAGAAACGGAGGAAGAGAAACAAATTAGAGGGAACCAAATTTATTTAAATTAATTTACTTTTGCGCAAGGTTCTAAAAAACGCGCCATGACGGCGCCAAGGCGTGAGGCTCGGCGTCACCGTTACGAAACAGACCATGGCGCTTAGGCTAGGCTAGGCGTGAGATAAGGCGTGATAAAGCACGATAAGGCGCGCCTTATGACGAGTTATTTGTAAGGCGGCTGAAAAAATTAAATTTTTTTAAAAAAAAATGATAACATATTTAATTATAAATTTGGATGTAACATTTTTTGTAAGCTTTATATATGAATTGTTATATAAATCAACATATCTATACTTTTTATTTAATTTGATATACGTATGTATATAAATTATATAAAAAATTTGCCGCCTTAAGTCACGCATTGAAAAACGCCATGACCCGCCATGGCTCGCCTTGGCTGAGGCTTGATGGTGTCGTCACGCCACGCCTTACACTTTCTAGAACCTTGCTTTTGCGCATGTCATTTCAAGTTTAAATTTTAATATTTTTAATTAAGAAAAAAATTAATATATTCAATAAAAATATCTTAAACGAGTTGTTAGGTCGGCTTATGTCTCTTATCGGGCCAGATCAGTCGGGTTTGAGTTAAAATCCTTATCTGAAATCTGGCACAATATAGGTTCATGTAATAATCGTTTACTCTAATAAGAACATGTAAACACATAAAATGGATATAAAAGTCATTCACTCTAATAAAATTAATTATAGAATAATAATATATAATCTTTTGGCACAACTTTTAAACCCCGTCTCAAATACTTGATTATTTGGCATGCTTGTCTACACAAATTGACAAATACTTAGATATTCGGCACAATATTTCATATCCGTCCCAAATACTTGATTATTTGGCACACATTTATACAGGATGTGCCCAATAATTAATTATTTAGCATGGCATTTAGTATCCGTCGCAAATACGTTATTAATTTGCATAACTTTTTACAAATTGTGCCAAATACTTCATTATTTGGTACAACGTTTTAAATCTGTACCAAATACATAGTTATTTGGCACCTCTTTTTAAATGTGTGCCAAAAACTTATTTATTTGGGACCACGTTTGGAAACGGTGCCAAATACGTCCGTTTTTGGCACCATATTTTTAAACCGTTCCAAATAATTCGTTATTTGGCACGGTGATATAAAATGAGCCAAATAACCGTATTTGGCACTGTTTTTTTCCTCTTCCAAAAAAGTTGGTGCCAAAAAGCCCTTTTTCTTGTAGTGAGTGTAGCACTTATTTTGAATCGGAGGAAGTATAATCAAAATATAACAAATCAAATTTACTTTACTATTTATCAATAAATGTACATCTTTACACTGCAGCAATACAGGTATTTAAATAATATCAAGTTTTTCTTTATTGATAACAAAATTTAATAAGAAGAATTATACAATTTCTATTTTATACTTTTCTATCAAACCTATACTCATTTGTAAACACATAGAAACCAAATGCCACCTTATGTCTTTTGGGTATAATATTCAACTGATTGGTGGGTAATCCATGGATTAAAAGATGTTTATACTAAAAAAGAAGATGATGGCTGCAGCAATACGATGGATTACCCAACATAGGTGGCATTTGGGTAATATAGTATTCAAATTATCGAGAATACGAATTTATAATTGTACGAATATTATTAGACATTGTTTTGAGTATCATATAAAAGTCCCCCGCGGAAACGCACGGGTAAACACCCGTTAGTTTATATAACATTTACCATCACGTGAACAGTGATTTTTTGTCTTTTAGTGAATTTTTTGTATATATTATTTTAATGTTAACCAATTTAGACAACAAACTTAGGCCTCTCTCAACCGTAACACGTCACTAAGCCCATCACTAAACACATCCCTACTGACGGGTTACTGACGAGGTCGTGCCAACAGCAACACATCACTAACCCATCACTAACCCATCCCCACTTAAAAAATATTAAAATATACCCCAAACACCCCACCAATCCCCATACACACCCCACTGACGCACACTCTTCACGTCCTCACAAGGACGGATTCCTACCGACGGGTTCTACCGATGTGGTGGTGCCAACCGTGACGGGTTTGTGTCGGCTTGTGATGGGCTTGTGACGAATGGTTGGCAGCACTCTTACTCCTAGCCAACGTGGTAGAGTGCGGAGTATGTTTCCTGGGTTACCAGGGTCCAATCCCTGTTTGCTACGTAAGCTTTTAATAGTTTTTAACTCAATTAAATATGCATAGAAACACCCACGTGGCAATATGACACGCATCAACACATAGTTGTTTTTTATCTTCTTTTTATCCATCTCTTTTTTTTTTTCTTTTTTTATTATATATATTAGGCTTTTTTTTTTTTACTTTTTCTTTGTCAAAATTTTTTTTTATCATTTTTACTTTTAGGTTTTAAATACTTATATTTTAAGTTTCTTTTTTCAATATATTGTATTTTTGTCCAATAATTATAATTTCAAATTCTTAATATAGTACTTCCTCCGATTCAAAATAAGTGATACACTTTCCTTTTTGGGGTGATTCAAAATAAGTGATACACTTTGAAAAGTTTCCTTATTTGGCAAAAAAAATGGGACCCACACCCACTAACTATCTACTTTAACAAAATGAAATGACCCCTTTACCCTTACTTTTTTACTTTTAAACATCATTAACCTTACTTTATTCAAAAGGTGTGGGACCCTTTCCCCACTAACCATCCAATTAATCTAATTTAATTATCATTATAATCTTTTACCTCAAAAACCGTGAAACACCAAGTGTATCACTTATTTTGAATCGGAAGAAGTATTACCAACTTGATTTTACAGCACAATTTATTAAAATTATTCATATTATTGACAATTCAAATTTTTTTGGTACGAATATCAATAAATATTAGTTTGGGTATTATATGAAAATCGCCTGCGGCATCACACGGGTGAACATCTACTAGTTCATATTAAGTGATACAATATATTATTAATTTTATTGTTATCTAGGTAAAATATTATACTCCGTAATAAGTATTAAATTAAACTAAATTGAATAC
This sequence comes from Calendula officinalis, assembly GCA_963853835.1. Taxonomy (NCBI): domain Eukaryota; kingdom Viridiplantae; phylum Streptophyta; class Magnoliopsida; order Asterales; family Asteraceae; genus Calendula; species Calendula officinalis. The sequence goes on along the minus strand of OY970829.1, from coordinate 66,735,231 downwards.
CTTTTAGATAAAATAAAAATAATGATATTTAAAAGTTAAAATAAAAAATTAAATAGATAATATTACTATATTAAAACATGTGATTATTTTTAAACCACATCTTTAAGATATTACAACAATAGTTGCATCATATAGTTGTACAATATTAATATGCAGAAATATTTATACTGTGATATATTATATAAGCATCAAAATTTATAGTACATAAATTAATTCTCTATTAAAACAGAAAGTTAGGTGTTGTTTGATAGGATCAAAATGATTAAGCGCTGAATGACTCAACGGTCTGAATGATTAAGAGGTTTTGTATAAAACTTGTTTTAAATGTAAGAAATTTTTTTATAAGATTTCTAACTGCTTAATGATTCAGCATATGTTATATGGAAGAATGATTCAACAGCTTTTTGCTATCTCATTCAGCATATACTTCATTAAGAGGCTCTAAACAAACGCACTAAATGCTGAATGGTTCAACATTAAACGCTGAATGATTCCATTAAGCTGCAAACAAACACTACCTTACTAAAGTGGTGAGGAATTATATCATTTTAGTAAACAAATTTACTCCGAATATATGGAACAACGAAAAAAATCAAACAAAAATATTAATGGAGGAAAGAGGAAACGAGAGATGGAGCGCTGCGATCGCCAATCTCTCCGAGATATCCAACAATCTTGATTCACTCGAAAACTTACTCATCAAGAAAGCTGTTTACGTCGATGAAGACACCTTCAACAAAGCATCCTTAACCTCCGATCAAGCTCGTACAATCAAGGTTTCTTTCTGTTTCTGTAAAATCGTTCAACAGGTTTTTTAATAAGTAGTTTGTTAAATTTCAAAGCAAACTGCATTCGGTGTGGCGATGGTTTAATTGAACTGAATTGATTGAGCTTCGTTTTACTTTTATACAAGTTTGATTGACCTAATTTGGCGTGCAATGTATGCTTGGATCGAATTGATAAAGGCTATCCCAAACAGGTATTATGTGATTACAAAATAGCTGTTTTACTTTGTGCATTTTGTAGCTGATGATATCATAAACTGGATGCTTTTACATATGATTCACATCATTTTTCTGCTCCTTGGAATGTATATTCATTCAAAAGTAGAGATACAGTCGGACTTCTATTGAAGTTCTTCAGTTCAAATATAGATCTAGATTGACTCTAAACTTGTGAGAGCGATGGAGTAGTATGTTGAGTACTGCTTTATAGATTTTACAATTCCATCTGTAAATTTTAAAAACAAGAATTCAATTTATTTTAAAAAGTCAAAGCATGTTTTTTGCTGGAGAATTAAATGATTATGTGATATTATTGTAGTGTATAGCTTTCTGTAATTCCACCTGTCTGATGATTAGAGTCTTTACCTGACATTTGATCATCAAAATAATCACTTTTCAACTCTTAGATGTTTACTTATTTCATTAGTGCAAATTAACTATAATAAAAAGCACTGCCAACAGGAATTTTAATGGCTATAAACACATTTTTTTTTTCTATGTGAGGTTGTTACTCAACAACTTTTTTTAAATAAGTATTTTTGGGTGCAGGTTCTTGAACAAAGGGTAGAAACTTTAGAAAGAGAACTGGATGCTGCTATTTCAGCAGCAGCCCGTGCCCGTACAGAAAAACGAGAGGCTGAAGCAGCACAAAAAACTGCTGAATTAAGAGCACAAGAAATCACTAAGGAGTTAGAAAACACCACAAGTATGAATCTTTCCTTTTATGGCTTACATATTTAGTTATAATCTTTCATTTTGTGTAAAAATAACAAATACTAAAAATGAAAATCTGTAGCGCATAGCTGTTTTTCTTTTAACCAATCTTTTTAAGGTTTGCCCATTTGAGCCGTTTGGTAAATAATAACCCAAATCAAGGTAAACGGGTTGTAATTACTCCTCTTTGAATGATGTGAGATTAACTTTTTCTTATTTGATTACAGAAGTGTTTGAACTTCATATGGAAGAATTGAGGGCAAAACAAGACGAGATTTCAAAACGGGATAATGAGATTAAACTTCTAGAAGCTATAATTCAGACACTTGGAGGAAAAGAATCAGTTCAGCTCTTGTGAGTTTAATCATTTTTCTACCATTTTATTGTAAAACCAAACACTCTTAAATTGGCATCCTATCCTAGTACATATCAACCATATTTTCCTTCACTTATTTCAAGACATAATTTTTTTTAAAGCATGATGTCAAAGACATAAGCAGACGGTTTATATGATAAGGTTTGAAATTTTCTGCATATTAATATGTCCCAAAAAAATCATTATTTTGATAGTTGATACTTGATTTCTGTAATTATGAAAATTGAGAAGGTTTGGTTCCTTTAGTGTGATGCATGTTGATCTTAAAATACTAATTTCTTGCTAATTATGAGGATAATAAAACATAGATATCAAATCGGCTGATATTAGTTCCAGTTCTACAGTTTTCTTAACCGGTTCTGGGTTTTCGATTCATATTTTTTTTTTAGTTTGGTGTATTTGAAATCCTAATAGACAAGCCTAGCTTTTAGCTTTTAAAGTATTGGTCCTAAACCCTAGACAAAATAAAATAAAAGGTAATTGTATTTAAACTTGAACAATTAATGTTAAAGGTAATGTACTCGTATTGCCTTCAATTATGATCCAAACCCAACCCAAGATGATCACAAGACAAGTCAACTCAAGAGTATAATTCTCTTGTGTTCTTTTTCAATTGTAATGGGTTTTGGCAATACCAGAAACTTGCTTTTGCTAGCTTGATTATGTCCGGTTTTATGGTTTTAACCTGAGTTTTTGTGTTAAATACATTTAAATAAACAATAGGGTTGAGATCCTCCAACTATGATACTCTCATGTTGAGCCAATTAGAATGAAAGTGGCTATTCTTATTAAACTGAGCACATATTAGTGGTGTATTATGTCTAAAACTAATGGTGATGACCAACCATAACAGTTGAATCTCGTATATAGGAAAGAAATGGCTAAGTATTCGCCAAACCCACATTATGGGTTCCAAGATGATTCTAGAATGATTATAAGGCAAACGAACAAAAGGCGGGGTCACGGGGCTGCACCCCTGGTGACAAATTTAACATAAGGGATTGTATTGGCAGCTAGCTGGTCAGATGTAACAGTGACCAACTGCTTAACAACTAATAATTACTTAAAATCTGATAGTTGCTCCTAACTTCTTAGAACTGCCTTAGTTTCGTTTATAAAACAGAAGCAATATACCATTGAATAGACGAAAACACACACTTCGAATATAAATTCTCTCATTATCATCTAACATTAATTAGAAATTGTGTTTAATTTCTAGTTTGATTTTTCAGGAATTATCCATATAGATAATAATTTCGTGAACTTATAGATAAGGATGAAATATGTAATTCAAAAAATGTTAATCACGATTCCTGTTTTCAATCCAAGTTTTAGAAACGACGCGTATTTCCAACAGATAATAATGCACGAAAAGGAGACATCTTATTAATATGCAGGACAAAATTTGATTGTTTTTTCTTAGATATGTCAAAATCAAAATGCTCTCCTCGTACACAAAACATATATTATTATGTAAAGTAGTATCAACACTATCCTAATTAATCACGGTATTTGAAAAATATCCCGTACAGTTTTCTAGTATAAAGCTTTCTAAAGAAGAAACATTATAATTTTAGATCCCAAAACGAAAATGTCATTAAAGATCGTTTTAAAAGACATTTGATAAGATCATGTGAGAATTTAAAAATCGGCGAGGACCGCGAATATAAGTTTCAACCAATCGTTTATGAAATATTGAATCATTACAAAAAATATTGGATCTTTATATTTTCTTAATCAGGAGAAATTGAATTATTATTTGAATATATGGATCATTATCAGTCCCAACGGATATTTCAATAATTTCTAACATGATATCATATTTTTTCTCTCGAAATCCTAATCTTACTGGGAAACCGTTGTCTACCACCACGATCGCTGAGATTTCATAGTTATGTAAAGAAACGTAGTAAGTAATGTCAATATTTGTTTAAAGATAAGTATATTACAAATAGATAAAAAATATTACATACGTCAATTTTTATTGGGCAAAAATGGCTACTACTAGAAGTAGACCAAACCCTAAAAACTCTCAACGTGGTCCAATTTTACCATCTAATTGATGTGAGTTCTATTATGAGGTGTCTTCCACCATGTGACCATTTATACAAATTTTCTTCAATAACCGGCATAAAATAATTCTATCTTTGGAGAGTTTTATTTAATAATTCTAAGTCCAGATTTATTTAACAGGGTTGAGAATTTGAGATGTATGGTCCATCCCATTCTTTATTAAGAGTTAATAATAGGTAACTGTGTAATGTGGCAGTGAGTACCTATATAATTATATTTTGCAGTAAGTAAAAATTAGTCGGTTACATGTTTTTTCTAATGATTATTATATAAATAAATGATAATTTAAATTATGAGAAACATATATATTTCTAAATGATGTCCTTAAACCCGGTGCGTAGAGTGTGTTGTTAATGTATTAATTAAAGTGGAAAGATTAATGTGAAGGAGTGATATACTGGTATATAGTAAGTAATAACATATTAAAAGTCATCTAACCAAGTAAACAAACACTATGTAAAGAACAAATTATGAGAAAACGAATGAATTAGATATGAGGTTGTAGAATTTATCCGCTTTTCTTAGTGAATATAAAGACAACATTCACGAAGTGATTACTCAAAATTTCATATATTAGACGAGTTTTAAAAAAATATTTCCATTTATGACGGAATCTCTTGGGTGGTTGAGTTTGTGCTCATGATGTAAACGATCTGACCGTTTTCGTAGTTGTTTCTGAATCTTCATCTAACTATTTAGTAAATATTTATTCAGTAAAGGATAAGCCAATCACCTATAGAAAATTATTCGAAAAGACCAGAACTAATATCATTAAGCTATCACAAAACAAAATTGAATCTATAACTTTAAAACCATAATTTGTGAAATGGCGAATCATATACAAGGGCAACCTGTAGGTGGTTGGAGTGTGACACGTGTTTTCATATGAATGGATAAAAATACAATTGCAAGACCACGACCCGTCTGAGAGTACCCGAACGGTTGATGTGGGCCAAAAAAAGGTACACTCCCTTTATGGTAACGCAATAGAGACCTCAATAACCTTGTTCCCCCTTGTTTGTCGTGAATTACCAAAATTACCCTTTGAAAACCTAAAATGACTAGTCACAACGAATTTGCTATACTCCGTTTGTTTTGGGTTATTGCAAGGTAATATCGTAGATAATGTTTAGTATTACTAGAGTTAGGTAATATTAGTGTATACTCCTTATAAGGAAATTATAACAACTATATTCATTTATTTCAAAGAATTGATGTTTGAGGGGTAAGATGTAGACAGTCGTATCTATATCCCAAAGCAGAGAGACTCCTTTTAAGAGATGTCTCCGGGTAAAGTACGAATGAAAGAATAAGAGTATCATAAAAAAAATATTTAGTGTAAAAATCTACCTTTGGTTCTCTGTTTACTCTGTGATTAATGTTTATATTATGTAAACTTACGTAGTATTTAAGGTAAATGAGAGTTGTGTATCTAAGAAAATTATAGATTAAAAGTGCCGGGTTTTATACTTTTATAGCAATGCCATTTACTAACTTGGATAATGTTGAAATTATCTATGTTATTATTTAATAATACGAATATAATTTGTTGAATTAACTTATTACTTATAATCATTTAAAAGATGACACCATTGAAAATGTTAAATTTTCTTTTCCCTTAATTGTATGCTTAAATTATTCATATTTATCCTTATTGATCATTTGATTGTAGTGATTAGGGATGACACGGATAATCCTGTTAAAAATTTTTAGATTTATTTTATTAGTGTATGTAACACACCTGAAAAAAAATATGTACAACCTGTGACATCACACAATTTTTTTTTTGGATCCGCAACTAATAGTGATGTCGCATTTTGTAAACATAAATGACATTTAACCATTTCATCACATCATTATAGAAGGTAAATAATTCATCTCGAAAGGGAGGTCATATTAGTCACTAAGAAAATCATCTTAAATGTGTTAACTAGATATTTAACCCTGACAAATCGAAAAGAATAGAAAACTTGTCATTTTAGTGTTTAATACAACAACCATAATTGTGAACGTAGTTATCTAGTCGTCGCTAGGGATGGCAATGATCATCTCATCTGATGATCATCCACCCGATCCGATCCACTAGTGGTGGATATGAATGAAGTTAAATGGGTGAATATCAGATGTGGAGCGGATATGGATGTTTATTGGAGTGGATATGGATGATGATTTTCAATCCATGGATGAATCCACTTAACCCGAAATTAACTTTATTTATATTACAATTTCACATAGTTAATAATATATGTCTACACATCTTTGATTCAATAAAATTTATACATAACATAACATTGAAAATAACTAAATCTGTAAACATTACAAATCATACTCTAGGCTTTTATATATATTAAGTTACGTTTTTATTTGTATCTATCAGTATTTGGGGATTAGTTACAAACTATAATCAATGCCTCGATGCATCAAATGTATATTCTTAATTATGTTTTCGTTTGTATATTCTTTTTGGAAGAAACTATAAACATATTCAACAAAAATTGCAAATTTATTAATAAAACTATCGTACTTAAGAAAATAAATTTTTTTTGACATCCAACGGATACCCATTTACCCGCTATAATCCGATGGATATGAATATGGATATGGATATGGATGGATGAAATGATTTTAAATGGATATGGATATGGACGACGTAAATTTAAATGGATATGAATGTGGATATCGCATCATCCGGTCCACATCCGATCCATTACCATCCCTAGTCATCGCTTAGTGATAAGGGCATTTTGAAAATATCATGATAAGGATTATATCGTGTACATTATAAATAAAGGTCAAATGCTTTAAGAGAACTTATCATAAACAAGAATACCATTTAAAAAACGATAAAAAGAATGTTTGAAACGAAATTCACGTCTAATAAAATAAAGTATACAAATAAAAACCTTAATTTGTCATATAAAGACGGTTTTGGCCTTTGGATTTCAATTCTTTTAATAAATGGTATAAAAAATTCAAAAACATTCTCAATGGACAAGTGTTTTTATGAGATTTTTTGCTGATTTTTCACTCTCCCTCACTATATATGTGTATTCTAGAGAGAGAAAGCAATGAAGAGAGATGAGTGAGAGTCTGTTCCTCATTCCAGTAAGCCATTGTGTACACTACCATCACCTATACATACACTCTGTATAAAATCCTTCGTCTTTGCATGTTTCACCAAACTCAATCCCAAATATCAAATTTTCCCAAAAACCCAAATCATATAATGATCCCAATTAAAAACCCACATCTTCCATCTGATTCTTGATTGTTTCCAGCCAAACCCAGATGAAAAAAAATGGTAATTTGTTATGGGTTTTCCATTTCTAGTATTTCTTGATCATTTTCTTGATGTGGGTGCCTTAAATTTCTAGTTTTTTATTTCCTTTTTTGTTGTTTTCAAGATTTCTTGATTTCCCTGTTTTTTGTTTTGTTGTTGTACGCTTTCATTTTGTTTACTGTCTGTCTTATTAATGATGGTTGAAAGAGTTGGGATTATTGAAAACATGAAAGAAGATGAAGAACTTGAAATGTTGTTGGGTGAGATCCCTCATGCAACATCACTTTCCCTTCACCATCATCATCATCATCCATCATCATACAACAATGGGCATCATCATAACCATCATTATCATCATGTTGTAAATGCCTCTATTGTTCCCTCAAGAATGAACAGAATGATGTATGGTATGTATGATGATGATGATAATTCATCATCATGTAGTTACAATCAAAATGTATGTATGTCCCCTACTACTAATGGTCATCATCTATCCCCACATGATCCCATACCAAAACCCCACATCATTCCAAGAAACCCTTGTTCACCGGAATCATTTGATGAAAATTTGATCGATCAACTTGGTAAAATGTGTATCAATCAAGATCAAAACGAGAGTTTACTTCGATTTGGGAATTCTGATTTTCTTGCAGCTAACCCACATTTTTCAAGAACGAACATGAATTTCGACAGTGTAATGAATCCAGCATTATTCGATTTTCAGCAAAATTATCAACAACCTGATAATTTGTTATTCCAATCAAATTTCGATAAAAGTGTGTTAGATTACTGTTATCAATGGGGCATTCCACCTCACATTGGAACAAACTCACTAAACCAAAGAGGTCTAACACAAAATGTACCTTGTTTGACCCGGTCAAAGGCTAAGAACAACCCGAACCGGGTCCATATTGCAGCTGGCGGTTCATCGAACATTAGAACCACTCGTTCGGGCCCTAGGCTCGGGCTCGGGCCCGAGTGTTTAGCTGCTAGTGAGGATAGTTTAATAATTCAAGGTGAAGATTTAAGTCGGGTTAGAAAACGGTGTGAAAACGGTGAAACTAAACTTCATTTACCTTGTTCTTCTGATTTAACGGGAGCTAAACGGTACATTTTAGTGATGGCTAAAGATCAACACGGGTGTCGGGTTTTACAAAAGATATTTGATGATGGAAATCCAGAACATGTAGAAATTGTGTATAATGAAATCATAGGGCATGTTGTGGAGCTTATGATCAACCCATTTGGGAATTACCTTATGCAGAAGCTTCTAGAAGTCTGTAATGAAGAACAAAGAATGCATATTTTGATCACAATTACTCCACAACTTGTTCAAATTTCTTTGAATACTCATGGGTAACTGTAACTCAATCTACTTAATTTTGTGCTTTTAATGTTAAAAATAATTAAAAATATTATTTAATTTAATTTTGTAGAACTCGGGTGGTACAGAAGCTTATTGAGACTTTAAAGAGTAAGCAGCAAATTAAAGTTGTAATTTCTGCACTTGAACCGGGTTTTCTTGCTCTTATAAAGGATCTTAATGGTAATCATGTTATTCAACGTTGCTTGCAGTGTCTCAACAATCAAGATAATAAGGTTTGGGTTTATTAAGATTGACCCGTTTCACACCCGAATTGACCCGTTTCTGTATACGGGTCAAAATTGTATCAAACTCAATCATTTTTACATTAATTTCAGTTCATCTTTGAATCTGCTGCAAAATTCTGTGTTGAAATTGCCACCCATCAACACGGTTGTTGTGTGTTGCAAAGATGCATCAATCACTCTACTGGCGAACATCGTGAAAATTTAGTGTCAGAAATTTCAAAAAATGGTCTGCTTTTAGCGCAAGATGCATTCGGGTAAATTAATTTTATTATAATTATTATTATTATTATTTTGATTAAATTAATTTACATTGTGTTATGCAGAAACTATGTTGTACAGTACGTTATTGAGTTGCAGATTCCCTCAGCTGTGACCAAACTGACCTCACAATTTGAGGGTAATTATGTGCACCTGGCGACCCAAAAATTCAGCAGCCATGTGGTTGAGAAATGTTTAGCTGTATTGGATGGTCAAATCAGGTCAACCATCATCCGTGAGCTCATCTCAGCCATTCATTTTGAACAGCTGCTTCAAGATCCACACGCCAATTATGTTGTTCAAACCGCTCTTCGTGTCGCTCAGGTTTGTGATCTTTCACTTAATTTGTGTTTTATTCATTATTGTAGAGGTGGCAATATAGGCAGGTCGGGCCAAATGGATAATTTTTTGGTACAGAGTCAAAATGGGTCGACCCGGAATGATGTTTCGTCCATTTTCTAAAAGAATTTCTTATAAATAATTAGTTAATAATAATTCATGCACCCGTGTGGTTATGCTTACGAAACATTACTAATTTACTATCACAATAATGTTATTATATATATAGACAATTTATTTTACCATTTGATCCATGAGAGAAAAATTGACCCAAATTGACCCATTGGTGTGCAGGGCCCGCTTCATAAGTCGTTGGTGAATGTGATTGAATCCCACAAGGCAATATCACGAAGCAGCCCGTATTCAAAGAGGATTTTCTCACACAAGCTTTTAAAAAGGTGAATGGATGTATCATCATAATTAATGTTGTTTCATATGTTTGTGTAGCAAATGCTGATTTTGTGAAAATGGTGTGTTTGGAGTCAAGATAGAAAGGGAAAGCAAGTTTTGGGTTAAAGTTGATGTAATTTCTTTTATGTTGTCTATGTAACTTTTGGATGTTAACTCATCGTTTTTGGAGCTCTTTTTTCCTTGATATTTTTCATTATTTGAACACCATTTGAACTAGGGGTGACCTTGGTACCATACCGCGTAAAAGGCCAAATGTTAATACAGAATGCTGATTTTATTTTTGATCAAAAGTGGGTACTGATACAATACCATGTACCGAAAAAGGCCAAATGTAAATACCGAATATATGCATACAGTTGGTACCTGTTCAGTAATGTTCATCCTTAGTCTTTCAAAAAAAAAAAAAAAAAAAAAAAAAAAAAAAAAACCGTAAACTAATGGAACTATTATTTACTTTTCATTTTACCCATAAAAAAGGACAAGCTAATCAGGCAGCCATATCCACTTCTTGCCCATTCGAAAATGACATTTGAAAACAAAATGTAAATGAAAAGTACTTATTGTTGATATGTTTGTTTGACCTTATAAGACATTATGGGCAATTAAGAGCTTATTTGTGAAAAGCAAACAGCCCATATAGATTTATACAATGACCAAAGGTTTCTTAGAATGATAACAATCCTCAATTTATATAAAATATTTATTTTTATTTCTTCATATTATTTATAATATCATTGAAACTATTGTTATAGCGCGCTATCTAGTATTGTTATAATTATTAAGTTTTTATTTAAGCGATCAAAAGTTTGTATGGTAAAATCAATGTTTTATCGACCCCTCGGATGAATATGGTGTCTGTCGGATGTAGCCGGGTCAATATGTAAGATGCGAGTCGGATTGCATCGTTGGGTTTTTGACCGAATCGGACCCAAAAAATTGGATCAGGCTGGATTTTTTATATTTTTCTAAGTGTTAACCTAATTGTATTTGACAATTAGGTGTGTCATGAAACGTTTTAACCTAATATTACATTCGTGAATCGTCACCTTCCTTATTTCTCTATCTTTAAGATTGATTATCATCATAATCAGTATTTTTCTGAATTTTGATTACTTACAAAAAAAACTATAAGTACTTATAAAATTCAATCGGTCCGACTGATTGACTGTTTTTAAGATATCGACGGTCCAATTCAGGTTTTAAAACATTGATTAAAACTTTGATTAACGAAGTTAAAGGTTGAGAATTTTCACTTTGCCTAGACAAATATATGCTCTTCATACCCACCCGAGCAATCAATCCTTAGTCGGCACAAACAATTTTAATCATCGAGTAGTTGAGTTATTGGGCAGTACACTAGCTCTTTGTTGCAATTCAATCATACATTGAGTTAATTATGGATCTTAATTTAAGCTTGTTGATTAGCAATTATTAATTGTAAATACATATCATAATAAGTTTTATAATAAACTTAAAAAATTAACAAAACTAGAAAATAAATTTTATTACTAACTTAAATCAATCTCACTATACGGAATAACTATGACGTGTCAACGTTATAGTCAATTTTATATAGTTTAATAATAAACTTTAAATATTAACAAATTAAGAAAATATAATTATATTTCTTTTCGAACGGTTTTTTAATGTCTATCAAGCTCAGTTTATGGAAATCACTATACGTGTCTACATTTTCGTTTTTAATATTCACAGAAAGATAAACAATTCGGAATACAAAAAAAAGTCGGCAAGCACTACCAAATTAATCATACAAAAAGGTATAATTAAGTTTCACGGAATCATTTTAAGCCCACGCCATTAGTTTAATTAAGTAGTTAATAATTGCTTCTTAAAAAACAGAAGTTAAGAGCATCTCAATTTTCAAAAGCTTATTACTATTTTAATAAGCCTTTGAAAGACTTTTTACCATTGGAATGCCTAGCTTTTTGAAAAGCTTATTGCAAAGATTTATTCTCTACTAACCTTTTAACCATCTTTTAATGTTTGTCATTTTTAGCCCCTTAATAATAATAATATTTCAATTTAAACCTTAAATTTACTTTATATAAATTCTTTATTATGTTTTTATTACTTAATAAATAAATTATATAATATTTAATGTCAATTAGTATAATATTTTTGTATTAGACATTTTAAAATATATAATATTTAGTAAGATGTCAAAAAAATTATCAAATTATATATATGGGTATTTATAAAACATTTGAGATAGATAAAGGTAGATTAGAAATATTATAAAAGAATAAGCTTTTGGAGAGGTTAACCATTGGAGATGTCATTTATGAATTTTTTTTTTGTTAGTAGAATATTGATGTGGCAAAACTAATAAGTTTTTATGAGGTTAACCATTGGAATACTCTAATGACGCACGTGTCGGGCCATGTCTGTGCATGGCAACTACAATATGCTTACGTGGACCAATAATATCTTGTTAACAGATCGTATAGTCTTCCGTTTCTCTCGTCCATGAATTGCAAGATACTAAAAAATACTCTCTCTCCTCTCGCGTCCCATTTTGATTTCCATTCCACGTGGCACGCGTTCGTTACCCCTAACTTTTCCCCCAATTTTTTATTTTTATTTTATTTAGAGCGCACAAAGTCTCTCTCTTCTCTCTCTGTCTCACACACAAACACACATACACTCTCTCTGTCCGAAGCTATTGGTAGAGCATACGAGATTTGTTCCCGTCTAAACGCGTCTGTAAGAAATTAGGGTTTACTATAAGCAATTATTGAGTTTTGTGGCGAAATTTGGTGGAGATTTCAGAAGTTGTTAATTTCGGCTTTTCCGGTGAGTATTTTCTGCTAGATCTTACTTTAATTGGCGATTTGTTGTTATTTGAAGTTTATTTGTGATTTTGATGAGTAATGAGCTTTTATTGTTCGCAAATTTCTTTTGATTCCATAGTTGTTTGGTTGCTGTGAAGGAGAGTTGTTGTGAAGTTTGACTCTAGAATTATTTGTTTAATTTGATTGGTGATTGAAATTATTTCTGTGGAATGCAAATTTGAATTATGTTTTTAGTTGTAATCCGTTCTTTTATGATGTTCTGTGATTTGATTCCCTGGATATAGGTGTAGAAAAATAAATATCTTCAGTGGATTTGTTTATTTCTCTGCTTCATTTCATTTTGATTGAATATTACCACTGATTTCTATAACATGGATCTGTTTTGGTATGTATACATTTAAGGTTAAGTCTCTGTTCCCCGAACAATTGAAAACTATTGAAATGATTGCTCGATTTTAATCATTGTTACTGAGCATAGGATAATAGTCTTGTAGAGTTTTTATTCGTTCCTTTTAAAGTATAAATCGGTTTAATGCAAAATAACATGAATATTGTAATTGAGGTCTAACATTATTTCCTTTTCTTCTTTTCTTGATTTGTTCGACTGAGGTAAAGTGAGGCCTTCTTTTTGGTATATTTAACTTTGCTTAATTATGAGTGCTGGATAGAAGAATTTAAAGGAATGTCAAGCGACTTGTCTATGTATGAGGTATGATATTCAATTTCATCAATGCTTTCTCTTAGTATAATTTAAGGGTATCAACAATTAATTATTCTAAAGTTAGGTAACATTTATTGTCATGTTTAAACCTAATTTTGTAATTGGTGTTGCAGCTCGAAGATATTATCTGGGATGACTTTGACCGAGGTGATGACCATATAGTACCACACCGTACTAATCCTCGGACTAATAGAAATTCATTTGAAGGCGACAGCTGTAAAATACCTCGGTTTGAAACAACTGTTTTGAGTAACACTGATGCTTCAAATACTATTTCTCATAAAAAGGCAGAAAATAAGAAAAAGAAAATGATGGAAAAAGATTCATTCGATGGTTCATGTGATGGTGAGATTGTAAAAGACATGCCTAATTTAGCATCTGATGACACCAAAATGTCAAATAATTTCTTCAATAATTCATACAGTTGCCCACTATCTCAAGAAGGAGATGTTTGTTTTGTTGACAATAACTGTAATAATAAGGAATCAGGTGATCTTATGTACTATGGTTGGTCTGATATTGGAAACTTTGAAGATGTGGACAAAATGTTAAGGTAAACCTAGTAGCTTATTCCTTTATTACAAATAATAAAGTTTTTTTTTAACATTATAATTTATTTTCCATATGCAGAAGTTGTGATTCATCATTTGGTCTAGGTATAACTGACAATGATAGTTGGTTTACATCAGATCGTATTGAGGGTAATGAAGAAACATTAAAAATGGATTTTAAATTCCCAAGTTCTGAACCAAGTGGATTGAAAGATATATTACCGGATCTTAAATCTGGTACTCCAGAATCAAATTCAAATGATAATAGGTCTAGTTGTATTTCTGAAAGCAATAATGAAATTAGTTTCAAAGTTCAGGTTAGTCCAGTTTTCTTTTTGAAAATTTTGAGTGATCTCAATTATGGTAATAAATAAGTAATTAGCGTATTAAATTGCAGAAAAAGCATCAGAATCAGACAGAAGGAAAAAAAGTAGTACAAAATGATGGTTCATTTTATCAAATGAGTGATTTGACAGACAATAAGTTTGACCAAGTTTTGACCTCTGCAGAGTATGGAAACTTAGAACTTGATTCTTTTGGTCACATGCAGAGTAATACTTGTTATCCAACTACATCTGGTCAAATCCGGTCAAACGTCAAATCTGAAAATAAGGGTCAAAATCAAATGATGTTTGAGGCAATAAAAGGTGTTATGGTTTCTGGTGAAGTTGAAAATAAAAGTGATATCAAAGGAGAAAAAAAAGGAGCAGAAATAGGTTGGTTAGAAAGTTGTTCTGCCAGTTGTAAGTTGGAAGAGATTTCACTTGAAGCAACTAGTTTTCGCCAGCTAAGACAAGCTATGGAACAGGTATCATGATATCCCTTATTCCTTTTTACTATTTTTCATGTCAAATTTTATTCTTTTCTTTAAATGTCTTAATTGTAGTGATAAAGTTGGTTAATTGAAGGTGTGTTTTTGCAGTTGGATTTGAGAACCAAATTATGCATAAGAGACAGTTTGTACCGTTTGGCTACAAGTGCTGAGCAAAGACATAATAATAATAATAATAATAATAATAATAATAATAATAATAATAATAATAATAATAATAATAATAATAATAATAATCCAAGTTTAAGTAATGATATTAATGATGTTGGTGGGGCTTTGATGGATATTGAAACTGATACAAATCCAATAGATCGTTCTATAGCACATTTATTATTTCATAGGCCTTCAGAATCACCTAATTTCCCTCCCAACACAAACCTTGTAAGTCGGTTTCTCTTTCACTTTATTTTTGAAATAATAAGATAATGCTAACATTATCATCTCTTTTGTGAAACTGAACAGAACCATGGAGTTTATCAAGAACATGCAGCAGCTGGATCAAATGACAACTGAAATTAGGTTTTAGTTATAATATTACGAGTAAGGCTTTTACAATTTCTTGGTGTATATTCTTCTTTGTCTTGATAGCAGTTCATGACTTTTGTTTGTTGACTTAAGGCTCGCAAAGCTCGATTAGAATTTCAAGCTCGAGCTCAATAAAAGACCGGATTATATATTCATGTTTAGAAAGAGAAATTAATGTGAATTTGCTATGGCCTTAATTTAGAAGTTGGCACGTGCTACTGTCTTGTATAAGTTAGACAATAATCACTAGGTATTAAAGAGTATTAAAAATCTAAGTACTGGACAACTTTTTGAACAAATATCTCAATCACATGTTTATAATTATGTATTGAAGCACTAAATATCTACTAAAAATCTAAATAATGGACAACTTTATGAGCAAATATCTCAATCACATGTTTATGTTCTTGCAATCAAATTCAAACATGGGGGAAAACACTCTTTTGCAAGAAGGATGTTAATCACCTCAACCGAAAATTCAATAATTTTATGTTGAGTAAAGTGATTAAATTGGACAACAATATAACGTGCTCAGTAAATATTTCCGTTCAACTAGACACAATACAACACCATATTCTTTAGTTTTCGAAACACGTTATATGCTACATTCAATGAAGGAAAGATCGTGTTACAACAGGTACAAAAGATTAAACAACGATAATAAATCATTGTTACAATCGATAATAAAGCACAAATATTAGTGAAATGTTAATCAAATTGCTGTCGAAGGTGCATTTCGGTTTCACTTTTCCATGTAGCATGTGACGATTGACCTTTCATACGTTTATTCTTTTCTTTATCTTTAATCATTGACCCTTTTTTCTTCAATGACTCATCTGTCTCTTTAACCGGACGATCACCACACATAGGGCATATCATACCTCGTGCATTGGAAAATGTTTTAGGTATCCCACATTGCACACACATCCTATCAAAAAACAATTCCATCATCACCTAATGTCGTATTTTAAATTTTTAAAATTTAAAATAATAATCTCTCCCTCCCAAAATAATTTATTCTATATTTAACACGTGCTTCATTTTAACATTATATTTATAAAAAAAGTAGTATTTTTCGGAGTATATAAGGATACCTCAAAAGGTCTGCAGCATCTTGTGCATTTGGATTAGTTGCAGATGACACACGTTTTGTGGACCCTACGGCTGCACTTGAAGAAACTGTGGATGCATTGTTTCCAGTATCGCTGCTTACTCTCTCACGAATTCCAACTAATTGAGCTTTAGCCTCCATTACAGAACCTATAAAAATACATTAATTAGAATGATAACGTAAAACATTTGATTATTATAAATGAATACTTAAGTATGCCAGAATGAAGAATTTGTTGGCAATTTCTAGATGTTTTGTTTGCAATAAAACTACAAATACAATGATTAGAATTGCTTACTGACATGTTTTTTTATTGCAGGTGAAGTGATTAGGTTACAATGGAACAACAAAGCACAATGGTTAAACGGTCATTCACTTAATTTGGTAATCAGGGAGCAGAAATAATACATTTTGATGGGCTTGTAAATTTCTGTTTTTATATTAACAATTTGAGAAAAATATTTGATTTTATTTAACAAAAATAGAAATTACCTTCAGGCATATCATATTTGTCTCTGCGATTTATCCGACGACCATGGCGATACAGCTGGACATCATTATCTTTTTGTGCTGATGCTGATTGTCCAACAGAGTTGTTGAGAAACTGTGGAGGTCCTGAAATCTCCAATAATTACAGGAAAATACATATCATAAGTTATAATGTGTTAATATACTCATTTTTGGCTGCAACTCGAAGTCTAATTGTTAGTTAATTGGAAATAATAAGAAAACTTTCACTCTTGTTCATGTAAAAAACCTAAAGTTCGAATTTTTAAACTAGTACTAATGTGAAATTGAAAATACAGGACACCAATGTACCACCAACATTAGCGAATTTGTACGTTTGCCAACAGATTTAATCATATATACCGACTTAACTTCCAAATTTCAAATCTGGCTCGACCTAGACTGAGGAAGAGGATTAATTGGTAAAGCCTATATGTGAGAAACACATGATTTAATAATAAAAAGAAGTATCAACAACTGAAAAGGTGAAAGATTACTTCAGAGAATGCGACGAGTGCGGAAGGAAGCAAAGAGGGATTCGGAGTATCGAACAAGGGCTTTTTAAAATTGTTGCCGGTTGTACGTTCACCAGAAACGTGGTCGTTTCGGCGGTCTTGTTCGTCATCTTCGTCGGAAGTGAGGTGTTTTTGTTCATCGTCTTCCTCTTCGGGTGATGAGTAGCCCTGTAAAAGTGACAAGCTCATTGCTGCTGCGTGCGACACAGGGTTTGAGCCGGCAAAAACCCGACGCCTCGCTGTTTCGAGGAGAATCACGTTGTAAATGGGCTTTCTTATGGGCTTTTATTTCGCAAATTGGCCTCATGTCCATAATGATGCAATTGTCTGTTTTAATTTTTAATTGTTGGTTTTATTAAATGTGTTTTTTTTATTATTGGCTGTTTTTATTTAATTAAATTTTCAAAAGTAGATTTACAAGTATGTGACATGAGGTGGTGGCAGGAGGTGGTTGTATGGAATGAGTTGCGATAGGGTAAGCAATAGAAGAGAAACAAATGAAAATGAAAAAAAAGCGATTAATTGAATAAATTTTAAGAATGATTCATATGGTTACCACTTATTACATAAACAATCTTTTATATTCATTTTATTATAAAAGGCTATAAGGATACATTGGTCATTCAAAAAATTTTAACAGCAGTAAGGACCACTAGTCTAACAAACTACATATACAATGGATGTCTAATTGTCTAGTGTAATAAACAAAACCGAAATTGTAATAAGTGACAAACCCATGAACATTCCGTATAATTTACCCTAATTAATATCTATATATAATAAAGAAATGTTCTTTTTTTTTAATTTTTGCAACATCATTATGTATAAATAAAAAATTATATTATTTCCTACTAAATAGTAATACTCATACTTCACCTTTTAAAAATAAAATGATTGGATATTTGTATTGGTTTAATGAGTAGGAATAAAACATGCAAATTTAGTAACAAGCAATGGTTAGCATTTTTGTGTACAATTTTATTTTTATGGTTAAGGTAGTAATTTTTTGTTACTCATAGTCATAAGGATAATGATCAATATTTTTGTATATAATTAAGGAACCATACTACTAAAAAATGATTAATGAAATTTAAAGAATTAATTTTTATTAATTAATTTACAATTACTCTAAGCTAAAAAGAATTCTTAACCATAGCTCGATCTAAAGGTAATATTTAGCATTTTCCATATATGTATTATATTGCATCCAAAAGGAAGACATAAGTGCTAAGTTAATAACGTGCAAGATCTAGTATTTTAGAGAATTGTATATAATTTTTTTGTTAGATTAAAGTAAAGATTAGGTACCTAATATTTTGTTTTTACGTGTTCAAATCATTATTCAAACGAAATTTGAATCGGTTTACTCATTCCTCACCGTTGACTTATCTCTCATTGTTAGAGCTTTTATGTCTTTCGTAGTGGGTTGCACAATTTTTTTTAGTTTCTTCTTTGTTGATCAATTTCCAGAGAACAAATGATTACATTTTCATCCGTTACCATTATAAGTGCTTATTTTTGTATGATACGACATACATAAAAAGTCATCTATTCTATTACGAAAATACATCATTAATAATTTCATCGCAAAAAAATATCTCTTTAATAATTTTATCGTAGAAAAATACCATTCGACGGTTGTGGTTGTGATTGAAAAATCAATGTTAGCTTAAATAAACTATAAACCAAATGAAAAGAATGATGTTTTTCCGTTTCCACCATGATACAAGAGAAGTCTGCAATTCTGTTCAAGTTGGCAAGTAAGTTTTATTTATTATACTTCCTCCGTATCAAAATAAGTGACACAAATGTGCTTACACGTTTTTTGAGGTAAAAGATTAAAGTAGATGTTAAAATAGATTAAAGTACATAGTTAGTGAAGAATGTGTCTCACTTTTATTGAATAAAGTGATATTAATGAGTTTTAAAAGTAAAAAGTAAGGATATAAGAGTAATTTTACTTTATTAAAGTAGATAGTTAGTGGGTATAAGTCCCACTATTTTTACCAAATAAGAAAAGTTTTCAAAATGTGTCACTTATTTTGATACATCCCAAAATGAAAAGTGTGTCACTTATTTTGATACGGAGTATTAAATTACATTTTACTACTAATAATCTTAAACCATTATCAAGTTTGACAGTAAACTTTTGACAATAAATGTCCATAAAGGTCAATGATACATGAATAACCATATTTAATAATTTGAGATTTGATACATAAAACTTTGGAAAATAGATGTCCAAGGTCAATGATGATCGGAGCTCCTACTTAATCAGATTAAAATTATAAAAAATTGTATTCATTCATAATAAATCTTTTTGCTTTATTTACTTACTTACAAATGGTTCATATATGAAATTTATTATTTTTTTTCTTCATAATCTCATCAGTTGATATGAATATGAATATTTGTAGTGATAGGAAAATTGATAGGAAGCTATAATTGCCATGGTTAGGGTTTATTGTCAACGGATCCCAATAGTCTCTTGACTAAGACAAGATGCCTATGATTGTTTATAAGTAGGATTTGGTCCACACACCAAACACGAGATTGTCTTTGACAAATCAAAGTATCGAACACTGCAATCTTTTTCTTTTTATATCATTAAATATATTAATACATACATTAATACAACTTTTAGTTACCAGACTTTTAAATTTTACTCTTAGTTATCCAATGAAGATATCCGTTTTTTTACCAAACTCTGAGTTGTACCCGGCGGGCTGACGTCAAGAGTAGTCTCACACGGTACATAGGAGGTGATGTATATATATATACACCACAAAAAGTACTTCATTCATCACATTGTACTCTATCCGTCTCACACAAAACTTCTCATTTGATATTGACATAAGTTTTAAGATGATAGTTAGTGGTTGTGGTGTATAAAGTTTATGTGAAATCCACACATATAATAATTGCCCAAGTTGAAAGTACGTGCAACGGTGCAACCTAATAGAAGTTATGGGAACCCTCGTAAAGCAATTGGACAACAAGTAGACAACCTTCGCATGGTGTAAGAACGGTGGCAACCGTGACACAACCGAGATCTTTAGTTTTAATCAAATCAATGTCACGTCAGTGTCACGTCTACTGACACTCGAACTAATATACTCATGCCAACAATACATATTCTCTTCCGTTTTTTGGGCTCCACTTTTATAAAATATACACACACAAAATATTAAATACCCTAATGGCCCACCTTTCCCCCTCGTATGTACTCTTCGACCAGAAGACGTAAACTACTGATGGCCAAGAAGTGAAGAGGTGTGCCAACGACATACGGTGGCCAACGCCCGTCGTGTGGGGAACTAACGTGCCGTTGGTAGCGGTCTAAAAGATTTTTTAGCAACGTTCAGCGACATAGTGTGATGCTAGCGATGCCTTTAGGGACAAACGTTGCAGATTTTGGAGACGCTTCACAAAACGTCGCAAACTTTTAGCGACACAATTCCTAGAATCGCTACTGACATTGCAGTATTTTGAGTTCCGTTGCTATTTACATTGCTAATTCTGTTGATAATTTGTGGTCAACGTCTCTAAATCTGTCTCTGTTTTCTGTCCGTCGCTATTTTCATCGGCAAAATGTTGCTCTTTTATAGATGTCGCAAATACGGTTATCGCTAATCACGTCTTCTAGTCATTAATAATGTCATTATTTGTGGTGGCTTGTGTCATACTGATTCTTTATTACATTAAAATTTTCTTCAATTCCTTTTATCTGCCAAAAGCATTTCAGAATTATGAATAATAAAATCTAATGATCCAAAATGTTACAGAGCTAGTAAATCAAACATTATATTATTAACATTGTTCATCATCCAATAACTAGGTCTATCACAACCATGTTGATTTTCTTCCCTGATAATCCATGAATGGTCGTTTGTACCGGAGATGTTGCGGATGATCACACAAAACAGAGTGTTTGAAATTTTGATGAAGGAATTCACGATTAAAACAGAAACAGTTTATTTGATTGATGATTGATATGTACAGACTACAGAGTTTACATCGATTATTTACACATACACTCTACGAACGGGCGTTATGCGAACCAACACACCCATTCGGTTGGCGGCAGTTAAGTGGTGGTTTCAATGCCGGTCAAACTCGGAACTGTTTTAATATATTGTATAAGAGTAATGGTATTGATGCCTACCTTTTATGCCTACTTATGTGACTACCTACTTGATCAAGACATATGTCAAAATCAAGAGATGATATTAGAAGAGATAATTAGTGGATTACACATTTCATCTTATTAAATGGGTAATAGATACAATATGTAGGATCAATAATATCATTTCTCATTACATAATAATGGTAACTACTTAATAATGCTAATAACAATTTGATATTTTTTCCAACAAACCAACAATGGAATGTTTTAAATTTTAACCAAACAAGGTGGCTTAATGTACTATTGTTCCACATCAAAGCTGCTTCTTGCGATCAATTTTTCTTCTTTAATCACATAACTATAGGCTATAGCTGCTGCTTCACAAATGCATTTATTTTCTGACTTTGGACATATTGTGAACATGTTTATGATTCAACATTGGTCGAAGTATGGATTTGATAGTGACTTATAAGTGTAGATGTCATCTCATCCTTTAAGTTAGCTTTTGGGAGTTAGTCTCAAGTGCGGACTCCATGTATAGCTAATACAAGTTGTATTTTATATAAGTAAAGTAAGGCCGCGCTTCGATGCGGTTGTTCGTAATCACGTTTTTCATTGATTTAATACAATGCATGACTATTAAAAAAAAGAACTTTTTAAAAAAACTTGAAAGAGCCAAGTCTTGAGCTAGTGACCTTGAGCATAAATGCCATGTGATTTGCCAAATGAACTATACAATTTATGCTTTATAATTATAGAAAACATCTTTCATTTATATATAAATATTACTCCCTTCATCCCACAAAAAAATTCCCATTTGGCTTTTGCACAAGTTTTTAGGTGATAGTTAGTTGTGGGGTCATTGATAATACTTTTGATTAAAATATAAAGTTGGATTGGAGAGAGAAAGATAGTTAGTGAATATTAGTGATTGGGTTTTTAATAATAATAGTTTTTTATTGTGTGGAGTCCATCAAATATGGAAAATGAGAAGTTTTTTGTGGGATGAAGGGAGTATATCACAAATTAGCCAATCAAATTCAGTTGAATAGTAACTATTGAATCATAATTGTATGTATATAGTAATTAGTGGTTAAGCATAATATCTTGAAAATATAACCTTGAGTTCAACCCCTTCTGTGAGTATATATATATATATATATATATATATATATATATATATATATATATATATATATATATATATATATATATATATATATATATATATATATATATAATCCTACTCTATATATGAGGTCTAAATTTGAAGAGGGTTTGACACCATGGCAATTCCAAGCATTCCTATTCGTCCATAATGCCACTTGGAATTCCCTGATTGGTCCACGTCATTTGCACTAATACAAACGAATCTGGTACGGCTTACGGTCTACATTCATATTCATATGCTTCATATACGGCAAACGAATCTGGTACGGCTTACGGTCTACATTCATATGCTCCATATACGGCTTCCTACATACAAGGAAACAAATAACTATTTAAAAGATCGTACATACAAATAACTATTTAAAAGATCCTACATACAAGGAAACAAATAAATATTTAAAAGATCAATCAGTGAAGGAAACAAATAACTATATGTAACATTTATATGTAACATTTCTTCATTTACCATTTTTTTTGTACAAAATCATCATCACATCTATCGATTATTATGTCATTTAGAAGTATATAAAGTTTTTGGACATTTTTTCTACACACTAAAATTTACAGCATACCCGCCCATCGGACGGGTTTTGTAGCTAGTATATATATATATATATATAGAGAGAGAGCGGTTCATGCGAGAACCACTGAAATTGCGAGAACCGCGAGAACCTATTTACAACCCTTGGATGTAGAGATAAGTGGTTTAGATTAAAAGGGGCAAGTTTGAAAATTAATGAACAAATTGGAGGGAAAATTCGTGTATGTAAGGGTATAATTGTCAATGAACAATTAAGATATTTAATGTATTTTAAAAGAAACCGTGTATTATGGTGCATGATCTGCCGAATCCCTAAAAAAGCGAAACCCTTTTTATCTCTTTCTTTAATATATCAGTTTCTCTCTCTGGCTTCTTAAACATCGATTGATTTCAGAGTTCACTTTCTCTCTCTGTCTTCTTAAAACTGCGTCTGTTCAACCGATAGAAGATCAAAAAATTGAACAATGTCGAATACGGTGAATGTGGAATCGAGTACGAATCCTAATGTTACGCAAGGTAACGATTTAGAGATTTATTATGGTTTTTCTAATATCTTATAACGATATTCGAGATTTATTAGGGTTTTTCTAAATTAGTATGGTTTTAGTTTGGGGTTATGTTTCTGTAACGTGATTTAGTGTTCATAGGTTTAGGGTTTTATTAATTTAGGGTTTAATTTGTGTTTTATGGGTATTTAGCATGATTTCGTGTATCGTATGACGATATCAGTGATTGATTAGGGTTTTTTTATAATTCCGGTTGTTAATTTGGTTATTTTGTTTCGGTTACATGTTCATGTTATATGCTTAAAAGGATTATGTGTCGAGTTTTAGTGTTTGTTTTACGTGTTATATTTTTGTTGTATTACAAACTTATTTAAGGACTCAAATCTTAAGTATATGATGAACAGTTGTAATGAATATTTTAGTGAGCAAATCATATGTAAATAACAAAACTGAATTTTGTAATTTGTTAGGGGATGAACACGATAAAGTGACAGAACCGGTCTGTAGAGTGACTGAATTTTGTAATTTGTTCATCATTAAACACATTAAATACATATGCTCCAAAGTTCTATTTTAACCATTTTAGAGTTTTGTGTTTAATACATATTTGGGTTTTGGTTAATAATCCAAGATCTACGTTTTTTTTAAATTAGTTATACAATATTTATATATTATTCAAGATCCAGGTTTTTGTTCAATCATTTTTGGTTTGGATTTGGGAAGATTAAAGAACAAACATTTAGATTTGGGATTTTATCATATTTAGGTTTTTTTGTGATAATATTTTTCTTCTTCAGATTGGACGATTTGCAAAGATGATGTTCGATTCAGCGGATTGACAGATGAACATGCTTTTGATTCTAGATGAACTTGCTTTTGATTCCCGGTGACACGATTTGAGGATGAACATCTTTTGTTTCCTTTTATTATGTTAATTTGTTCATTAATGATTCTCAATTTCCTTTCATTTGGTCTTTTCAGTATGTATTTTATTGATTAAATCAATATATTTATTAGTGATTCAAGAATACAGATATGAATTACTCACATGTGTTCATTAGTGAATGAAACTGTGTTCATTATTGAATCTGTAAATTTTGTACATTGAACATGTTATCATTATGCATTTAATATACGTTCATCATTGAATATGTTAAATAAAGTTAAAATTTATTAGTTAATTTTTTGTGTTCATCAATGAACGTGTACGAATTGTCAAAAAAAAAAGGAA
Source organism: Calendula officinalis (assembly GCA_963853835.1). Classification (NCBI taxonomy): domain Eukaryota; kingdom Viridiplantae; phylum Streptophyta; class Magnoliopsida; order Asterales; family Asteraceae; genus Calendula; species Calendula officinalis. The sequence goes on along the minus strand of OY970829.1, from coordinate 66,710,016 downwards.
ACATGCATTGTAGAATTAATATCCTAAAAAATAGGGTGGAGGTTACGATTATTAAGGTAACTAAATTTAAATATAATTAATAAAAAGATTTTGATGTTTAAAAGACATTAATACCCTTTATATTTAAAAAACAAATTAATTAGAATGATTGGTTAGAAAGTGGTTCTCGCAGTTCTCGCAATTTTAGTGGTTCTCGCATGAACCCCTCTCTCTCTCTCTATATATATATATATATATATATATATATATATATATATATATATATATATATATATATATATATATATATATATATATATATATATATATTCTCTTTTTATACTACCTCCGTATCAAAATAAGTGATACATTTGAGAAAATACGGTTTTTGAGGCAAAAGATTAAAAGATGGTTTAATATAGATTAAAGTGGAGAATGAGTCACACTTCTTTTGAATAAAGTGATATTAATGATGTTTAAAAGTAAAAGTAAGAGTTAAAATGTAATTTCACTTTACTAAAGTAGATAGTTAGTGGAGAAAAGGGTCCCATTTTTTTGCCAATAAGTTTTAGAAGTGTATCACTTATTTTGTTCTACCTCTAAATAGAAAGTGTATCACTTATTTTGATACGGCCGGAGGTAGTATAATTTTTCTTTTATGTTGACCCATTCTCCCCATATTTTTCTCGGTGTATTTATGTTTTGCTTACCATTTATTGGATGGAGATAATGAGTGTGTGACTGTCATGTGTATTATTTTAAGTGTGAAACTCCCCAAAACTGCGCAGTTTTGCTTAAAACTTATTTTTAACAAAAGTCTTACCACTTTCTCATTATATTAAAACACTTAGACAATAAAAAAAACATGAAGCATCATTTCATGTGTTTAATATAAACATCATTTCAAAAACCATGAAACTTGAAACACCATTTCAACAAAAACACATACTTCCTCCGATTCAAAATAAGTGACACGCTTTGGATTTCACGGTTTTTGAGCCAAAAGATTATAATGATGATTAAATTAGATTTAATTGGATGGTTAGTGGGGAATGAGTTCCATATCTTTTGAATAAAGTGTGGTTAATGATGTTTAAAAGTAAAAAGTAAGGGTAAAGGAGTCATTTCACTTTGTTAAAGTAGATAGTTAGTGGGACCACCAAATAAGGTAATTTTTCAAAGTGTGTTACTTATTTTGAATCAACCCAAAAAAAAAAAAAAAAAATTTGTGTCACTTATTTTGAATTGGAGGAAGTAATTAAGATAATTTGAACATCATTACAACATAAACAAAAAAAAATGGTTCTTTTATGTCCTTGTTTGTTGCATACATACATCTTTCGGTAAGGCCCATTGTTTTTATGACCCCAATGAATACGTATACCAAATCCATGTAGAAAAATATATCCATTATAAAACGTGTATACATCATCAAGCGTATCAAAAACCTTACCTATTATACTCTCCCCATTGAATTCAACATTTACATTTTCCTCACAATTTACATTTTCCTCAGAGTCCACAAGATAACTATTTAAATCAATGTTTTCTATCAGAGAAATGATATTTATGCCTATTATTTGTGCCTACTTATATGCCTACCCATATCTAAACTTGACATGTGTAACACACTAATTCTCTTTCCTCATATCACTCCTTGATTTTGACACTTGTCATCATCAAATGAGTATGCACATGAGTAAGCACATATGGTACATTTTTGGGGATACATTTTTGGCATTTTCCATTTTCAAAATAAGTGATATATTTTCCATTTTGCTGTGTTTCAAAATAAGTGATACACTTTAAAAACTTACCATATTTGGTAAAAAGTAGTGGGGCCCATACCCACTAACTATCTCATTTAATATAGTGAAATGAGATATTTACCCTTACTTTTACTTTTAAAAATCATTAACTTCACTTTAATCAAAATGTGTGGGACCTATCCTCCACTAACTATCCATTTTAATCTAATTAACCTTCATTATCATATTTTGCCTTAAAAAACGTGAAATCCAAAGTGTATCACTTATTTTGAAACGAAGGAAGTATTAAACTTACCTTGGTAAGAACAGAGATTTGATGATCATTTGGTAACATATGCTCTAATATAGAATTGAAACTGATGTTTAGACGAGAATTAAAGGCAATAATAATAGGGGATTGAACAAGAACGAACCCTAATTGGGACAACCGACGTTCTTAAACCCCTGAACGGATCGAAGAAGACGAGTTTTGGGTTTTGAACGACCAGTGTTGGTTTAGATGGGCTTTTAAATTTTTTTTAAGCAAAACTACATAGTTTTGATAAGTTCCACACCTAAGGCTATATACATGACATCAATGCACTCACTTTTCCCTTGTTCAAGGTTCTAAAAGACCCAAGGCGTGGCGTGGTGGCACCATCAAGCCTTGAGCATGGCGAGCCGTGACGAGTCATGACGTTTTTTAAGGCGTGGCTTAAGGCGGCAAATTTTTTAATATATATATATATATATATATATATATATATATATATATATATCGAGTTAAAAAAAATACAGATCTATTGATTTTTATGATTTTCATATATGAAGTTTACAAAATATATGTTACATCTACATTTATAATTGTATATCCCATCATTTTTTTTCAAAAAAAAAAAAAAGAATTATTGAAAAAAAAATTCAAATGTTACAAGGCACTTCGAAAAAACTCACGCTAAGGCGCCGCCTTATCGCGCTTTTTCTTCGCCACACCTTACATTGTCGCCATGGACTGTTTCGTAACGGCGGAGCCGCGCCTCACACCTTGGCGCCGCCATGACGCGTTTTTTAGAACCTTGCCCTTATTTGATTACCTATGTCTTATGCTAATGACATATTAGTTCGGATAATCTATATATGAACACTTTAAAGAAATTACTCTCTCCGTCCCTAAATAAAGTTCCCATTTCCCTTTCAATTTTTGTCCCTAAATAAAGTTCCCATTTCACAAGTTGATGGAGTCCACATAATAAAATAATATAATTACCAAGGACCCCACTACTAACTATCCACTAACTATTTTTCTCTCTCCAAACCAACTTTATATTTTAATCAAATTTATTACTAATTACCCCACCACTACCTTTCTCCTTAAAACTTGTGACCAAGAGAAATGATAACTTTATTTAGGGACGGAGAGAGTATTAAACTTTATAACAAAACTAAATAGGAATATGAATTAAAAATACAAACTTTATATACAAAATCTAGCACTATAAAAATTTATCTTCTATATTTCCCAGTACAAAATTTAGGAATTTTTATTCTTGAGATAACTAAGAACGTGAAATTAGATTTTGATTGATTCAATTTACAATTAGATTTTCGTCAAACTAAAATTGGTTTGATTTAGTTTGCAATTCACTTTAGAAATAACCACCACTATAGGACCAGACTTCCAGCCAAAACTTTGTCCACCTTTCAATAATTTTATGTATCTCACATGACTAATATGTTGTGTTTAAAGAAATGATACCTTGGATATTAGTGTTGGAACAAATCACAGTTCAACTTATTACTGATGCAGCAGTTAGTACTGATCATAGTTACTACTGATAACGACTATGTTTACTACTGATGGGGCAGAAACACTTGTTACTGATGAGTTGATACTGGTGAAGACTATAACTAACTTACTACTGATCATGCACATATCGAAGATACTACTGGTCATTAGTAGTTACTACTGACGTTGGTTTTGGACTTACTACTGATTACCAGAGTTACTACTGACGATACATATTTACTACTGGTGATTGCAATTACTACTGGTACGCGTATTTGGAAGCAAATCAAGTCCGAGATCTTCGCAGAGTTAGTTATAGAATGTTAGTCAATGTATATCTTTTATAATTCAATGTAAATCAAGTCCTAGAATAACTAGGGTAAATAGTTAGGCTTCAAGGACTGCTATAAGTAGTTCCTTACGAATTGTAAACGTACGTGTGTATTGTTAATCAATAATATACATTGAAGCTTTTTTGTGAATCACTGTGTTCTTAATATTATTGTTCATTGTTCGTTCAATATACAGTATTCTATTGTTCTTAATACATTAATACAAGTGTTGATCCGCTGCAACTTCTTGTTATTAGTAGATCTGGGTTGACAATAACTTGTTTTGGTTATTCGATCCTGACAAGTGGTATCAGAGCTTATTGGTTCTAGATCTACGAATCTTAAGAACAAAAAAAAGATTTAATCTTTAAAAACACACAGATTGTTAATCATGACTGATAGCAATGAAAGTACTCAAGCAAATAAAATCCCTATACTCACTCCAAATAACTTTGGAATGTGGATGAATCGTATTAAGCAATACATGCTTATTACTGATTATTCCATGTGGGAAGTTGTTGTTGAAGGAAACAAAACCGTTCAAGGTCAAGCAATAAGTTCTGCAACTGAAGCAGACAAACTCAAGTGTGAAAAGGAGAAGAAAGACAGAGGAATCTAACTCAAAGCTCTAAGCACTCTTCTACTGGCCATTCCTAATGACTATCAACATCTCTTTGTTGAATATGATGATGCAAAGATGTTGTGGCAGGCACTGGAAAAGAGATTCATTGGCACTAAAAGCACCAAAAGAAACATGAAGTCTGTACTAAAACAGGACTTTGAAGATTTCAAAGGCCAAAAGAATGAATCCCTATCTCAAACCTTTGATAGGTTCAACAAACTCATTGGTGAATTGAATCAAGTTGGTGTGAAACCAGACAATGATGATGTCAACAGAAAATTTCTCAGATCTCTTGGAGAAGAATGGTCTATGTACACCGTCATATATAGACAAGGTGATGCCCTGGAAGAAAAAGAGCTGGATGAATTGTACAATGAGCTTAGAGTGTTTGAATCTGAGGTAAGCTCTAAAACTCCTAATTTATCTTCAAACAATGCTGCTTTTGTGTCTAGTACAGGAACAGGTAAAGAAACTGCAAAGGCTGCAGATTGTGAAGATACTGCAAGATAATCGTTCTTCACTAGTCATGTGCATACTGCACTTATTAGTGATGATTTGGAACAATTGAATCCTGATGATCTTGAAGAGATGGATCTAAAGTGGCAGATGGCCATGCTGAGTCTAAGAACCAAAAGGTTCTTAAAGAGGACTGGTAGAACAAACCTGAACTACAACAAAAGTGACAAGGCTGGATTTGACAAGCCTAAAGTCAAATGTTACAACTGTAACAACCTTGGGCACTTTGCTAAAGAATGTCCTCAGCCAGACAAGAGGTCAAACTCAACTGCTCTTGTTTCACAACAAGGACAAGGCTATGATTGGAGCTTTCAAGCAGAGGAACATGCACAGAATCAAGCTCTCATGGGTTTCACTGATTCTCCTGCTAAGGTACATTCTAAATCTTGCACTCCTGAATGCATTAAAGCATATAAAGATTTAGAAAAACTTAATAAAGAAACACTTGAAGAGATGATTCTAAATAGAAATAGAAGAATTGAATATAATGGTTGTATAGCTGATCTTGAAAATCAAATTAAAATTTATAAAATAACTGATCAAAAGATAAAAGAAGAATTGCTACAAACCACTTATGAAAAAGAACATCTTGAATTAAAATTAAAAGAAGCTTTGATCAAACTAGAAGAATTTCAAATGGAATTAGAACAAAACAAATTAACCATTAAAAAGTTTTAAAGAAGCTCTCAAATTGTCAATGAATTAACAAGTAACCAAACCACTGAAAAAGTTGTGCATGGAGTGGGATATCATGTTGTACCACCTCCATATAAATTCATTTCTCCACCTAAAGATAGTTCAGAAAGAATCATAAATGAATTAAAAAATGAAAATCAAACTGAATCTAATAATGAAACATCTGAATCAAATGATTCTTCTGATGATGATCAAACTACAAACTCAATTGATACAAGCTTTCACACAGCACAAAGTCAAGATGACTCTCCTAAATATGATGCAGAAAATATACCAAAATTGTTAAGAAGGGGAAATGAAAGAAATAAAAATCAACTCTTAGATCAAAGAAAACATGAAGGTGCTAAGGATAAGAAATTAAGATGTGTTATTTGCAACAAAGTAAACCATTTAGCAAAGGATTGTCACTTCAATCCAATTAACTGCAAAGAGTTCAAAGAATTTAAAAATTCTAAAGAAAAAGCAAAAACACAAAAGTTAAAAGTTACTACTGATCCATCAGTAGTAAATAAAACAAAATCTCAAAAAACTGAAACACTAAAATTTGGAAGAAATGCACCAAGGTTTGTGCAAAATAAAAGAGTTGGAAGCCCAAAGAACAACAATTATTTCAAAAATAATGGAAAAACAAATCAAAATAAACAATATTTTAACTTTTCCAACACCAGTAGAAACTTCAACAGGTTTACTACTGATCCTAACCCTAATTACAATGCTGTTGGGTACCAGTACCAAAAACTACTGGTAAAAACCCTAATTTTAACAATACTACTGCTGCCAAACCACATGTTAAAAAACTACTGGTCATCCTAAACATGGTAAGTACCCAAATACTACTGGTCCATCAGTAGTAAAGTATTCAAAAGCTAAATATAATGGGTATAGACCAAGGTCAGACACCAGTAACAAATTCAAAAGGGCAGTAGTAAAACAAAACACCAGTACTAAACAGGTATGGGTACCAAAAATGTTTAAAATTAAATCTTCTAAATCTTACTTCTCAAAGGATGAACCCAAGACATATAAAGCTTGAGTTCCCAAAATTAACTAATCTTTTACTCACTTGTGCAGAGCATTCAGATCCCTGAAGAAGGTAGAACATGGCACATTGATAGTGAATACTCAAGGCACATGACTGGAAATCTGCAAATTCTTAAGGATTTCAAGTCATTTGATGGCGGGTAAGTGGCCTTTGGTGAGAACCCAAAGGGAGGTAAGATTACAGGCAAAGGTACAGTTACTAATGGTAAAATTACCTTTGATGATGTATTTTATGTAGCTGAGCTAAAATACAATCTTGTCAGTGTGTCTCAAGTATGTGATAAAAAGAATAAGATTCTTTTCACAGACATTGAGTGCATCATTTTTTTCTCCTGACTTTATTTTAGATGAAACATTTGTAGTTTTGAGAACTCCAAGGAGAAATAATGTGTATTGCCTGGATATAGGGGGAGAACTCATTTCTTCAAATGAGGTCAACTGTTTTATATCCAAGGCAAACACTACTGAATTAGAACTTTGGCATAGAAGGATGTGTCACACAAACTTTAAAAATATGAACAATTTAGTAAGAAAGAATTTGGTAATTGGATTACCACAAAAACAGTTCATGTGTGATCATCACTGTGTTGCATGCCTAAAAGGTAAACAACATAAATCTTCTCATAAGTCCAAAATTGTAAATTCTATTTCTGTTCCTTTACAACTCTTACATATGGACCTTTTTGGACCTACAAATGTAATGAGCATTGGAAAGAAACAATATTGTCTCGTTATTACTGATGACTTTTCCAGATATACATGGGTTTTCTTTCTCAGGACAAAAGATGAAACAAGTGAACTCATCAAGAACTTAATTGTTAAACTGGAGAACACATCTGATCAAAAAGTTAAAGCCATAAGATGTGATAATGGCACAGAATTTAAAAATGTTAACTTAATTAACTTTTGTGATCTTAAAGGTATTGACAGGCAATACAGCTCACCTAGAACTCCTCAACAAAATGGTGTAGCTGAAAGAAGAAATAGAACCATCATTGAAGCAGCAAGATCAATGTTAGCAGATTCAAAGTTACCAATTACTTTTTGGGCTGAAGCTGTTAATACTGCCTGTTATGTACAAAACAGAGTATTAATAGTTAAGCCACATCATAAAACACCATATGAACTTTTTAACAAAAGAAAACCTTCCATAAGTTTCTTAAAATCATTTGGTTGTCCTTGTACTATTTTGATTACAAGAGAACAAATTGATAAGTTTGACTGCAAAGCTGATGATGGAATCTTTGTGGGATACTCTACTCAAAGCAAATCATACATAGTGTTCAACAAAAGATTAAAGATTATTGAAGAAAGAATCAATGTACCCTTTAATGAGAATATACCTAATGAACAAGGAAATGGTCCAGATTGGCTATTCAACATAGACAATCTAACCAAATCCTTTAACACTAACTTGGATTTAAATGCAGGTGATTCAAATTGTCATATTCAAAAGGAAGGAACATCATCTTTCAACTCTGGTCAAGAAGAGATGAGATACATAGTAGTTGATACTGTTCCCACAGTTAATACTGAGGACAGTAATAACTCAAATTCTGGAAGCAGTAGTGAATCAGATAATGAGGACAGTAGTAACTTAAATACTACTGACCCCAGTAATAACTTAAACACTACTGATCCCAGTAGTAACTATGAACCAGCAAATGATGATGAACCAAACATCAATGACAATGAAGAACCTCAAGAGGAACAATCTCCTGAGACAAATGAGTCCAATCTTGAAAACCAACTAGGTGTTGATAAAGTTCATGGTACCAGAACTAAAAAGAATCATCCTTTGGATCAAGTCCTTAGTGATGTGAACTCAAGCATGCAGACAAGAAGCAAATTACACAAAAGTCTAACTGCAAACATGTGTAACATAAGTTTAATTGCTAATGAATGTATGTTTGAATGTTTCCTGTCTCAGGATGAACCAAAGAAGATTCAACAAGCAATGAAGGACTCAAACTGGATTGAGGCAATGCAAGAAGAACTCCTCCAGTTCAAATTACAAGCTGTTTGGACACTTGTACCTCTACCCAAAGGAAAAAGAGCCATTGGAACAAGGTGGATCTTTAGAAACAAGAAAGATGAAAGAGGTATAGTGATCAAGAACAAAGCCAGACTTGTAGCCCAAGGATACACTCAAGAAGAAGGAATAGACTATGATGAAGTATATGCCCCTGTTGCTAGAATTGAAGCAATTAGGATATTCTTAGCATATGCTTCATACAAGAAGTTTAAAGTCTATCAAATGGATGTAAAGAGTGCTTTCCTATATGGGAAAATTGAAGAAGAAGTATATGTATGCCAACCTCCAGGTTTTGAAGATCCAAAACATGGTGACTATGTATTCAAACTAGACAAAGCTCTATATGGCCTACATCAGGCACCAAGAGCATGGTATGATACATTATCATCATACTTACTGAAGAATGATTTTAAAAGAGGAGCAATTGACAAGACTCTGTTTACAAGAAAGGTCAAAAATGATATACTACTGGTGTAAATCTATGTAGATGATATCATTTTTGGATCAACAAATGATTCATTATGTAAAGAGTTTGAAAATCTCATGCAAATCAAATTCAAGATGAGCTCCATGGGTCCAATGAACTTCTTCCTTGGACTCCAAGTCAATCAAAGAACAGATGGTATTTTGATAAACCAATCAAAATATGTTAAAGACATCTTGGAGAAGTTTGATATGAAAGACTGCAAGAGTACAAGTACTCCAATGGAAACACACAAATACCTACATCCTGATGCTGAGGGGGAGGATGTAGATGAACACTTATATAGATCAATGATAGGCTCTTTGATGTACTTAACTGCATCAAGACCTGACATTATGTACAGTGTTTGTGTGTGTGCAAGATATCAAGCAAGTCCTAAAGAACTACACTTGCAGGCTGTCAAAAGAATAATCAGATACTTGAAAGGCAAACCATCACTTGGTCTATGGTATCCACATGACTCACCATTTGAACTCATAGCCTACACAGATAGTGACTATGGAGGTGAATGTCAAGATAGAAAGTCCACTACTGGTGGATGTCAATTCTTTGGATCAAGACTGGTGTCATGGCAATGTAAGAAACAAACAAATGTATCTACATCAACTGCTGAAGCAGAGTATGTAGCTGCATCTGCTTGTTGTGCTCAAGTACTTTGGATTCAAAACCAGCTTCTAGACTTTGGTATCTCTATCCTTAAAACTCCTATTTTTATTGATAATCAAAGTGCTATCAGTATTGTGAACAATCCAGTAAAACACTCTAAAACTAAACACATTGAAATAAGGTTTCACTTTATAAGAGATTGCAATGAAAAGAAGTTAATCAAAGTAGTTAAAATTCATACTGACAATCAATTAGCATATCTTTTTACAAAAGCATTTGATGTAGGAAGATTCAGCTTCTTAGTTAGCAGTATTGGAATGATTTTAATAAATTAATTTCACAATCAAAATCAGGTGTAAAGTTTTTCTGTTGTAAAAAGTTATTTATGTTAATAAGTGTTTTACTACTGATAGGTCAGTATAGTGTGTATTGAATATGCACAAAATACTACTGATAAACGATTGTACTCACATATACTACTGGTCTCTAAAATGATGGTTACTACTGCTAGGGTTGGTAAATTAGACCAGTATTAAAATGTCATTAGTTACTACTGATGTCTACAGTCACTACTGATGTCAAAATCCTTAGTTACTACTGACGTTCTTAGATACTACTGACATGTTCTACTGATCTCTAATTTACTACTGGTCTTCAAATTGTCGAAGTTACCAAACTAACCCCCATGAAAATAACCGTTGTGTTATGATTCGAAGGGCAATTTAGTCTTTTTGCAGATCAAATCGTAAGATATAAATAGCTGAAGTCGATTAGTTTAGGATTATCCTCACTTCAATTTGCTAAATCCTCTCGATAAAACCCTAAATCGCGATCATAAACCCTGCACCAGTAACAAAATCAAGCAACTCTACAATCGTAACAACATCACAAAATCAACAACAATGGCAACTCTACAATCTCTTAATGTTCAAACAAATCTTAAATACTCAGAGTTTCACAATATGTGTGCATATCTAAAGAATCCAGACGGAACAAAAGACTTTCGTCCAATCGTCATGTTCTTGAAACAATCCTATATAAAGTTTGCACTCACTGTAAACCCTAAAGCGTATCAACAACACTTAGTTGATTTCTGGACAAATGCTGAAAGAACCGAAGGTGCAACTGTGCCTATGATAAAATCAACTGTGGATGGAAAGACTATCACCATAACTGAACAATCCATCAGACACCATCTACAACTGCACGACGATGAAGGTATGTTTTCTCTCCCTAAGGAATACATTGTTGAAATTTTAAACAAAATGGGATATGAGGGAAGACTTGACATTGTCACTTTTCAAAAAGGTCTTCTCTCCCCCACAATGGAAATTTCTTGTACATACTATTCAACACTGTATTTCTCCTAAAAGAAGTACATGGAATGAGTTTAATAAAACAATAACATCTGCTATTGTTTGCTTAAGCACAGACCAAGTCTTTAATTTTTCATATATGATTTTTGAAGGAATGTTGGGAAATCTTAATGCTTCAAAATTTTTAATGTATCCCAGATTTCTTCAACATTTAATAAACTGTGAATTACAAAACTTGTCAACTCCTAAAAACATTTTTATAACTCCTGAGTTGAACAAGAAAGTTTTCTCTAATATGAGAAAACAATTTAAATTTTCGGGTAAGGAAACCCCTCTGTTTCCTAACATGATCAAAGATCAACAACATCTTGGAGAAGGTTCAATCAAGGATACAACCCAAATTGAACCTCAACCCAATCCTTCACCCCCAAATGCAGCCCAAACACAACCCCAAACAGTCACTCAATCATCCACTCAAATAGATGTCCTGAATGTGTCCCAGGAACATGAATTAAATCTGCAGAGTGCTACTCTTCACTCTGTAGAAGACCGGCCTTTAACCAAATCAATCCAGAAAAGTTATAAAAGGAAGAAATCTTCCTTAAAGGACACCAGGGGACCCATTGAGTCAAACCTCAGCCTCCAAGAGTTGTCCTCCAAGGAGGAGAGAGGACATGAGGAAAGGGCTCTCACTACTGATGCCCCAAAGGTGGGTGCACAGGATAGTGAGAACATCACTAAGACCCAGACCTCGGCAACTCTAAGTGATGACTCTTTTGAGGAATTACTAAGAGGACCCCGGTGCCAAGAAACCACAAGGGGGGGGGGGGCACTACTACTTCTTCTAGGAAGAAGAGAGTGTCCAAAAAATCCATTTCATCACCAAGAAGTGATGAGGGTAGAACTGAAACTATTGAATTGACGGAAAGGATGGAAAACCTTAAAGCCAATGTACCTGTTAGTAAGCCCGATGATCTTGCTAGAAGGAGTGAGGGCAATATTGAACAAAAACAATTGACGGATAGGATGGAAAACCTTGAAACCATTGTACAAGATTGTCTGAAATACTTAACAAATCAAGGAAAGACCATGTCATATATGAAGAAGCACATTAATACAATCAACAAGAGAATGAAAATGTATGAGCACAGGCTTCTTCAACAAACAAGAATCATTAGAAGGTTGAAAAAGAAGGTTGATAGTAGTGATGCTCCACCAGTTGAGCTCACTAAGGGGGAGAAGGACAACATACAAAACATGATAGATGAATCTATTGCCGCAGCAACTTCTCTCCTCAACCTTAAAGAATCAAAAGTTAATGAAGGTCAGGTTAATGATGAAGGCCTAGAAGACATGAATACTACTGATACTCCTATAGTAGAACAACCAGTAGTAATTCCTACTACTGATATCATAGCAGTAGTAAATCAAGAAGAGGCAGCAAACACTACTGATGCCCTATCAGTAGTAACTCCTGAAAACACACCAGTAGTAACTGCCTTGGTTACTACTGAAGAGGAAGAACAAGAGATCCCGGAGCTAATTGAAAGGGAACGTTATGTTATCATCTCCAAACCACCAACACCTGATCAACCACTTATCATACCTGACATTGATGATAATGTGAATTGGTTTGAAGTAGATGAATGCACACTTCCTCCACACCCCAAAATACTATCAGAAGATGAACTTCATTTGTTTTATCCAAAGTTTGTAATTCATGGTATCCCAGATATGAAATATATTCCACCTCCACCTTCAGCTTGTATTGGAAAGGGAAAGGAAATTTATGATGATGATTATCCCAACAGAGCATTAGGTCACCACATGGTAAACAAAATTAATCATGTCAGAGCTGAAAAACAATCAAGATGGAGGGTGAAACATAAGAGATTCTTAGAGAAAGTGGCTATGTATCAAGCTCTTGAAGAAAAGAAAAAGGCTGAAAAGAAAAGATCAAAAACTCAACAATCTCAAGAAACTGAAATACCTGTTCAAATAAAAGATGTTCAGATAGAAGCTCAACAAGTAGAATTTAAAAGATTTAGAAAAGTAGAAGAAGAACATCTAAACTGCCTTGAAGATCTGGTAGCTGAAAGTAAAAGAACAAAAGGTGATCTACCAGATGATATATTTGAACAGAAGAAACTTATGATTGACTTTCTCAAGTCAAAAGGGCACAGTGCAAAGACTTTTGGCAGAATGAAGATGATCACAATTATAGATAAATATTGTACTGCCAAGAAGAAAGAATTAGCTGAACAAGAAGCTGAAGAAGAAAAGAAACTAAAAGCTTTAATCCCAATAAATCCAAAGTTAATTCAAACTGGTAGTATATCAACTACTGGTGAATCCTCAACTCCCCAAACCAAGAAAAGAAAGGCTCTTACTCAAGAACAGAGTGCTCAAAAGAAATCAAAAACAGAACAAATTATTCATGTTCTTGAAGTACCAGTTGCTCCCCTTCAAAACAATCCAATCATCAATTGGAGAGTTATGACTAATAATGTAATAGAAATTATAAGGGAAGACAAAGTTGTTCAAAGATTTACTGGATGGTTACCATTGATTAGATCCTATTCAAGAAGTGATGTAATCAAACTTCTGATCATTGGAAAACCAAGAATGACAAAGAAATCATGGAAAGATTCTGGAGCTGGATATTTAACAAATATGATTGATGCTGCATTTTATCCAGATAACTATCCAGAAATATTTACAAATCCAGAAAATGTGTGTGCTTGGAATGTACTCCCTACTACAAATATGTACTTCTTTGAAAGATCAAGCAAGAAATGTGAGCTTTATTTATATGAAAAAGAATATCCACACTCTGAAAGGATCATGTATCAGATATTCACAAACACAATGATGAGACCATATGATGTTGTAATGTTCCAAAATAAATTGAACTATTTTACAAAGAAAAACAGCAAATACATCATTGAACAAAGAAAGCAACAGAATCAAAGAACACTAGAGAAAAGAAAGAGGGAAGAAGAAGAACAAAAGAAACTTGAGTAATTCAAAAAGAATTAACAAGTTTAGGGGGAGATTGTTGGAACAAATCACAGTTCAACTTATTACTGATGCTGCAGTTAGTACTGATCATAGTTACTACTGATAACGACTATGTTTACTACTGATGGGGCAGAAATACTTGTTACTGATGAGTTGATACTGGTGAAGACTATAACTAACTTACTACTGATCATGCACATATCGAAGATACTACTGATCATTAGTAGTTACTACTGACGTTGGTTTTGGACTTACTACTGATTACCAGAGTTACTACTGACGATACATATTTACTACTGGTGATTGCAATTACTACTGGTACGCGTATTTGGAAGCAAATCAAGTCCGAGATCTTCGCAGAGTTAGTTATAGAATGTTAGTCAATGTATATCTTTTATAATTCAATGTAAATCAAGTCCTAGAATAACTAGGGTAAATAGTTAGGCTTCAAGGACTGCTATAAGTAGTTCCTTACGAATTGTAAACGTACGTGTGTATTGTTAATCAATAATATACATTGAAGCTTTTTTGTGAATCACTGTGTTCTTAATATTATTGTTCATTGTTCGTTCAATATACAGTATTCTATTGTTCTTAATACATTAATACAAGTGTTGATCCGCTGCAACTTCTTGTTATTAGTAGATCTGGGTTGACAATAACTTGTTTTGGTTATTCAATCCTTTCTCCATGGAATCCACCAACAACTAGCGAATTATCTTCCTGGGTTCTTGTATAGTTCATTACTTCTAAAGATATACATCTCGATCACTATTGGTTATGCTTATTAATTTTAGGTTGATGTAACTTTAGATTTTAATAATCTTAAAGTTAAGAAAAGATTAAATCCATATTAACTAAGAATAATGCCAATCAGACATGGTATAGGAACAAATATCTATCGTGTGCGTGTTTACCATACGCGTTTGTAAATTGATAATGATGAACGCAGCTACGTACAACAGTAAATAAAATATTAATTCCATAATTAGTCAAACTACTCAAACGAACATCATTAAAATATTTACGTCACCTTGTATACTTTTCCGGTGAGTTGATATTTTCTTCACACTAGCTATAATATTATATTTGAGAAAAGAAATGCAAAAAATTATACACAATTTGAAATTTTCAATAAAACATATAAAGTCTTCATATTTTATACGTTTTTTTTGTTATAGAGGTACAATAAAACCTTCGCTAATTATGTTATGGTCTTAAAAGTAGTTTTGTTTATAATTGTCACAGCTTAATTGTTCAATACTTTAGAAAACCTTTGAATATTTCCAACCAATCACAATTCACAAAAATATTTAGGCCCAATCCATTTATAAAAAAATATCACACTTCTAAAACAAATATGGTATTATTTGTTATTTAACTCGGTTTGTTTTAATCTAACAAGACTCGACTACTTATGGCATTGCTTTTAGTTATATGCCCCTTGAGGTCCATGCATGCATAATAAAAAAAAGGTGTCATGCATGAGATATATACGGAGTAACTAATAATTTTAAGAAATCATGAGTTGGATACCACTTGCCTCCGACCTTTGTATTAGGGTTCATTTGACAATGTTTCCTTGCAAATCCATTTGAGTATATATATATATGTTGACTTTTTACATCGTTGATCTGCATTTTTGCCTTCGGATATAGCTATAAATACATCCCTTCTCTTCATCTCATTCACCAAATACGTAATTAACTTCACTCACATTTCTAAAACACTTAAAATTTTTTTTTAGTAATGGAGGTTTCTTCCCAAAACAAAAAGCTTGTTTTCTTTCTTCTCTTATTAGCCACCTTCACCACCTTGTCACTAGGCCAAGACACTCAAAGCAGTGGCCAAGGCACCCGTGTTGGGTTCTACACTTCCACTTGCCCTACGGTCGAATCCATAGTCCAGTCAGCGGTTCAGTCTGCTGTCCAAGCCAACCCCACGATTGCACCGGGTTTACTAAGAATGTTCTTTCATGACTGTTTTGTCAACGGTTGTGATGCTTCTATACTAATTAACGGAGCTTCAACTGAAAGAACCGCTCCACCCAACTCCCTCTTGAGAGGCTTTGAAGTTATTGATACTGCAAAGACCCAGCTTGAAACCACCTGCCCGGGAGTCGTCTCTTGTGCTGATATTGTTGCCCTTGCTGCCCGTGATTCTGTCGTCCTGGTAATAAAATCTTACATTATCAATCTATTTTGGTTTTTGTGCATGTTTAACTGTGGTCTTTAATTTTATCTTTTTTCAGACAGGTGGACGTAGTTGGCAAGTGCCATTAGGACGTAGAGATGGATTGATTTCACAAGCATCTGATACCGCAAACTTGCCTGCCTTTAACGACCCTATGACTCTCCAAATCCAAAAGTTTTCTGACAAAGGGCTTAACACCCAAGATCTTGTTACTCTTGTTGGTAAGTAGACCAAAAAAATAATACTCCCTACATCCCAATTTTATTGTCTACATTTCCTTTTTAATTTGTCCTAAAATTATTGTCAACTTAAAAATTCCACCAATAAAAAAATAGTTAAGTGGTAAAAATGAAATTTTATTGGTTAGACAGTGCAATAAATGCACTTTTCTTAAATTGTGTGATTTTTGTCTGTGGATAATAATTCTGGGACGGAGGGAGTAATATAATAACGTATTGGTTCACGTATAAATAAATTACGCGTTCTTTCGTTAATCAGGTGGACACACAATAGGAACAGCAGCGTGTGCGGGTTTCAGCTACAGACTATACAACTTCAACAACACCAATGGACCCGACCCGGATATAGACCAAGCATTCCTACCTCAACTCCAAGCACTTTGCCCGAATGGTGGTGATCAGTCGACCCGTGTGGACCTTGATACTGGCAGTGGTAACAGCTTTGGGAATTCTTTTTATGATAATTTAAGGAACGGGCGGGGAGTAATCGAATCCGATGCCAAGTTATGGAGTGACACAAGGACACAGAGTTTTGTACAAGGCTTTCTGGGAGGAACTGGATTCAATGCCGATTTTGCAAGGGCCATGGTGAAAATGGGTAATATTGAGGTGAAAACAGGGACACAAGGCGAAATTCGTACGGTTTGTACTGCAACCAATTAATAAGAATGTGTGTTTAAAATAATAATAAGTTGTTAATAACATCAGTTTTAAATTAATTCGATTGATAATTGTATTGACTTCTTCAATAAGATCAAAGATTAATGGTTTAACCGAGGCTTTCTTTATTTGTTATTTGAATTTGAATAAATTAATTACATTATCCGTCTCTGGTGTTTGTTGTGTAAAACGAGTGTTCTGTACTAGTGTTAACGATTAAGCATCAATTTTGTCATTTTAAGAAACGTATAAAAATTACATTGAGAAGGTCAAAGTTTAGGGACCATTTTGATAATTATATAAAACGAGGGTAATAGTAGCCGCGCTCCGCTGCGAAATTTTATTCTTCGTTTATATAATTTAACAATGTTGTAAACGTCAAAATTCTCGATGATATAAATTTACTTAATGATTAATAACATGTTATTATAAAATTTTAACTCAATTTTATTTTCATTTCACCCTTGTACAATTTATTATTTAGATATAGTAAAACTTAATAATTAAGATGTTTTGATTCGATAATTTCTATTATTGGTTTGTTAGTGCTGCATTTGTTTTAAATAGTGTTAAATTTTAACCATTGAAGTATATAATGCTTTCATGATTTTAAAAATTATATTAAATAAAAATAAATAAACTAAAAAATATGCACGTTTATTGAAAGAAGAAGGTCCAAATAATTTTTAGCTAAAAAAAGTAAATAAGATGATTCAAATAAGATAAAAAAATAAAATTTATAATAAAATTGGTAGCAAAAGCATTAATTGTAAAGTATAGATCGTAAATATTTATGGGTAAAAAGAAAATAATATGCTAAAACTTCTAGAGAGTGAATTGTAAATATTTATGGGTCCAAATTTGCTTTTTGGGCCTTATTCATACGCACTACTATTTTACTCGAATAAAAAAACAAAACAAAAAAATATGTAGAATTAACAGGTTTTGTAAAACTTGAGCCTAACCAATCAACTACATTTAAGAAGAACAATTAACCAATCAACATATAGTGAATAGTACTTTATTATATTTAATTCTACCACAAATGTATATAAGACACAATTAACAAAATAAAATGATAACATGCTTGGAGCAGGGATTGAACACGGGTTCACGATACCCTTTAAACCTCGAGTGAAAAAAAAACCAAACAACTCTCTGACAAACAACAAAATGCTTGCCTAAATTAGTCATAGAACTAATCTATACACCACATAACATCTCTAACCCAAGTCTATCTCTATAATATAAAGTTTTTTTCTATTCCAATCTAACTCTATCACCTACTTCAAATATAGAGTGGTTTGAAAATCCCTCTATATTTGGAGCGAGAGAAAGTCACTCTATCAATTGACCCCATCTCTTTTTATGAGTGTAATTGTTAGTGGAATGTGGGTCCCATTAGTTTTAAAGGGTTTTAAAGAGATGGATAAAGTTTATGGTTGGAGTTGAAATATTGTTTAGAGTGAATGAGTCCACCATTTATAGAGATAAAGTGATTTTTACAGAGTTCATGGTTGGAGATGCTCTAAACTACATCACAACCTATGTTTTAAAATACTTGTACAAGCTGTTTTAAAATTTATACATTGTATACTTTAGTGTCACCTCAAAAATCTCATTATACAATCGGAAGACACAACGTTAAAGTATCATATTCCCTATGTGGGGGTAAATGTGTGATCAAATAGTCCAAAATGTGGTATTAGATTCATTGTGAGTTTGACAAATGTCACATCGAGTCTTAAAGATAAATATACATTTAATTACCATTAAAAACTTTGAAGTTATCAAAACACTGAAGCTAAAATGGTTAAGGAAGAATATAAGCAACACCAAAACACTTACAAGAAAAACATAGACTTAGTTATTATAATTTAAATAAGTTCTCTCTCTTTATATTTTCTTATAAACCTATATGTCTCGATTAAAAAAAAGTCAAAATTAATATTGACTAAGAATAATGTCAACCAGACATGATATAGGAACAAACATCGATCCTATTTACTTTACGCGTTTATAAATTGATAATGATTAACAAAGCTACAACAGTAAATAAAATATTAATTCCATAAGTCAAACTACCTAAACGATTATAATATTCACGTCAGCTTGAATACTTTTCCGGTAAATTGATATTTTCTTCACTATAATGTTAATAGTGTTCATATTTTGAGAAACGAAATGCAAAAAATTATACAAAATTTGAAATTTTCAATAAAACATAACGTCTTTATATTTTATACGTTTTTTTAATGGTAGAGATGTTGTAATATATTATGTGAAGATGTCAAAATAATGAAATAAACAAATGAATTAACCATTCTAAACCTTGATGACAAACGAATCGCACACAATTGTGATTCCTATCCTCTCAGGTTTATATACGTTGTACATGCTGTAAGCCTTAGCGAATTACCCCATGATTTGATGCAGTATGATCATATGTTCTTACACCAAAGAAGCACCGAACAACACAAAGTGTTGATTAGACTATGCTAACCACAACCTAAGTAAAATGATGTAAGATTTCCTTTTTATCCTTGATATTCTAATTCCATATTGATAAAGATTAAGTATAATCTTGAATGTAGCTAGTAATTTGCAGTTAATATATTGGATAAAATATGGAAGAAATAGGTCCCTTGAGAAGTACATCATGTGCCTGTGTTTCTGAAAAACATCAAGAATGCTACTTGACTTTTAAAAACCAAACCTTTTCAATAATTTAGTTATCCCATTGCTAAACTGTTGAAAAACTTACCAACATAACTGTGTGATTGGTAAATTTATTGCAGATGTGAAATTTGATTACCAAGGAATTCAGTAATACATATGATTTTTCGTCATGAAATTAGATTACCAAGGGATTCAAGTTATTAGAAACAATTTATAGATGTGAAATATCAACGGAAATCGTCAGTAGCTAAAGTTTTGTTAGAACGGAAGTGCCCAAATTCGTTGGGAAGAGTATTTACCTACAAGGCTTTTTCCAATCGACAGTCATTAAATTTAGAGGATTGATATTGCTACCACAACTTTTAATGGTTATATCACACTGTACAGGTTTTACAGCTGACTGTACAAGTATATTAAACATTGGATGTGATAGATACCTCAAAAGTTGTGGTAGAAAAATCACCCCTTTAAATTTAACCTTTATAATTTCTGTTTCTATCTTTTGTAGCAGTCTCATCTCCCCTCCCAAGAACCGACACCCACTTTTAAATGAATGTCAACTTGGAATATGTTAATCGAACACGAAATAGGAGCAAATGCCGTGTTTATAAGTAAAATATTAGTTCTATAAAGCAAATTAATTTAATGAGCATCATTAAGATATTCACGTTACCTTGGATTTGTTGAGATACATTTGCGGTGAATTGGTCTTTTCTTCACACTTATCTTCCCCTATATATGCAGGTAGACCCGATTTAGTTTTGACACCTCATCACTTTGCATGATTCTGATTGGTCCTTTAATCTAGGTGTAATTCCAGGATTGGTCAACTGATTCCTCACACTCTACCTAAGCCATCGTTCCCTGCACTTAATAATATCCGAAATTCATGGGGAGGAAATCAATTCAAATTCCACATCACAGCTTGTCAAAGGAAACCTTTTATAAGATTCATTCTCAAAATTAAACACAATTAAATACCCCAATCGGAGAAACGTTACCCTAAAAAAGGCAGCGAGAGCGACAGTGAGAGCTACGGTGGAGAAAAATGGTGGTGATGGGATTGACGCCAGAGAAAGAACGACCGGCGTTACTGCCGCCGGCGGTGGTGGAATGTACTCGAGCTCTACGATGGAAGTAACTACATTTAATCAGAGCTTTCCAGATGCGAATTCCCTGTTTTGATAAAATTGGGGCTGTTATTAGACTCAGCTATGGAATTGGTTAGTTTTTTCTTAATTTTATTGTTACTAAATTTAAGAAAATTGAATTGTCTCTGTGTGTGCTGTTGAGTAAACGGTGGTTAAGAATGGGGTTTTGATCTTTTAAATTTTAATTTGCTTAATAAACATCAATTAATGCGAATATAAGAGTATACTATATACACTTGTTTGTTTGTAATTTGAAGAAAAAAGCAGGGTTTATGTGAATATGCAACTAGGGAGACATAAAAGTTTGATTTAGGCTAAAACTATGTTTGGAAATCTACTAGCAATTGTTAAAATTAACTATTTACTGATTCCATCTTCCCTTTTGGAAAATGTTAAAAGTCATGTTTTTTCTTGCTTTTGGTAAAGTATGATATTTAATTTTTTGGTATAAAAGATTAAAGTGGTCTAAGATACTTTCTGAAAATTTCCTTTTTATACGAGTGATGTTTGGATCTGCCTTTTTAAAACGATTATTGTGAGTTTTTAAAAATCAAAATCTGATATTTAGTTTTACAAAATGAACGAAATTCTTCATGTTTAGCCTACAAAGGTAACAGTAATCAGAATTATGACGTATTATTTCACAAAATTGAGTGTTAATATTGCAGCTTTTTTTAATCTATTTTCTTTATAAATATAGGCATCTATGGTGCAATGGCGTTAGCAGGTAATTTCATATGCTCAACAACTGGAATCGATAGCATGGGTGGCTACTCGCCATCCTTAGATGCCATTGTTCAAGGACTCGGTTACGCTTCTCCTCCAATTATGGCCCTTTTATTTATACTAGACGTACGATCGATTAATATTTAATTTTCTGCACATTTAGGAGTTTTACGCATCATAATTTCTCTCCGATGGCGGCTGAGAAGCTTCTAGATTTGAGTCAGCCGATTGATGTTGTGTTACTTGATGCTATAGTTGCTGCCTTCTATGGCACTGATATAAAGATGAGGTTTGCAGCAATTTCTTATCTTATTCCTTTTGATTTACATAACTTGAGGATGAATGTGATGCATTGAAGCCTATTTTTATTAGTTTTCGTTTTTGCGGTTATTTTTTTTCATTGTTTGAGCAACATACATTATCTATAAGCTGTTGATGGACCTTTTGTTGATGTTCATACATTGTAATTTCCGTTCGAGTGCAGAGAAGTGCATATATTTCACGTTTTGCATGAATGATAGATCATATGAACTACTTAACAACGAATATAGAACCTGATTGTGGCTGTAACAGTAGCAAAATAGCCCAATTCAGCAGAATTTTAATGTATATTGTATTTCAACACATTATGTTATAGTTAAATTAGTTGAAATTACTGTATTACTGAAGACATGTGGTTATTGAAAGTGTAAGGAGCTTACAATAATCATTGATTAATGATTATTAACTTCTGATTATGTGTGTTGTTGCTAAAATCATGGTTTTTTAAATAAGTTTCTTCACCATGGTTTGCTAAAATCATTGCAGAGAACTGGTGCTGATCATATATTGCGGGAATTGCAAAACAAACCAGATATGTGGCTACAAGTGGTTCACATTCTGTCCATGAAAGCCGTTTCGAGGTAACATTTGTCTAAAATTGTTTGATTAGATGTCGTTAAACAACATCTAGATCTGTCCTTTTTTTAGATGCAGTAGTAAGTTGAATAGTTCTTATCACTACTGAAGTTAAGACTTAAGAAGTAAATATAATCACAAAGTCAAAAGGCTACATATAAGTTTGAGATTCCATGCTACCTTGCTGATGTTGATACAGTTTTGTAGTTCGCACACATTTTAAACAATGAGCCTCAGCTAATTTGTACACATTTCTTACACTAATTGATCTTCACTATATAATTTGTGGATGCTCTTGATTTTCTTAGTAATTTGCTTATCAGATCATATATGCCAGCTCAACTCATACCTCTAATTAATGGTTTTGGTTGTAGGATTCAAACAAACGCCATCACCCGTTAGACTTAAATACTCTGAAAGGTCATGGAGATTCAGTCAATGGCCTATGCTTTTCATCAGATGGACATAGTTTGGCAACTGGTAATTTCCATCACAAGTACTTTAACTCTACATTTATAATGTAGCTCCAATAATCATGTAATCATAAGTATTAGCCGAATTATTGGGTTAATGCGTTTGTACTGATTAATATATTTCTTGTGCATATATGCAGCTTGTGATGATGGTGTAGTCAGGGTATTCAAGTTGGATGATGCTACAAGCAAAAGCTTCAAGTAAGAATTTGTATCAAATGAATTTTGCACACATCATTTTAATTTTGATCGATTTGGTATGAAAATATAGGTTTATGAGAATTAACTTGCCAGCTGGTGGGCGTCCAACTGCAGTTGCATTTGTTGATGATGCTTCTTCAGTTTTTGTGGCTTCTCAAAATCTGATGGGAGCTAATTCATACATGTTTGGTGAAGACAACCCAAAAGGTGGTGAAAATAGGCAGCATTTTAAGCCTGAAATTAAATGGGAGCAACGTAGCGTTCATGATAAAAAGTATATCCTAACTTTATTTGGAACTAAAGCCACTCATGGTGCTGCTGATGGGAGCACAATAATTGCATCAAGTTCAGAGGGTATATTCTTTTGCCTTAATTAAATTGGGAAAAATGTAGAAAATACTTCTTATTTCCAAAATTTGATTTATTTTCATGTGTTTTGCAGGAACTGATATTAAACTTTGGCATGGAAAATCTGGAAAAATGTTGGGAAATGTGGACACAAATCAGCTCAAGAACAATATGGCTACTGTATCTCCAAATGGGCGGTTTATTGCTGCAGCTGCTTTCACTGATGATGTTAAGGTAACATGCTCAAATAACTTACATATTATGCAGGTATTTTAGTTTTAATGTTACGTAGTATGTATTGAATATATTAAGGTTGGCTTTATTTGACCAGGTCTGGGAGATGGTGTATTCAAAGGATAGTTCAGTTAAAGAGGTTACAAAAGTCGTTTACAAAGAAGTCTTATTTCATCTATAATTTTATGTAACATTTGTTCATGTATCAAATTTTGTACAAACTTATCATTACATCTATCGATTCTTATATCAATTTTAAAATTATTAATATTTGTTGGTATTTTTCTAAAATATATATCTTGAAGCATGCCCGCCCAGTCGGGCGGGCTATGAAGCTAGTATTAATATATTAGACTGTCCATTTTTAAAATATACTTCCTCCGATTTAAAATAAGTGATACACTTTTCATATTTGGGTGTATCAAAATAAGTGATACACTTTAAAAACTTACCTTATTTGGTAAAAAGTAGTGGGACCCACACCCACTAACTATCTATTTTAATAAAGTGAAATGACATCTGTACCCTTACTTTTACTTTTAAACATCATTAATCTCACTTTATTCAAAATTTATGAGACTCATTCCCCACTAACCATCCAATTAAACTAATATAATTATCATTATCATATTTTACCTCAAAAACCGTAAAACCAACAATGTATCACTTATTTTAAATCGGAGGAAGTAAAATCTCTGAAATTTTCAATTAACCCATATAACTTTATTTTATATATTAGATAATAATAATAATAATAATATAATTAAACTTGGGAGGAAAAACGGATAATTAAACTTGGAAGTTCATTCTAGTTTGTCACTTACTACTTACTACAACCACAGATTTTAAAATTTATTTATTAACTTAGACGGATTGTGTTTAACGAAAACCTTAATTTTTATAAAGTCTCAATGAACAAATCCAATAATTGATTAATTATAAATAATGGTCAAGATTAATCACATATTGTATACATAGAGGGGTATTTTCATCATTTTTAAAAAAAAATAATACTTATTTATTTATTTATTTTTATATTAATTTTTTTCATTAATAACACATAATGTGATGCATATTGAATCACATGTGATTGTTTACTGAATCACATGTGATTGTAGCTAAACATCAAATGTGATTAAATATACAATCACATATGATTTTACAATAAAACCACATGTGATTAAGTAATACACGCAATTATCAAATAAATATTGTTTTTAACGATTAAAAAAATAAAAAAATAAAAATAAATCGAATTTTTTAAGTGCCAAATGACCAAAATACCCCTTCATGTATAAAATATGTGATTAATCTTGACCATTAGATCTTATTGATCAATTGTTGAGATTTGTTCCTCAGAACTACGCAAAAATGAAGGACCTCATTGAACGTTTCTCTAACTTAGAAATCGAAGTATGTAATTCGTTTCAATAGTAATCCCTAGGACTATTAAATTTGTTTTATGAACAAATTATCTCTATCTCTACTATCTATAATAGATGAATGTCTTTCTACTTTTAGCAGGTCTTAAAACAGGCTTGCCATTTCTGGAAGGTCTTAAACTCACATCTTAATTGGAAAAAAAAAGGTTGTTAACAAGTTTCGAACTTGGGCTCTCTAGAAACACATTTATGAACCTTACCACTACACCACATCAAATATTTGGTACACAAACGAAACGCTAAACCACCATGCTTTCAATGTGCAGACGCAAATCATTATAGCCATTAAAAATTAGACGTTTTCCTACTTTTATTTTTAGAAAAATTAATTAGTAATGGTAATTACTTCAACATGCGTTTTTTTGTATTAAATTTTAACATTGAATTCGTGCGGTTTAGATCACTCCATCCTATTTTTTTACGGTTATAAATCACAAATCTCTCTTGGATTTTTAAGTTACAACCACAAGCAAATGAAAATCGCTGTTTAGACGAAAGTTTAGTGATTAATGTGAATTAACAAAAACGTCCTTAATACTGGCAATTTAGATTTACCGTATAAAGATATTGACTTATTTTCGATATTGACTTATTGCTTTTAATTGCTTTTTAAAGCACTCCAACTTGATGAAGATTGACTGTTATTTTATTTTGACATAATGTGAATTATATATTTTTCAGTTAAAAAATTAATGCTCTTATAGATTCCCTAATTTATACAAAATTGTAATAAAAACGCCGAATCAATGCTATTAGTCCAAAATTAACCTATATCTTTTCAAATTAAATATAATTTTAATACCCCTACTAAACATACCTTTTAAAGCAACGTTTTATATATACGTTTTTATTGCAAAGAGGACAAATTAATTATATGAACTAATTGTAATTCATCCCACAATTATATATACATTTTTTGGTTCTTAAATTGCGGTTACATTCAAAGAATGATTCACTTATTGTCGACTAAATGGAATAAAAATTACCATATAAAAATATTATATTATGATTGTATAACTATCAAATCCCTGATTTCGAGCGGTTCTACTAAAATATAACTATAATATAACGTGAAAACAACTACTCAATTTAGTGTGATACTGAATAAGGAAGTTGTATGATTTTTAATTTCATAAAATAATTCTTGTTCCAATTTACGCATTTAATAGTAAGATAGTAACCGTCCAACTTAATGAAAATTAAATGCTTATAAAGACTTAATTATACGATATACGTTTGTTTTTTCATTTTTAGCAGGTTTTAAAACAAAAACGTTCAGTCAATGTTACAACTAGGTATAAAGACTTAATTATGTATACGTTCTTTTCATGCTTCCGTTTTTTTCATGCTTACGAACTGTGAGAGAGAATATATAGTAACCAATGGATATTTAAGATACTAATATAAAGACTTAATTTTAACCTATATGTTTTTTTTATTCATTTTTAGTAGGTCTTAAAACAGAAACGGTCAGTCAATGCTATAACTAGGTATAAAGACTTAATTATGTATATGTTTTTTTTCATGGTTACGTTTTTTCCATGCTTAAGAACTGTTAGAGATAATATATAGTAACCAATGGATATTTCGGATACCAATATAAAGACTTAATTATACGATATACGTTTTTTTTTTCATTTTTAGCAGGTCTTAAAACAAAAACGGTCAGTCAATGCTATAACTAGGTATAAAGACTTAATTATGTATACGTTTTTTTCAAGCTTACGTTTTTTTCATCCTTATGAACTGTGAGAGAGAATATATAGTAACCAAATCGATATTTCAGATACCAATATAAAGACTTAATTTTAACCTATACGTTTTTTTATTCATGCTATAACTACCCATTAAATCTTTGCATTAATATTAATTTAATTTGTTAAATTAAATACGTATTACCTCCACTCTATATAAACAACGGTATTATAAACCGAGAAAACCCGTCACTGTTTTCATCAAAAACTGAGAAAACCTTCATAACCAACGGTATGAGTTATCACTCGCAACTCTTTTTTTTCATTCTATTCTTTAAAAATGATACAAATGTTATTCCTACCGTGTATGAGTTTCGTAATCTTTTTTGTGTAAGGTATTCTTAACATGTCAACAATCGGATTGCACTATATAAGAAACATTCATGATTTCAAGGACAAAATTCACCTCAAGGTCAGGGTTCTATGAATGTGGCCCCACACGAACTTCAACAATAAAAATGAGATTATATCAGAGGAGGTAAGTTGTGGCAGGCCAAGTCAAGTTTTACGTTTATTGGCCTGAATGAAAAACTTTCATTTCAATCAAGCACAACGATTAAAGAATGCGCTGAGTGGTCTGGTCCATTACATGGTTTTGAGTTTTCTGCATACGAGAACATTTTGAATAATCATTACTAGCCTCGAAGTCAATTGGTAAAATTAACTCCATTTTACATGTAGGATTTATATGTTATATAACCCTATACCCCTACTAATTAATGAAATTTTTTTTAGATGTAATCGGAGAAATTTGCGTCGTTGAAAGCCTTAATTCTTCAAGTGAAGACAGAAGCAAGCACAAGCTGCCAATTGAAATAAAAAAACATACAGTTCGTTGTAATTATGTATTGTATTCGTTCCAAAAATATGTTACGAATGAAGTTTTAATCGCCAGTAATATTTAGTTCGCAGCCCGCCGCATCGTGCGGGTTTTGTTCTAGTCATTTTATAATAAACGAATATAAAGGATCACATATGTAATTAGTACATGCTCTTAAGTGTGTTGTTCAAAACACTAACTCTCACCATCTTAACAAATTCAAGATATTCAAAGCAAACGGCGTTACGGTTGGTAGCGCAATACGAAGGAAGAATAAGTTTTTTCTTTTTTCTATTCGGTTAAAAAAATATATGTAACTTTGTCACTTATTACCTTAGGCATTTATGTTTATTTATTACACTAAACATCCCCGACATATATATAGTTTGTTACATTGATGATCACTAGGGCTGTTAAACCACAAAGACTCACTATATTTTAACAGCCCTAAGAATCATCAATATAACATACTACATATATACAGACTAGCTTCATAACCCGCCCATCGGGCGGGTATGCTTCAAGTGTTTTTATGTAGAAAAATCCAAAAAAAAGCTTAATAATTTTAAAAATGACATAATAATGCTGTAGCGGTAATGAATAATTGATAGAAAAATCGATACATTAAAAAATGTTACATAAAATCTACAAACGAAATAAGACTTCTTTGTAAACTACATTTGCTGTCGAATTAGTGTAATTCCCATCGATGTCACAACAAATGACCTTCAATCCCTTCTTGTTCTTAACTCGTGATACTGCCACATAAAGCTGGCCATGCGAGAATACCGGTTTTTGCAGAAACAACCCAACCTGAGACAACGTCTGGCCTTGACTTTTGTTAATGGTCATAGCAAAGCATACCTGAACAGGAAATTGCCTCCGATTCAATTTGAAAGGCATCTTGTTGTCTGAAGGACTAATGACCATTCAAGGGATAGCGCAAATTGTGCCCACCCTGCCGCCAGATATGATTTTACCCTCGATTATACTTACCCCCATTCGTAAAATCTGAAGTCTGGTCCCGTTGCACAATCCAGCTTTCTGATCAATATTCCGCATACACATTACCGGAGCGCCAATCTTTAACTTCAGGAGATGCTGCGGGACACCTGACATTTTTATGCTGTTCAAGAAGTCGGAGGTGTAAAGATCAAGGTTAAACATAGTATCATCTTCATCTGCAGCCAAAACCGAGTCCGATGACTCGTACTCCTTTATGTAACGACCCGAATTTTGTAAATAAATAAATTGTACAAAAATATGTTAAATAAGGATAAATCGTTTAAAACACGTAGGAATTGGTTTCGTGTCGTTTGGAGTCCGTATGTGAAAGTTATGGACGAAACTGGGTTGAAACCTAGACCGAAAAGTGCAGCCCTGCTGCACAGGCAAGTTCGTGGCGCGAGCGAAACACGAGGTTGAGCAGAGGGACCAGAGCTGGAACGCGAGCATCTCGCGTCGACTTCGCGGCGCGAGCCAGGCGCGAACCTGGCACGAAGTCTGGTAAAATCGGCTACTAGCGGGCAGACCCGCGTCTTCTCGCGACGCGAGCTCGGCGCGAGCGGGGCGCGAGCTCTTCCGACCAGAGCAATAAATACGGGTTTTAGCCATAAATGCATTTCCAAAAACCCTGGTTTTCTCTCTTTAAGTGTGTGAACGGTTTTTGAGTGTAAAGCATCGTTTGGAGCTCAATCTTCATCAAATCTTGGTGATCCTTGCTCCTAAGTTGAAGATCTAAGGTAAATCTTCATTTCTCTTGAGTTTTTAGCCATAGATTCAAGTAGGGAAAGCTTGAATCTCAAACCCTAGTTATGGAATTGTTCATAAATGGTTAAAGGGAAGCAGTATAACTTAGACCTATGGTATTTTGTCATGGAAAACGCGGCCATGCTATGAATACATGAAAATGTGGTGATTTATGAAATTAGGGTTTGGTAACTTTGGGGAAAATGGTGCTAGTAGTTAACTAGCCATGGATTATGTAGTTAGTGTAGATGATTAATGCAAACCATTGTATTGGTTTTGATAATAGATTGTCGGTTGGAAGATTTGAGGCATTCAAATCTCGAGAAGTGATATTGGTGATTAAAGAACGCAACAATTGGTTAAGCTTGGCTAAGGTGAGTACATGTGAACTTTCAAACTGGGTACATAGCTAGTAAATGTTTTTATGATTAAATGATTTTTATCGAGTCTTTAAGTAATTTAGTCATTTATGTGATATATGATGAATTGCTTGTATGATGGTTACATGATTGATTGAATAAGAAAAGATGGAGTTATAAGCTCATAATGATAAAAGATAAGAAATGATGACGATGATGATATCCCTAGGGCCGTAGTAGATTGGAGGCATTCCGGTTATTACGGTACCTTAAGGTTAGTGGTAGATTGGAGGCATTCCGATTACCCAATACCTATGAGTCCCGGTAGATTGGAGGCATTCCGATTACCGTGGAAATGATGGTCTTGATAGATTGGAGGCATTCCGATTATCTTGACATTGGCCAATGATGAAAGTAATAAAGTGACCCAAAACAAACTTAGTAATATTATTTTAAGATTAAATGATATTATTTGACTATTTGTTTATCGGGTCTAAAACCCATGTATCTCACGAGGCAATTTTGTCTCACGTACTATGTTTGTGTTTTTGCTATGTACTCAGGTTCGGGATCGAAGATCTAGGAGGCCCGTTTAGAAGAGGCCTTGTTGAGATTAGCTCGGTGTTGATGATTAGAGTCCTTATCCTATGGTTAAGATATAATTTGTAACACCGTTTTTGTAAACTCTGATAATCTCGAACAAGAAACCTTTTCGTTTTTGTAAAACCGGTAGTTGACACCGATACAATATTATGTATTTTGGTTTAAATGTTATTTAAATATTGTTTTGAAAATTGAGGTGTTACAACTTGGTATCAGAGCTATAGTTTAAGTGAACTAGGTTGAGTTGACCATCCTAGACTTAAACTGAGCTAGTAGGACCGTAGGTTCCATAGGATACTTATGAAATGACTATTGAGACCTTAAAGTGTAGGTTCGATAGGGTTGACCTTAAGGGAATAGGTCATGTTGGTTGTGGGATGGTCAATGTCACCGTTACTTTGATAAAGTGAATTCTAAATGATTGATGTCTTATTATAGCAAAATGGTGAGAACTAGAAGTGCAAGAGGCCCACTTGATCAAGGGCAAGATTCGAATAACCTTGTTGAACCGGTATTTGGTCCTCCACCTCGTGACGAAGTGGAGAATTCGGGTGTTGAAAGGAACACTCACACCCCGGTCACCGTGGAACACCTTCAAACTATGTTCAATCAAATGAGGGACATAGTGAACGAGGATGTGAACCGACTTCTCAATGAGCATAGGGCACGTGAAAGGCGGGAGGAATCTCCACCCCGCACAAAGAGCAAGTCAAGTAGTGTTGCTCAAACTGAGAAATCATCAACGGAAGAAGATGGGAGTGACCCCGAGCCGAGGGAAAAGAAGGGGTGCACGTATAAGAAATTTGTGGCTTTTAAGCCCGATAACTACTATGGTAGCTCCGAACCGAAAGTCACGATCCGTTGGATCCGTGAAACTGAACAAGTCCTTGAAGCTAGTAAATGCAAGGAAGATGATATGGTAATCTATGCTTCTCGTTTATTGAAAGATGAAGCCCTCGTGTGGTGGGACACCATGTATGAAACGTTGGGAAAGAGAGAGGTGTACAAGATGACATGGGATGAGTTTGTGAAACGGTTGAAGGCAAAGTTTTGCCCCGAAAGAAACTTAGAAAAACTTCAAGAAGAGTTTGTTCATTTGAAGAAGGGTGGTTTGAGTGTCGATGAGTACACTAGGAAGTTCACGGGGTTAATCCCGTTCGTGATCAAATTGTTTCCGGATGAGAGATCTCGGATTGTTCGGTATGCCAATGGACTCCCGTGGGAGTATGAGTTGGAAGTAAAGAGGGCCGCCACACTAGATGAGGCTATTAGTGCGGCGAGGAATGTGGAGGAAGTGGGCCAAAGGAGAATCAATGAGAGGCCAAAGTTTGAAAGGTTTGAAAAGAGGAAGTTTGAAGGGAGCTCGGGTTCGGTGAAGAGAGGAAAGTTCACCCCGACCTATTCTAAGCAATCGAGCGTTAGTACTTGTAAGAAGTGTGGCAAAGACCACAAGGGAGAATGTTTGGTGGATTCGAAATCTTGTTTCAAGTGTGGAAGGCCGGGGCATATGGCAAGGGATTGCCGGGCCAAGCCGTTGGATGAAATCGAGTGC
Source organism: Calendula officinalis (assembly GCA_963853835.1). Lineage (NCBI taxonomy): Eukaryota > Viridiplantae > Streptophyta > Magnoliopsida > Asterales > Asteraceae > Calendula > Calendula officinalis. The sequence goes on along the minus strand of OY970829.1, from coordinate 66,677,754 downwards.
TATTCGTGCCATGAAAAAGGGCACTATAGCAATGCATGCCCGAAGAAGGGAAGTGAGACCATGGTGTCAACCGCTCAAAAGAAAGCGGAGCCGACAAAGGTCAAGGGACGGTCCTTCCAACTTACCCGAGATGAAGCCAAAGAAGCCCACGATGTCGTTTCAGGTACCCTACTCGTAAATTCTATTCCCGCCCGGATCTTATTTGACTCGGGTGCTACTTATTCGTTTGTGTCACATGATTTTGTTGTGATGTTGAATGTGCCGTTAGAACTCCTTGATGAAGTTTATGATATAGAAATTGCGGATGGTAAAACCTCCATAGTTCAACATATGTGTCGAAATTGTGAATTGGAAATAGATGGGAGAAAGTTTAAGGTGAATTTATTACCCATGGAAATTGCGGGTTTTGATATAGTTATAGGTATGGATTGGTTGGGTGAGAATCAAGCAAAGATTTTATGTGGGAAGAAGATAGTCTCGATTAGGACCCCCGACAATGAAAAAGTTTATGTTTATGGTGAGAGACGACACCATTTGCCATGTCATATGACCGCGGTTAAAGCTAGGAAATGTTTAGCCAAAGGATGTTCGTCCTTTTTAGCATATGTATTAGATGGAAGGAAAGAGAAGAAGTCGGTGGAAAATGTAAGGGTGATTCGGGATTTTCCCGAGGTATTTCCCGACGATTTACCGGGATTACCACCGGAGAGGCAAGTAGAATTCCGTATTGATTTAGTTCCGGGAGCGACGCCGATAGCTCGTGCTCCATGCCGTTTGGCTCCCACCGAAATGCGGGAATTGATGTCCCAGTTGCAAGAGTTACTCGACAAAGGATTTATTCGTCCTAGCTCGTCTCCATGGGGTGCGCCCGTATTGTTTGTTAAGAAGAAAGACGGTTCAATGAGAATGTGCATTGACTACCGAGAGTTGAACAAGATGAGTATTAAGAACCGATACCCCTTGCCTAGAATCGACGACTTGTTTGATCAACTTCAAGGTGCCGATTTTTTTTTGAAGATCGATTTGAGGTCAGGTTACCATCAAGTTCGAGTAAAAGAAGGAGATACCGAGAAGACGGCGTTTCGTACACGTTATGGGCATTACGAGTTTTTGGTGATGTCATTCGGGTTGACTAATGCACCGGCCATTTTTATGGATCTTATGAATCGGGTTTGCAAACCATTCCTCGACAAGTTTCTTATCGTATTTATTGACGATATTCTTATTTATTCAAAAACCGAAGAAGAACACGAGAGTCATCTAAGACAAACGTTAGAAGTGCTACAACGAGAGAAATTGTATGCTAAGTTTTCTAAGTGTGAATTTTGGATTCGAGAGGTCTAATTCCTTGGTCATGTCGTGTCCCGAGAAGGAATCAAAGTTGACCCATCAAAGATTGAAGCGGTTATGAAGTGGGAACCTCCACGAACTCCAACCGAAGTGAGAAGTTTTCTCGGCCTTGCCGGATACTACCGTCGATTTATTCAAGACTTTTCTCGAGTGGCGACACCACTCACATTGTTGACCCGAAAGAGTAGTGAGTTCGTGTGGGGAGAAAAGCAAGAAAAAGCATTCGCCACATTGAAAGAAAAATTGTGTAACGCACCGGTTCTCACGTTACCCGAAGGGATGGAAGACTTCGTCGTGTATAGTGATGCTTCACATAAAGGTTTGGGTTGTGTTTTGATGCAACGGGGGAAAGTGATTGCCTACGCCTCGAGACAACTAAAGAACGCGGAAGAAAGATACACGACTCACGATTTAGAGTTGGCGGCGATAGTGTTTGCTTTAAAGTTATGGAGGCACTACCTATACGGTACGAGGTGTACGTTATATACGGATCACAAGAGTCTTCAATACGTTTTTACTCAAAAAGACCTAAATATGAGACAAAGAAGATGGATCGAATTGATACAAGATTATGATTGTGAAATTGTCTACCATGCGGGGAAGGCCAACGTGGTAGCCGACGCCTTGAGCCGAAAGGCGTATGAAAAGCCGATTAAAGGAAAGCTAACGCGTATTGAAGTAGTCTCGAGTATAGTAGAACGAATCAAGAATGCCCAACGGGAAGTGATGGAAAAAGATGAGTTAAGGCAAGAACGATTGGGAAAGAACCAACATTTTGTGGAAAATAAGCAAGGGTTGAAAACCGTGGGTGGTCGAATTTGGGTTCCCAAGTTCGGGGGTACCCGAAAGGAGTTACTAACCGATGTTCATAAGTCCAAGTATTCGATCCACCCGGGAAGTACAAAAACGTATCAAGATATGAAGAAGATGTATTGGTGGCCCGGGATGAAGGCAAGAGTGGAAAAGTATATTTCTAAGTGTGCCACGTGTGCACAAGTAAAAGCCGAGCATCAAGTACCTTACGGGGTAGCTCAATCGTTGCAAATCCCGGCCGGAAAATGGGATGATATAACAATGGATTTTATTGTTGGATTGCCAAAGACGAGCAAGAACCACGACGCCATTTGGGTCATAGTTGACCGGTTGACCAAAAGTGCATTGTTCTTAGCAATTCGGGAAACCATGCCACTTGAAAAGTTGGCAAAGTTGTACGTGGATGAAGTGGTGAGACTTCATGGAGTCCCGTTGTCGATTGTGTCCGATAGAGACGCGAGGTTTACCTCGAGATTTTGGAGATCGTTGCAAGAGGAGTTGGGAACGAAATTGCGGTTAAGTACGGCTTACCACCCGCAAACCGATGGTCAAAGTGAAAGAACTATTCAAACGGTTGAAGATATGCTAAGATCATGTGTGCTAGATTTTGGGGGTAAATGGGATGAACATTTACCGTTAGTTGAGTTCTCCTACAACAATAGTTATCAATCGACCGTTAAGATGCCGCCTTATGAGGCGTTGTATGGGAGGAAATGTAGGACCCCATCGTGTTGGCTCGAGGCGGGTGAGACGAAACTCACGGGTCCCGAGATTGTGAAGTTGACCAATGAAAAGATTGGGATAATCCAAACCAATATGAAAATCGCCCAAGATCGACAAAGAAACTACTCGGGTTTGAAAAAGAGACCATATGATTTGAATGTTGGAGACATGGTGATGTTGAAAGTATCGCCTTGGAAAGGCGTGATGCGGTTTGGTAAGAAAGGCAAATTGAGCCCAAGGTATGTTGGCCCGTTTAAGATTTTGAAACGGGTCGGTTTGCAAGCTTTCAAGTTAGAACTTCCACCCGAACTTCAAGGTGTTCACGATACGTTTCATGTAAGTTATTTGAAGAAGTTCGTGGGTGAAGTTGAAAATATAATTCCGTTACAAGAATTGCGGGTTGATGCCCCGAACCGATTGATCGAGGAACCCGAGCCATACTAGAGTCAAAAACCAAGAAACTTCGGAATAAAGAAATTGAATTGGTGTTGGTCAAGTGGAAGCATTCACTTGGGCCGAACTTGACTTGGGAAGTCAAGGACGAAATTCGGAAAAGATACCCGAACTTTGTGAATTATGATGAGATTCCGAGGACGGAATCTCCTTAAGGGGTGGATAGTTGTAACGACCCGAATTTTGTAAATATATAAATTGTACAAAAATATGTTAAATAAGGATAAATCGTTTAAAACACGTAGAAATTGGTTTCGTGTCGTTTGGAGTCCGTATGTGAAAGTTATGGACGAAACTGGGTTGAAACCTAGACCGAAAAGTGCAGCCCTGCTGCACAGGCAAGTTCGTGGCGCGAGCATCTCGCGTCGACTTCGCGTCGACTTCGCGGCGCGAGCCAGGCGCGAACCTGGCGCGAAGTCTGTTAAAATCGGCTACTAACGGGCAGACCCGCGTCTTCTCGCGACGCGAGCTCGGCGCGAGCGGGGCGCGAGCTCTTCCGACCAGAGCAATAAATACGGGTTTTAGCCATAAATGCATTTCCAAAAACCCTGGTTTTCTCTCTTCAAGTGTGTGAACGGTTTTTGTGTGTAAAGCATCATTTGGAGCTCAATCTTCATCAAATCTTGGTGATCCTTGCTCCTAAGTTGAAGATCTAAGGTAAATCTTCATTTCTCTTGAGTTTTTAGCCATAGATTCAAGTAGGGAAAGCTTGAATCTCAAACCCTAGTTATGGAATTGTTCATAAATGGTTAAAGGGAAGTAGTATAACTTAGACCTATGGTATTTTGTCATGGAAAACGTGGCCATGCTATGAATACATGAAAATGTGGTGATTTATGAAATTAGGGTTTGGTAACTTTGGGGAAAATGGTGCTAGTAGTTAACTAGCCATGGATTATGTAGTTAGTGTAGATGATTAATGCAAACCATTGTATTGGTTTTGATAATAGATTGTCGGTTGGAAGATTTGAGGCATTCAAATCTCGAGAAGTGATATTGGTGATTAAAGAACGCAACAATTGGTTAAGCTTGGCTAAGGTGAGTACATGTGAACTTTCAAACTGGGTACGTAGCTAGTAAATGTTTTTATGATTAAATGATTTTTATCGAGTCTTTAAGAAATTTAGTCATTTATGTGATATATGATGAATTGCTTGTATGATGGTTACATGATTGATTGAATAAGAAAAGATGGAGTTATAAGCTCATAACGATAAAAGATAAGAAATGATGACGATGATGATATCCCTAGGGCCGTAGTAGATTGGAGGCATTCCGGTTATTACGGTACCTTAAGGTTAGTGGTAGATTGGAGGCATTCCGATTACCCAATACCTATGAGTCCCGGTAGATTGGAGGCATTCCGATTACCGTGGAAATGATGGTCTTGATAGATTGGAGGCATTCCGATTATCTTGACATTGGCCAATGATGAAAGTGATAAAGTGACCCAAAACAAACTTAGTAATATTATTTTAAGATTAAATGATATTATTTGACTATTTGTTTATCGGGTCTAAAACCCATGTATCTCACGAGGCAATTTTTGTCTCACGTACTATGTTTGTGTTTTTGCTATGTACTCAGGTTCGGGATCGAAGATCTAGGAGGCCCGTTTAGAAGAGGCCTTGTTGAGATTAGCTCGGTGTTGATGATTAGAGTCCTTATCCTATGGTTAAGATATAATTTGTAACACCGTTTTTGTAAACTCTGATAATCTCGAACAAGAAACCTTTTCGTTTTTGTAAAACCGGTAGTTGACACCGATACAATATTATGTATTTTGGTTTAAATGTTATTTAAATATTGTTTTGAAAATTGAGGTGTTACACTTTACTTCTCCAGGAATTAATGACAGCATACGTTCGTTTATGAGGTCAACCATTTCATGCGTGGGAGCAAGGATGGCTCTATCTTGAAAAAAGTTGGGCTGCCATAGATTATCTTGCAACTGAGGGTATGTTTCTGCAATAATAGCCCCCAACGTTATCATCAGATGCTGGAATCAGCATGTTATCCGGGAACTCTACTGACGACTCACCATCATTTTCCCCACCTGTGATTAGATCATATCAAAAGAATTCATATAAGTAAAAAGTCTAATGCTACGGTTTATAAAAAATTACAAATACTTTAAATACATACCTATAGTGCCGTTGCCAATATCGAGTATCCAATCTTCAAACTCCTTTATTTCTTTTCTTTCAACCTCAGATGCTCCCGAACCAAGCCTCATGTTTACTGTTAATTTCAAGACAGTGCAGTGGTCCCAAAGATATGAAGCATTTATAGACGAATGTACCACGTCTTGCCTACAACCGTTTGGAATAACAGGAAGAATCTGCCGAAAATCACCACCAAACAAAACAACCTTTCCACCGAATACAGATTTTGACGGTGTCGAAGGGTCCTGCCTGCATATGTCTCTCAGGGTTCTATCAAACGCCTCGAAACAATACCTGTTAATCATTGGTGCCTCGTCCCAGATAATCAGCTTTGCTTTTCGTATCAACTCAGCAAGGTCACCATCAGCTGATATGTGGCACAACGAATCTTCCACCACATTAATAGGGATTGCAAACCTGAACAGGGTAGAAAATTAGCAATTTATATAAAAAATGTAAAACTTAAATATTAAAGGTGTTTTGTTCGAGTATAATAAGTTTGCGCATACCTGGAATGAGCCGTCCTACCACCGTCCAACAAAAGGGCCGCAATACCACTTGATGCAACATTCAATACTATTGACCCTTGGGAACGTAATGCAGCATACATAGTTTTGTATAGGTAAGTCTTCCCAGTACCGCCGTAACCATATACGAAGAACATTCCGCCCTTTTGATTATTAACTGCGTCCATGACTGTTCTGTAGATACGTTTCTGCTCTGACGTAAGGCTGGCATAAAGAGTTTGATGCTGCTCGCTGAGTTCGTCTCTGTTGTACGATTCCTCATCATGTATTAACCGGTTGTAATTTTCCATCGTGTATTGTTCATCCGGATATGGCATGTTTGAAAAAGACTTCAAACTCTTGTTATTACAAAGCAACATGTGTTCGATATACGTAAGACATATATTCATCCTCTGTGTGTCAGAAAGTTGTAAATCTGCATTAATAAACGATAAGATTGTCAAACAATAAAAAAAAATATGAATCAAAATGTAGTAATTAAACTGAGTGAGTTGTTTTTTTAGTATTACCTGGATCGTTACGCTTCCTTCGTTCAACGGTTAAGACATCCTCTGCCAAAACATGCCAAGTTTTTTCCCAGACAAACTCGGGTCGAGACATACTATCAGTCATGAGTAGCATGACAAAGAAAGAACGCAGATAATCACCCATTCCCCAAAAACTTGCTTCCAACAACCCATCAATGTACTCATTGTCGTCCTGTAGGAGCCCACGTGCAAAACACACATTTCTATATGACGGATAAATAACACCGCGCCATTCCCTGAGATCATCCCAGCTTGTCGGACCTTCCACCTTGTTTAGTAATACACGTAAATAATAAAGTTCACCCCATGAGGGGGGGACATGATGTATATGGCCTAGTGTGTTTCCTCTTTGTCTTTTGTTCCAAATGCGTTGCTGCTGATTCCAAACGTAAAACTGGGGGATCTCAACATACAGAAGTTTGCGGGCGTCTAGATCTCTCTCGTTTAGTTCCATCCACGCTATAAACTTGGTTTCGTTCACAGATGACTTGTCTAACGCGTAATCTATACTCTCCCTCGCATCAAAGATTACAGGCTGTTCATTCTTTAAATGGAAAGGCAACCGTTCTACTGCAGGCGTCCTTTTATGAATATCAAACTGAAATATACGCCAGGTTGCCTCACACGCTGAAAGATACCTACAATCATAATAATCTTTTATTTCGTCGATCTCTTCGCCCTCCACAGCAACAGTAACCCTGTCTGGTCCTTTGTTCACATACTTAAAAAGATATTTTATCGAACCGACTTGGTTGCACCATTCTACGTTTATATGAGACTGGTACTTCCTCAGCAAACCTGGATTGTAGGGCACGACATAACCATTATGCAAATCTATTCCACTTTTCCGTACAGTATTTCCGTCGTTTCTCCTCCTATAGATTGCGTATCCATTGTCATCGATGATAGTTGACTCGTTGAACTGTTTTGGGAATTTTTTCGTACATTTGAAATTGACAGTGCAAGGGCATCTTGGGTTTTCAGCACCGCACGGGCCATGCATCATCTGATCGGTGACTATCTGGTACAATTCCGGATCCTGTTCTTTGTCGGGTATCTCTGCTGATATAAATTCATCTATTTTTGACGTAGTAGTTATCTTGTCTCGTGCCTCGAGCCACAGTAAAATGTGGCAATGTGGAAGACCCCTCTTTTGGAACTCAATGGTGTAAACAACTGCGAATTAGAAAAAATATAAATAAATTAAATCATATAGGGTAGGATGTTTATACGTTTAAATATAAACTGAAAGTATATGTGTTGTAAGTTTACCTCCTTTTACATGGCCAAAAGTATGATTTTCCTTGAAATCTTTTAGGAGGCAGTCTAATTTGATTTTGAACACTCTAGACAGAATATCTGGACGATCTTCAGATTTCAAACCTTTCTTGGCCATTTCACGGGCAATCTCAGGCCAATTAGGGTTACACGTGAAGGTTACGAATAAATCAGGATAACCGTAAAACTTACATATCGTCATGGCGTCTAAATAATTCTGCATCATATACCTTGGACTTCCGGTAAATGATGACGGTAGCACGTACTTCTTACCACGTAATACATTACCATTATCTTGATTTTGGGCGGATATGGTAGCCAATCTTGCATACGTCTCAGTTCTTAAATCTTTTTGCTGCGTTTTAATGTATCTCATCCTCTCAGCCTCAACCATTGTCTGTCCGTCGGTACAAAATTGCTGTAACAATCGCCTACCACTGAGTATCATGGAGAACTGATTTCTCCTGTCTTGCAATCTGTAAGCGAACCACTCCCTCATTGACACTCGCGTGCCTTTATTTTTTTCATTAAAATCAGTCATGCCTTGGTGGTAGACATTAGTACGATACCCATCTTCTGCATAGGGGAAAAACAAAGGGTAATGCAATGCTAGGTAGAGTACGTGCAGCTCGCTGATTTTTTTTAGTTTTCCGTTTTGCCTGTGGACGACAATATCCCTAGGATTTGCTGTGTCTTCGAAATCACCAACAATCAAAGCTGCTACTTCGGAAGAAGTTGGTAGATTGTAGTTCCTACCATCTCGTGACCTGCTGCCAATAAGTCTGAGCTTAATATTACTGTCATTTGAAGACCTTATCGATCGGGCGGCCATCCGAAACTTCTCAACCAACGGATTGATTGCATCAAGCATGTCTCGTAGCTGGGTCGTATGTTCAACATCTATCTCATTAGTAGATGTTGATGCGCATCTGCGGTTGCTATAACATTAAACATTAAAAATTAGATTGTTACGACATTGTTAACTAATTAGATTATAAAATGAAAATACAAATACATTGTTAACTAATTAGATTGTTACCTATCAGCTTGTATCCGGTTTTGAATCTCGTTTTCCGTGTCATATATATACAACTGACAGAATTTAGGACGGTTCCCTGGTTCGGGCATTAAATCTCCCAATCTATGTTGATTTTCCCCATTTATCCTGAAGCAGTATGGGCCACGTCCATTGTTAACGGACTCGTCTTGCTTCCCACCCATGGAAGTGAAAGCGAACATCATGTTATATCGCCGTATGTTCGTCAAAAAAGAAGTGCTCTTCGGGTGTTGTTTGGTAATAAGGTCTTTTAACAATTTTGGTGGTTCGATCATGTCAACGGGCAGCTTAACCTTACCCCTCATACAACAAATTGAGTATGAGTGGGGGTTTGTAGGTGAACGTCCGCGGTCCTTCTCATCTTTCCAAACCATAGCGCCACAAGACGCGCATTCGAAAATAGGATCTCCATGGTCAAGGTATTCTACAAAAATGTATCAAATTATGAATAACAACCTTATGATGTAAAAAACCTATTGTATAAAATATAAAATTATTCGGTATTTTTAACGGTATAACTTTTTACCGTTTGAAATTCCAACATATGCATGTGTTGGTAGATCAGATTCATCTTCATGTTGAGGGGTGGTAAAGTTCAAACCACGTGATATTCTCGGACGCGCCGTTTTTCCTTTTTTGCTAGTATTTTTTCCCTTTGAATTTGAAGAATCGCCTATTAGACATCATGAGGGGAAAACAATTATTCAATTAAGAGTATATAGGTGTAAATATATTGTAAATATTGCAAACCTTCTTCACTTAAATTAAAACTTATGGGTTTATTGATGTTGAACCTTGAAGTCTTGTTGGTCAACACTGCACTTACTGATTTAAAATATAAGGTGTAAATAAATTATGTTATATGAATATAAGAGAACAAAATACTTTATAAATTAATAAATTTTTACAAATACCGTTTGTTTTGATCAATGGACTGTTTGAAGTAGCTGGGTATGCGCAAGGTTGTGTTGTAGTTGTATGAGTTGCAAACTGTACAAATGGTGTTTGGGTTGGTGGTGGTGTTGGGAAATAATATATCGGACTTCCGGTACTCCGATAAAAATTATTTAACGGCGGACCTAAGTAAAGTAATTAATAACAAATAATTTAACATGATATGAGAGGTAATATAATTCTTTATAATAAATTTCAAGTAATTATATATAAATTTTTGTTATTCAATATCCTTACATGATAATTGACCAATACGTGGAGCTATCACAGGCATTGGTGATATAAATGATGGGCCTGCTAAATATTAAAAATATCAAAAATACGTACATAATACGTTGTAAATATTTTGTAATTTTAATTCTGTAATTTGATACCTTTTGATTCTTTGTGGGCAGGGGGTGTCAAATTTTTCGTCGGCCTTCCAGGACGCCGTTTAGTTATTTCACCTATCAAATATATTATAGATAATTATTAAAAAAAAAGTGAGTATGCTCTAAATAAAATACTAAGCATATATATGTTTTTATAGATAAATAACATTACATACTTTCATTAAGCTGCATAAGTGGTTTTCTTGCGGTCGGTCTTCCTCGTTTCCTAACCGCATTTGGGAACTCATTTTGCGAAGCTTATATGACAAAAGGAGTAAAAGTTAGTAAAACAATTTAATCAAATATTCAATTGGTTCATTATGTAAATTACTTTCGCAAAAATAATACAATACTTATATTGTGTTGAAATATTTTCAAGGGGTACTTTTTAGAAATTTTATAATGGTGTGTTGGACGAAGAGCAATTACCACATAATTGAGCATTATCTACGATGCGGTTTATGTTTTCTGGATTATTCTCGTTGTTTTCTATTGTGATTTTTCTTTTTCCTCCTTTTTTTTCTTTATTATCTACCATTGTTTGATAAGTGTTGAAAATAGATCCACTAATATAATATATCCTTATACAATATCTGTAGAAAAATGAAATTAAACATTTAGTTGACAAAAAAAAAATATAATAAACAAATGTTATAACGAAATTAAATGATATTTCAATTTTTTTTAGTAATATAATTTTTAAAGTTCGCCCATTTGCCAGAAAGTAGAAGCTGTATATAACGCAAAAATCATCGGCCCATTAATTTAAAGTTGAAGCTAAGCCAATTTGTAGCTCCATTCAGCGTCTGGCCCAAATATCGTCTTATCCTATTTTTTCGTAGACTGATTAAGCATTTCCAAAGCACTGAAAAACAAATCACGCAGAGGAGTCGATCAGTTGTTTATACGGACGATTCTCATTACCGTAAATTGAAAGCGTAAACTGTAAATCGAAGTATACTGAAGGGATACCTTGGAGATCGGACAATAGCACGGGCCTTTGATATGGTTTTTCCTGCTTGATTCGAATGCTAATCAGGAACCCTAGAACGGTAAATTTTCAAATTAAACATTTGGGTATTGTGTACAGTTATTAAATCGTTATTCTGAACATACACTTCTGAGCAGAAAGTTATTAAATCGTTTTATGAGTTGTACAGAATATTGACTCGTTATTAAAAAGTTATTATGCATACAAATTTTGGGTATGAGTTGTGCAGACTAATTTAAACCTAGATTGGTTTTTAAAAACTCTTCCAGAATATTAACCTCGTTACAGAATAGGGTAATAGTACTTAAAATCTATAATTGTAAATTCCAATAGGGTTATAGTACTTACAATCTGGAAAACAGGAAACAATGCAACTTAAAAATACAGGAAGCAGGCGAATATAGGTTTTTTTAAGCTTACTCGACCAATTAAGAACATATATATTGCAATTAGGAAGCAATTAGATGATTATACATTGCAATTAGGAAGCAATAATATTACGCAGTATTATTTCAACAGTTTGTTTTCGTGAAAAAATATAGTTAATTGATTACTGATATTGTATAATTTTCCAGCAAAAAATTAACCGAACAATTGTTGATACAGATTGAAATATAAACATAAGGTATAAATTATAACAGACCTCTGGTAATGCTGCAGGTTTTAGGGACTGTTTTGCTGGAAAATTCGGTATGAACTTGCTGTTTTACTTTGAATATGGATGTGTAATTTCGGTTATGTGGATGTCAAAGAAAGGATGAATATGGCGGGATTTATATAGTGAAAGCTTCACAAGGTGAAGTTATATCTTTCCATAATTTTAGGTAAATTTAGTTGAAATTTCCTATATCCGAAATATGGTATTTAAAATAAAAATTTTGAAAATTTGTTTTCCGTAAATAGCTTCAATAATATAGGTTTTCCATATACACTACATATTTATACTTATCATAAAATTTCGGTATTAATAATTTTCCATAAAATTTCGGTATTAAAAAATGTGCATAATATACGCTATTCTTAAATAAGTTATAAGTTATATGTATATAGTAAAGATTTAACTTACCATAAATATTTATTTAATAAATTTCCATAATATATGGTTATTTATTATTATGAACATATATATGGAAACGAAATGTATTAATCATTTATAATTTTATTCCCAAAATATTTTTCTAAATTGGTTAGATATAGGTTGTTTTTTTAGTTTTGTATTAATCAGTAAGTTAAATCTTTACTATATACATAAAACTTATAACTTATTTAAGAATAGCGTATATTATGGACATTTTTTAATACCGAAATTTTATGGAAAATTATTAATACCGAAATTTTATGTACTGCATCATAATACGTTTCTAAATTAAGCAAAGACATATAAAAAAGTAAATAGTTTTTAATAACAAAACAACCTAATCATAATATAAAAACAAAAATTGATAAGTTTAAGCAAACAATAAGTGTTCCACCAAAGCACAAACAATTATGTCTAACAACTCATAAAAATAATCAGATAATGGGCTTTTAAAATAATGACCGAAAAACAATGTGGTTATGTAATGTCTCTTAATCTTCTGGTTTGATCTTGACCTGAACCAACCCTTCCGAGCTTTTGTTATCATTCTCATCTTCAGAATCAGTGTCAAGATCATCGAGATTAATAAAAACACGTCGTTTCTTATTAATCGAAGAACCGCTGCCAGAAGCTCCATCACCAGAAGTAGGCGTTTGCATGTCTAGTACACGTTTCACGCTATCATTAGACATGCTAACCTTCTTTATCAAGTTAGAAGGCGTGTTGAAATCCTCCAACGGCTCATCCTCAGGCTGACAAAGTAGATAATTAAAAAATTATTAAATATTAAATTTGACGTTTAATTACAATCTTATTGTATTAAAATATAAAGTGTAATATGCAAAAAACCTCATCAACAGCATCAGCCACTACACGATCTTCAATAAAATTGTTTTTGAAATGCTTTATTAGTTGAGGATCCTCCGACATACCATCACAGCGGTAAGTGTGGTTATTGTTTCCATGGTTCTCTTTTGAATACCACAACTTGAACAGTAAATTTTTACCGATAATTCTATTGAGCTCATCGGGGTAGTACTTGGAAGGATCCTTTCCGTATTTGTCAATTAAGTCCCACACGGTAAGGCCGGTCAATTTGTGAACAGAACTGTTGAAAAACACAACTTGTGCGGTACCACTCTCATCTATGACTGTAACAACGACCCTAAACCTGTTAATCAAAAAGTTTTAAAGCTTGTAAAAAAGTGTTCTAAACATAGCATTATAAAACGAACTATTAATTATTCTTCATTTTAGTGAAATATTACCTTGAAACGCTTTGTACTGACCCACAGTTTACGCATTCGTAAGTAGTATGGCGATTATTCATTGATTTTACCTTCATTTTTTTGTGCAATCCTTGCATGCTATATAGGCCCATCCCATTTGTTCGTGAACACAATGAATGGTTGCAAAGACGATGCAATGGGAATCCTACATATTTGTATTTAACGTCAAATAAAATTTAAAAAAATCATAAAGGATATAAAAGCTATCATTTTATTAGAAATTTGAATATGGTTTACATACCTGTTGAACTTGACGAATATCACACACCATGCTTTTAACCGAACCATTAAAGAAATCGGATACGGTAATCACTTTAGATTCAGGTGTGAAGAACTCAATCTTGAATTGGTTTGGATCATAATCCTCTTGATTCTCGGCCCTGAGATATAATAATGAACCAAGAATATAATTTAAAATAATTATTGAACAGTGTTATATATTATTTTTAATAATATATGTTACTCACTCTGTTTTAAATGCAATTATAACTGGGTGATTCTGATCAATAATGAGCTTCGTTCCGAACAAAGCATTATGTACAGCCGGTGCCTCTGCATTGTGCGTGTAACAAAAACAATTACAAAACAATAAAATAATTATTAGGGATTTAAGTCATACCTTTAAAGTACTTAACCTTGCCAAGCTGTAGTAAGACGACAAAATGTCCAAATTTTTCTGGATCGGTTGCATAGTCATTCCACATTGTGGCCCACTCTTCCCAAAACGTTAAATCAAGCTGTTCTCCCCTGAAGTAATTATTTATGAAATTATTAATAAATTGGTAAACATATTTGATATTGTATATAATTAAGTATGTAAGTAGTACGTACCTGTTATCCTCAATCACCACAGTACGTCGAAATTTCATACCAGTTTGTGTGGCTACCTTTACAATCTCCATAATCCCCACAACAGATCCAATAACATCTTAAACAGAGATTAAGATTTCAAATCAGTATGTTAAAATAAATATATATCCATGCGATAAAAATATTGTAATGAAGCTAATTTATTAAAATAGTACGTACCAACAGCGTCTTTTTCAGCATAAGTACGATCTGCCGACTTAATCTCAGTATAAGGTTCAAGTAGTAAACTATACAAATTGTCATCAACCTGATCAATTCGCGTAACAGTTGTGTTGAATCCAAATGCAAGTTTATATTTATGTGGTAACAAAGGGTAATTTCCAGTATTTTGATAAATAGTGAAGTTTGTAATCTCATAACACTTTCCTTCCTCGAAAAGCGGCTCGAACTTATGCATGAACTCTTTTTTAATCCAAAGTTGGATTCGATCATTCTGTTAAATTTCAAAATGTAAGTATCATTTAGTTAAAGGAAACGACTAAGTCAAACAATTTTCTATGAATTGACAACAAATACCTGATCGTCATGCAGAACTAAGTCTAGAGAATATGGGTTATGCGGTTCGTTTTTACGGTGTGAATGCCACATTGAAAGGCATCTCCCACGAACAGATATGTTCCCTAACCCCGCATCAATCTTCCCTATAGGTGTAATAATTTTCTGTTTGAATGTTTCTGATATAAAAATTTAGAAGTTAATGGTCACTTTTATATAAAATAATAATTAAACAGTTTATTCGTATTTAATTTATTTACCTTGGGATGTTTCCATGTTAACAGGACTTTGTGTTGAATTTTCAGTGGGACGAAATCTCCGGGACCCTATTGATATACCCGAACTTGCTAAACGTCTCATATTTCCTCCAGATGATTTTGGTGTTTTTTGGTAGTGCAGCTTTGCTTTTCCTTTGTCGGTGTTGGTATTCATACTGAAGATTGAAAGATAGTTGAGGTTTGTTTCTGTAAGTATCATAATAAATTTAATTTCTAAACAGTCATATTTAATGTCAGTTTGACTTTTAATAGTCAAACGGTGTACACTTAATTACTGTTTCCTATGTGAAAATGGTTTATAACAGTTTCCTAATGTGTGCTTAAAAAAATTGACAAAATTTATAAAAACAATCATATAATTATGTTTAGAATTTTGTTTAAAAAATTATACTAAATATGAATATTAAAAAGTTTTATTTACTGTTTGACTATTAAATCGTGAAAACAGTGTACAATACATGCTGTTCGGATTTTTTAAAAATACCACCTTCAATAGGAAGTTTAATTATGTGTATTAAATAACCACCTTCTAATAATGATCTAAAATTACTACACTGTTATAATCCTACACTGTTATAATCCTATTTTTAAAAACTATAATGATCTAAAAATACTATTGTTATAATCCTATTTTTAAAAAATTATAATGATCTAAAAATACTACTCTGTTATAATGATCTAAGAATATAAGGTTGAATAACATTAAAAATTATAGCTAGAATGTTATTCATTCTAATGATCTAAAAAATACTACACTGTTATAGGATTATTTTTAAAAACTAAATAACCACCTTCAATTTCGTATTAATAAACTGTTAAGTGATCGAATGATTTTTAATTATTAAATACACGAAAATAATCACTGTATTTTGGACTATTAAATCGTCAAACAGTGTACAAAAAATTAGTGTTCAGATTTTTTAAAAGTTTGGTATAATACACTAAAAATAAAATATAATCCTATTTTTAATGTTATTCAACCTTATATTCTAAAAATACTACACTGTTATAATCCTATTTTTAAATTTAGTAATGAAAAATATTACTAAAAAAGATATCCTAGGAAATTTGTTTTTAAAGACTGTCACTAAATTAGGTACTAAATACTGTATTTTGGAATATTAAATCCTATTTTTAAAAACTAAATAACCACCTTCAATTTCGTATTAAAAAACTGTTAAGTGATCGAATGATTTTTAATTATTAAATACACGAAAATAATCACTGTATTTTGGACTATTAAATCGTCAAACAGTGTATTAAAAATTAGTGTTCATATTTTTTAAAAGTTTGGTATAATACACTAAAAATAAAATATAATCCTATTTTTAATGTTATTCAACCTTATATTCTAAAAATACTACACTGTTATAATCCTATTTTTAAATTTAGTAATGAAAAATATTACTAAAAAAGATATCCTACGAAATTTGTTTTTAAAGACTGTCACTAAATTAGGTACTAAATACTGTATTTTGGACTATTAAATCGTCAAACAGTTTATGAAAAGTCAGTGTTCTGATTTATTAACAGTTTGGTATAATACACTAAAAATAGTTTATATGACGTACCTTGCAATAGAATAGATGTTTGTGTCCGGTTGATCAGTTTTCCTGCAAGGGAATTGGAATTTGACAATAAAGGTGTGGTTATAATGAATTTGATATAACACTGTTGTTTGTTTAAACCGTACAGCATGTATGTTTTTAAAGATTGCGAATTTACAACAAAGCAGATAAGTGTTATACAAAATTTATAAAAAACGTGATTTCATGATGTTTAAAAACACTGATGATTTGATTACAATGCATACGAAATCCCAATGATGATTTAAAAACACAGTGATTACATGACTTGATAATTAATGTATCGATTACCAACAAATATGTACACGAACTGATGATTAAAAACATTGCAAGGTGTTTGAAATCTATTATGCATTTAAACAACTGATGATTTAAAAACAATGCGTACGAAAAACAAATCGCCGGAAAAAGAAAATTATATTGTACCTTAATGATTTTTGCAGTATGATTTATGCAGAGAGTCGGATTATTATGTTCGTTTGATGAGGATTGTTTATATAAGAGTTGTTAGATTGGCCTTGCCGATGATTATGGAAAAAACTAAGGCGGATATGAATACCAATCCGAACCACGGTAATCTTGATTTTAAAAATCATTCACGATATGGTATATTCAATTTTTTCCTTTTTATTCAAATAATTTAAAAGATAACCTTATTTGTTTGCTTAGAATTCGGCTTGACAATTAATGATGAGAGTGGCCGAGAATTTTGACAATTCCTTATTTCTTTGCTTAAAATTCGGTTTGAACTTTAATGTTAGTTTGGACGTGAATTGTGTAGGTGTTGAAGGGTTGTACACGTGGACCAGTAAGGGAATTAAGCGTGGCATTTCTGGCCAATGAGGGGCTTCCGTGGTGCATAGGTGGCAAGACATCATCAAGTGGAATTAAGTGTAGGATATACTAGGAATAATACGTGAAAAAGTTGGACAATGTGTTGATTTAATAACGTTTTTGGATTTATCAGTTCATTTTATACGTAGCTCAAATATATTTAAAATTTTAAAATAAGTTATATCATGACTCAGTATCTACAGTATTCAGTATTCTTTTGCGCCAAATATGATTTTTTTTATTATATTTTGATTTGTAGTTAATTTTTATCGGTGCAAATTTAATTTATTTTGATTTATCTTTTTAAAGATTTTTTTTAATAAAGTCGTAGGCTACATTAGTAATTTAAAGTTGGTGCTTAAATGCATTAGAAGGGAATATAAACAGGAAAAATATCAATGTTGTTGACGGTACATAACTTATGTGCAACATAGGCCATTTATTTTGAGAATTCATTTCTGCACCACAAGCACAACTTTTACTTCCTATACTACATTATACAAGTTTTATAGCTAATTATATAAGTATATGAAACAAGAATTCTGGTAGATGAAGTAAAAGTTGTGGTACCCCTATTTATTTTAGAACAATTATATTTTAAGGGCTTGAAATAACTAGTATAATCTTAAAATTTTAAACATCCCCACCAAAAATATAAAAATAAAATACAAAAGTTTATATACCTAAATCATTTGACACTTCTTTTCTCATTCATTTACACCACTATTTTTTCCCTAACCCATAAAAAGTTAATATACATTAGTGTTTCTTCCTCTTTTACACCACCACCACCAATTATCACTGGCCACTTTCAATCGGCTCTAAATGCTGCCACAAAAAATAAAAACCGTCCCGATACTATTATATACCGTCGCTTTGCTCGTTTATGATTCTAGTCACATAAGTAAACACATAAGCCCCTCCTTATAATCTTGTCGCACCTAATTTTTTGTGCATTTTGGTGCACCTAAGGCTAAGATTTCGCCAATATATATGGGTTTAAAAAAATTTAGTATTGGTACAGAATTGAACTTTATTTTTACAATTTTCTGTAAATTATTTGAGTTTTCAAAATCGTCTCTGAATATTTTGACCACCATAATCGCATACATTATTCATCGAATGGGATTTTGTCCACATATATACAGAGTTACCTCTTTTTGAATCCTACTTTTTGTTACCGTCTACCAGAAAGGATGTCATCGAAAAAGCAACCACGTTTTGTTTGCATCGAAATTTTTAGCCATATCGATCTGGATAATGTCATTTTTAAACATTTTTTTGAGTCGTTGGTTGCTTTTTGACTCCCTCTGTTTTAATCTAAAACTCCTTATTGCATTATATGAGATGCTTTTAATTATATGTGTCAGGATCGATTAACTATGAACAAGTTAATAAACACCTTAGATCTAATTGATAATAGAAGTTGCAGCGGATCAACACTATATCAATGAATTAAGAACGATGAACTGTAAAGCAATATACGAAAATATTAAGAACACAGTTTCACAAAAAGCTTCAATGTATATTATTGATTCACAATACACATGTATGTTTACAATTCGTAAGGAACTATTTATAATAGTCCTTGAAGCCTAACTATTTACCCTAGTTATTCTAGGACTTGATTTACATTCGAATTATAAAGATATACATTGAATTACATTCTATAACTATCTCTACGAAGATCTCGGACTTGATTTGCTTCCAAATCGTATATCAGTAGTAATACTAATCACCAGTAGTAAGTTTTGCAACGTCAGTAGTAAGTAAGGTGATCAGTAGTAAGTCCAGATACATCGTCAGTAGTAACTACTATTGATCAGTAGTATCTTCAATATGCCTTGATCAGTAGTAACTAAGTTATAGACTTCACCAGTATCAACTTCATCAGTAATAAGTAATTCTGCCCCATCAGTACTAAGCATAACATTCATCAGTAATAATCATGATCAGTACTAACTGCAGCATCAGTATTAAGTTGATCTGTGATTTTGTTCCAACAATCTCCCCCTAAACTTATTGATTTCTTTTTAATCACATAAGTTTCTTTTGCTCTTCTTCTTCTTCTTTCTTTCTTTTCTCTAATGTTCTTTGATTCTGTTGATGTCTTTGCTCAATGATGTATTTGCTGTTTCTTTTTGTAAAATAAGTTAACTTGTTCTGAAACATAACAGCATCATATGGTTTCATCATTGTATTTGTGAATATCTGATACATAGTCTTCTCAGAATGTGGATATTCTTTTTCATATAAGTATAGCTCACATACTTTGCCTGATTTTTCAAAGAAATACATATTGGCAGTAGGAATGACATTCCAAGCATAAACATTTCCTGGATCTGTAAATTGTTCTGGGTAATTGTCTGGATAAAATGCAGCATCTATCATTCTTGTTAAGTATCCAGCACCAGACTCTTTCCATGATTTCTTTGTCATTCTTGGTTTTCCAATGATCAGAAGCTTGATTACATCACTTCTAGAACATGAACTGATCAATGGTAACCATCCAGTAAATCTTTGAACAATTTTATCTTCCCTTATAATCTCTATGACACTGTTCTGCATAACCCTCCAATTGATGATTGGATTGTTCTGCAAGGGAGCAACGGGCACTTCAAGAACATGTATGTTTTGTTCTGTTTTTAACTTCTTTTTAGAGCTCTGTTCTTGAGTAATAGCTTTTCTCTTTTTTGATTGGGGAGTTGAAGAATCACCAGTAGTTGATACACTACCAGCTTTGATTAATGTTGGACTGATTGGAATTAATTCTTTTGACTTCTTTTCTTCTTCTGCTTCTTGTTCAGCCAAATCCTTCTTCTTAGCAGTGCAATATTTGTCTATAATAGTAATCATCTTCATTCTGCCAAGAGACTTTGCACTAAGCCCTTTAGATTTCAAAAATTCAATCATATTGGCCTTCTGTTCAAATACATCATCTGTTAAATCACTTTTAGTTCTTTTGCATTCAGATACTAAGTATTCAAGACATTGTATATGTTCTTCTTCAACTTTTCTGAGCCTCTTGAATTCTGCTTTTTGAGCTTCTATCTGAGCATTTTTTATTTGAACGGGTAATTTTGCTTCTTGAGTTTTCTCCTATTTATTCTTCTCAAGAGCTTGATACATCTCCACTTTCTCCAAAAATTTCTTATGTTTTACCCTCCATCTAGACTGCTTTTCTGATCTTACATGATTAATTTTGTTCACCATTTGGTGACCTAAGGCTCTGTTTGGATAGTCTTCCATAAACTTCCTTTCCTTTTGCAATACATGCAGATGGTGGAGGTGGAGTGTATTTCATATCAGGTACACCCAAAATCAGAAGTTTTGGATAAAACAGATGTAGTTGATCTTCTGATAAGATTTTAGGGTGTGGAGGAAGTGTACATTCATCTACCTCAAACCAATTCACATTATCATCAATGTCAGGTATGATAAGTGGTTGATTAGGAGTTGGTGGTTTGGAGATAATGACATGTCTTTCCCTTTTAATTAACTCTGGGAGTTGCAGTTCTTCCTCTTCAGTAGTAACCAAAGTAGTTACTACTGGTGTGACTTCAGGAGTTACTACTGATAGGGCATCAGTAGTATTTGTTGCTTTTATTTCCTTTTCCTGACTTACTACTGCTATGATATCAGTAGTAGGAGTTACTACTGATACTTCTTTTTCAGTTTGTTCTTCCATGGGAGCAGTAGTAGTTGGCTCATCATGCACATCCATCTTTTCTTGGCCTTCATCAATAGTTGTTTCTTTTAAATTTAGGAGAGAGGATGCTGCTGCTGCAATGGATTCATCGATCATTGTTTGAATATTATCATTCTCCCCCTTAGTGAGCTCAACTGGAGGAGCCTCACTATCATCAAGCTTCTTCTTTAATTTCCATATGATTTTAGTTTGTTGATGAAGCCTATGCTCATAAAACCTCATCCTTTTGTTGATGGTATTGACATGCCTTTTCATTACTGCAATAGTTTTCCCTTGATTTGTGAGATATTTAAGACAATCTTGTACAGTGGATTCAAGAGAATCCACTTTATCCGTCAATTGTTTGGTTTTAATACTGCCCTCACTCCATCTAGCAAGATCATCGGGCTCACGAACTGGTACATTGGCTTTAAGGTTTTCCATCCTTTCCGTCAAATCCATAGATCTACCCTCATCACTTCTTGGTGATTCATTGGGTTGTTTAGACACCCTCTTCTTCCTAGAAGAAGCAGAGATGTCCCCCCTTGTGGTTTCTTGGCACCGGGGTCCTTTAAGTAACTCCTCAAATGAGTCATCACTTAAAGTTGCTGAGGTCTGGGTCTTAGAGATGTTTTCACTGTCCTGTGCACCCACCTTTGGGGCATCAGTAGTGAAAGCCCTCGCCTCATGTCCTCTCTCCTCCTTGGAGGACAACTCTTTGAGCCTGGGGTGTGACTCGATTTGTCCCCTGGTGTCCTTTAAATATGTTTTCTTTCTTTTATAGATTGTGGATATATTTTGGGTGACATTGGGCAGGTCTTCCACAGAGTGAAGAGTAGCACTCTGAGGATTTATTTCAAGTTCCTGGGACACATTCAGGACTTCTATATTTGTGGGTGTTTGAGTGACTGTTTGGGGTGGTGTTTGGGTTGCATTTGGGGGTGATGGAGTGGGTTGAGGTTCAATATGGGTTGTATCTATGATTGAACCCTCTCCAAGTAGTGGTTGATCTTTGATTATATTAGGAAACAAAGGGGTTTCCTTACCCGAAAATTTAAATTGTTTTCTCATATTAGAGAAAACTTTCTTGTTCAACTCAGGAATGATAAAAATATTTTTGGGAGTTGACAAGTTTTGTAATTCACAATTTATGATATGTTGGAGAAATCTGGGATACATTAAAAACTTTGTGGAACTAAGATTTCCCAACATACCTTCAAAAATCATGTATGAAAAAATAAATACTTGGTCTGTGCATAAACAGACAACAGCAGAGGCTATTGCCTTATTAAACTCATTCCAAGTACTTCGTTTTGGAGAAATACAATGCTGAATAGTATGTACAAGAAATTTCCATTGTGGGGAGAGAAGTCCTTTTTGAAAAGTTACGATGTTAAGTCTTCCCTCATAACCCATTTTATTTAAAGTTTCAGCAATGAATTCCTTAGGAGGTGTAAACATACCTGCATCATCATGTAGTTATAGATGGTGTCGAATTGATTGCTCTGTGACTGTGATCGTCTTTCCATCCACCGATGATTTTATCATAGGTACAGTTGCACCTTCTGTTCTTTCGGCATTGGTCCAGAAATCGACCAAGTGTTGTTGATAGGCTTTCGGTTTCACAGTTAAAGCGAACTTAATGTATAAGTTCTTTAAGAATTGAACGATTGGTCGAAAGTCTTTTGTACCATCTGGATTGCGTAGAAACACACACATGTTGTGGAACTCTGAATATTTGACATCTGTTTGAACATTGAGAGATTGTAGAGTTGCCATTGGTGTTGATTTTGAGAAACGAGCAAGAATTTTTTTTTTTTTTTGTTACTGATGAAGGGTTTTTGATCGTAAGTTAGGGTTTGTCGAGAGGTTTTAGCAAATCGAAGTGAAGATAATGCTAAACTAATCGACTGCCGCCTTTTATATCTTTCGATTTAACCTGTATAAAGACTAAATTGCCCTTCGAATCATAACATAACGGTTATTTTCACGGGGGTTAGTTTGGTAATTTTGATTCTGAAAGACCCGTAGTAAATGTGATACCAGTAATAGAACGTCAGTAGTATCTACGAACATTAGTAGTGACTAAGGATTTTGACATCAGTAGTAACTATAGACATCAGTAGTAACCACCAACACACAAGACCAGTAGTATATGTGAATATCAGTAGTACTGACTTACCAGTAGTATTTATGTAACCCTAATACACACCAGTAGTATTGTCCTACCAGTAGTATTTTGTGCACATTCCTACACACCAGTAATACAGATCTACCAGTAGTAAAACACTTTAAATAAATAAATAACTTTTTACAACATGATTTTAAGTGAGATTTTAATTTATTAAAATCATTCCAATACTGCTAACCAAGAAGTTGAATCTTCCTACATCAAATGCTTTTGTAAAAATATCTGCTAATTGATCATCACTATGAATTTTAACCACTTTGATTAATTTCTTTTCATTACAGTCTCTTATAAAATGAAATCTTATTTCAATGTGTTTAGTTTTAGAGTGTTTTACTGGATTGTTCACAATACTAATAGCACTTTGTAATAAAAATAGGAGTTTTAAGGATAGAGATACCAAAGTCTAGAAGCTGGTTTTGAATCCAGAGTACTTGAGCACAGCAAGCAGATGCAGCTACATATTCTGCTTCAGCAGTTGATGTTGATACATTTGTTTGCTTCTTACATTGCCATGACACCAGTCTTGATCCAAAGAATTGACATCCACCAGTAGTGGATTTTCTATCTTGACATTCACCTCCATAGTCACTATCCGTGTAGGCTATGAGTTCAAAGGGTGAATCATGTGGATACCATAGACCAAGTGATGGTTTGCCTTTCAAGTATCTGATTATTCTTTTAGCATCCTGCAAGTGTAGTTCTTTAGGTTTTGCTTGATATCTTGCACACACACAAACACTATACATAATGTCAGGTCTTGATGCAGTTAAGTACATCAAAGATCCTATCATTGATCTATATAAGTGTTCATCTACATCCTCCCCCTCAACATCAGGATGTAGGTGTTTGTGTGTTTCCATTGGTGTACTTGCACTTTTACAGTCTTTCATATCAAACTTCTCCAAGATGTCCTTGACATATTTTGATTGGTTTATCAAAATACCATCTGTTCTTTGACTGACTTGGAGTCCAAGGAAGAAATTCATTGGACCCATAGAGCTCATCTTAAATTTAATCTACATCAGTTCTTCAAATTCTTTGCATAATAAATCATTGGTTGAACCAAAGATGATATCATCTACATAGATTTGTACCAGTAGTATATCGTCTTTGACTTTCTTTGTGAACAAAGTTTTGTCAATGGCTCCTCTTTTAAAGTTATTCTTCAATAGATATGATGATAATGTGTCATACCATGCTCTTGGTGCCTGATGTAGGCCATACAGAGCTTTATCCAATTTGAACACATAATCACCATGTTTTGGATCTTCAAAACCTGGAGGTTGGCAGACATAGACCTCTTCTTCAATCTTCCCATATAGGAATGAACCCTTCACATCCATTTGATAGACTTTGAACTTTTTGAATGAAGCGTATGCTAGGAATATTCTTATTGCTTCAATTCTAGCAACATGAGCATATACTTCATCATAGGCTATTCCTTCTTCTTGAGTGTATCCTTGGGCTACAAGTCTGGCTTTGTTCTTGATCACTATACCTCTTTCATCTTTCTTGTTTCTAAAGATCCATCTTGTTCCAATGGCTCTTTTTCCTTTGGGTAGAGGTACAAGTGTCCAAACAGCTTGTAACTTAAATTGAAGGAGTTCTTCTTGCATTGCCTCAATCCAGTTTGAGTCCTTCATTGCTTGTTGGATCGTCTTTGGTTCATCCTGAGACAGAAAGCATTCAAACATACATTCATTAGCAATTAAACTTATGTTGCACATGTTTGCAGTTAAGCTTTTATTTAATTTTCTTCTTGTTTGCAGTGGTGAGTTAACATCACTTAGAACAAGGTCTAATGGATGGTTCTTCTGAGTCCTTGTAGTTGTAGCTCTGTCAACTAATAGTTGATTTTCAAGGTTGGACTCATTTGTCTCAGGCAATTGCTCCTCTAGTGATCCTTCATTGTCATTGATACTTGGTTCATCATCATCTTGGTCAGAATTGCTACTGCTATTATCTTCATTGAGATCAGTAGTATTGTTGTAATTACTGGTATCAGTAGTATCTTGAGAATTTAGGTTATTGCTAGGATTAGTAGTATTTTAAGTACTATTACTGGTACAAGTAGTATCTGAATTACTACTGTCCTCATTCTCAGAGTTACTACTGGTTCCAGAATTTGAGTTATTACTGTCCTCAGTATTAACTGTGGGAGCAGTATCAACTATTATATATCTCATCATTTCTTGACCAGTATTAACAGATGATGTTCCTTCCTTTTGAGTGTGACAAGTTGAATCACCTGCATTTAAATCCATGTTAGAATTAAAGGATTTGGTTAGATTGTCTATGTTAAATAGCCAATATGGACCATTTCCTTGTTCATTAGAAATATTTTCATTAAATGAAACATTGATGCTTTCTTCAATTATCCTTAATCTCTTGTTGAATACTCTGTATGATTTGCTTTGAGTGGAGTATCCCACAAAGATTCCATCATCAGCTTTGCAGTCAAATTTACCAATTTGTTCTCTTGTAATCAGAATAGTACAAGGACAACCAAATGATTTTAAAAAACTTATAGAGGGTTTTCTTTTATTAAAAAGTTCATATGGTGTTTTAAAATGTGGCTTCACTATTAATACTCTGTTCTGAACATAACAGGCAGTATTAACAGCTTCAGCCCAAAAAGTGATTGGTAACTTTGAATCTGCTAGCATTGATCTTGCTGCTTCTATGATGGTTCTATTTCTTCTTTCAGCTACACCATTTTGTTGTGGAGTTCAAGGTGAGATGTATTGCCTGTCAATACCTTTAAGATCACAAAAGTTAATTAAGTTAGCATTTTTAAATTCTGTGCCATTATCACATCTTATGGCTTTAACTTTTTGATCAGATGTATTCTCCAGTTTAACAATTAAGTTCTTTATGAGTTCACTTGTTTCATCCTTTGTCCTGAGAAAGAAAACATTGTATATCTGGAAAAGTCATCAGTAATAACAAGACAATATTGTTTCTTTCCAATACTCATTACATTTGTAGGTCCAAATAGGTACATATTTAAGAGTTGTAAAGGAACAGAAATGGAATTCACAGATTTGGACTTATGAGAAGATTTGTGTTGTTTACCTTTTAGGCATGCAACACAATGATGATCACACATTAATTGTTTTTGAGGTAGTCCAATGACCAAATTTCTTTTTACTAAATTGTTCATGTTTTTGAAATTGGTGTGACACATCCTTCTATGCCAAAGTTCTGATTCAGTGGTGTTTGCCTTGGATATAAAACAGTTGACCTCATTTGAAGAAATGAGTTCTCCCCCTATATCCAGGCAATACACATTGTTTCTCCTTGGAGTTCTTAAAACGACATATTTTTCATCTAAATTAAAATCAGGAGAAAGAATGATGCACTCAATGTCCGTGAAAAGAATTTTGTTCTTTTTATCACAAACTTGAGACACACTGACTAGATTGTATTTTAGTTCAGCTACATAAAATACATCATCAAAGGTAATTTTGCCATTAGTCACAGTACCTTTACCTGTAATCTTACCTCCCTTTGGGTTCTCACCAAAGGCTACATAACCTCCATCAAATAACTTGAAATCTTTAAGAATTTGTAGATTTCCAGTCATGTGCCTTGAGCGTCCACTATCAATATGCCATGTTCTTCCTTCTTCTGGGATCTGAATGCTCTGCACAAGTAAATAAATGGTTAGTTAAGTTTGGGAACCCAAGCTTTATATGTCTTGGGTTCATCCTTTGAGAAATCAGATTTAGAACAATTAACCTTAAACACTTTTGGT
This sequence comes from Calendula officinalis, assembly GCA_963853835.1. NCBI lineage: Eukaryota > Viridiplantae > Streptophyta > Magnoliopsida > Asterales > Asteraceae > Calendula > Calendula officinalis. The sequence goes on along the minus strand of OY970829.1, from coordinate 66,650,479 downwards.
ACCCATACCTTTTTAGTACTGGTGTTCTGTTTTACTACTGACCTTTTGGATTTGTCTAAATTTACTACTGATCGTGGTCTATACCCATTGTGTTTAGCTTTTGAATACTTTACTACTGATGGACCAGTAGTATTTGGGTACTTACCATATTTGGAATGACCAGTAGTGTTTTGAGATTTTGGTTTGGTAGCAGTAGTATTTTTGAAATTAGGGTTGTTACCAGTAGTATTTTTGTACTGGTACCATACAACATTATAATTAGGGTTAACACCAGTAGTAAAATTGTTATAGTTTTTACTGGTGTTGGAAAATTTAAAATATTGTTGATTTTGATTTGATTTTCCATTGTTCTTGAAGTAATTACTGTTCTGTGGGCTTCCAACTCTTCTGTTTTGCACAAATCTTGGTGCACTTCTTCCAAATCTTGGTGTTTCAGCAATTGGAGTTTTATTTTTATTCACTACTGAAGGACCAGTAGTATCTTTTAACTTTTGTGTTTTTGCTTTTTCTTTAAAATTTTTAAATTCCTTGAACTCTTTGCAATTTATTGGATTGAAGTGACAATCCTTTGCTAAATGATTTACTTTGTTGCAAATAACACATTTTAATTTGTTATCTTTAGCCTTTATGTTTTTTCTTTGTTCTAAGAGTTGATTCCTGTTTCTTTGATTTCCCCTGTTTAAAATTTTTGGTATATTTTCTGCATCAGATTTAAGAGAATTTTCTTCACGTTGTGCTGTGTGAAAACTTGTATCAACTGAGTTTGGAGATTCAGTTTGAAAGATTGTAAATTCAATAGAGTTTGTAGTTCTATCATCATCAGAAAAATCATTTGATTCAGATGGTTCAGTATTAGATTCAGTTTGATTTTCATTTTTTAATTCATTAATTATTCTTTCTGAACTGTTTTTGAGTGGAGGAATGAATTTATATGGAGGTGGTACAGCATGATATCCCACTCCATGAACAACTTTTTCTGTAGTTTGATTATTAGTTAATTCATCAAAAATTTTAGTGCTTCTTTCAAACTTTTTAATTGTCAATTTATTTTATTCAATTTCAAGTTGACATTCTTCTAATTTACTTGTTAATTCTTTATTTTTTAATTCATAAAACTCTTTCTCATCTACAGCGTGAAGCAATTCTTCCTTTATCCTTTGATCAATCATCTGGTACACCTTTATTTGATGTTCTTGATCAGCAATCACACCATCAAATTCATGGTTTCTTCTTACTGCTTTTGCTAAATCTTCATTTAATTTAGTGTTTTCTTTTTCTAAATTTTTAACAATTTTAACACATTCAGAAGTACAAGGTTTAAGTTTTACCTCAGATTTGCTGTCAGTAAAGGCCATAAGAGCTTGATTTTGAGCATGCTCTTCTGCTTGGAAGCTCCAGTCATAGCCTTGTCCTTGTTGTGAAACAAGAGCAGTTGATTTTGATCTTTTATCTGGCTGAGGACATTCTTTTGCAAAGTGACCAAGATTGTTACAGTTGTAACATTTGACTTTTGTTTTGTCAAATCCTGCTTTGTCACCTTTGTTGTAGTTGAGGCTTGTCCTACCAGTCCTTTTTAAGAATCTTTTGGTTCTTAGGCTCAGCATAGCCATTTGCCATTTAAGATCCATCTCCTCAAGATCATCTGGATTCAATTGTTCCAAATCATCACTAATCAGTGCAGTATGCACATGACTGGTGAAGAAGGATTCTCTTGCAGCATCTTCACAATCTGCAGCCTTTCCTGTGGCAGTTTCTTGACCTTGACCTGTACTCGATACAAATGCAGCATTGTTAGAAGAAATAGAAGGGTTCTTTTGATTTACCTCAGTTTCAAATACTCTGAGATCATTGTAGAGTTCATCTAACTCCTTTTCTTCTAGTGCATCTCTCTGTCTGTAAATCAGTGTATACATGGCCCATTCTTCACTAAGAGACCTTAGGAACTTCATGTTGACATCTTCTTGATCCATCTTAACCCCAACCTGGTTAAGTTCACCAATAAGCTTGTTGAATCTGTCAAACACTTGAGTGAGTGTCTCATTGGGCTTTCCTTTGAAGTTTTCAAAGTCTTGCTTGAGAAAAGACTTCATGTTCCTCTTGGTACTCTTGGTGCCAACGAATCTCTTCTCTAATGCTTGCCATAGCACCTTTGCATCATCATATTCAACAAAGAGATGTTGATAGTCATTAGGAATGGCTAGTAAGAGAGTGCTTAGAGTTTTGAGTTCGATGCCTTTGTCTTTCTTCTCCTTCTCACATTTAAGTTTGTCTGCTTCAGTTGCAGAGCTGCTTGCTTGACCAGGACCAGTTTTGTTGCCTTCCATGACAACTTCCCACATGGAGTAATCTGTAATAAGCATGTATTGCTTAATACGATTCTTCCACATCCCAAAGTTATTGGGAGTGAGTATAGGGATTTTGTTGGCTTGAGTACTTTCATTATTATCAGTCATGATTAATAATGTGTGTGTTTTAAAGATTAAAACTTTTTGTTGTTCTTGAAATTAGTAGATCTAGAACCAATATGCTCTGATACCACTTGTCAGGATCGATTAACTATGAACAAGTTAATAAACACCTTAGATCTAATTGATAATAGAAGTTGCAGCGGATCAACACTATATCAATGAATTAAGAACGATGAACAGTAAAGCAATATACGAAAATATTAAAAACACAGTTTCACAAAAAGCTTCAATGTATATTATTGATTCACAATACACACGTACGTTTACAATTCGTAAGGAACTATTTATAATAGTCCTTGAAGCCTAACTATTTACCCTAGTTATTCTAGGACTTGATTTACATTCGAATTATAAAGATATACATTGAATTACATTCTATAACTATCTCTACGAAGATCTCGGACTTGATTTGCTTCCAAATCGTATATCAGTAGTAATACTAATCACCAGTAGTAAGTTTTGCAACGTCAGTAGTAAGTAAGGTGATCAGTAGTAAGTCCAGATACATCGTCAGTAGTAACTACTATTGATCAGTAGTATCTTCAATATGCCTTGATCAGTAGTAACTAAGTTATAGACTTCACCAGTATCAACTTCATCAGTAATAAGTAATTCTGCCCCATCAGTACTAAGCATAACATTCATCAGTAATAATCATGATCAGTACTAACTGCAGCATCAGTATTAAGTTGATCTGTGATTTTGTTCCAACAATATGTCTATTGAGGAACAATTAATTAATGCATTTTTTTTATAATAAAAAAGGTCTCGTGAAAATTGTAAATAATATTTTAAAATTTGAGCAATGATCAAGACTTGGATACCACTTCTCAAGGTTTCCTCACGACCTTCTTCCATGCATCTCAATTTGAATATGTTTGACTTTTTGCATTATTAACTTCCACTTTGTTGCTATAAATACCTGCCCTCCCTGCTATGTCCCTCATTCACCAAATACATTACTTAAGTTCACATTCAATCAACACTCATTAATTGATAGTTAATTATGGAGGTTTCTTCACTTAACAAAGGGCTTGTCTTGCTGGTCCTCCTGTTAGCCACCCTAACCACATTGTCAGTAGGCCAAGGAAACCGTGGTGGTGGTCGAGGCACTCGTGTTGGGTTCTACAGCTCCACTTGCCCACGAGCCGAATCCATAGTCCAGTCAGCGGTTCAGTCTGCGGTCCGAGCCAATCCCGCAATTGCACCTGGTTTACTAAGAATGTTCTTTCATGACTGTTTTGTCAATGGTTGTGATGCATCGTTACTAATTAACGGGGTTTCAACAGAAAAAACCGCTCCACCCAACTCCCTCTTGAGAGGCTTTGAAGTTATTGACGCTGCAAAGTCCCAGCTTGAAACCACCTGCCCTGGAGTGGTCTCTTGTGCTGATATTGTTGCCCTTGCTGCCCGTGATTCTGTGGTCCTGGTAATACAATCTCTCTATTTTTGTTTTTATATTTTTGCTGGTTAAAAAAAAGAACTTGTTTATAAAGTGTGATATTTTATCGTTTATCATCACATTTTTCAGACCGGTGGACGTAGTTGGCCTGTGCCATTAGGACGTAGAGATGGACTGGTTTCACAAGCATCTGATACCGCAAACTTGCCTGCTTTTAATGAACCTATGACTGCCCAAATCAAAAAGTTCGCCGATAAAGGGCTTAACACCCAAGATCTTGTTACTCTTGTTGGTAAGTAAAGCAATGACATTGATATGTACTGTGTAGCACCGGGTATCCCATGCAACCCCTCAAAATTTAGTGTTAAAAGAGATTAATTTTTTTTATTGTAGATGATATGCTTAAGAAAAAAATGTGCAACTGGTGATACCCTCAGTTTTTTTTCTAGGTCTACCACTGTTTAAAGTGACATGTTTAACTACCTATGTATCTCATGCCTTTGATTACAAATTAAATCATGTGGTTTTTCATTTTTCAGGAGGACACACAATTGGAACATCAGCTTGTGCATTATTCAGCTACAGATTGTACAACTTCAACAACACTAACGGACCCGACCCGGATATAAACCAAGCATTCCTACCTCAACTCCGAGCACTTTGCCCGAATGGTGGTGACGGGTCGACCCGTGTGGCCCTTGATACTGGCAGTGTTAATAGCTTTGGGAATTCGTTCTATGAAAACTTAAGGAACGGGCGGGGAGTTATTGAATCCGATGCCAAGTTATGGAGTGACACGAGGACACAGAGGTTTGTTCAAGGCTTTTTGGGAAGAAGTGGGTCACGATTTAATGCTGAGTTTGGAAGAGCGATGGTGAAGATGGGTGATATTGAGGTGAAAACTGGGACACAAGGCGAGATTCGTAGAGTTTGTACTACATTCAATTGATAAGGATGTGGGTTTAACACGATTTCTGATTTATGACAAGTATCACCTTGGATATGATTAAAGAACAAGTTGTACGTGAAATATTCATTAAATACTTATTTGATATGGCTATTTAAATATACAAGCAACATTAACCACGTAACGAGATTTGATTAATAGTCAAATGTTCACTCGATTACGACAAATGGTACATCTAATGGTGACAACTAGTTCAAAGGTTCCTAGATGAGATCATTGAGTTATTTCATCGAGCACAAATAATTATATTCAATATGTACTAACAGTAAAATGATTGTCATCATGGATATATATAAATGACCAAGAGGCCATGCTTAACAAAAACTTAATTTGTGTTTAAATATCATCACAAATCTGTGGTTGAGATTACAAATAACGTTGATGATTTTGTTATTAAGTTTCTTTGACGGAAATTCTGCTTTTAATTTTCTTTATAAACAGTCAAATGGGGAGTCGGGTAGTATTATTGCCATTTGGGATGACAATATGTTCACAAATTAAACACTCTTCTTTGGATGGGGATATATTTTTTGTTGTTGCAATATCTGGATATTGACACTCGATTGCTTGTGTTTATTATAGTTTACTCGGGACATGATCTGAAAATAAGATAGGAATTTATTTATTTTATATTATATGCATTTTTATGATTGCATTTTTAAAATAAGTTTTAAAGGAAATAAGAATTCCCAAAATAAGATCCCTAAAAGACGCTTTCCAATCCAATATGGTGCGCAAAAGAATCGAAGTTGGAATTGAAGTTGAATTCGTTGGAATTGAATATGTGTAAAGTATCTTCGTTGAAATTGAAGTTGAATTCTCATGTTTTCATGGAAGAAACTGAAGGGTGACGGAGATTGCAGAAGATTTGAAGCAATAGAGAATTGGGTGGTGTTTGGCTGGTGGAGTTGGTATATAAATTCTAAGGAAGAAGAAGCTTGTCTTCTATTTACGAAGTATTTCACGGTTGAAGCATAAAATGGTCCAGAAAAGAATGGATTAGTGATTAGTTTTCTGATTTTGACGGAGATGGTGACCGCCTGACCGGAGCAGATAGTTAGAGATGAAGAGGTTAACTGGAATTTATTTATCTATTACTTCATAATTTTTAATTCATACATTATACTACGTGAACTTGTCTAATTGAAATTTCTACTACCCTGAACTATTAAAGGTGCATCATGATACCCTGAACTTGATAAAATGGTTAATTTAGTACACTGACTTACTAATTTGGTCTTGTTTTCTCATATGATTTGCTTCTAATATCAATATATTGAGATGGACATATATTTTTTAGTCCGTTTAAAGCTCCAACGAAATTAAATCAAGTAAGAAAACGCGATCTAATTAATGAGTCAGGGTACTAAATCGACCATTTTGTCAAGTTCAGGGTACATGGTGCACCTTTAATTGTTCAGGGTAGTGAAAATTTCAGTCAGCCAAGTTCATAGTACTAAAATGCATTTTGGCCTAAAGTATAAGTTTTATAATTAACTGTATAAGTATATTAAGCTATAGTTATGGTAGATACCAAAAAAGTTGTCGTGTAATTTAAATAAATTTGGATGGAATGATTGAAATCCAAAAAATTGAAAACTAATAGGGTAAAAGTCACGAAAAAAGGTTTAGGGACGTATTGTAGAATTTGAAAGAACACAAAAACAATTTGTATAAATTACTTAAAAAAGTTTTGTTTAGAATTTAGATCTTCAAATTAAAGGTTAATTTTTAGAATTTGTATAAAGTAATTCTTGTAGTAAAATTTAATAAAAGAGTACAATATATATTAGAAAATATAACAATTAATATATACTTTTTTAAGTTGTAATTGTAAAAATTGGTAAAGTAAAATCAAAAATATAATTGGTGATGTTAACAAAAATGATAATATAGAACTATTATTAGCTTATTGGATTAAAATAACGAAACTTATAATATAGAAAATATATTGAACGCTTCAACAATTACATACTAAACGCTTCAATAAACATTACCAATTTTTTTAATACGTATTGAACGCTTCAATAATTGTAGGCCCGGAAATCCGGAGTAGCGGCCAGATGGCCCAAATCGATATCTATGGTGCAGGATACGTTGGCCATGCTGTACGTACCTCTAGCAAAATTTGGAATAGTTTTTATGTCACCATGAAATGATCAAAAAGTTATAAAGAATCCCTCAATTCCAACAATTGAATCCTTGATCTTAAACAATATTGAACAAATCAAATTACATCTTTGATGGATTTAAATCAAATTATTCACACTTTTGAAAACTTAAAAATCATGTCAAACTCGCAACCTTATCGATTGAACGCAGTACAAACTTTGCGAATTTCGCCCTTTCTTCCCATTTTCAAATTAGTATTACCTAACTTGACCATGGCTCTTCCAAATTCGGCATTGAATCTCGATCCGGTGTGCGGATTTGCTCCCAAAAACCTTTTTACAAATTTGTTCGTCCTTTTGTCGGTCCATAGCTTGGCATCGGATTCAATAACTCCACGCCCTTTCTTCAAGTTATCATAAAAGGAATTGCCAAAGTTACCAACACTGCCTGTATCAAGAGCCACACGCCTCAACCTATTTCCACCATTCGGGCACAATGCTCGTAGCTGAGGTAGGAATGCTTTGTTTATATCAGGGTCGGGTCCATTTGTGTTGTTGAAGTTGTATAGTCTATAGCTAAATACTGCACAAGCTGCTGTCCCGATTGTGTGTGATCCTGTTAAAAGCATAATTATAAAAACATAGTTTAATTAGTGATTAATATCTTTGCATACCATGAGGTAGTTACTATATATATTATATTTCGTGTTATACTTACCTACAAGTGTAACAAGGTCTTTAGTGTTTAGACCTATATCCGCAAACTTTTTTATTTGAACACTAATCGGGTCATTAAAGGCAGGCAAAGATGAAGTATCCGAGGCTCGTGAAACCAATCCATCTCTACGCCCTAATGGCACCTTCCAACTACGCCCACCGGTCTACATGCAAGATGTATGTTAGAAATATATATGATTAAGATTATACATCTAATTAAGCATTTAACATGAGAATTAGGTGTTCAGAAAAATATATAATTACCAGAACGACAGAATCACGGGCAGCGAGGGCAAGAATATCAGCACAAGAGACTACTCCAGGGCATGCCTTTTCAAGTTTGGCCTTTGCAGCATCAATAACCTCAAAACCTCTCAAGAGGGAGTTGGGTGGAGCAGACTTTTCAGTAGACGGGCCATCAATTAGTATCGATGCATCACAACCGTTGATATGGCAATCATGGAAAAACATCCTTAGTAAACCAGGGGCCATTGTTGGGTTGGCTTTGACGGCAGACCGAACCGTTGATTGGACTATGGATTCAACCTTAGGGCAAGTGTACCCGTAATAGCCAACGAAAGTGCCGTTGCTTAGTGCAAATGTTGTGGTGAAGGTGGCTAACAAGAGAGCCAACAAGACGAGCATTTTGTTAAGGGAAGAAACCTCCATTTGGATCAATGAATTAATTGTGTGTGTGTGTGTGTGTTAAATAAAAATGGTAGGGAGGGTATTTATAATCCTTGGGCATTAACGGAAGTCAATCATATGCAATAATTGAAGAAATAGTCTAGTTTTTATGACAGCTTTTTATTGGAAATGCATCCAGCAACTACAAGTGGCATATCATTTTTAAGGATGATTTCTGATAAGAAGCTGACTTTTGTTAGAATAAAACAAACCAAGTCAAAACGCAACTAGCCAACTACTTTCGAGCTTAAATAACTTGTGATTTTTTGTTATATATTTACACAGACGACGCTTTTGCTGTTTTAGTGTTTGTTTTTGCTCATTGCAACTAACAATCTTATAAAATTTAACGAATTGGCTTGGGGTTGCTGTTTTTTTTTTGAACGGCAGAATTGTATTAAAAAGAGATCTAGCAAGGAGCTAGAACAAACATACAAAAATTAAACAATACGGGGATTACAACACCAAATTTCCCAGCTTTTTGTAACATATTTTCCCCTTTGGGAAGCCCAAAGAAAAGAAAAAAACTTGACTTTTTCTACTAGACCATCTGAATTGGGCTTTTTCTGATTGAACACCATCTCATTTCGAAATTGCCACAATGTCCAAAAGATTGCAAGAATAGCCACCTTAAGGTGTTTTTTTATCTTTCCCGGAAACAGAAGTTTTCTCTGCGAGAAGGAAGGCTTCAGAAATAACCGAAGGCACGGGGTGTTGGATATTCCACCAAGAAAGGATAGAAGACCAAAGAACTTTTGCAACGGAGCAAAGAAGAAAAATATGAGCTGCTTCTTCGATCTCGTTGTCACAGATTGGGCACCGAACATCATTTAAATCAACACCTCTTTTGTCTAAATTAACTTTGGTGGGTAGACGATTTTTTTCGAGACGCCATGCCAAGATGTTCACTTTACCTGGGACCAATTTGCTCCACTTAAAACTTTCCTCCAACTCCATAAAATTATCACCGACCATAAGCAATTGTCTCATACTATTGACTGTAAAATCCGAAGTAGGGCCAATAGAACAGGTCCACGAATCTGCACAATTAGAAAATGGCGGCATTTGGGAGAGCAGATTGTTAATAAGCATGAGGGAGTTCATTTCGTCAGGAGTGTTGGGCTGACGGGCCCAGGCCCAACAAGGAGAAAGACTGGTTAAAGAGGCTGATGCGGGGGCAGAAGCAGCGAGCGTCCCAGAAACAAGAACAGCAGGCAAAAAGCGTTGCCTAGTGATGAATTTATCATAAACAGAACAGTTTTTCATGGAATCAATCTCAAAGAGGCAACCGAATTCTTCCTTTAAACTGGTCCCACCAATCCAAACGTCATGCCAAAAAAGGGTGTCGTGCCCATTGCCAATTCTTTTTTTGAATAAACCGGAGATGATTATGTTAATGTTCGCCATGTCTTTTTCAATATCCATGATTTGATTCCATGTTCCGGCTCCAAGGGCGACGACTTTCTTTCCCGCCACCCCATGAATCGCCTTGATCACCTTGCACCAAAGTGCATTTGGTTCGGTTCGAAAACGCCACCACCATTTAGAGAGGAGAGAAACGTTAGCATGTCGTAAGCTTCCCACCCCAAGACCACCCTTTTTAATGGGGTCGATAACTTTATCCCAAGCAACCCAAGCAATTTTCTCTTCTTCCACATTGCCACCCCAAAAGAATTTTCTTCTCAAACTTTCAAGGACGCTTAGCACACCCAACGGAGCTTTATAGAGGGAGAAGTAGTAACTACCAAGACTTCCCAACACGGATTTTATAAGGGTTAAGTGGCCACCGAATGAGAGAGTGTTAGCTTTCCAATTAGACAATTTATTCTTGAAAGAATTAATAATAGGATCCCAATTTGCGATTTTGTTCATATTGGACCCAATTGGTAATCCAAGATAAGTGGTGGGAAATTGAGAAGCTTGGCACCCGAGAATATTAGCAAAAGTAGTGATTGCCGACATGGGAATACCAATTCCAAAAAGCTTACTTTTAGAGAAATTAACTTTAAGACCGGAAGCGAGGTAAAAGCAATTTAAAATTCTTGAGAGATTTTTAACATTATCCAAGGACCAATTACCCATGATAAGGGCATCATCGGCGAATTGAAGGTGAGAGATGGTGGTGTTGTCCGAACCCATCTTGATGCCGCAAAATAAATTGTGTATTTTTGCACTTTCAAAAGAGACGTGTAGGGCTTCCATTGCGATAATAAAGAGGAAGGGAGATAAGGGATCTCCTTGCCTAAGACCTCTTTTAATTTTGAATTCTTTTGTGGGGGACCCATTAATTAAAATAGAAGCATGGGCGAAGTCCAAACAACCAGAAATCCAACTCCTCCAATGATCACTAAACCCCATTTGCATCATGATTGAGTCAAGAAAAGACCAATCGAGTGAATCAAACGCCTTCTCAAAATCGACTTTGAAGAACATAAGTTTCTTCTTTTTTTTTCCGACCCCATGCGATGATTTCATTAACAATGAGTGGCCCGTCAATAATTTGTCTTTTGGCGATATAAGTGGTTTGGACCTCACTCACGACGGAACCGATTACTTTAGAAAGCCTATTAGCTAAGATTTTTGCGATGATCTTGTATTGACAACCAATTAAACTTATGGGTCTATAATCACCCAACGAAAGCGGGTCTTCCTTTTTCGGAATAAGGGCGATAAAAGAGGAATTGCATCCTTTTGGAATCTTCCCCGTTCTTTCAAATGATTTAACAAAGCACAAGATGTCATTGCCAATTAAATCCCATTTATTCTTTATGAATTTAAAAGAGAACCCATCCGGACCGGGAGATTTTTCACCGCTACAATTCCAAACCGCCTCTTTGATTTCATCAACCGAGAAAGGGCCATCAAGGAATAATGAATCGGTTTTATTAATAGTCTTAAAAAGAGGATTAATAAACGTCGGTTTTGGGGTGGCGGGTGAATCGAATTTAGCTTTGAAAAAGTTGAAGACGTGATCTTGGATCTCGGGAGGATTAGTGACCCAAGAGCCCTCAATAGAAATGCCGTTGAGTTTAGAACTAGCAAGTTTGCATCTAATAATACCATGGAAAAATTTTGTGTTTTCATCTCCCTCAACGGCCCATTTGACTTTAGCCTTTTGCTTGAGATCAAGAATCAAATTATGCTCCAAAGACTCGATATTCTTCAAACAAGTGATTCTCTCATCTTTTTCGAAGGAAGAGAGGGTGTTGATTTCCGCCATGTTATCTAGATGATCTATTCTAATTTTAAAACGTTTAAGATTAGAAGCATCCTCCAACCCTACTTTCAATCTCCAAACTTTGAGGTCACTTTTTAGATTTTTCAACTTGTTTTTAAAACGTACCATTGCGTTGCAATGATTGACCGGCCTAGACCAAGAAGCTAGGAAAGTAGAAGAGAAGTCTTTGTGATTAAGCCACGAATTGTAGAACTTGAAAGGAATGGGCCCAAAATCCACCGGAGAAGATTTAAGAATTATAGGGCAATGGTCCGAGAATTCTCTCGGCAAAGCCACTACAGTGGCGTTCGGCCAAACAGTAACGTAATGGTGGGAGATAAGGATTCGGTCAAGTTTGCCCATCTTGGAACCGTCCGTCGTCATTCTAGTAAATTTTTTCCCCCCCATTGGAAGGTCAATGAGATCTGAATTAAGAATAAAGTCGTTGAAGGAGCTAGCACCCGATTGACAAAAAGTAGTACCTTTTCTTTCATCCGGGGACCTAACTTCATTGAAATCGCCAAGAACAATAGTGAGAGAGTTATGATGATTAATGAGCCTAGAGATGTTATTCCAAAGGGACTTTTTCAAGTTAAGATCTTGAGGGGCATAAACAATAACAACAACACATTTGGAATTAGTACATGAAAGCACCCCAATAATTGCTAGGAACCCCTCTCCATCAATGGAGGAGTGCATAATAAATTTAGAGGAGTCCCACATGGCGATAATACCTCCGGATTTTCCTATTGGATTTTTTAAAACATAGTCAACACTATTGTTGCCCCAAAGATTACGGATGCGGAATTGACTCACCTTTTTGGTCATAGTTTATTGAATACCGAAAAAATCATTTTTGTTTTCAAATCGAATACGTCTCACCCAGTTGGTTTTTAGAGTGCCACCCACTCCTCTAATGTTGAGGGATGCACAATTCATGGGAAACATGAACTTGCACCAGTGCCGTTAATGAGGGGGTTGACTAGCTTTTCTTTTCCCATCATGTCATATCCAAGAATGTTACCCACTGTTAAAGTATTTTGAGTTTCGTTTTCACCGGAAGAGCTAGAGCAGGGAGAACCAATGATACAAGCAGGATTAGAATTAATGATTCTGTAATTGCATCGTAAAATATTAGACTCCGAGTCTGAAACACTACAAGAAATAGTAGGCTTAATCTGCTTCTTTAAAATCTTCTTTTTGCCACGTGTAGGACCGTCCTTGGTTTTTTTCATTGCAATACCATTTAAAGCATCAAAGAGCTTTAAAGAAATAAATTTCTTCCTTTTTTTCACAATCTGCTTCCTAGAAAAGTTTTTCGAGAAAACAGTAGCCTCACCCAAAAAAGAATGGGGAGTAGCTACTGGAGTAGAAGCAATTCTCCTATTAATTCTTTTAAAGATGCCTGGTGGGCCAGAGAGAGATGAGGGCTTTAAAATACAATCAAAAGAATTGGGCTTAGGAATGGGCCCAGAGGCACTAACCTTACGCTGGAACCTCTCACAATAAGACTGGCCCAAAAATAATTTCGGCCCAATAGAAGAGCAAACCGGCAGACTAGCACATGGGGAAACCGCCACTGAATTGTTGTCTTTTTTGCCTAGGTTGACTTTTTGAATGTCAGGGGTGCTATTCGAGATGAAGCCAGGTTTAGCATTAGAACCAAAGTTATCACGAAAAAGGGAATCTGAACATTCTCCACCTCCAATTTTATTTCCCCCATTAGAGTTAGTTTTGTCATTACTCATAGTAGGCACATCCCCGGTGCTAAAATCCGGTGAGTTTCTCCGGTCACCACCTCCGATCACGTCCTCCTCCATATCAACTTTCCGACTGTCAAGGTTGGAATCATAAAACGTAGTGCTAGAATCCTCCGAAAATCCGAGCAACAAATCGACATCCACAGATTCTTCGCACAACCTGATTAAACAAGGGGAACCATCCACATCAATAACCATCGTGGGATTGATTAATTGGGAGCATGAGGAGAGAATACAGATCCTTCCCGAAGATCTGTTAAATTTGTGAGGCTCACAGAGCTCCGGTTGCAAAATAGTGCCCCAAACCTCACCAATTTTTGTGAAGACCTCCGAAGACCAGGCACGAGGGGGAAGTCCCTCAATCTTTAACCAAGAGAGCCTATTGGGAGGCTGAAAATTACGATTCCAGGGCTGCAAACATGAAAAACAGTTTCCCACCTCCGGGCAAACTAAGAACTTGTTCCTCGATTCCTGAAGCAAAAAGAGTATCAGAAAGTGAAGACCTCCAAGGTGATGAATACTTACATCCACAAAGCCTTCGTCAATAATAACCGATTGCAAAATAGAACCCGCGGAGAGGTTTTTAAGTTCTCCAATAAGAGCAAGCTCCGGAGAAGGGATGTTAGGGTTGCCAGCGGTCACAACACAGATGGGGGGAGGGGGAGGAGGAATGGCCGAGTTGGTGCACGCTTCTAGGTAGGAATTTGGAGGAGCTAAATTGTGCCTACCGGGAAGGGGGGGTACCTGAGGAGAGATTACTGCCATGGAAGGAGGTCGTGCCTGTGCGATAGCCGGTTTAAAGGAGGGAGGTTTCTGTCTCTGGAACCTAGCAAGGTTGCAGCGAAGCTTCTTAGTGCCGATAAGAATAGAGTTGAGGAGAAGTTCAAACTTAGGAACATCTTCAACATTGAGGAATCTTGCAAACCCAAATGGGTGGCCAGCTTTAGATCGCTTGGATGCAATAAAAACGTCAGCAATGTCGCCATATTTGGAGAAGATTTCCCACATAACCTTCTGAGTCCAACTAGGGTGGAAGTTGGTGAAGAAAAAGGTAGTTGCGATACCATGGATCGGATAATCCGATGTTTTTCCGGTTGAAGCCTTACTGTTCCGGCGCCTATTGGAGACAGGAATCCATTCATGTTGACCGTGTTGACTTTCTCTCTCCATTTTGGCAGATGTGCGGAAGAATGGCTTGGGGTTGCTGTTACACCGCCACCAAATCTCACCGGTGTTCCTCTCTCAACCCTTGGATTCCCAACAAAAAAAAAAAAAAAACTCCAAATTAACGAAATTTTAACGTGGGTACGTTAGTCTAAAAGATTGTGTGTAAAACCTTTCTCAGATAAGGACTAACAATATAATTTTTTAAACTAAATGATAATTATAAATTATTGAAAAAGGTAACAAATTCAAAACAAAAAAAAATTTTAGTTTTACCATATATAACTTACTTTAGAGAGTACGTATATCACCTAGAGTTTAAAACTAGTTATGAAAATTGAACCACTAAGTGGCTATAAGAATTAATGTGGACCAATGAGATTCGCCTTTAAAAACTATTGATAAATAAAATTATGTAAAAGATTATGTAGTAACCTGGAAACCATAGAGACCGAATTTGCTCCAAGGTCAAATTTGTGGACCTCATGTTCCAATACCAAGTGTTCCAAACAATACTTGTTGCCGAGTTTTGTCAGTTTCAAACAAGATTCTAAAAAGCATAAGAGGTGATGTATCTTGTCATTTTTCAAAACATAATTTAAGGCGGCAAATTTTCTATATGATTTATATATATGTATATATGAAGTTCACAAAAAATTATATATCTATTGTTTATATGATAAATTTATATACTTCCTCCGATTCAAAATAAGTGATACACTTTGAGTTTTACGGTTTTTGAGGCAAAAAATTATAATTGTGGTTAAATTAGATTAATTGGATGGTTAGTGGGGATGGTCCCACACCTTTTGAATAAAGTAGGGTTAATAATGTTTAAAAGTAAAAAGTAAGGGTAAAGATGTCATTTCACTTTGATAAAGTAGATAGTTAGTGATGGGTGTGTGTCCTACTATTTTTTGTTATATAAAGTAATTTTTTAAAGTGTATCACTTATTTTGAATCACCCCAAAAAGGAAAGTGTATCACTTATTTTGAATCGGAGGAAGTATAAATTTAATTATACTTCCTCCGTATCATAATAAGTGATACACTTTCTATAAATGGGTGTTTCATAATAAGTGATACACTTCAAAAGTTATCTAATTTGGCAAAAATATGAGACCCAACATCCACTAATTATCCACTTTAATAAAGTGAAATTACCATTATACACTACTTTTACTTTTAAAACTCATTAATATTACAAGAAAAATGGGACCCATCATCCACTAACTATCTACTTTATTATATTTTAACCTATAGTTTAATCTTTTGTCTCAAAATTCGTGAAAACTCAAATGTATCACTTATTGTGATACGGAGGAAGTATATAAAGTTCTTAATTATAAAATGTTATTGTTAGGACTTATTTTATTGTAATTAATAGTCTAGAGAGTAGTTTTGTCAACATTGTATAGTTATTAAGTTAGTCATTAGGATTAATTAGGCAATTAGTGAGAAGGTATATAAACCTAACATGTGATCACTAATTGCCAATTTTTGCTCATTAATCATACTCTTTGTAATTGTTCTCTCCATACTCTTTACTTTCTCTCTCTAAAATCCTCTTTTCTTCCTCACAAAGTTTCACCATAATCATCATCCAAGGATCAAACAATGGATTGATTGCTCAATCTAGGATTCACAGTTATATCTAGATTTGCCAAAGGTTATAAAAATGTTATAAATTTATATGATTATGCCAAAGGTTAATTCACTAAATATGATTACCATCTGTATATACCTAGATTTGATTTTTCAATTACATCTCTAGGCCATATTAAAGTACAAAACACCACCCCTTGGGATTTAATTATAATTAATGCTAATCGTGGTATAAATTTAGGTACATCTTCATCGTCAATTGAGGTTTTGCCACGTGAAAAAGTTCCAATCAAAGTTCACTTACATCAAAATCTTGCTAATCCGTTTACAAAAACTCTACCGCATGCACCCAGGGCCGTCCCAAGCCAATTTGGGGCCCGGGACTAAATATAAAATGGGGCCCCTAACATGCTCCGAACTATAATACACAAAAATAACAATTAAATAAAACTTTAAATAAACTTACATTTTTGGCCTTTTGGGCTATGTTTGGGCCTTTCTAGTAAGGTATGATTTTTTTTTTTGCTAATTTTTTAGATAACTACTAAAATAGGGGGACCTTTGACGTTTGGGGGCCCGGGGCGGTCGCCCAGCTTGCCCAGCCCATTGAGCTGGCCCTGCATGCACCATGCTCGCTCTTGTTCATGCTAGCTCTTGTTCATGCAAGCTCTTATTCGGTCCATGGGAGTTTGTTACGCTAATGATTGATTTGTCGACCTTTTATTTTAATATTTAGATTGGGAGTTTGTTATGTAATTGATTGATTTGACCTCTTATTTTAATATTTGAATCTCTTTGACGTGTAAAAGACATGTATCTTAAATAATTTGATATATTGAGATAGGAAAAACATTTTAACAGCAAAATATTGAGATAGGATTAGAGGAGACAATTCCCGACACTATGAAATCTCACACGAACATGACACGACACAATATGAAATCTCACACGAACGTGACACGATAATAATCAAGCTTGAGTCGAGCCTAAATAGATTCCGCAAAAAAAAAAAAAAAAAAAAGTCGACATGTCCAACCCATTTATAATCGGACCAGTTTGGGTTGACTTATGTATAAACGAGTTTACTCGCCAGTCGCCAACCCGTTTAGTTTTATAAAACTCTTTAAAAAAGGATGTAAATACTATAAAATGTTTTAAACCCTGCCTAAAATATCTCTGAATCTTTGTTTAACTTTTTCACTTTCTCATGATTAATATTGTATTTGGGCTCATTTGTTAATTATGAACTGCCTACCTAAAGGTTCAGACCTGTTAACCCATTTGATCCACAAATCTGTTAAGTTTATATGGATTAGAGGATTCATGTCTGGATTATCATGGTTTAAATGTGTATGGCTAGGGTTGATGCTTTTGACCCGAGATTCTAAACGGTTCGAGTTAGGGTCTACTAATTCCAATTAGCCAACCTAGCTACTAGCCCAAACGCTATAATCTAAACCTGACTTGATCACCACCCCTATATGACTTAATCCATGAATAAGTTCGTAAATGTAAAACGTCCGTAGTATGTTTATAATTAAGAAGACGACTTATAAATCGTGTATGGCACTGAATCATATTTTATAAACTTTGATGCTCAAGTAGCTGGCTAGTTGTTTTTTGAATTGGTTTGTTTCAATCTAACAAAAGTCAGCTTCTTATTAAGTCACCATTCTTTAAAATGATATGCCACTTGTAGTTGCGGGATGCATTTCAAATAGAAAGTTGTCATAAAAACTAAAATAATTGTTCAAATAATGCATCAAGATATGATTGACTTCCGTTAATGCCCAAGGATTATAAATACCCTCCCTACCATTTTTATTTAACACACACACACACACACAATTAATTCATTGATCCAAATGGAGGTTTCTTCCCTTAACAAAATGCTCGTCTTGTTGGCTCTCTTGTTAGCCACCTTCACCACAACATTTGCACTAAGCAACGGCACTTTCGTTGGCTATTACGGGTACACTTGCCCTAAGGTTGAATCCATAGTCCAATCAACGGTTCGGTCTGCCGTCAAAGCCAACCCAACAATGGCCCCTGGTTTACTAAGGATGTTTTTCCATGATTGCCATATCAACGGTTGTGATGCATCGATACTAATTGATGGCCCGTCTACTGAAAAGTCTGCTCCACCCAACTCCCTCTTGAGAGGTTTTGAGGTTATTGATGCTGCAAAGGCCAAACTTGAAAAGGCATGCCCTGGAGTAGTCTCTTGTGCTGATATTCTTGCCCTCGCTGCCCGTGATTCTGTCGTTCTGGTAATTATATATTTTTCTGAACACCTAATTCTCATGTTAAATGCTTAATTAGATGTATAATCTTAATCATATATATTTCTAACATACATCTTGCATGTAGACCGGTGGGCGTAGTTGGAAGGTGCCATTAGGGCGTAGAGATGGATTGGTTTCACGAGCCTCGGATACTTCATCTTTGCCTGCCTTTAATGACCCGATTAGTGTTCAAATAAAAAAGTTTGCGGATATAGGTCTAAACACTAAAGACCTTGTTACGCTTGTAGGTAAGTATAACACGAAATATAATATATATAGTAACTACCTCATGGTATGCAAAGATATTAATCACTAATTAAACTATGTTTTTATAATTATGCTTTTAACAGGATCACACACAATCGGGACAGCAGCTTGTGCAGTATTTAGCTATAGACTATACAACTTCAACAACACAAATGGACCCGACCCTGATATAAACAAAGCATTCCTACCTCAGCTACGAGCATTGTGCCCGAATGGTGGAAATAGGTTGAGGCGTGTGGCTCTTGATACAGGCAGTGTTGGTAACTTTGGCAATTCCTTTTATGATAACTTGAAGAAAGGGCGTGGAGTTATTGAATCCGATGCCAAGCTATGGACCGACAAAAGGACGAACAAATTTGTAAAAAGGTTTTTGGGAGCAAATCCGCACACCGGATCGAGATTCAATGCCGAATTTGGAAGAGCCATGGTCAAGTTAGGTAATACTAATTTGAAAATGGGAAGAAAGGGCGAAATTCGCAAAGTTTGTACTGCGTTCAATCGATAAGGTTGCGAGTTTGACATGATTTTTAAGTTTTCAAAAGTGTGAATAATTTGATTTAAATCCATCAAAGATGTAATTTGATTTGTTCAATATTGTTTAAGATCAAGGATTCAATTGTTGGAATTGAGGGATTCTTTATAACTTTTTGATCATTTCGTGGTGATAAAAACTATTCTAAATGTTGCTAGACGATGTACGTGCTCATGCATAGCTAACATCTTGTCAGGATCGAATAACCAAAACAAGTTATTGCCAACCCAGATCTACTAATAACAAGAAGTTGCAGCGGATCAACACTTGTATTAATATAATAAGAACAATAGAATACTGTATATTGAACGAACAATGAACAATAATATTAAGAACACAGTGATTCACAAAAAGCTTCAATGTATATTATTGATTAACAATACACACGTACGTTTACAATTCGTAAGGAACTATTTATAGCCGTCCTTGAAGCCTAACTATTTACCCTAGTTATTCTAGGACTTGATTTACATCGAATTATAAAAGATATACATTGAATAACATTCTATAACTAACTCTGCGAAGATCTCGGACTTGATTTGCTTCCAAATACGTGTATCAGTAGTAACTGCAATCACCAGTAGTAAATATGCATCATCAGTAGTAAATGTGATGATCAGTAGTAACTTTGATAATCAGTAGTAAGTCCAAAACCAACGTCAGTAGTAACTACTAATGATCAGTAGTAATCTTCAATATGTGCATGATCAGTAGTAAGTTAGTTATACTCTTCACCAGCATCAACTCATCAGTAGTAAGTGTTTCTGCCCCATCAGTAGTAACCATAGTCTTCACCAGTAGTAACCATGATCAGTACTAACTGCAGCATCAGCAATAAGTTGAACTGTGATTTGTTCTAACAATCTCCCCCTAAACTTATTGATTCTCCTTCAATCAATCAAGTTTCTTTTTCACATCTTCTTCTTCTTTTCTTTTTCTTCCAACAGTTTTGCTCTTCTTTGATCTCCTTCTAAAGTCTGTTGGTTTCTTTTATTCCTTTGTGCAATAATATATTTCCTGATCTTTTTCACAAATTCATTCAACTTGTTTTGGAACATCACAGCATCATTAGGTTTAATAAAGTTCATGCACCAAAGTTGATAAAGAGTTTTCTCAGAGTGAGGATACTCTTTTTCATATAGGAATAACTCACACTTCTTACTTGTATATTCAAAGAAGTACATGTTGACTGTTGGTAGCACATTCCAGGCTTGAATATTCTCTGGATTTGTAAACTTCTCTGGATATTCATCTGGATAGAAAGCAGCATTAATCATTTTTGTAATGTAACCTGCAGCTGAATTCTTCTAGGTTTTCTTGGTCATTCTTGGTTTACCAATAACCAACATCTTGATTATGTCACTTCTGGTTAGGGACATGACTAATGGTTTCCAAGCTCTAAATCTTTGAGTGACCTTATCTTCTCTAACAATCTCAATCACATCATCTATACATCTCCAGTTGATGATTGGATTGCTTTCTAGGGGAGCAACAGGAAGATCATGAACTTGAACTATTTGTAGTTTCTTCTTTGGTTGTTCTAGTTCAGATTGATCAGCCTTCCTTTTTCTTGTAGTTAAAGAGAGTTCACCAGATGTTTCACCAGTTATAGTTTTTCTTTCATTCATTTCTTTGGCGTTTATCTGTTCAAGCTTTGTGGTGTCCTTCTCTTTAATCTTTTGTTCAAGAAGGTCCTTCTTCTTCTCCACACAGTACTTCTCTATTAAATTGATCAACTTCATTCTTCCAAAGGCCTTGGTATTGTGGCCTCTTGACTTCAAGAATGTGACCATTTCTTTCTTCTTGTCTGCAAATTGTTCTGGCATATCAGCCTTCTGCTCTTTGCATTCTAGTACTTGTGCTTCAAGAAGTTCTATTGTTTCAGTGTAACATCCTAAAACTGGCCTAGATGTTTTAGGTATATTTTGATATTTGAAAATATCTATTTGACCATATGTGGAATAATTTGACTAAATGTTAAATTGATTGTTTGACCTTTTGTCCTTTTGTGATATTTTAATCAAGGGATTAAAATATCTATTTCTGAAATGTTTAAGTGAAAATGTGATTTTTACATATTTGGGTTCATTTCTGAACTGGGGTTCTAAAAATATCTTCGTTGATAAATTTGGAGTTGGTTAGGTCTAATTAAATTATCTGGGAACCTAATTTCTTGTACTGTGTTTAAATGAAAATACCTGTGTGGGAAAGGGGTGTGTACGTGTTTAGTGAAGAGGACAGATGTCTTTTTTTGGTCTCTTCTTGTTCTCTCTCTCTGCTAGATCGACACACACACACACTCTCTCATTTTCTTGAGTTTCTTCCAAATTGATGCTTAAATCTTGAAGTTCTTGTCTCTTCCTTGTGATTTTCAGAATCTAGAAGCAAATCTAAGTAAGTTCTCTTCCTCCTTGAGCTAGGGTTCATGTTCTTGAGTTTTGTTGAATTAGGGTTCTTGAGTTAAGTGGGTTTTTATGAATTTCTTGATGAATCTTGTTTGTAATCTTGAATTGATGCATGTTGTGGTGTCTAATTGAGTTCTTGCAAGTTGTATGTGTTGAATTGTTAGTTGTAGTTCATTGGATGAAGCTTTCATAAAGCTCCATCAATGGTGGTTTTGGGAAGAAGGTGGTTTTTTTCCCTAATTTTGGTGAATTGTATATTTTGGTGGAATATGGCTTGGAATTGTTCATTATGTTAAGAAAACATGTTTGGTAAGTTATGTATGTTAAAAACCAAGTATTGGTGGATTTTGATAAGTAAACTAGCTAGTGTTTGGCTAATTGGGTGAAAAGATGAACTAGGAATTTTAGAAGTAAAATACTTGGATTGTTGGTTGTCATGACTTGATGAATTGTTTAATTGATTATGACTTGTTAGTTGTGATGAATGTGTGCTAAATGATTGAGCTTGGGTGGTGTTTGGATGGTTATTGGGTGATTTCATGAACTAGTGAAATTGGTGGTTAATAATGATCTAGGATGGAGTTTTGATCTTGTTAAAATAACTAGTTAGTTATTAATTGTTAAATGGTGTGATTATAGCAATTATAGTTGTGCTTGAAAGTGTTGAAGTAAAAATGTTGTTTTGACCCGTTTGGACCAATGGGTAGTAAAGTGACTTAAATAACTTGGATTGTGAAAGTGTAAGTATTTTGTTAGGATTATGTGATTAGTAATGTTATTGGTAACATTTGGTGAATTGCAAGTTGTTTACATGATTGTAGTTATGGAAAGTATTATGGTTTTAATAATCCGGTTTTTGACCCGTTTGAGTGTAAGAAATGCAATATGGCTAGTTGACTTGATATGTATGTATAATATGGTCATGGCATGTTCATATGATGATTTAAAGTGTTTGGTTATCTAGTTAGTGCAAGTGTTAGTGTTAAATGTATATTTAACATTGTTTATAATTTGGTGGAATTATATACTAATTCGGTATTCCTTTGGTGTACAGGAATCGGGATCGGGACTCAGAAACATTAGACCTCTGAGTTCGGCAAGTGGAAGGTTTCGGTGAGTGGATTTAACCTCCAACTTGTGTTTGGTTACAATTGGTTCGGTATATTGCATACTTGGAAAATGCAGGAATTGTGCAGGTCTGGGGAAGATAGCGCCGCTATCTATAGATAGCGACGCTATCTATGTAGTTTCGGGATACCAACAGAAACAGAAAGTCGAAATCGCGAAGCTTCAAGAAATAGCGACGCGATTTCTCTGGAGATAGCGTCGCTATCTCATAGATAGCGACGCGATTTATGGGTTTTGCAGCTTTGGGCTTTGTTTAGCTTGCTTGATGTTATGTATGCCTAGTGTTAGGGAATGCCATACATGAATAGGTGCACAAGGTAGAGACCTTGATTGATTACAAGCAACAACTCGGTGTGTGGTTATCCGAGGCTCGGTTTGACGTGGTGACCGAGGTTTGAGAAGTCAGTGCGCTGAGCAAGGGGTGTCGACTAAAGGGTATCCGACCTTACCTGTATTTGTTGCATGGTTAAGGGAGGTTGTGGCCCGGGTGTTGGACACGAAACGCTATCGGTTACCGTGGTTTGGCCGACCATGGTTTAAGGCTCCGGCAGGACCCCGATCTTCTCGAACAAACAATGTTGTCCCCAATCGGAGATGTTCTAGAAATTCCGTGTTTTAGTGGACGGTGATTCGTAGTTACGTGGCCTTTAGACCGTAGGGATGTCTATGCTAGCTTGTTGGGCTTTACAGAAATTGTAGATTATATTCATTCACTTAGCTTTGTGCTAATCCCTCCCTCGTTGAATCTTTTCAGGTGGTCGGTGCTTTGGACGGGATGGTTGACCAAGCTCAGTTGATATGTTTTAAAAAGGAGCCATGTCGTTTAAGTGACACCGTTTAAATAATTAATGTTAGAAGTTTATTTTGGGACATTTGGTTTGTAAACCTAAACTTAAACTTATTATTATCTTTATGCTTCCGCTAAACTAACCTAGAGGATAACCTAATCGCCTTCGGGCATTTAAAAAAAAAAAAAAACCGCTTCCTAAATTTTGCGATGTTACATTCAGATTCAAGTTGCCTTATTTTTTGTAGTTCTCTTCGTTGAAATTTTTTCTGGTTTCTGCAACTTGTTTGGTTTTGACCCTGTGTTGAAATTGTGGCAGTTTTGGTATGTCAGCAATATCTGCCAATTTTATTTCTGTGAAGGGTTGTCTTAGTATTCTAGCTCTTTCTGCTAATTTTCTGTTCTCAATGGCTAGAGAGGCTTCAACCTTCTTCAAATAATTTACCGTTTTTACTTTCCACCTATCCTGCTTGGCTGATTTAGCATAATTGAGTTTGTTGACCATTTCATGACCTTGTGCTCTGTTAGGTTGGTCTTCATCAGCAATTTCCTTTCCCTTTCCTATGTAATTGTCACTCTTTTTATCTGGTGCAGCTTCAATTCTAAATTTGTGACCATAGATATGTATTTGTGACATGGGAATTATTTTGGGATGTGGAGGTAGAGTACATTCATCAACTTCTAACCAGTTGATATCATCATCAATATCTTTCACCACCAATTGTGTTGATCTTGTTGTTGGTGATGGTGGAATTATTACTGCAGGCTCTAGTAGTGGTGGCAGCTCAATAATCTCATCAGTAGTAGCCAAGGTAGTTACTACTGGTATGTCTTCAGGAATTACTACTGATAGGGCATTAGTAGTGTTTGCTGCCTCTTCTTGATTTACTACTGCTATGACATCAGTAGTAGTAGGAGTCACTACTGATGCTTCTTTTTGAGCTTGTTCTTCCATAGGAGCAGTAGTAGTAGCATCATCAGTAATATCCATCTTTTCTAGGCTTTCATCATTGACCTGGCCTTCATCAACCTTTGTTTCTTTAAGATTGAGGAGAGAAGTTGCTGTTGCTGCAATAGATTCATCTATCATGCTTTGTATGTTGTCCTTCTCCCCCTTAGTGAGCTCAACTGGTGGAGCATCACTACTATCAATCTTTTTTTCCAGTCTCCTTATAATCTTTGTTTGTTGATGAAGCCTGTGTTCATACAATTTCATTCTTTTGTTGATTGTGTTGATATGCTTCTTCATGTAGGTCATAGTTTTTCCTTGATTGGTGAGATATGTAAGACAGTCATGTATAGTGGTTTCAAGGTTTTCCATCCTATACGTCAACTGTTTTTGTTCAATACTGCCCTCACTCCTTCTAGCAAGATCATCGGGCTCACTAACAGGTACATTGGCTTTAATGTTTTCCATCCTTTCCGTCAAATCAATAGTTTCAGTTCTACCCTCATCACTTCTTGGTGATGAAATGGGTTGTTTGGACACTCTCTTCTTCCTAGAAGAAGCAGTAGTGCCCCCCTTTTGGTTTCTTGGCACCGGGGTCCTCTTAGTGCTTCCTCAAAAGAGTCATCACTAAGAGTTGCCGAGGTCTAAGTCCTATTGATGTTCTCACTGTCCTGTGCACCCACCTCTGGGGCATCAGTAGTGAGAGCCCTTTCCTCATGCCCTCTCTCCTCCTTGGAGGACAACTCTTGGAGCCTGGGGTTTGACTCAATGGGTCCCCTGGTGTCCTTTAAGGAAGATTTCTTCCTTTTATATCTTTTCTGGACTGATTTGGCTATTGGCTGGTCTTCTACAGAATGAAGAGTAGCACTCTGCAGATTTAATTCATGTTCCTGGGACACATTCAGGACATCTAATTGGGTGGATGATTGAGTGACTATTTGGGGTTGTGTTTGGGCTGTATTTGGGGGTGAAGGAGTGGGTTGAGGTTCAATTGGGGTTGTATCTTTGATTGAACCTTCTCCAATATTTGGTTGATCTTTGATCATGTTAGGAAACAGAGGGGTTTCCTTGCTCGAAAATTTAAATTGTTTTCTCATATTTGAGAAAACTTTCTTGTTCAACTCAGGAGTTATAAAAATGTTTTTAGGAGTTGACAAGTTTTGTAATTCACAATTTATTAAATGTTGAAGAAATCTGGGGTACATTAAAAATTTTGAAGTAGAAAGATTTCCCAACATTCTCTCAAAAATCATATTTGAAAAATTAAAGACTTGGTATGTGCTTAAGCAAACAACAGCAGATGCTATTGCTTTATTAAACTCATTTCATGTACTTCTTTTAGGAGAAATACAGTGTTGAATAGTATGTACAAGAAATTTCCATTGTGGGGAGAGAAGACCTTTTTGGAAAGTGACAATGTCAAGTCTTCCTTCATATCCCATTTTGTTTAAAATGTCAACAATGTATTCCTTAGGAAGAGAAAACATACCTTCATCGCCGTGCAGTTGTAGATGGTGTCTGATGGATTATTCAGTTATGGTGATAGTCTTTCCATCCACAGTTGATTTTATCATAGGTATAGTTGCACCTTCGGTTCTTTCAGCATTGGTCCAGAAATCAACCAAGTGTTGTGATAAGCTTTAGGGTTTACAGTGAGTGCAAACTTTATATAAGACTGTTTCAAGAACATGACGATTGGACGAAAGTCTTTTGTTCCGTATGGATTCTTTAGATACGCACACATGTTGTGAAACTCTGAGTATTTAAGATTTGTGTTAACATCAAGAGATTGTAGAGTTGCCATTGTCGTCGATGTTTGTGTTTGATCGTTTGTTTTGAGAGAAAAAGTATGAATGTTGTTACTGATGCAGGGTTTATGATCGCGATTTAGGGTTTATCGAGAGGATTTAGCAAATCGATGTGTGGATAATGCTACATTAATCGACTTCAGGTATTTATATCTTGCGATTTGATCTGCAAAAAGACTAAATTGCCCTTCGAATCATAATACAACGGTTATTTTCATGGGGGTTAGTTTGGTAATTTTGACAATTTAAAGACCAGTAGTAAATTAGATACCAGTAGAAAACGTCAGTAGTATCTATGAACGTCAGTAGTAACTAAGGATTTTGACATCAGTAGTGACTGTAGACATCAGTAGTAACTAATGAATTTTAATACTGACCTAATTTACCAACCCTAGCAGTAGTAACCACCATTTTTAGAGACCAGTAGTATATGTGAGTACAATCGTTTACCAGTAGTATTGCCTTACCAGTAGTATTTGTGCATACTCAATACACACCAGTAGTAATGACCTACCAGTAGTATTTTGTGCACACAACTACATGCCATACTGACCTACCAGTAGTAAAACACTTATTAAAATAAATAACTTTTTACAACAGAAAAACTCTTACACATGATTTTGATTGTGAAATTAATTTATTAAAATCATTCCAATACTGCTAACTAAGAAGCTGAATCTTCCTACATCAAATGCTTTTGTAAAAAGATCTGCTAATTGATTGTCAGTATGAATTTTAACTACTTTGATTAACTTCTTTTCATTGCAATCTCTTATAAAATGAAATCTTATTTCAATGTGTTTAGTTTTAGAGTGTTTTACTGGATTGTTCACAATACTAATAGCACTTTGATTATTAATAAAAATAGGAGTTTTAAGGATAGAGATACCAAAGTCTAGAAGCTGGTTTTGAATCCAAAGTACTTGAGCACAACAAGCAGATGCATCTACATACTCTGCTTCAGCAGTTGATGCGGATACATTTGTTTGTTTCTTACATTGCCATGACACCAGTCTTGATCCAAAGAATTGACATCCACCAGTAGTGGACTTTCTATCTTGACATTCACCTCCATAGTCACTATCTGTGTAGGCTATGAGTTCAAATGGTGAGTCATGTGGATACCATAGACCAAGTGATGGTTTGCCTTTCAAGTATCTGATTATTCTTTTGACAGCCTGCAAGTGTAGTTCTTTAGGTCTTGCTTGATATCTTGCACACACACAAACACTGTACATAATGTCAGGTCTTGATGCAGTTAAGTACATTAAAGAGCCTATCATTGATCTATATAAGTGTTCATCTACATCCTCCCCCTCAGCATCAGGATGTAGGTATTTGTGTGTTTCCATTGGTGTACTTGCACTCTTGCAGTCTTTCATGGCAAACTTCTCCAAGATGTCTTTAACATACTTTGATTGGTTTATCAAAATACCATCTGATCTTTGATTGACTTGGACTCCAAGGAAGAAGTTCATTGGACCCATGGAGCTCATCTTGAATTTGGTTTGCATGAGATCTTCAAACTCTTTACACAATAAATCATTTGTTGATCCAAAAATGATATCATCTACATAGATTTGAACTAGTAGTATATCATTTTTGACCTTTCTTGTGAACAGAGTCTTGTCAATAGCTCCTCTTTTAAAATCATTCTTCAACAAGTATGATGATAATGTATCATACCATGCTCTTGGTGCCTGATGTAGGCCATACAGAGCTTTGTCTAGTTTGAATACATAGTCACC
The DNA here is from genome assembly GCA_963853835.1 of Calendula officinalis. Taxonomy (NCBI): domain Eukaryota; kingdom Viridiplantae; phylum Streptophyta; class Magnoliopsida; order Asterales; family Asteraceae; genus Calendula; species Calendula officinalis. The sequence continues at coordinate 66,622,472 of OY970829.1, read as the reverse complement.
ATTTTCTGGGTCTTCAAAACCTGGAGGTTGACACACATATACCTCTTCTTCAATTTTCCCATACAGGAATGCACTCTTCACATCCATTTGATAGACTTTAAACTTCTTGTATGAAGCATATGCTAGGAATATTCTGATTGCTTCAATTCTAGCAACAGGAGCATATACTTCATCATAGTCTATTCCTTCTTCTTGAGTGTATCCTTGGGCTACAAGGCTGGCATTGTTCTTGATCACTGTACCTCTTTCATCTTTCTTGTTTCTAAAGATCCATCTTGTTCCAATGGCTCTTTTTCCTTTGGGTAGAGGCACAAGTGTCCAAACAGCTTGTAATTTGAATTGAAGGAGTTCTTCTTGCATTGCCTCAATCCAGTTTGAATCCTTCATTGCTTGTTGAATCTTCTTTGGTTCATCCTGAGACAGAAAACATTCAAACATACATTCATTAGCAATTAAACTTATGTTACACATGTTTGCAGTTAGACTTTTATTTAATTTGCTTTTTGTTTGTAGTTGTGAGTTAACATCACTTAGAATATTGTCTAATGGATGGTTCTTTTGAGTCCTTGAGTTTGTAGCTCTATCAACCACTAGTTGATTTTCAAGATTTGACTCATTTGTCTCAGGGATTAGTTCCTCTTGAGGTTCTTCATTGTCATTGATGTTTGGTTCATCATCATTTGTTGGTTCAGAGTTACTACTGGGATCAGTAGTATTTAAGTTATTACTGGGATCAGTAGTATTTTGAGAATTTAGGTTATTGCTAGGACCAGTAGTATTATGAGTACTATTACTGGTACCAGTAGTATTTGAATTACTACTGTCCTCATTATCTGATTCACTACTGCTTCCAGAATCTGAGTTATTACTGTCCTCAGTATTAACTGTGGGAACAGTATCAACTACTATGTATCTCATCTCTTCTTGACCAGTATTGAACGATGATGTTTCTTCCTTTTGAGTATGACAATTTGAATCACCTGCATTTAAGTCCAAGTTAGTGTTAAAGGATCTGGTTAGATTGTCTATGTTAAATAGCCAATCTGGACCATTTCCTTATTCATTAGGTATATTCTCATTAAAGGATACATTGATGCTTTCTTCAATAATCCTTAATCTTTTGTTGAACACTCTGTATGATTTGCTTTGAGTAGAGTATCCCACAAAGATTCCATCATCAGCTTTGCAGTCAAACTTACCAATTTGTTCTCTTGTAATCAAAATAGTACAAGGACAACAAAATGATTTTAAGAAACTTATGGAAGGTTTTCTTTTGTTAAAAAGTTCATATGGTGTTTTATGATGTGGCGTAACTATTAATACTCTGTTTTGTACATAACAGGCAGTATTAACAGCTTCAACCCAAAAATTAATTGGTAATTTTGAGTCTGCTAACATTGATCTTGCTGCTTCAATGATGGTTCTATTTCTTCTTTCAGCTACACCATTTTGTTGAGGAGTTCTAGGTGAGCTGTATTGCCTGTCAATACCTTTAAGATCATAAAAGTTAATTAGGTTAGCATTTTTAAATTCTGTGCCATTATCACATCTTATGGCTTTAACTTTTTGATCAGATGTGTTCTCCAGTTTAACAATTAAGTTCTTGATGAGTTCACTTGTTTCATCTTTTGTCCTGAGAAAGAAAACCCATGTATATCTGGAAAAGTCATCAGTAATAACAAGACAATATTGTTTCTTTACAATACTCATTACATTTGTAGGTCCAAAAAGGTCCATATGTAAGAGTTGTAAAGGAACAGAAATAGAATTTACAATTTTGGACTTATGAGAAGACTTATGTTGTTTACCTTTTAGGCATGCAACACAGTGATGATCACACATGAATTGTTTTTGTGGTAATCCAATTATCAAATTTTTTCTTACTAAATTGTTCATGTTTTTAAAGTTTGTGTGACACATCCTTCTATGCCATAGTTCTGATTCAGTAGTGTTTGCCTTGGATATAAACAGTTGACCTCATTTGAAGAAATGAGTTCTCCCCCTATATCCAGGCAATACACATTGTTTCTCCTTGGAGTTCTCAAAACTACATATTTTTCATCTAAAACAAAATCAGGAGAAAGAATGATGCACTCAATATCTGTGAAAAGAATCTTGTTCTTTTTATCACATACTTGAGACACACTGACAAGATTGTATTTTAGCTCAGCTATATAAAATACATCATCAAAAGTAATTTTACCATTAGTAACTGTACCTTTGCCTGTAATCTTACCTCCCTTTGGGTTCTCACCAAAGGCCACATATCCTCCATCAAATGACTTGAAATCCTTAAGAATTTGCAGATTTCCAGTCATGTGCCTTGAGCATCCACTATCAATGTGCCATGTTCTACCTTCTTCAGGGATCTGAATGCTCTGCACAAGTAAGTAAAAGATTAGTTAAGTTTGGGAACCCAAGCTTTATATGTCTTGGGTTCATCCTTTGAGAAGTAAGATGTAGAAGATTTAATTTTAAACATTTTTGGTACCCATACCTGTTTAGTACTGGTGTTTTGTTTTACTACTGCCCTTTTAGATTTATTACTGATGTCTAAGTTTACTACTGACCTTGGTCTATATCTATGATTTTTAGCTTTTGAATACTTTACTACGGATAGACCAGTAGTATTTGGGTAATTACCATGTTTAGGACAACCAGTAGTGTTTTTAACATTTGGTTTGGCAGCAGTAGTATTTTTAAAATTAGGGTTTTTACCAGTAGTGTTTTGGTGCTGGTACCCAACAACATTGTAATTAGGGTTAGGATCAGTAGTAAACCTGTTAAAGTTTCTACTGGTGTTGGAAAAATTAAAATATTGTTTATTTTGATTTGTTTTTCCATTATTTTTGAAATAATTGCTGTTCTTTGGGCTTCCAACTCTTTTATTTTGCACAAACCTTAGTGCATTTCTTCCAAATTTTGGTGTTTCAGATTTTTGAGATTTTGTTTTATTTACTACTGATGGATCAGTAGTATCTTTTAACCTTTGTGTTTTTGCTTTTGCTTTAGAATTTTAAAATTCTTTGAACTCTTTGCAGTTAATTGGATTGAAGTGACAATCCTTTGCTAAATGGTTTACTTTGTTACAAATAACACATCTTAATTTCTTATCCTTAGCACCTTCAGGTTTTCTTTGATCTAAGAGTTGATTTTTATTTCTTCCATTTCCCCTTCTTAAAATTTTTGGTATATTTTCTGCATCATATTTAGGAGAGTCATGTTGACTTTGTGCTGTGTGAAAACTTGTATCAATTGAGTCTGTAGTTTGATCATCATCAGAGGAATTACTTGATTCAGATGTTTCATTATTAGATTCAGTTTGATTTTTATTTTTTAATTCATTTATGATTCTTTCTGAACTATCTTTAAGTGGAGGAATGAGTTTATATGGAGGTGGTACAGCATGATATCCCACTCCATGCCCAACTTTTTCAGTGGTTTGATTACTTGTTAATTCATTAACAATTTGAGAACTTCTTTCAAACTTTTTAATGGTTAATTTATTTTGTTCTAATTCCATTTGATATTCTTCTAGTTTGATTAAAGTTTCTTTTAATTTTAATTCAAGATGTTCTTTTTCATAAGTGGTTTGTAGCAATTCTTCTTTTATTTTTTGATCAGTTATTTTATAAATTTTAATTTGATTTTCAAGATCAGCTATACAACCATTATATTCAATTCTTCTGTTTCTATTTAGAATCATCTCTTCAAGTGTTTCTTTATTAAGTTTTTCTAAATCTTTATATGCTTTAATACATTCAGGAGTGCAAGATTTAGAATGTACCTTAGTAGGAGAATCAGTGAAAGCATGAGAGCTTGATTCTGTGCATATTCCTCTGATTGAAAGCTCCAATCATAACCTTGTCCTTGTTGTGAAACAAGAGCAGTTGAGTTTGATCTTTTGTCTGGCTGAGGACATTCTTTAGCAAAGTGCCCAAGGTTGTTACAGTTGTAACATTTGACTTTAGTCTTGTCAAATCCAGCCTTGTCACCTTTGTTGTAGTTAAGGTTTGTTCTACCAGTCCTCTTCAAGAACCTTTTGGTTCTCAGGCTCAACATAGCCATCTGCCATTTTAGATCCATCTCTTCAAGATCGTCAGGATTCAATTGTTCCAAATCATCACTAATTAGTGCAGTATGTACATGACTAGTGAAGAAGGATTCTCTTGCAGTATCTTCACAATCTGCAGCCTTCAAAGTTTCTTGACATGTTCCTGTACTAGACACAAAAGCAGCATTGTTTGAAGATAAATTAGGAGTTTTAGAGCTTACCTCAGATTCAAATACCTTTAGCTCATTGTACAATTCATCCAGCTCTTTTTCTTCCAGAGCATCACCTTGTCTATATATGACTGTGTACATAGACCATTCTTCTCCAAGAGATCTGAGAAACTTTCTGTTGACATCATCATTGTCTGGTTTCACACCAACTTGATTCAATTCACCGATGAGTTTGTTGAAACTATCAAAGATTTGAGATAGGGATTCATTCTTTTGGCCTTTGAAGTTTTCAAAGTCCTGTTTTAGTACAGACTTCATGTTTCTTTTGGTGCTTTTGGTTCCAACAAATATCTTTTCCAGTGCCTGCCACAACATCTTTGCATCATCATATTCAACAAAGAGATGTTGATAATCATTAGGAATGGCCAGTAGAAGAGTGCTTAGAGCTTTGAGTTCAATTCCTCTGTCTTTCTTCTCCTTTTCACACTTGAGTTTGTCTGCTTCAGTTGCAGAACTTGTTGCTTGATTGTGAACGGTTTTGTTTCCTTCAACAACAACTTCCCACATGGAATAATCAGTAATAAGCATGTATTGCTTAATACGATTCTTCCACATTCCAAAGTTATTGGGAGTGAGTATAGGGATTTTATTTGCTTGAGTACTTTCATTGTTATCAGTCATGATTAACAATCTGTGTGTTTTAAAGATTAAAACTTTTTGTTGTTCTTAAAATTTGTAGATCTAGAACCAAAAAGCTCTGATACCACTTGTCAGGATCGAATAACCAAAACAAGTTATTGCCAACCCAGATCTACTAATAACAAGAAGTTGCAGCGGATCAACACTTGTATTAATATAATAAGAACAATAGAATACTGTATATTGAACGAACAATGAACAATAAGATTAAGAACACAGTGATTCACAAAAAGCTTCAATGTATATTATTGATTAACAATACACACGTACGTTTACAATTCGTAAGGAACTATTTATAACAGTCCTTGAAGCCTAACTATTTACCCTAGTTATTCTAGGACTTGATTTACATCGAATTATAAAAGATATACATTGAATAACATTCTATAACTAACTCTGCGAAGATCTCGGACTTGATTTGCTTCCAAATACGTGTATCAGTAGTAACTACAATCACCAGTAGTAAATATGCATCATCAGTAGTAAATGTGATGATCAGTAGTAACTTTGATAATCAGTAGTAAGTCCAAAACCAACGTCAGTAGTAACTACTAATGATCAGTAGTAATTTTCAATATGTGCATGATCAGTAGTAAGTTAGTTATACTCTTCACCAGCATCAACTCATCAGTAGTAAGTGTTTCTGCCCCATCAGTAGTAACCATAGTCTTCACCAGTAGTAATCATGATCAGTACTAACTGCAGAATCAGTAATAAGTTGAACTGTGATTTATTCTAACACATCTCCTGCTCCATAGATATTGACCTGGGCCATCTGGCTACCCCGGATTTCTCATACAATTATTTAAGCGTTGAATATGTATTAAAATGTTGGTAATGATTATTGAAACTTGTATGTACTAAAAAACTATTTTGTGTATATCGACATTTTCGTAATTTTAATTAATAGCTCATTATATAACAAATTATATTATATACAATTTATTTTTGTTGGCATCACCAATTATATTTTCAATGTGTGGATTTAGCAAATCGATGTGTGGATAATGCTACATTAATCGACTTCAGGTATTTATATCTTGCGATTTGATCTGCAAAAAGACTAAATTGCCCTTCGAATCATAATACAACGGTTATTTTCATGGGGGTTAGTTTGGTAATTTTGACAATTTAAAGACCAGTAGTAAATTAGATACCAGTAGAAAACGTCAGTAGTATCTATGAACGTCAGTAGTAACTAAGGATTTTGACATCAGTAGTGACTGTAGACATCAGTAGTAACTAATGAATTTTAATACTGACCTAATTTACCAACCCTAGCAGTAGTAACCACCATTTTTAGAGACCAGTAGTATATGTGAGTACAATCGTTTACCAGTAGTATTGCCTTACCAGTAGTATTTGTGCATACTCAATACACACCAGTAGTAATGACCTACCAGTAGTATTTTGTGCACACAACTACATGCCATACTGACCTACCAGTAGTAAAACACTTATTAAAATAAATAACTTTTTACAACAGAAAAACTCTTACACATGATTTTGATTGTGAAATTAATTTATTAAAATCATTCCAATACTGCTAACTAAGAAGCTGAATCTTCCTACATCAAATGCTTTTGTAAAAAGATCTGCTAATTGATTGTCAGTATGAATTTTAACTACTTTGATTAACTTCTTTTCATTGCAATCTCTTATAAAATGAAATCTTATTTCAATGTGTTTAGTTTTAGAGTGTTTTACTGGATTGTTCACAATACTAATAGCACTTTGATTATTAATAAAAATAGGAGTTTTAAGGATAGAGATACCAAAGTCTAGAAGCTGGTTTTGAATCCAAAGTACTTGAGCACAACAAGCAGATGCATCTACATACTCTGCTTCAGCAGTTGATGCGGATACATTTGTTTGTTTCTTACATTGCCATGACACCAGTCTTGATCCAAAGAATTGACATCCACCAGTAGTGGACTTTCTATCTTGACATTCACCTCCATAGTCACTATCTGTGTAGGCTATGAGTTCAAATGGTGAGTCATGTGGATACCATAGACCAAGTGATGGTTTGCCTTTCAAGTATCTGATTATTCTTTTGACAGCCTGCAAGTGTAGTTCTTTAGGTCTTGCTTGATATCTTGCACACACACAAACACTGTACATAATGTCAGGTCTTGATGCAGTTAAGTACATTAAAGAGCCTATCATTGATCTATATAAGTGTTCATCTACATCCTCCCCCTCAGCATCAGGATGTAGGTATTTGTGTGTTTCCATTGGTGTACTTGCACTCTTGCAGTCTTTCATGGCAAACTTCTCCAAGATGTCTTTAACATACTTTGATTGGTTTATCAAAATACCATCTGATCTTTGATTGACTTGGACTCCAAGGAAGAAGTTCATTGGACCCATGGAGCTCATCTTGAATTTGGTTTGCATGAGATCTTCAAACTCTTTACACAATAAATCATTTGTTGATCCAAAAATGATATCATCTACATAGATTTGAACTAGTAGTATATCATTTTTGACCTTTCTTGTGAACAGAGTCTTGTCAATAGCTCCTCTTTTAAAATCATTCTTCAACAAGTATGATGATAATGTATCATACCATGCTCTTGGTGCCTGATGTAGGCCATACAGAGCTTTGTCTAGTTTGAATACATAGTCACCATTTTCTGGGTCTTCAAAACCTGGAGGTTGACACACATATACCTCTTCTTCAATTTTCCCATACAGGAATGCACTCTTCACATCCATTTGATAGACTTTAAACTTCTTGTATGAAGCATATGCTAGGAATATTCTGATTGCTTCAATTCTAGCAACAGGAGCATATACTTCATCATAGTCTATTCCTTCTTCTTGAGTGTATCCTTGGGCTACAAGGCTGGCATTGTTCTTGATCACTGTACCTCTTTCATCTTTCTTGTTTCTAAAGATCCATCTTGTTCCAATGGCTCTTTTTCCTTTGGGTAGAGGCACAAGTGTCCAAACAGCTTGTAATTTGAATTGAAGGAGTTCTTCTTGCATTGCCTCAATCCAGTTTGAATCCTTCATTGCTTGTTGAATCTTCTTTGGTTCATCCTGAGACAGAAAACATTCAAACATACATTCATTAGCAATTAAACTTATGTTACACATGTTTGCAGTTAGACTTTTATTTAATTTGCTTTTTGTTTGTAGTTGTGAGTTAACATCACTTAGAATATTGTCTAATGGATGGTTCTTTTGAGTCCTTGAGTTTGTAGCTCTATCAACCACTAGTTGATTTTCAAGATTTGACTCATTTGTCTCAGGGATTAGTTCCTCTTGAGGTTCTTCATTGTCATTGATGTTTGGTTCATCATCATTTGTTGGTTCAGAGTTACTACTGGGATCAGTAGTATTTAAGTTATTACTGGGATCAGTAGTATTTTGAGAATTTAGGTTATTGCTAGGACCAGTAGTATTATGAGTACTATTACTGGTACCAGTAGTATTTGAATTACTACTGTCCTCATTATCTGATTCACTACTGCTTCCAGAATCTGAGTTATTACTGTCCTCAGTATTAACTGTGGGAACAGTATCAACTACTATGTATCTCATCTCTTCTTGACCAGTATTGAACGATGATGTTTCTTCCTTTTGAGTATGACAATTTGAATCACCTGCATTTAAGTCCAAGTTAGTGTTAAAGGATCTGGTTAGATTGTCTATGTTAAATAGCCAATCTGGACCATTTCCTTATTCATTAGGTATATTCTCATTAAAGGATACATTGATGCTTTCTTCAATAATCCTTAATCTTTTGTTGAACACTCTGTATGATTTGCTTTGAGTAGAGTATCCCACAAAGATTCCATCATCAGCTTTGCAGTCAAACTTACCAATTTGTTCTCTTGTAATCAAAATAGTACAAGGACAACAAAATGATTTTAAGAAACTTATGGAAGGTTTTCTTTTGTTAAAAAGTTCATATGGTGTTTTATGATGTGGCGTAACTATTAATACTCTGTTTTGTACATAACAGGCAGTATTAACAGCTTCAACCCAAAAATTAATTGGTAATTTTGAGTCTGCTAACATTGATCTTGCTGCTTCAATGATGGTTCTATTTCTTCTTTCAGCTACACCATTTTGTTGAGGAGTTCTAGGTGAGCTGTATTGCCTGTCAATACCTTTAAGATCATAAAAGTTAATTAGGTTAGCATTTTTAAATTTTGTGCCATTATCACATCTTATGGCTTTAACTTTTTGATCAGATGTGTTCTCCAGTTTAACAATTAAGTTCTTGATGAGTTCACTTGTTTCATCTTTTGTCCTGAGAAAGAAAACCCATGTATATCTGGAAAAGTCATCAGTAATAACAAGACAATATTGTTTCTTTACAATACTCATTACATTTGTAGGTCCAAAAAGGTCCATATGTAAGAGTTGTAAAGGAACAGAAATAGAATTTACAATTTTGGACTTATGAGAAGACTTATGTTGTTTACCTTTTAGGCATGCAACACAGTGATGATCACACATGAATTGTTTTTGTGGTAATCCAATTATCAAATTTTTTCTTACTAAATTGTTCATGTTTTTAAAGTTTGTGTGACACATCCTTCTATGCCATAGTTCTGATTCAGTAGTGTTTGCCTTGGATATAAACAGTTGACCTCATTTGAAGAAATGAGTTCTCCCCCTATATCCAGGCAATACACATTGTTTCTCCTTGGAGTTCTCAAAACTACATATTTTTCATCTAAAACAAAATCAGGAGAAAGAATGATGCACTCAATATCTGTGAAAAGAATCTTGTTCTTTTTATCACATACTTGAGACACACTGACAAGATTGTATTTTAGCTCAGCTATATAAAATACATCATCAAAAGTAATTTTACCATTAGTAACTGTACCTTTGCCTGTAATCTTACCTCCCTTTGGGTTCTCACCAAAGGCCACATATCCTCCATCAAATGACTTGAAATCCTTAAGAATTTGCAGATTTCCAGTCATGTGCCTTGAGCATCCACTATCAATGTGCCATGTTCTACCTTCTTCAGGGATCTGAATGCTCTGCACAAGTAAGTAAAAGATTAGTTAAGTTTGGGAACCCAAGCTTTATATGTCTTGGGTTCATCCTTTGAGAAGTAAGATGTAGAAGATTTAATTTTAAACATTTTTGGTACCCATACCTGTTTAGTACTGGTGTTTTGTTTTACTACTGCCCTTTTAGATTTATTACTGATGTCTAAGTTTACTACTGACCTTGGTCTATATCTATGATTTTTAGCTTTTGAATACTTTACTACGGATAGACCAGTAGTATTTGGGTAATTACCATGTTTAGGACAACCAGTAGTGTTTTTAACATTTGGTTTGGCAGCAGTAGTATTTTTAAAATTAGGGTTTTTACCAGTAGTGTTTTGGTGCTGGTACCCAACAACATTGTAATTAGGGTTAGGATCAGTAGTAAACCTGTTAAAGTTTCTACTGGTGTTGGAAAAATTAAAATATTGTTTATTTTGATTTGTTTTTCCATTATTTTTGAAATAATTGCTGTTCTTTGGGCTTCCAACTCTTTTATTTTGCACAAACCTTAGTGCATTTCTTCCAAATTTTGGTGTTTCAGATTTTTGAGATTTTGTTTTATTTACTACTGATGGATCAGTAGTATCTTTTAACCTTTGTGTTTTTGCTTTTGCTTTAGAATTTTAAAATTCTTTGAACTCTTTGCAGTTAATTGGATTGAAGTGACAATCCTTTGCTAAATGGTTTACTTTGTTACAAATAACACATCTTAATTTCTTATCCTTAGCACCTTCAGGTTTTCTTTGATCTAAGAGTTGATTTTTATTTCTTTCATTTCCCCTTCTTAAAATTTTTGGTATATTTTCTGCATCATATTTAGGAGAGTCATGTTGACTTTGTGCTGTGTGAAAACTTGTATCAATTGAGTCTGTAGTTTGATCATCATCAGAGGAATTACTTGATTCAGATGTTTCATTATTAGATTCAGTTTGATTTTTATTTTTTAATTCATTTATGATTCTTTCTGAACTATCTTTAAGTGGAGGAATGAGTTTATATGGAGGTGGTACAGCATGATATCCCACTCCATGCCCAACTTTTTCAGTGGTTTGATTACTTGTTAATTCATTAACAATTTGAGAACTTCTTTCAAACTTTTTAATGGTTAATTTATTTTGTTCTAATTCCATTTGATATTCTTCTAGTTTGATTAAAGTTTCTTTTAATTTTAATTCAAGATGTTCTTTTTCATAAGTGGTTTGTAGCAATTCTTCTTTTATTTTTTGATCAGTTATTTTATAAATTTTAATTTGATTTTCAAGATCAGCTATACAACCATTATATTCAATTCTTCTGTTTCTATTTAGAATCATCTCTTCAAGTGTTTCTTTATTAAGTTTTTCTAAATCTTTATATGCTTTAATACATTCAGGAGTGCAAGATTTAGAATGTACCTTAGTAGGAGAATCAGTGAAAGCATGAGAGCTTGATTCTGTGCATATTCCTCTGATTGAAAGCTCCAATCATAACCTTGTCCTTGTTGTGAAACAAGAGCAGTTGAGTTTGATCTTTTGTCTGGCTGAGGACATTCTTTAGCAAAGTGCCCAAGGTTGTTACAGTTGTAACATTTGACTTTAGTCTTGTCAAATCCAGCCTTGTCACCTTTGTTGTAGTTAAGGTTTGTTCTACCAGTCCTCTTCAAGAACCTTTTGGTTCTCAGGCTCAACATAGCCATCTGCCATTTTAGATCCATCTCTTCAAGATCGTCAGGATTCAATTGTTCCAAATCATCACTAATTAGTGCAGTATGTACATGACTAGTGAAGAAGGATTCTCTTGCAGTATCTTCACAATCTGCAGCCTTCAAAGTTTCTTGACATGTTCCTGTACTAGACACAAAAGCAGCATTGTTTGAAGATAAATTAGGAGTTTTAGAGCTTACCTCAGATTCAAATACCTTTAGCTCATTGTACAATTCATCCAGCTCTTTTTCTTCCAGAGCATCACCTTGTCTATATATGACTGTGTACATAGACCATTCTTCTCCAAGAGATCTGAGAAACTTTCTGTTGACATCATCATTGTCTGGTTTCACACCAACTTGATTCAATTCACCGATGAGTTTGTTGAAACTATCAAAGATTTGAGATAGGGATTCATTCTTTTGGCCTTTGAAGTTTTCAAAGTCCTGTTTTAGTACAGACTTCATGTTTCTTTTGGTGCTTTTGGTTCCAACAAATATCTTTTCCAGTGCCTGCCACAACATCTTTGCATCATCATATTCAACAAAGAGATGTTGATAATCATTAGGAATGGCCAGTAGAAGAGTGCTTAGAGCTTTGAGTTCAATTCCTCTGTCTTTCTTCTCCTTTTCACACTTGAGTTTGTCTGCTTCAGTTGCAGAACTTGTTGCTTGATTGTGAACGGTTTTGTTTCCTTCAACAACAACTTCCCACATGGAATAATCAGTAATAAGCATGTATTGCTTAATACGATTCTTCCACATTCCAAAGTTATTGGGAGTGAGTATAGGGATTTTATTTGCTTGAGTACTTTCATTGTTATCAGTCATGATTAACAATCTGTGTGTTTTAAAGATTAAAACTTTTTGTTGTTCTTAAAATTTGTAGATCTAGAACCAAAAAGCTCTGATACCACTTGTCAGGATCGAATAACCAAAACAAGTTATTGCCAACCCAGATCTACTAATAACAAGAAGTTGCAGCGGATCAACACTTGTATTAATATAATAAGAACAATAGAATACTGTATATTGAACGAACAATGAACAATAAGATTAAGAACACAGTGATTCACAAAAAGCTTCAATGTATATTATTGATTAACAATACACACGTACGTTTACAATTCGTAAGGAACTATTTATAACAGTCCTTGAAGCCTAACTATTTACCCTAGTTATTCTAGGACTTGATTTACATCGAATTATAAAAGATATACATTGAATAACATTCTATAACTAACTCTGCGAAGATCTCGGACTTGATTTGCTTCCAAATACGTGTATCAGTAGTAACTACAATCACCAGTAGTAAATATGCATCATCAGTAGTAAATGTGATGATCAGTAGTAACTTTGATAATCAGTAGTAAGTCCAAAACCAACGTCAGTAGTAACTACTAATGATCAGTAGTAATTTTCAATATGTGCATGATCAGTAGTAAGTTAGTTATACTCTTCACCAGCATCAACTCATCAGTAGTAAGTGTTTCTGCCCCATCAGTAGTAACCATAGTCTTCACCAGTAGTAATCATGATCAGTACTAACTGCAGAATCAGTAATAAGTTGAACTGTGATTTATTCTAACACATCTCCTGCTCCATAGATATTGACCTGGGCCATCTGGCTACCCCGGATTTCTCATACAATTATTTAAGCGTTGAATATGTATTAAAATGTTGGTAATGATTATTGAAACTTGTATGTACTAAAAAACTATTTTGTGTATATCGACATTTTCGTAATTTTAATTAATAGCTCATTATATAACAAATTATATTATATACAATTTATTTTTGTTGGCATCACCAATTATATTTTCAATGTGCATGTAAGAATCACGCTTAAAGAATTTGTACTTTGTTGATTTCAGTGACTCTCCTTTGTACTTGATCATCGTGGTTTAGTGCTTTTCTTGAGTCTTTAGTTGTAGTTAATTCTCGTCAAGTCTATAACTTAGGATGTTGTTCTTAGTTTATTCTACATAAATTTTTAATTATTTATTGATTCGGTTAATAGGTAAATGTTCAAGTTAGTCCATTAATTTTATCTAGTCCCAAAGGACAATTATTAGCTTGTGGATCAATGAAAAATCAATGGTCAAGATCAAGATTCAAACCACCACCACCACTACAAACACATGTGCTTCAATACATCAATACCCCACCCACCTCCGGAGGCCGGAGACGGTGGCCGGCGGCGGCGGCGGCGGCGGAGGTGACCAGTGGTGGTGGTCGTGACTGGAAGCACATGTGTTTTGAAAATAAAGGAGTGTATATGTACAGCGAAGCACATGTGTTTCAAGTAATGAAGCACATGTGTTTGTAAGCTAGAAGCACACGTGCTTCACTAATAACATGTCTTTTGAAAATAAAGGAGTGTATATGATGTGTTTCAAGTAATGAAACACATGTGTTTGCAAGCTAGAAACACATGTGCTCACTAATAACATGTCTTTTCAAAAATAAAGAAGTGTATATGTAAAGTCAAGCACATGTGTTTCAAGTAATGAAGCACATGTGTTTGTAAGCTAGAAGCACATGTGCTTCACTAATAACAGGTCTTTTTAAAAATAAAGAAGTGTATATGTACAGTCAAGCACATGTGTTTCAAGTAATGAAGCACATGTGTTTGTAAGCTAGAAGCACATATGCTTCACTAATAACCGATCTTTTCAAAAATAAAGAAGTGTATATGTACAACCAAGAACATGTGTTTCAAGTAATGAAGCACATGTGTTTGTAAGCTAGAAGCACATGTGCTTCACTAATAACATGTCTTTTTGAAAATAAAGAAGTATATATGTACAGTCAAGCACATGTGTTTCAAGTAATGAAGCACATGTGCTTCGTATGCTCCATGTGTGTTTAGAAAGTCATATTTTTAGTAACTTGAAACACATGTGTTTCGTAACCTGAAGCACATGTGCTTCGAAGTAATATGGTGTGTTTTAGTGAAGCACGTGTGTTTCAATACATCAATACCACCACCACCCCCATTACCACCACCACCTTCACTGTCAGCCACCACCACCGCCGCCGGCGCCGCCGCCGGCCACCGGCGGCGATCGACGGTGGTCGGCGGCGGGAGGCGGTGGCTGTAGGTGGGGGATCTAATCTTGACCATCTTAATTCAATGGCTAGAATTTATCCCTTGCAACTATTCACAACCCTTGAACTTCCTAGAATAAACTCCCGGTTAATAAATATATGAGTTTGAAAATTAATATTTGTATTCATGAGTTATTACTTTTTCATTACTTGAATCAAATTCGGACCGCACATAATTGATATGATTAAAATTATACATAAAGTATACACTTTTATTTTGGTCATATTTAGTGTTTGTACAAATCAATAGAATTACGCTAAAATACTTTAAGTTATGCTTTTTTTCTCTCCTGCACATAATTAATACTTTCTCCGTCCAAATTTATTGTGCAATACAAAAAAGCACACAGTTTAAGAAAAGTACATTAATTATATATTATGTCACCAATTTAATTTTCTTTTTTCCACTTAAATATTTTTTGATTGGTTGAAATTTAGGAAAGACAATCATTGTAAGACAAACTAAAATAGTAATACTAGACAATAAAAATAGGACGGAGGAAGTAATTGTTTTGCGCGATCATTTATGTCTTCCTTTTTTATATTTCTAAATGAAACGGTTTCACTTTGGAAAATTATATTCAATAATAGTTACGTATCTGTTTTTAAGAGGTTTTATCTGAAAATTGAAAAAAAAAAAATTCATTATGTTAAATGATGATTATCAAATTTGAGATTTGAATTATATAAAACTGTATGTTTAGAATTACAAAGTCTTTTTAATTATCATTAAAAAGGAAAATAAATTAAAAAAAAAAAAACCTAAACATCTTTAACTAATTCTTTATATTCTTATTTTTCCCGATTATTGGCCCACGTATAGAGAAACTCTCAAATTCCATCATTTCGTGTATGGAGGTTCATGATTTTTATATAATCAGGAAGAATTTTGGATCAATCAACCCCCAAATCACCACCACTATCAGAAAAACATATGATTCAACACATCAATACCACCACCACCACCCCCATATCTATTAAAGTACATGTGATTGCACCATGTCGACCACTATCATTACCACCCCATGTGTATTAAATTACATGTGATTCAACAAGGCCGACCACCACCACCACCAACCTCTGCCAGCCACCGTCTCCACCACCGGCAACCCCTCGCCACCGTTGGCTTCTTACAATCACATGTGATTGCGTATCCAATCACATGTGATTGCACCGGCCAGAGGCGGCGACGGGCGGCGGACGGCGGCCGGAGGTGGTCGCCGGCGGGGACGGCTTGCATGGCGGGCACGACCAGCATTTGGGTTGCCGGATACGCATAGTCTAAGTATTTCATATAAGTTCAAAGAATATATTAAATGTATACCAATAAAAAATATAATATGGATACATTGAGCGGCTAGAATGTAATTTTTTAAATTCAAATATAAAACCAATGTTGTATTCAGTCTTATAAAAAAAATGTTTGAGAGCAAGAATTTACATGGATCTTAGTCATAGAAAGTTATGTCTTCTACATAAGTTATGTAACCATGTTAAATTTTGATAACATATTACTTCCCCCGTCCCACAAAAAACTTCTCATTTTGCTTTTGCACAAGGTTTTAGGTGATAGTTAGTGGTGGGGTCATTGATAATACTTTTGATTAAAATATAAGGTTGAATTGGAGAGAGAAAGATAATTAGTGGATATTAGTTTTTTTTTTTTTTGAACGGCTAGTTAGTAAGTTAGTGGTTCGAGCCTAGACAGTGACATCCATAAGGGGCAGTATGCCTTCCCTCGAACCTTCCATCTTTATGTCCACGACGGGACTTGAACCCATGACCAATAGGTCATGGGCAACACCTTAAATCCTCCTTGGATACCACTAGGCTACAAGCCTTGGATAATTAGTGGATATTAGTGGTGAGTTCTTTAGTAATAATAGTTTTTTATTGTGTGGAGCCCATCAAATATGAGAAATGTGAAGTTTTTTTTGTGTGACAAAAATTTAGAGTGAAATGAGAAGTTTTTTGTGGGACGGAGGGAGTATAATATTGAGCTCATTCTAATAATATTTTAGTAAACTTTTTAATGATAAACTTTCTAGAAAATAAATATTTTATCTGGTTTAAGTTTATGTTAAATTAAAATATCAATTAAAATTTTATTGTCATTATTAAATATTTGAGTATGAAAAACTAAAATTTTAATTAATGATTATTTATACATTTTTTAGAATGTTTAAGATTATTAAATGTTTCTTATGCCAAACCTTTTCTTTAAATAGTTGCAAATAATAGAAAAAAAGATGCAAAGAAAAGAATGCAAAGAGGGGGTTGAACACTAAACCTGGTGGACATAGGGTAAATGCTTTAACCACTGGGGAAATTTTTTAATTAGTTTATATTCTCATCAAGTCTTTATATAAACCACAAGAATATCGAACGTGTGGAAGAATTTTATTGGTTAGCTACTTAGCTTCATTTGTAACCGCCGAACTATTTGAATGTTAATTGTATTATATAGTAATGAATGAATATTATGATATTCGTTTATACTATGCTTGTGTTTGATAACAAATAAAAAATAAAATTTCTTATATTTTCCGATAAAATACGATATTTGTAAATTTTTAAATCAATATGGAGTTTTAAAAAGTTTTTCGGATATTTTCTTGAAAAAACAAATGTTTTAAATTCGAAAATCTTTGAATATTCAAATTAATTAGAACTAATAATTTAGAATATTTTCTAAAAAAACAAATGACTTACTTCATCCGATTCAAAATAAGTGATACACTTGGGGTTTCACGGTTTTTGAGGCAAAAGATTATAATAATGGTTAAATTAGATTAATTGAATGGTTAGTGGAGAATGAGTCCCACACCTTTTGAATAAAGTAAGGTTAATGATGTTTAAAAATAAAAAGTAAGGGTAAAGGGGTAATTTCACTTTGTTAAAGTAGATAGTTAGTGGGTGCGGGTCCCATTTTTTTATGCCAAATAAGGAAACTTTTCAAAGTGTATCACTTATTTTGAATCACCCAAAAGAAAAGTGTATCACTTATTTTGAATCGGAGGAAGTATTAACAATGTCATTATTAGTCATGTGGATTTCTTAGATACATCGTACGTGATCAATATTCGATTGTTGCTGCCATTTTCCACACGGCCGGCAGTCAAATCAAGTTATTTAATTTAATTTAGATAAATGATATTTAGTTCTATCATTTGGTCATATCTATAATCCTACTCACTTGATAAGATGATATATGTGATCTACTAATTTTCTCTCATAATATTATCCCTTGATTTTGACATATGTCTTCATCTAATGAGTATGCCTGTATGTAGGATCAAATAGTAGGACTAAATACCATTTAAATATGCAAATTTAGACATCTTTATCACTAAACAAATAACTATTTAACCTAATGCTTGTAAGTTAGTGATATTAATGTTTAGTACTTCCTCCGATTCAAAATAAGTGTTACACTTTCCATAAATGGGTGATTCAAAACAAGTGCTACACTTTACATAAATGACAAAAAATAGTAGGACCCACACCCACTAACTATCTACTTTAACAAAGTGAAATGACTCATTTACCCTTACTTTTTACTTTTAAACATCATTAACCTCACTTTATTCAAAAGGTGTGGGACCCATTATCCACTATTCATTCAATTAATCTAATTTAACCATCATTACACTATTTTGCTTTAAAAACCGTGAAAGTGGAAGTGTAGCACTTATTTTGAATCGGAGGAAGTATAAGATATTATTTATGATCTATTTGGTCATAGATTTAAGTTCCACGATAAGAAAATTAGAGTAATTAAGTCCATTAAAAAATAGCTATCTAGTTACAAGCATTAAAAATGTCTATTGGTGGCGGCCGCCGGCGGTGGTGGTGGCTGATAGTGAAGGTGCTGGTGGTAACAGGATGGTGGTGGTATTGATGTATTGAAACACATGTGCTTGGCTGTACATATACACTCCTTTATTTTCAAAAGATATGTTATTAGTGAAGCACATGTGTTTCTAGCGTACAAACACATGTGCTTCATTACTTGAAACACATGTGCTTGGTTGTACATATACACTCCTTTATTTTCAAAAGACTTCTTATTAGTGAAGCACATGTACTTCTAGCTTACAAACACATGTGCTTCATTACTTGAAACACATGTGCTTGGCTGTACATATACACTCTTTTATTTTCGAAACAACTGTTATTAGTGAAACACATGTGCTTCTAGTAACGAAACACGTGTGTTTCAAGTCATGAAACACATGTGCTTGGCTGTACATATACACTCCTTTATTTTTAAAACACATGTGTTTCAAAAGGTGAAACACATGTGTTTCAAACACATGTGCTTCCAGTCACGACCACCACCGCCGGCGACCACCTCCGGCCGCCGCCCGCCGCCGCCGGCCTCCGTCTCCGGCCGCCGGAGGTGGGTGGGGTATTGATGTATTGAAGCACATGTGTTTGTAGTGGTGGTTTGAATCTTAATCTTGACCATTGCCTTTTTTCTTAATCCAAGGGCTAATAATTGTCCATTGGGACTAGATAAAATTAATAGACTACTTTGAACAAACCACTATTTTATTTAAGAGTTGTTCGAAGTAGTATTTAATTTTTTTAATCACAAAGTACAAATCTCAAGCATTGACCGATAATAATCAAAATTAATCATATATTTTATAATGGAGGGTATTTTAATTATTTGACACACACATAAATTTTAATCTTTTTTTTTAATTTTTTTTATTATGATTTTTTTATTTTATTTTATTTTATTTATATTATATTTTTTCATTAAAAAACAGAATTATGTGCTTGACCATGCCGCCACGCCTTGGTCCAAAGCTTGGACGTTAAGGCTTGACGTATGTTAACGTCCAACTTGACTTATTTTTACCCGTCATAAGCTGTGCTTTTAAGCGTATTAAGGATATTGAGTCATAAAAGTCATATATATATATATATATATATATATATATATATATATATATATATATATATATATGTATGCATATAGTTATTTAGTTATAAGAATCGTTGAATAAGTCGAAAATGAAGAAAAAAAATTGATTAACTATGTTATAAATTTATAATTATGTGTTTATTTTATCTTTTTTGTAAAATTATATATACTTCCTCCGTTTCAAAATAAGTGATACACTTTTTTTTGTGTTTCAAAATAAGTGATGCACTTTGAAAATTTACCTTATTTAGTAAATAAGAGTAGGACTCACATCCACTAACTTTCTCATTTAATAAAGTGAAATTACTCATTTACCCTTACTTTTACTTTTAACATCAATAAACTCACTTTAATTCAAAAAAAATGGGACACATCTTCCACTAACTATCCAATTTAATCTAATTAACATTCAATAACATATTTTACCTCAAACAACGTGCAACCTCAAATGTATCACTTATTTTGAAACGGAGGAAGTATATATAATTATAATTTATACTTCCTCTGTTTCAAAATAAGTGATACAAATTAGCTTTTACGTTTTTTGAGGCAAAAGATTATAATGAATGTTAAATTATATTAAATTGGATAGTTAGTGAGTGAGCGGTCCCACATATTATGATTAAAGTGAGTTTAACGATAGTTAGTGAGTGAGGGGTCCCATGTATATGAAATTGTCGCCTTAAGTCACGCCTTAAAAATGCTTTGTCTCACCATGGCTCGCCATGTCTTGAGGCTTGACGGTGCCGTCACGCCGCGCCTTGCGTTATTTAGAACCTTATTTAAATATGATTATATACATAATCACATGAGATACTTTTTTTATAATCAGATATGATTTTATATTTGATCACGTGTGATCAAGTATACAATCACATGTAATTATCACATAATGTTTTCTTTTGAACGAAAAATAAAATTACAATTAATAAAATAAAATTTAAGAAAATAAAATAAAATAATTAAAAATAAAAAATAAAAAAAATTATGTGTCTTAAATGACCAAAATACCCCTCCATGTATAAAATATATGAATAATTTTGACCATTAAATATTATTGATAAATGATTGAGATACGTTCTCTAAAACTGCATAAAATTGAATGACTACCTTAAACACATCTCTAATTTATTATCGATCTTCTATGTTGTTTTCTAGATTGTGGAAACATGTAAAGCAGCAGCAGAAGTCCACCAAAAAAAAAGTGTGGAAAATTATCACCTAATTAGACCATTGCCAACAACAGTCTCGGGCTCACGTCGGCTTCACTTTAGTGCGGGAAGCCGTTGGCACACCTTCATTAGTTGGGCTTCAGTTGAAATGCTTCGGTTAGCCGAAGTATTAAGCGACGGATTTGTGTAAGTTAATTTTGTGAGTTTTGGTATTTTGTGTATGTGCGTGTATTTTATATATAAAATATTAAATGAACGAATAATGTTGACATAGGAGTGTCAGTTAGAATGTCAACTGAGGTGCCACTGATTTTGCAAAAACTGAAGGATCTGTTGATGTCACGGTTGAGAGCGTTCATAGTGTTGTTTGTTATTTTCTAATTTGTGGAAAACGTACAAGGTCCAAAATTTCCACAAAAACGACGAGTGATACGTTTTATAATAAACATGAATTTTTATTCCAAGTGATTTCACCCTATAAATACTCCTTCATATCGAACTCAATAAACACAA
The DNA here is from genome assembly GCA_963853835.1 of Calendula officinalis. Lineage (NCBI taxonomy): Eukaryota > Viridiplantae > Streptophyta > Magnoliopsida > Asterales > Asteraceae > Calendula > Calendula officinalis. Next base: position 66,601,109 of record OY970829.1, on the reverse strand, counting down.
CTTTCTGAGTAACCAAAAATGGGCTCCTTGCGTAACATGTCACTTGTTCTTACAACATTCATGGTGATTTTGGTGTCGTCCCATGCCCAAAACTCTCCCCAAGATTACCTTAGAAAACACAATGAAGCTCGAGCGCAGGTTGGTGTGGGGCCTATGACATGGGATAACCGTGTGGCTAGCTTTGCCCAAAACTACGCCAACCAAAGAAAGGCCGATTGCCAACTGGTCCACTCACAAAACCGTCCCTATGGCGAGAATATTGCATGGGGGAGTGCAGGAACTCATCTCACGGGTGCGGGTGCAGTTGATTTGTGGGTCGGAGAGAAAGCTAGCTATAATCACAACTCAAACACGTGTACTTCAGGGGAGTGCCGCCATTATACCCAAGTTGTTTGGAGAAACTCGGTTCGGCTTGGGTGTGCTAGGGTCCAGTGTAATAATGGTGGATGGTTCGTGACTTGCAACTATGATCCCCCGGGTAACTACATCGGTCAGAAACCATACTGAAGTTGAAGATCGCTCAAAATCTCCAATAATAAATATGCACTCGCACGTGAACTTCACATAAGTTATCGTTTTATTGTTTCACTAAATAAATGGATGATGTACACATAAACTATAATTAAATAATGAGTCTTTATTGACAATTTTAGTCATGATCAAGTCTTCTACGTCAGAATTTATGTTATAAAATACATAAAGTTAGAAACCAGGTTGTTTATTGTGTTGTTAATGTTGTGACTTACTCAAACAAGTCTCTAATCAAGCTGCTAATTTTATAACTTGTTCAGACGAGTCACCAAGCAAGTTGCTAATTGTGACTTCTCATAAAAGTCACTAAGCAAGTCGCTAATTTGTGACCTGCTTGACCAAGTGTCTAACCAACTTGCTAATTTGGTAACCTAGCTCAAACAAGTTACAAAATAAGTCGCTAATTTCTTACTTGCTTAATAAAGACACTAAACAAGTTGGTATTTTGTGACTTTATTAAAAGGAGACAAATCAAGTCGCTAATTTTATGACTTGTTCAAATAAGTGTCTAAGTCGCTAATCTTGTGACCTAGCTCAAACAAGTTACAAAATAAATCGCTAATTTTGTGACTTGCTTAAAAAAGACACTAAACAAGTTATTATTTTGTGAGTTGATTGAAAAGAGACGAATCAAGTTGCTAATTTGTGACTTGCTCAAACATGTTTCTAATCAAGTCACTAATTTTGTGACTTAGCTCAACAAATTATAAACCAAGTCGCTAATTATTATATAATAACATACTATATATATATATATAAAACTTTTTTTTAATGTAATTTAAGTTTCATTCAAGTTTATTTTATAGTGATAAAAATTATTATAATATCTATCTATCTATAATCTACTCATTCCGTCCCATAAAAAAATTTACATTTCACTTGGGCACAATCTTTTAGAAGATAATTAGTGGGGGGGGTCCTTTGTAATACTTTTGATTTAGAATATAAGGTTAGATTGGAAAGAGAAAATATTTTATTGGTGAAATGATTGGTAATAATATTATTTTATTAGGTAGGCCCCACAAATTTGAGAAATGTAAACTTTTTGTGGGACAAAATTTTAAGGAGAAATGTAAACTTTTTTTGGGGACCGAGTAAGTATATAATTGAGGGTTAGGTGCCACTTGGTTTGCCACGTAGCATCTTCCTATTGGCCACATACTTTAGGAATACTACCTAAATGAATGCAACATTTATTTCAGCCAGGATTTATTAGCATTAAAGTCCACATAAATTTCTATACTTTCCAAATTAAAATGAGAATTAATTGCAATTTGCCACACGCAAACATAATAAACATCACTAATGAAATTCTACGTTTTGCTGCATTTGCATAAAAAGAATTAATATCCTTTTCAAATTAACTGAATTAATTCCAAATTTCTACATACGATGAATTAATTCCAAATTTCTACATACGAAGAACTGTAAATTCAATGCACTTATACGGAATTAATTGCAAAACCCAATTAATAGTAGCCTCATCATTAATTCACGGGGGAAGAGCATGATGTATTTTTCACATTTGATAATCTTAATGTGGTTGTTCAAAGTATGAATTGATGAACGCTATACATTTACTATGTATTTTATGAATCATTAAGGTTGTGGTCTGTAAGGATGGTAGGGTTTTATGCCCTAGGGGCTAGGAATGAGTAATCTCTGGTATAAGTGTTCATTAATTTCGTTTCATAAGGTATGATCAATCTGCTAATAATTTGGATTTAAAATATGCTCATCTTTTTAAAGTTGCTAATCTTTCTCATTTTACAAAGTTAAAACACTATTAACTTTCTTTACTGATCCGCTAAATTGAATTTATGTTTGTGATTTTGATGTTATTGATTTACAAATTAGCTAATCTTTTTGTACCTAATATACCTAATGATGAATTGGATGATACTAGAGACGGTTAAGAACAAAAAAAAACCTGGAGCAACCACTTCTACGAGTTGAGTTGGACAATCTAAATTCTAGACAGGAGGTTCAATCACGAAAGGTAGATCAAGTTGTTGAATCACAGTTAATTACACGGATAGTCCTTTAGGTTTATATCAAATTTCACCAATGGTCCTTTAGTTTCAAAAATTGCACTGATGGTCCTTATTTTTGAAAGGTTTTTCACCGATAGTCCTTTATGAAAACGGCCGTTAATTTTTTACGTTAAGTGACATCACGTGTGATGCACGTGAGGGTATTTTGGTCATTTCGTCCTTCCCTTCCCATTTACTCCGAGTAAATTACACGCTTGGTCCTTTAGGTTTATAACAAATTTCACGAATGGTCCTTTAGGTTTATATGAAATTTCACCCATGACCCTTTAGTTTCAAAAATTACACCGATGATCCTTATTCTTGAAAGATTTTTCACCGTGGTTATTTACGAAAATGGCGGTTTATTTTTCGCGTTAAGTGACATCACGTGTGATGCACGTGTAAAGCACGTCAATACATCTCTTCAACAATCGGGTAAACGCAATGAAATGATGGAGGAAAGTCGTTTAAAGGGGAAGGCGAATTGACCAAAGTACCCCCCACGTGCATCACATATTATGTCACTTAACGTGAAAAACGGCCCTTTAAACCTAAAGTACCCCCATGTGCATCACACATCATGTGCATCACACATCATGTGCATCACTTTGGTTAATTTGTCTTCCCCTTCTCATTTACTCCCCTTTAAACAACGCTTCTCCATCATTTCGTTTCGTTCCCGGTTGTTGAAGAGATGTATTGACGTGTTTCGCACGTGCATCACACGTGATGTCACTTAACGTGAAAAATAAACCGCCATTTTCATAAGGACCATCGGTGAAATTTTTTCCAGGAATAAGGACCATCAGTATAATTTTTGAAATTAAAGGACCATAGGTGAAATTTGATATAAACTTAAAGGACCATCCGTGAAATTTGTTATAAACCTAAAGGACCAATCGTGTAATTTACTCGGAGTAAATGGGAAGCGAAAGATGAAATGACCAAAATACCCTTACGTGCATCACACGTGATGTCACTTAACGTGAAAAATTAACGGCCGTTTTCATAAAGGACCATCGGTGAAAAACCTTTCAGAATTATGGACCATCAATGCAATTTCTGAAACTAAAGGACCATTGGTGAAATTTGATATAAACCTAAAGGATCATCCGTGTAATTAACTCGTTTATGTAATATACAAATTTTTTAGAAATTTGTTTTGACAATAGAATAGTTTTTAGATTTGTGTTTTTATATTTATTATAAATAGGGATGAGATGCTAAAAGCGAATTGATATTTTTTTTAACATAGTGACTTTTTTAGCAATATGAATAGCGACTTTTGATAAAAGAAAAATATAGTGACATCTTTAGCGACATGAATAGCGACTTTTGATAATAAAAAAATAGTGACATCTTTAGCGACATGTATAACGACTTTTGATCAAAACAGTGACATCTTTAGCAATATGAACAACGACTTTTGATAAAAATAGTGGCATCTTTAGCGACATGAATAGCAAATTTTGAAAGAAAAAAAAAGTGACACCTTTATTGACATAAATAGTTACTTTTGATAAAAATAGTCTCATCTTTAAAGACGTGGATAACGACTTTTGATAATAAAAAAATAGTGACATATTTAGAGACGTGGATAGTGACTTTTGATAAATATAGTGATATCTTTAGAGACGTGGATAATGACTTTTAAATATTAGCGTCATCTTTAGCGCCTTGGATAACGACTTTTACATCTTAGTGACAACCATAACGATTGTCGTTTCCTTGTCACTAAAAAACTCAGCGAGGATATAATGAACGTCACTATAAGCGTCTCTACTATTAGAGACATGTGGGTGGATGTCACATTCAGTGACTTCTCAATAGTGACTCTCCGGTTTATGTCAATAAGAACATCACTGGCTTCAAAAATGTCGCTATATGTGTCGCTAAAAGAGCTTTTTTTTAGTGTGTACATGGGTGTAGAGGGGATGAATATATTTTCTTTGAATTCCAAAAAAAAATTACTTAATGAAAGAGTAGTATTAATGTGAGCAAGCACTAATATTTTTCTAACTCAAAAGCCCAAACACATCCCGAAGAAATGGTGATGGTAGTAAGAGCCATACGGAGCATTAGAGCATGGGGTATGGCCTCCGTTAAACCCATGTTATTGGTAATAAACCTCTTATGGCGCTGTTAATTCACACCGTATGCTTCGTTATTTTCTCGCCATAGGTGCTATAACACGCGTTATCATTATACCACCATGCACCTCTATAACGCTTTGTCATGTCTAAAATGTTGTATTATCCAATTTTTTGATTTTTTTATACTGTAATTAGTTGATCTATAGGCCCAAGTACATATAACACCACTATCATACCAAATTATTTGTTATAACAGTGTTATAGGGCGAAAAACCTTATAACACTACTTTTACACCAACCACTCCAACAATTACAACAATACTTATACACAATCAAAAAGTTAAAAGAAAAGAATGACACTTCATCCCAATTTGACATGTTAAGCTAGTAGCAGGTGAAAGGGGAGGAAAAATCATTGTCAAAACAATATTGAAGGGATTAAAATATTAAATTAACAAAAGTTTATTAGTTGAACAATGCAAAACATTAAAAGTTAACGAGGCAAACCGATATTTGGATGAAAATTTGAATATTTATTAACTCTGAGCAAATTTTGAAGTATTTAAGCGATATTTGGTTTTTGGCATATTTCTTTATTTGTTAGCTTAAATCTTGCATATTTTCTGTTTTCTTTTCATTTGGATTAATTATAGTACTCCAAACAGAACCATTTTGGCCGACTTGTAATGAGCTAATTCTTTTAGTGCCTTAAATTTTCAGATTTATCCTTCTGGTTTGTTTAATTTCTAGACGCGGTAAGATAGGATTCATAGGAAGGTTGGATGACGTTGTGTTATGGGTCAAAACATGTTTGTGTCGAAATGAATAATGTTGTAACAGGAACACTTTTTGCTCATTCTTTTAACTAAAAATTTAAAAGTGACTAATGTGTTAAAAGATGTTAAATATGATTAAAACAATATTATTATATTATCTTTTAAATATCTGAAAAAATTCATTTTGGAGTTTGCATGCAATTTTAAAAACTTTCAATTTGTTTGACCCGTTTCTAATATTTAAAAATTGGCACATTTGAAGTGATCGATTCAACTTCGTGCTTCATGGGATTTCTCTAAATATATTTACATATTACATGATTACATAGAAAAGCTTGATAGAACAACCTTTTTCGCTTACAAACCAAGAGCTCCTAGTGGTGTTTTCCCTTGCCCTGCCTCAAAATAGAAAATTAGCATAGCAAGCATGGCAAGTCTTGAATGCTTAATTTCAGCCAACTTCAATCTATCAAGCTTATCAGAATCCGGGACGTACACCCCGTTTTGGATCGTACCCGCAAAGCTTAACGGGTCAAAGAATTTACCACCCGGGTATCCTTGTTCGCCCGTGTAGTTTGAGAAATTTTCAGCGGTTTTAGACCATGGGGTGGCCCACTCGACCGATTGTGATTCAGGGTTGAAAAAGTCGACCCATCTCTTGCTCTCGACCCAACCCATGAGAAGGAGTTGGGTGCCCAAAAGACTCCCGAAGGAGAACGGGGCGATGGCACCCGGGTCAGCTCCAGCCTCAAACCATGGGATCCCGCTCCATGCCTGGCCCACAAAGATTCCTAGGACTGCAGCCATGGCCCACCGTCCGTGAATAAGCTCGGCTTCTCTATACCATTTTAGGAATGCCGGGTCCTTGCCTAGGCCCAACGGGTCAAACCCGAAGTCACCCGGGAGCCTGTTTTTTGAACCGGTTAGAACTCGGATTTAATACTGACAAAAATGGTTGTTCTTATTATTGAAAAAAAGGAATTAATTGTGGTACCACATCTTTTGATGCATATACCACGCAATACAGGTAAAATTGCAGACTGTACAAACATATGATGCAACTATTGTGGTACATGCATCAAAAGATGTGGTGTGATTATCACCCCTTTAAAAAAAAGTAAATTACAAAAATGGTCCTTTAGGTTTGTATCATATTACAAAAATGATCCTTTAGGTTCTTATTAGGTAAATGACCAAACGTGTTAATCTATCATAAATAGGGACTATTAGTGTAATTTATGAAACTAAAGAACCAAATATGTAATATGATATAAACCTAAAGGACCATTTTTGTAATTTATTAAGAAAAACTTACGATCCATCAAGCCACTCAGGATCAACCAAATTGCCACCACCTTTAACGGCAGGAATCCAAGATTTCTTGGGAGCAACGGCGGCAGCAATAACGAGCCGCCTAGGGGCCGACACAGCACCACCACCAACGACAGCACCACTTGGTGGAGACAAAGTGTGGCTCCTTTTGCCACCTGTCAAGAAGGGTGACCCGAGCCCGTTTAACACTGCAGCGGATGTAGTGGCTGCCATTTTTGCTCTTAACCTAAGGCTTTAGTGGTCTTTTTTTGTGATTTTATTTTTGTTGATCTTGAAGATGGAAGAAGAGAAGAATGAATGGGGTGTGTTATATGGATGAGGATGAAATCAAAAGGGATCTGTGAATGGATCCATGTAGGATAAGTGAAATCTGTTTTGTGAAGTCTTGGATAGAATTCTGGCCAATTAGATTGGGATATTCATCTACAAAACCATGACCTCTTGTTGTGGTTGTGGTGGTGCCCACTTTTTTAGTCTTTGTGGTCTTAAATTGTTGGCTGCATAGCCTCTAGTTCTAATATTAATTGGAAGTGATTGTTATATTATAAAAATTACTCAAATTATAATCATTATTTTATATTACTTATATAGTTCATTTTAAATATGGTAGTATGGTGCATGAAGTAGATTATTGATGAAGAAATCATCTCCTAATGTTAAATAAAGTTTCAACAAAATCATCCATTAGGACATTATCTTGGGGAGTATGTAAAGGTAGTAAATTGGGCGGGTTACTATTTCATAAAATATGTGAAAGTGTGCAACCTTATAGTATGGGTGATTACCAATTTCTTTTTCCTTTTCTCTTGAATTAGATAAACAATTGATGTGTTAAATTGTGTTAAATATGATTTGAACACTATATGAATAATATAGTTATGTAGTTTTAGCCGAATTTCAAAAGCTCGAATTGGAGTAAAACACAAATAAGACATTCAATGATGTGTTGTTTGATGACAATGCCCAATAGCAACATCGAGAGAAAAATCGGTTCGTACAGGGGGCGGTTATTGATTATTGTACAAGTTTTTAATGCGTATCTTAACGTCTTATTGACAGCCCTTAGGATTGTCATTATCATTTTCCTTGTTTTTACACTGTCTTAAATTTGGAGTTTTAACTTACAAATAATGTTACACCAAAAGATATGATATTTGATTGGTTGTTGTTAAAGTGGGCCCCAACTAATCTAAGCGCGAAAACATCCACAGACACAAACGAACTTCTCTGTCCTCCCGTGCTGATCTCCATCTTCTTTCTGCAAAATAATCAAAACCCTAAATTCAGATCAACAGATGAAGTCAAATTCTTTAAATTACTGATAACAATGTCTAATCAATGTTGTAATCTCTTCAGTTATCGATCTTTCTCTCTCTTTACCCCATTCAACATATCCCTAAAACCCTACCGTACCTCGCTCCGCCCAATTTTTCCATTTCAACACAATTTCATTTTAATTGGTAACAGATCAAGAAGCAGCAGATCATGTCTTCCTTCACCGATAGATGCTCAATCATCATCAGATATAGTTCTCATTGCAACCACAGGTACTTTCTGAAGTCGTGTATATGTATTGATGTGTCATATTTCCTGATTTACTGTTAATAGCTTCCTAAAATTCAGTAATAAGATTGCGATTTTAGGTATATTATGAGATTTTGGTCCTATAATCGAATGTATCTTTTGCAGAACATCGTGATGGCAGTACAGTATTTCGGTTCGGGGATGCTTCTGAGGTGGTTAAAATTGATGAGGTAATTGGCAGCCAAACTGAACCAGAAAGTAATATTGTAAAGGTATTAGATGGGGAGCAGGAGAGACAAGTGATTGTAAAGACGATTGAAAGAAGATATGAAAGTGATGAAGAGGAATTTACTGAGGTAGCTGATGAAATTGATAATTCAGAAAATGACATTGACATAGAAGAAAAGGAGACTAATTTCATTAGTGATTTGAGTGATTATAATGTAGAATGGAGCAAAAGAATGTCAGATGTTTCTGAGGAAGAAATACTTTCATCACAATCTGATGCTAAAATGAACAATTCTGTTGAAGCTGTAGAGACCATTCCTGATGAAATAGAATGTTCTGATCCTGAGGGAACACTTTTAAAGGAAAGTGATGATGAAAATGAGGATTCATCAGTTTCTGTTGAGCTTGAAAGTTTGCAAGTTTCACAAATTGAAGTCACAGATGTTAATGAAAGTTATACAGAAAATTCAATCCCTCCTGAAATACCTGCAACCATGCAAATTTCAGATGTTGAATTATTGGTTTCTGTAAATGAGAATGTTGAAGATGATATGAATGTTAATGATGGTATTCTTATAAATGAGATGCCACCATCCAATCCATTAGATGTTAAACTGAAAGATTCTCCAAGTGAGAATGTGGAAGAAAAGTTGCAAAATATGAACATTAGTGAGGATACTCTTATAGATGAGATTCCACTATACAATCCAATAGAAATTGAAGAAGAAGATGAACCAGTTTTAGAACATAAGATACCTATTATGCAAGTTTCAGAAATTGAACTTGAGGATGCTACGGATCAAAATCTAGATTTAAAAGACAATGATGAAATTGAGGATATCTCAGATTCTATGAAGCTTGAAACTATGCAAGTTTCACAAAATGAACCAACTTTAGATGAAATTTCAGGTACTGAATTTGTGAATGTTAAGGATCAAGTTATGAAAGATGAATTGCAACAAGTTAGCACCAATAACGAGGAGGAAAATGATGTTGTGTCTGTTATGAAAAAATCAGATATTGAACTTGAGGATACTATGGGTCAAAATTTAGATGACAAGTCTTTAGAAGAAAATGATGAAATTGAGGATTTATTGGTTTTTGCTAAGATTGAAACTATGCAAGTTTCACAGATTGAGGGTGATTTGCAGATGCTGGAAAATGAAGATTTACAACCTCTTGCAACAATGCTTCAGTCAGATGTTGAACTGAAAGATTCTGCAAATAAAGATTTGGAGGAAGGTTTAACAACTAAAATCATGGATGTTAATGATCAGATTGATGAAAATGAGTTGCAACCTGATAGTATTGATGTTGCAAATGAGATATTTGCAGAATTAGTTTTAGAAGATGAGGTAAACCAGCCCAATTTAACCACTTTTGAAGTCATGAAGGTTTCTGAAACTGAAGTTCAGGATACTAGTGAGGGCGATACAGAAGGTGTAACAGTTAATATTGCAGATGTTGAACTTACAGATGCTGCAAATGAAGATTTGGAGAAAGATATAAACACTAGTGAAGGAGTTGAACCAATTTACATGGAAATTTCAACAATTAAAGACATGAATTTTAATGATCAGGCTGTTGAAGAGGAAAATGATAATGGGGATGAAAATGATGTTGTAAATGAGATATTTCCAGAATCAATGATGATTCTAGAAGATGAGGTAAGTCAGCCTGATTTAGTAACTGTTGAACTCGAGACTGCAATGCAAGTTTCAGAAACTGAAGTTGAGGATGCCACATGTCAAAATCTGGATGATGAGATTTCACAAGTCATTGATGAGGATGTACAACAGTTATCTCATCAGTTAGAAGGTCAATTGGATCAAGATGACAGTGTAAATCACAATATTGTGGAAGAATGTGACGAATCTGATATAGTTGCGAGTGATATTCTGGTTAGATGTTTATGGATTTCTGTTTACATTAATCCTTATTAGATTATTACTAAATTTTTTTTTAAAGTAATACTAAAACGCGATATATTTAATTTACATCAATCCTGACATAATTATTACATACTAACTAGGGCCTCTGTCATTCTGAATTATCTGCTTTTTATTTTGGAACCACCTTATTTTTCTAGTTCAAAGAAGTAGCCCATGATGCACTACTGGAAGCAGAAAGAACTGAGAGTAATGTAAGTAGCAATGGACTTTCTGAAGATACTGAATTAATTTTAGCAGTTGAACCTGATGTAAAAAGGTACCGTTAAACATCTTTTCACTTTGTGCATATTTATTTTGTGAAATTTATTCTTATTATATGACAATTTAGGTCATGTAAAATGAATGTATGATATTGGACCTAACTAATCCTCTTTAGTTAATCTAACCAATCAGGGAGGATATTTATCTCACAGGCTATTTCCTGTCATCTGGTGCAGCTTTGTTGGAGCATCCAAATAAGGTACCTTTTTTGTAATTGCATACTTTTATTACCAGATAATCGTTACACTCACAAGTCTACAGTTGTTCAATATAAAGTTTGTATTTTATTTTGGCAAGTACAGCTGTCAAGGATTGTAGTTTTAATGTTTGGACCTAAAATTATTTATCTTTATTATAGATAATTTGTATATCTTACTGTAAATCTGTTACTTCCAGAATAATAGCTAATTATATGGATTAGTAATTGAAATAATAATTCCAGGCATTGACAGGTGGAGATGATGCCTGTTTTGTTGCTGGAAACAAATGGCTAGGGGTAGCTAGTGGAGTTAGTCAGTGGTCATTTGAAGGTATTCCATTTTTATTACAACACAAATTTCTTTTCTGAAATCACCATCACAAATGTAATTAAAACATTTCTTTTCATTTTTTTAATTATTTATTTCTTGTGAAATACAGGCACTGATCCAGGAGTTTATGCTCAAAAGCTCATGAGGACATGTGAAGACATATTATTGGACACCAGCAGTGTTCCAATAACTAACCCTGTAGAACTTGTTTGTAAATGTGTCAAAGAAACAAATATGTCTGGTTCCTCAAACATTTTGATTGCAAACTTCGATGGACAGGTGTGTATTTATTAATATTAATATTAAAGTCCATCCAAGTATAGTTTTAATACAAATATACTTTCTTAAATATGTATTTTTTTTAATTTTATTCAGGCTCTTCACGTGGCTAATATTGGAGACACTGGATTTTTAATAATAAGACATGGTGCTATTTATAAAAAATCTTCACCATTACTTCATGAATTCCATTTTGCATTGCAACTTGAACACTCTGATGATCCCCTGCAACTTGTAGAGGTATATATATGTTAGTTAAAAAGCATCACTAAAATAATATTTATAAATAATAAAGCACAGATTTTCCCTGTAAAAAGATTTAAATATATAAAATTTATCTCAGGAACACACAATTGAACTAGAAGCGGGTGACTTAGTTGTATCTGCTACAGATGGACTATTTGACAATCTATACGAACGAGAAATAGCTATAATTGTCTCAAAGTCAGTACAAGTTGGCATGAATCCTCAGGTGAATATTTTTATCTTCATTTTTACAATATATGAAAATCAGTGGATTTTAATCATTGTGTTTAAATATTATAATGTTTGTGACTTTTAGGAAATTGCAAAGGTATTGGCTAAAAGAGCACAAGAGGTTGGGAAATCTGCATTTGTAAGAAGTCCATTCTCAGATGCTGCTCAAGCAGCTGGATACACAGGATATGCTGGTGGAAAACCTGATAATGTGGCAGTTATTGTGTCTTTGGTAGAAAATACATCAAATATTCTTCAACAGTAAAGTCAACTCAACTGCGTGTTTGCACCATATATATATATATATATATATATATATATATATATATATATATATATATATATATATATATATATATATATATATAGTGAAGGATTCCATACAGAACCCATATTATATACAGAACCCGTAGAACTATATTTCAACCAATCACATGATAGTAAATTCAGAATTATGTTTTTTATTATTTTAAATACGCAGGGGTAGAATTGGTTTTTTCGAGTATGTCCATGATATGGTAACTGTCGTGGGATTTGAATGCATCCCTGATAATTAGGAAAGTTGGTTTTTTTATTTATTAATACATTAATAACCTAAATCCTCAATTCCGAATTACATTCTTCAATCTATTCTTATTGAAATTATAGCATTGCGTACAGAGGCTGAGTAGTCGAAATTAGAGTAGGTAAAATACGAGAATCACATAAAAAATCGTGTTGAATGATGAAGGGATCGGAAATAATCAACATCAACCAGTAGGTACTGATGTTATCGATATACAAAGTTGAAGGTTATGCGAAGAAGACCATCAATTTCCGTCGTTTGAAGATTTTGCTACGTTTGATGAACAATGGGAAATTTTTATTTATATGTTCTTTCATAAAAACAATTTTTCATGATGTAAATACTATATTTATAACGACTTTTCATGATGTTATTCATGTGTATGTTTTCTTTTCTAATGCATATAGCCATTCCTTTACGTTTCGCAAAATTGAATACTTATTATCATCCATGTACACATATGTATACTTCTTATCATGTTATTATAATGTCAATCAGATCTCCATGTAAGGCTTCACAACATTTGTGTCGTAGCAGAGTGTTGCTCGTACATACATGTATCATAATATTAATAATGATACAAACATATATGTAGTACATCGTTTATGTAACTTTATGATTACTATCCTAGCATTGAGGATTTCATACATTTGTGTATTTTTATGAAATATCGTAGCAAGATCTTCATACATACATGTCCTTTGATAAATATATGTAGTAGTGTCATTAAAACATGAATGTATGTTTCACAATACATAAGACATGAATGTATGTTTCACAATACATAAACATGTATGTAGTAAGATTTCATACATACATGTCCTTTGATGAATATATGTAGTAGTGTCATTAAAACATGAATGTATGTTTCACAATACCGATTATACTTCACATATGTTATAAAAAGTATATATTATTAAAACTAAATAAAACAATAACGTAATATTAATAAAAACTAAATAAAACAATACCGTTCACAAAGGTTATAAAAACTAAATAAAACGATAATGTATTATTAATAAATCTTATAAATTAGAGAGGTGGATTTTTAGGTAGGTCCGCAATTAGTTGGATTGGAATTAAAGTAATTCAAAAAAATTATTTTGCTATACCGGTTATGCCCTTTTGGATAGAATCTTACCTAATATAAAATTTTTAAAAATTTAATGATAGCATCTTGGATCATAACCATTGATGTAAAAAAATGGATGGACCGGATTTATTTAAATTAGTTCTACGAGTTCTGTATATAATATGGGTTCTGTATGGAATTCGACCCTATATATATATATATATATATATATATATATATATATATATATATATATATATATATATATATATATATAGGGTGCGATTCAGCGCAGAGCCATTTTTAGCGACAGAACCACAGAACCTTCTTACAGCCAATCAAATCGCAGCATTTAATAATTAATATGTTTTTATTAATATTAAACGAAAAGGGTATTAAAGTCAAATTGCACAAATCGGTTATATATGGAAACCGAATAAATGGTGGTTGGATTCCTAAAAATATGGCATACGACATTGAATGTCATACGAAATTACTACACATTGCATGATTACAATACATTGCATGATTATGACACTGAATGTCATATGCCATTACTATGAATTAAATAAAAAAATTCACAACAATTGATGTAGTCGACATAAGTGTAGAATTATAACACACAAATACGTTTCATGATTACTATACATTGCATGATTATTATACATTGTCTGATTATGACATTGAATGTCATACGACATTACAGTAAATTAATTAAAAAAATCACAACATTTGATGTAGTCGACATAAGTGTAAGATTATAATACACAAATACGTTTCATATACATTGAATGATTCAATACATTTGATGTTGTTACTCTTCCGATTAAGATTAATTTGTTCCGCGGTTAGATGATTCACCAACCTTAGCTTTCCTTTTCCGAATAAGATTAATGTGTTCCTCTTCTTCTTCGTCAAAAACTAAACAATGACATACATTAGATGAAATACACACAATAATAAATCAAACCAAGATACCAATTGTTTCAACCGATAATGGGGATAAAACCAACATACCAATTCTTCTTCGTATCTTTTTACTTGAAGGACCGAGACATTCGTACCAGTGAGCTTTACACAGTTGTCTGCTGCAATAGTTTCTACTTCTAAATCTAAATCGAAAACAATCTGCTTGCCATTGTTTGTACATCTAAATCTCAATCAAAATGTTGTTAAAGAAGAATGTCATTTTACTCGAATAAGCAAAATGTTATTCATGTAGAATACCTTTTCACTAGAATATGGATAATATATGAATACCTTATTCATATATGCTACATTCATTGTTATAATAGAGAGTTGCACAAGAAAGCATTTGAATAATTTTTTCTACAATTAAAGATGAAAACATTTACTATTATAATAGAGACTAGCAGCCAACATATATACTGTATTCTAAAATAATAATCTCATGAACCATTTGAAACCAAACACTAATGTATTCTTACCACAAGATATGCTACATTCACTGTTTTATGCGGGATATTTTTTTGCTTTCTTGTTTTTCTTTTATCGTTCTTCTTTTGGTCAAACATAATCACAGATCCAGATCTCAAATAAAATATCATTAGAAACAGCTACCCATTATTATCAACCGGCAAAAACACCTAATAAACCAATTACATCTATGTTGGCCAATTCTGAATAAATGTTTTTTACAAAAATCACTTACCAAATTCACTCTGAACGTCCGCATTTCATCAAGAATAAAAAAAAATTATCCTCCATAAATTTAGTCGTGTATCTGAATTGATGAAAATCGTTTAACGCAACAATGTCATTACTTTCCCGAACCTACAATAATCAAGTAATGTTAAAATCGAAGGTTAGACGAAACAAAGATTTACCAATCATTGTCTTTAACTCTGAAACTCGATTTCTAGAAATCCACGAGGCTCGATGAACCCTAATCGTCTTAAAAAAACCCAATTACAGGATCGCAATGTTTGATATTGAGAGGGATTTAAATTGTCGGCTTCTAATTTTGGAAGAAGATTATGAATATCTTCTGAAGAAATCGAGAGAAGTTAAGTTGGAAGGTGCTAGATTACAGGCTTACGTGATGATTAGTTGCGTCTTTCAATGAGATCATGACTTGATCAGATTCAAATACTGAAGTTACAATTCTACCCTTTATTGAAGAAAATATCCGTTTTCAATGGGTATATATTTACCCTTATGCCATCGAATGTATGATCGTAGGTTCAAGGGGTTTAATGGTGAAGATTAAAAAATAAAATGGTTCTGTGGTTCTGTCGCTAAAAATGGTTCTGCGCTGAATCGGACACTATATATATATATATATATATATATATATATATATATATATTCTACTTCATTGTTAAAGTTAAGGTACAGCCTCTGCTCTCTCTTGTTATATAATATTGATGGAAATCCTAAAGGTTGGGCAGTTTGGATAACGTGTCAAAATGGGTAAAAAGATTGTGATTTGAACAAGACCGGGTTGACCCCAAACACTTTTTTGTCCAAAATCTATAAAAGAGTTTAACAATAGTTTAGTGCATGGATTTGAGGGTTCAGGAGGCATGATAAAGCAATGAAATTACCAAATTATTAATACCTATTTGGGATGGTCAATATTTTTAAAAAAGATTTTTTATCAAGAAGAGGAAAAATAGAGCAATATTCCGGATATCTTTATTTCTCAAAACAAAGTGCTTTAAAGGCAAAGATCAAATCCTAATCTTAAGGAAAACGAAACTAATTAACAAATGCAAAAGAATTAACCAATATTATCAAAACATGGTCTTAATTAAGGGTTTTAATAATAACAGTCCTAAGTGCTGTCAATAAGAATGAATGTTCTGTTTTGAAAAGAGATTTTTTAGTTGAATTAGTTGTCTAACCAATATTATCAAAATATGAGTTAATGGTTTTTAATCTAATTAATTATTACTTTTTAAAAAATAGTATTTATTCTTATTAACAGCCCTTAGAACTATCATTATCAAAATCACTTAATTAATTAGTGTCCATAAAATCATGTAGCTTGATTCTATGTGGAAAAGTCTTGCACGATAATAGGTCCTACACTACCTCCTTTATTCCAACGGGTAATTAACATACAAATGGGTCATGCAATCCGGGTAAGCATCAAACTGTGAAACGGGCGGGTAATCGGGTAGCGCACTTGGGCCTTGTTGTTACCTGGGCAGCTGGGCTTGTGACTGTGGGCTTATCAAACGAAAACAACAATTACGAGCTCTACATATTGACAAACTTGGTCGAAAGTCGAAACATTAGAGCATTCTTCCTTAATTTTCTAAGTAAATAAATTATTAAATAATAAAATAGTAAACAAAAAAATTGTGGATTATACCCATTTTTTTTAACGGCTAACACACACACTCTCTAATTCTACATCTTTTTGTCTACGTCGTGACTTAAACCCATGATCTATAGGTTATGGTCAACACTTTACACTTTCTTCAATACCACTAGGCTATAAGCCTTAGGTTCCATACATTATCTTATTTTAACAATACTTATCATACATTCTCATATCTAAACTTTTTAAAAATAAAACTTTTAACTTTTAACTTTCCCGAAACTACACTCTATATACTCCCTCCATCTCAATTTTATTGTCCATCTTTCCTTTTTGGTTTGCCTTAAAATTATTGTCAAATTGAAAATTCCATCAATCAAAAAATAGTTAAGTGGTAAAGATAGAATGTTATTGGTTCAACAATGTAATAAATGTCTTTTTATAAATTGTGTGATTTCTGTCTGTAAACAATAATTTTAGGACGGAGGGAGTCGCATATATATGTCATCTAAAAGTAAAAGTACTAAAGTATATTAACCAATTTTTTTAACGGGATACAAGATCAAGGCCCCTGACTCACTCATGATCTTATCGGAAAAACCCAAAAATAATAAATTAGACTATGAGTGGCATAGAAAGGGATGGAAGTGGAACCGGCTCCGGTCGGGAACCATCATGGCCAAAAACATAGGATGTTGATATTTCTAAATTATCCTCTGATTTTATATTTAGATTTTGTAATAATTTATATAACAAAATAATCAAATTATAATAGTTTCTATCTAATTTCATTGATAACAAAATAAAAGAGATAATCACAACACGAAGAAGAAGACAAATTGTTTAAAGAAATATATTTTAATATGTACAACGTCAAAAATATTAGTCATATACCACTAAATCTGTAAATCGTGTATACATAATATTAACATAACATGGAAAAGTGAGTGTATGACTATTATATATCTAAGTTTATGTGTGGAACTACCTAAAACTACGTAGTTTTGATTGAAAAACTTAAAACTCATCACATAAACTCATTAACGTATCAAAGCTCATCTAAAACTTATCACTTATCTTAAATATTAATTATGTTTTGATTGAAATGATGTTTCAAACTTTATGTGTTCTTAAAATGGTGTTTATGTAGAACTCATGTGCATGTGTGTTTATGTGGTTTTTTTATTGCTTAAACGTTTAAATATGATGGGAAAGTGGCAAGACTATTTTAATAATAAGATTTTTGAGTTTTTTCTTAACCAAAATAATGTAGTTTTTGATGGTTCCACACATAAGGTTAGCTATGTGACAGCCACACACTCACTATCCCCATATAACATATATAGAATGCTACTAAATTATTAATCAGTGGTGTACGTACGAGAAATTGAAATGATGTATACAAATTATCCCCACACTAAATATGGTATAATTTTTATTTTATTTTTTTGAATGTTAAGTTAGTCTGTTAGTGGTTCGAGTCATAATGTGACATCCAAGTGGTCAGTATGCATTCCTTGAATATATCTTTTTTTTGGGAATAAACAACACCTCCTTTTTTATAAAATAATCATTTTATCTATTCTTCTAGATCTAAAAGATAGGAAGAAAAATAACCTTAAAATCAATGAAAAATTACACTCAAAGTCGATGAATGTGGTCCTTTTAAGCCCTATCTTGTATTGTATTTACGTTTAATACTCTTAGGAGGTGTTTGGTATGTGAAAAGTTTTCGTTATGGTTTGGGTTCAATAATAAGGTGGAATGGGTATGTGAATGAGTTTTGAAACCTAACTCTTAGTGGGTCTAGAATATGCAAATATCGTGTTTGTGGTTTAGCCAAATTACACGTTTGGTTTGTAGTGTTAAAAGTGCACGCAAAGTCCCTATTTTGAAACCTTTTGTTCATTCTGGTCATTCTCATCTAATGGTGTTAAGTGATGTCAGTTAGTTAGAAGTATTTTTGTCATTTCACCCTATTTAGTCCCACCCACCCTCTTTCTCTCTTTCTTATTATCTCTCTTCTTTGATAAACATTAGTTTCTAATGTACTCCTTAACGAGATATCCTGGCGACTTATTCTATCTAAATAATTGTTACAAATGATTTTTTATATTCAGATTGAAAATGGGGTCATCCTGGATTTTTAAGAGACATAAAAGTTTGGTGCTAAAATCCATGTTAGTAGAAATGTAAGGGTCCAAATGTAAATTTTGTAAGTGTGGATCACTACAGGCTCAGCAGCAAGTTGTGAAGACTCCTATAGCTAGTGGGGCTACTTGCACCATGCAAAGTTTGGCAAAATAAAAAAGTTGCTTTCATCCTAAGTTAGCCCCCATACAATTACAAAACCTAATAATGGTCGCTTTTACTTCAATAACTGGCAACACAAACCAACTCGATTACAACCACCCAAAATACTCAAAATTTCCTCTCATTTGCTACTTTTGTTTGAAAAAATTTAATGCATAAAATACAAACTAATCTCACACACATAATTACATAAACAAGTTGGAAATTATGGATTCCAAGGACTCTCAGTTCATCCTGTAATGTTCATCAACAACCTTTTTCAATAGTTTAAAATGTTTTTTAGTATACTGAAATTAGTTGGTTGTGTCATTTACTACCTTGAATAACTATTAAATGTGCAACATGCATGCTATCCTGAATTTGAAAAAAATGGTTAATCTAATACCATAACTCACTAATTTGGTCTTGAATTCTCATGTCATTTACTTCTAATTTCAATATATTAAGATGAACTTATATTCTTTGATTGATAAAAGTTTTAAGGGACCGAAGGAAATCATGTAAGAAAACACGATCAAATCAATCATGAGTCGGTGTGCTAAATTAACCATTTTTGCAATTTCATGGTACCATAATGCACATTTAAAAGTTTAGTATAGTAGATGATTCAGTCAACAAAATTTAGCGTACTAAAATATTAGGCATTTTCAATATTTATATGATGACAGACTCAACGTCGATCCAAATTAACAAACATCAACGCTTGATGTTGAAGGCCAAACATGTGTATGATTCGAGTTTTGTGAGTGTCAATAAAGATATGTTTGCATGATTGTACAAGTTTGTGACAAATGAAGAAAATATGTCATAGTTGGGTGGGATACGTGGAGAATATTGCATATTTAAAGCCATGGATAACATTATTATCGCAACTTTTTGTTTGCGTACTTTTGTTGATGAATCATTACATTTTTATGGCCTGTCTGATGCAAATAAAAATATTAATCCCAATTCCCAATAGTATAAGATGATGATTATGACAATCCAACAACATTAGATAGCATCATGTTTTTTTTTTTAAATGGCATCATGTTTATTTTGATAGTTTTCTTGATTGGTTGTTGGTGCATCAAACACATGAAACATATGCATATGACAAAACATGAATCATCGGGAGACCTACCAACCATTACGCCTTTAATAATTTTGTTAATGACATAATTGACATTGGTTTGCATTTGTTCTAAAGATCAAGTGATAGTTTACATGATTTAATTTAGTCGGGTTTTGTTCTCTTTTTGACGCGACGTAAATTGGATGCAAAAAGGTGATCAATTAAGGTATTGTCCATCGATATGTTATGGAGTCATGGTTTTATATCATTTTTGACAGTTTTTCGAGGTTTGTTATGTTTTTTATATAACAGTAGGACAAAAAAGGTTACATTTGATGGTAAATTAGCTGTTTTCAATAATCATCTTCACCGTATTAAAATAGCAATTAACAATTTTAATACAATAATAATGTAAGAGAAGAAAAATAAAGAATAAATAAATACAAGATCTAATTTACTTTAATCTATAGTAGTTAATTACCTCTCCCTTGACGAATTTTCAAACTTAACACAAAATGACCAAGTTCTGTAGCTATCTTTATTTTATTTTTTTTCAACGTTGTCATTTATGATTATTAATTTTACAAAATTTGATGGAAAATACATAATAAGTTCGGGGTAGAAAAGAGTGCCATAACAAAAGTTCTTTGGATCTCTATGTGATTTCTAAATGACAATCGTGTGGTTCTATAATCATTCCAGTGGTGTCGTAGTGGTCATAGGTAGACCTATTATAAGGCCCGCAGTGACGCGTAATACTACTAAAAGATATTCATATCCTGAAATTTTTTGAGTATTACATCAGATTAAAAAATATACCCAATAGTCAAAGTAATCTTAAATAAACCTCAAAGTGTGTAGTGTGTGTCGTGTATATATAGTGACTGCTAGTCAATTTCATAAACCCAAAATGAAGTTAAAAATATATATATGTGTGTGAGCAAGCTAAAGATTGGCAATTAGTAGTAGTTTCATAGATCTATGAAATTAGTTCTTGAAGAGTGCAGACTTGTTGGTGTGTATAATCAACATATGGTATTTCTATAATAAAATCTCTCATGCTAAATGTGTTTTTGTTTTGGGGCGCTGCCCCTAGGACTAGGGATGTTCAGAATAACTAAGAAACCAAACCCGGACCGGTTGGACCCGGTTTTCGGTGTTTTTTTTTTTTGTCTATTTCGGTTCTTGGATTTGTCAGTTCGGTTACAGGTCTGTTCCGGCTATTACGATTCAAAGACCAGAATGTGAATAGTCGCTATTTGTGTACTATGCTAGTATAAATCAAATACAATTATTTGGATCATATCACATTCCTATAGCAGTTGATGCTTCTTTTTTAACAAATTGATTAAATGACAATCGTGTGGTTTATCTTCATAAATCAACTATCATAATTGAGAAGTCACTTGAGACTCACTAACATGAAGAAATTACACCACCTTTCAAGTGAACATTTAATCAAACACTTGGATGCAATTCAATTAACAAAAGCCCTTCAACTCGATTAAAACTCCACATGATTTCAATCATTTAGAAGTAAAAACTGGGAACACAAAGATTAACACATATATATATATGACTTTTTAGAAGTTACATCTTAGATCCCATCATGAGTAAATAATTATCAGATGATCAGAGCTAAGTTTAAAATGACAACCATGATAAGGTTGCGCATATCATGAACATAAGAAAAGGCTTTATAACGAGATTTGAGCAGAACATAATGTGTTTTCCTTTTTTATTTACTTTATCATTAGAAAAGGAAACCTTATTAAATAAATAAAATAATAAGCAAAGCTAAAGATAATAAAGAGGGACCAATTTGATCTATGAAATTTCAAAAATACATATATGTGATCTCCATCATTAATCAAGTCCTTATCTCCCACGTAGTCCCATCGCTTTGTTTCTTTGCATGATCACGACTCTAATTTCTGTTTTATATTAGTGTGTTAAGATCCGTCTTATTTTATTTTTCTATTATTGAGATTTCAAAATCAAAAGCGAAAAAATACGTATATACAAAAATAAGTTTTGAGAATGACAACAATAAGAGTTCTCTATAAAAGCAATAGAATTTGTACATTAATCAACAACTATCTCATACATTTTAGATATCACTTATCTGTTAATGAAAATACAACATGCATGTAATAGTTTGTTATTAATATAAAAGCATTATAATTTATACATTAATCAACAACCACTCCCTGCATTTTAGGTGTAATTTATCCATTAATGAAAATACAACTTTCCAATGCATGTAATATTTTATAATTAACACTTATAAAAACAGTAATTATCAAAACCTTACAAAAATAGGTCCATATTCCCTAAAGATTAGCTTTAGTTGCAGGAAAAATTTATCCTATAACCCACCAAGCCTGGTTTAAGCTCCTGAATTGTAGGCCTTGTCAAGATGACAAGTTGGGTGCCGAAGGGTTAAATCTCAGGGTAATTTTGTGGATTTCGCTATCACTCGTTACTTGTATTGTAGTCGACCTAGATGGTAGCCTTTTTAAACCAAAGAAATTCAATATTTGCGGGAAAAAAAAGTTGGTTAATAAATAGTTAAAACATCTATCGCAAAGTATTTATAGGTGTGTCGATGTGTTGTAGGTTTCTATGGATATATCAAAATTCAATCAATTTTTATTCGGAGAATATGCGGAAAAGAGACGAAAATATTATTTTATATTCTTTTAATTTGTTAAAAGATTCGAAAAAATTGGTAGTGCCTGCATTGAGTGGCTTCAAAACCTTTTATATTTGAACTAATTTAATTTTTTTGCTAGCTTTAATTTATAAAATGTCAAATGCTAATGATAGTCTAGGGGTGAGCATTTGGACCGAAAAACCGAACTGAACCGAAAATCGACCGAAACCGAACCGAATCAAAACTGATAACATGTTATCGATTCGGTTTCAGTTTTGAAAATTTTATCGTTTTCGGTTTCGGTTCTATCGGTTCCGGTTTGATTCGGTTCGGTTCGGTTTCGGAAAACGATGGACGTTTGACCTAAAAAACCGAACCGAACAATTCGGTTCTAAGGCTTAGGGCGTTGTTTAAGAAAAAAAAATAGTGCTTAAAAATATTCTACAACAATTAAAAAAAACTACCCCCTTGAATTTTAATAACCACCTTTAATAGTTATGATTCCTTAATTGTACATTAACCAACCCAACTATCCTTAACCATGATTAGCAAATCCCAAATAAAATTTGGCGGTTCGAGAAAAAATTGCAAAATCTCTGAAAGTGTTCAAACAATAAGCAAACACCTTACCTTACTGAGTTCGGGGCTTCAAACATTTGCTTTCTGTTAAGATCTTTGTAAGAGTTGATTATACAAATGGTCCTTTAAGTTGATACCAGATTTTACATTTGGTCCTAAACTTTCAATTCCGACAAGTGTAGTACTTTATGTTGATAATTTTGTCACGTTTGGTCCTTTAGGCCAAACAGTGTTAAATTTTTCTGTTAAAGCCCCCCATGTGCAATGCACATGAGGGCATTTTCGTCTTTTCCCATTTATTTTTTACAAAAAAATAAAAATAAAATATATGTACAACTATCCATGCATTAGGTACACACCCACTTGAACATATACATTATATCTTCTTCCCCAAAATCAAAACCTTAAATTACATCATCTAAATACTGAGACTATTTCTCTTGTAACACAGTGTTCTCAGCAAGTGTAGAAAACCGACTAGCAGCCCTAAAAGTTGCTCCATCTTCAAGTGCAAAATCCTCCTTGATATACAATGACGATGGACTTGCAAAACCCATCAGAGAACGCATCAGACGATTTCTGGATCTCTCTCTCTCTCCAACCCTCTCGTCTGCTCTCTCTCCGAACATTTCTCCCTCTGGTGAGCTCTCTCTCCGGAGGCGGAGGCGATGTCAATCTCTCCACAGAATTGATTTTGGGACCACATAAATTACTTTAAACTAAAGGTTTATGAGAGAAGATGGTTTATTCTCATTGATCACCAAAATATATATAGAGTACAATTTAACCTAGTTACCTAACTTAAGAGATAATTACAAGGAAACTAATATAATACAAACTATTATAAAGATATATACAATCTTTGATGTATATCGGCTAATACTCCCCGTCAGTTTGGAGCTGGAGGAGACCGAATGCACAAACTGGTCTTGAATCTTTGGAATAAATGTCGAGGGAGGCCTTTGGTAAAGATGTCTGCATACTGATGTTCTGTTGGTACGTGTATAACTCGGATGCGGCCAATCTTTACTAGTTCTCGAACAAAATGAATGTCAATTTCCACATGTTTAGTGCGCTGATGTTGTACCGGGTTGTCTGATAAGTACACGGCAGATATGTTATCACAATATACGAGCATAGCCTTTGTGACCGGTACGTGGAGTTCGAGAAGTAGATTACGAAGCCAGCTTGTCTCAGCCGTAGCATTTGCTACTCCCTTGTATTCTGCCTCAGCACTTGATCGTGATACCGTAGGTTGCCGTTTAGAGGACCAAGAGACTAGGTTTTCCCCGAGAAACACACAAAACCCCGAAGTGGATCGTCGTGAGTCAGGGCATCCTCCCCAATCAGCATCTGAATAGGCCGTGATGTTTAACTTCGGAGATTTTATGATAGAAAGGCCTTGATTGGAGGTGCCTTTAAGGTACCGGAGGATTCGTTTGATGAAGTTAAAATGCGGGACTCGAGGTGCATGCATAAATAGGCACACTTGTTGTACAGCATATTGTATGTCTGGCCTTGTGAATGTTAAGTATTGTAATGCACCGGCCAAACTCCGGTAAAGTGTGGGATCGGTCATGAGTTCCCCGGAGGTGGCGCTGAGTTTTGATGATGTGTCCACAGGGGTAGCAACCGGATTACAATTTGTCATATTCGCTCGTTGAAGGATATCATCTATGTAGTGCGATTGTGATAAAAATAAGCCTTTTTCGGTATTAGAAACCTTGATGCCGAGGAAATGATGAAGTTTCCCCAAATCGGTCATTGCAAATTCTTTTGATAAGTTGTTGATGATATTCCGTAAGAAAGTATCGCTGGATGCTGTGAGGATAATGTCATCAACGTATAATAATAGATATGCGATGTCTTGACCGTTACGGTATACAAACAAAGAAGTGTCGGTGGCGGCACTTTTAAATCCCGTAGATGTAATGTATGTGGCAAAGCGTTGATACCATGCTCGGGGTGCCTGTTTAAGACCATATAAAGACTTCTTTAACCTGCAAACAAAATCAGGGTGATCACGGTTAACGTATCCAGGTGGTTGATGCATGTATACCGTTTCAGTGAGGTTCCCATGTAAAAAAGCGTTTTTAACGTCTAGTTGGTGTATTGACCATGAGCGGGACACAGCTAATGTAAGAACCGTGCGTATGGTGGTCGGTTTGACCACGGGACTAAAAGTCTCATCACAATCAATCCCCACTTGTTGAGACTTCCCATTTACCACTAGACGAGCTTTGTAGCGAGCCAACGAACCATCAGCATGAAATTTATGGCGATATAGCCATAGGCAACGTATAATGTGTGCGTTCGTTGGTCTTGGTACCAATTCCCATGTATCATTGTCACATAAGGCCCTATATTCATCGTTCATGGCAATTTTCCAGTTAGGGTCGTGTAGGGCTAGGTGCGGGTTTTTGGGAATGGGGGAGAGGGAGGTGGTGTGAAGGTTGAGTCGTTGAGTGGGTTTGGTTGTACCGTCACGGGAACGTGTGGTCATGGGGTGGGTTGAGGTGGTGGGTGGTGCGGTTGGTGGTGGTGTGGGTGTCGGCTGGGTGGGGGGTGGGAGAGGCACGGTGTTGGGCAGATTTGTAGTGGGAGGTGTCGAGTTAGGTTGAGGTTGGGCAGGGGTTTGCGGAGTTGGTGAAGGCGGGTTGGGGGTAGGGTTAGGGTGGTGGCGGAAGTGGTGGATGGTGGAGGGTAAGTTGGTGTCATTTTGAAGAAAATCGTAGGTGGTGGGTGGCGGTGTGGGGTTGTTGGCAAAGGGAAAAATGGTCTCGTCAAAGGTAACGTGTCGAGATATGTGAATTTTGCCGGTAGATGGGTCGAGACACCGGTACCCACGGTAGTTGGATGGGTATCCAAGAAACACGCAGCGGATGGAGCGTGTGTTGAGTTTGTGGTTGCGGTTTGCGGAGAGGTTAGGGCAGCAAGCACATCCGAAGACCCGGAGGTGATCGTATGTGGGGTGGCGGCGGTAGAGGGCAAAGGTTGGTGAGTTTTTGTTAAGGGATTTGGTGGGGGTGATGTTATGAAGGTAGGTAGCGGCGTGGAGAGCGTCCACCCAAAATTGAGGTGGAAGTGTGGCGTGGGCAAGGAGGACAAGGATGATTTCGTTTAGGCGACGAATCATTCTTTCGGCTTTGCCGTTTTGAGGAGAGCTATGGGGACATGAGAAACGGAATTGTAATCCGTGAGTTTTTAAAGTGGGTGTTGTCAAATTCTCCACCCATGTCACATTGGAAGGTTTTAATGTTGGTTTGAAATTGGGTTTTAATTAATGTGTGAAATTGGGCAAATTTAGTAAAAGTTTCAGATTTAAGTTTTAGAGGATAGATCCATACATATTTCGTGAAGTTATCAATTAAAACCATGTAGTATTTATAACCGTTTTTACTTAAGACAGGTGAAGTCCATAAGTCACAATGGATGATATCAAATGGTAAAAGGGTGGTGGACGTGGACTCGTAAAAAGGGAGGCGTTTGTGTTTGGATATTTGACACGAATGACATAATGTATGCGAACTAGAGTTTTTATTGCACGAAATTACATTATTAGAACGTAAACAATCTAAAATATTCACGGCCGGGTGTCCAAGCCGAGAATGCCACAAATCAAAGCTAGAAATAGATATAAACGAATGTTGGAGAGGCGTCGGTGGAGTGAACGGGTAGAGGGTGCCGGTGCTATCGTGGCGCGTAAGGATCTTCCCACTCCGATAGTCCTTCACAAAAAAAATCATAAGGGTCAAACTCAAGTGAGACACTATTATCAATAGAAAATTTACGTATGGAAACGAGGTTTTTAATGATATCGGGTGTGTGTAAAACGTGTTTGAGTGTAAGGGGTTTTGGTTTGTGAAGTAAGATATGGTTACCCGAACCTCTAACTGGAATAGAATTGCCATTCCCAACAAATATATTCTTTATGTAACTTTGATTTGAGTATTGGTCGAGTTTACCTGAGTCACCCGTGAGGTGAGACGATGCTCCCGTATCCATGTACCACTGATCATCAGGCGGATCCAGAGTCATTGCCTGAAACGCGGTTCCAATATCCGTAGGATCAAGTGCGTTGTAATCGACAGCGGCATTGGCCTGTGGTGGTTCGCGAGTCCGGTTTTGGTCGCGGTTTCGGTTCTGCTGCTGGGCGGGTTTTGGTTGCGGCGGCGGGTACCACGGGTACGGCCAACCGGGTTGAGCCAGGTATGGTCACGGAGGAGGCATCATAGCCCACCACGGTGGGACTTGGGATCGGTTGTAACTCGAGTTGCCGGAGCCACTGTTGCGAGACGGATGCGGCGGGTTCGAGGGCGGTGGTCCGTCACGGTCACGAGCAGGCTGCCCGTTTTGATTCGAACGACCCCGCTGGGAATTGTATCCACGGTTGTTGGGTCTGTTTTGCGACGGTCCGCGCGAGGAGCGGTTCTGGCGGGAGTCGCTGGTGGCAACATTGGCTTCGGTGGTATCTTTGTTGTTGATGACAGTGTCCCGTGCTTGCTGCCGATTGTATTCAAGCAGGAGCATGTTCCGGGCAGTGTCTCAATCCGGTAAAGTTTGATTGATGTAGGCGGCGGCGGTATCAAACTCGGGGGGTAAACCACGAACAAGTTGCAACACTAAACGTTGTTCGTTAACGGGATTATCAACATCATTCAATTGGTCTGCCAAATCTTTTAGTTTCTGACAGTATTCATCAAGAGAGGCGGATGCACGAAGAGTATGATTTGTGAATTCATGCTCTAAGGCAGCGCCCCGGGAACCTTTGTTGTTGAGGAAAATCTTTTTGATTTTCTCCCAAGCTTTGTAGGCAGTGGTGTCGGGTTCGAGAACCCGGATGAGAACGTCGTCCGAAAGCGTGCCGTATATCCATTGAAGGACAATAGCATCAATTTCAGACCATTGGGTAGCGTCGGCGCTGGTTCCGGTGGGGGGGGGGGTACCGTCAATGTGAGATAAAACTCGATACCCTTGGGCATGAAGGCGAAAGAGTTTTACCCAAGACGAGTAGGAGACCTTGACACCGTCCAATATGCGAACTTTGGATTGAATATTAGTGACGGTGTAAACGGGATGCAAAGGTTTTGTGTGTTCATCATTGCCGCCGATCATGATGAAGGGATGTGACGCCGCCGGGAAGTTGCGATCGAAAAAAAAAAGGGTGATGTCGAGGCGATCACAGTGAACCGGTTAGGGTTTTCAGAATAGCTCTGATACCATAAAGGTTTATGAGAGAAGATGGTTTATTCTCATTGATCACCAAAATATATATAGAGTACAAATAACCTAGTTACCTAACTTAAGAGATAATTACAAGGAAACTAATATAATACAAACTATTATAAAGATATATACAATCTTTGATGTATATCGGCTAATATAAACACCACAACTACTGTTTTACAATACTTGTACTATATGCTTTAAATCTTGTACAGTGTGGTGGGTGAATTACTTTATGTGGTCCCAAAATCACTACCCATCTCTCCACAAACCACCGGAAAACCAGGTGGTATCTGTCGCAGGTTGTGTGCAGGTGGTGGCATCTTGAAGACCTCCGGAGAAGAAAGAGTTGTGTTAAGGAATTTGGAATAGTTAGCTGAAGCAAACGAGGAATTTGGAACAATTTGCAACGCACATGGTGGTATTTTGAAGACATCTGCAACAAAACAAAGTGTATGTGTTTGTGTGTGTTTGGAGAAGACGGTCAGGTGCATGGGGTTGGGGGAGGAAATTTTTTACATTTAAAAATTAATATAGATAATTCAAATCTTAGATAGAATTATAAAGATTGTAAATATCTTTGATTTAAATGTTTTGTTGTTATCTCTTGTACACTATATATATTGAATGAATAAACCATCTCTCAATTCAAGAGAGATTAAAACTCTAATATGGTATCAGCCTAATCCCTCCTTGGTACCTTCTTCGGCCGCCATCTCCTTCCCAAAACCTTACGTGTTTTTTTCTTCTTCTTCTCGTTAACTGTTGCTTCTAAAACCCCACAAAGAATCACACACTTTTTGTTTATTAAATCTCCTGCTTGCTTTGGTTTCTTCAAAACTCTCACACAAGAATTAATTTTGGTTTATCAACCTGCTTGTTTTGTTTCCTTCACATATCTCACCTAAAAATCATTATGGCCGGTGATTCTTCTAATCCAGATGCCCCTTTGCCTCTTTCCACAGTTTTGCATATGATTAATATCAAACTTTCATCATCAAACTATCTCCTTTGGCAAAAACAAATGCTCCCATTACTTGCCTATCAACACCTTACTAGCTATGTTGATGGATCTATTGAGCGGCCACCTTCCACAGCCACCGTTGGCGATGCTTCCTCATCAAACCCGGCTTACGCCACATGGGTTGCGGCGGACCAACGGGCACTTATACTCATTCAGTCCTCTCTTACCGAAGAGGCAATGGCCGAAACCATCGGTCACGATACTTCTCATGCGGTTTGCAAATGCCCTTGCCAATTCCTACCAACATGATTCTCTTGAACGGAGTCATACTCTACGGGATTCCCTGCGTCACTTGAAGAAGGGATCTACTACCGTTTCTGAGTTTTCACGAAAGTTCAAGAATATTTGTGATCAACTTCAAGCCATTGGACATCCTCTTCCCGATGACGACAAGCTCCATTGGTTTCTTTGTGGACTTGGTTCGTCCTTTGAAACATTCTCTACTACTCAAAGGCTTTTACTTCTGCGTCCCAAGTTTCGGGATATCGTCTCTCAAGCCGAAATCCATGAGATGTTTCTTCATTCTATTAGTGATTCCAATGTTGCTCTGGTCGCTTTTAATACCACCACTAATCGAAATTCTGATTCTTCTCGCGAACGGGGTCGCTATAATAACCGTGGCTCGTCAAGCCGTGGCCGAGGTCGCGGTACTCGTAGACCTCCTCACTGTCAATTGTGCCAAAAAGATGGACACTATGCCACTCAATGTTCCGAGTTTACTTTTACTCGCAACCCTTCCACTGTTGATGCAAATCTTGCCGAGGCGTTCCATGCTCAATGCAATATTTCTACACCGGATTGGTTTGTTGATACCGGTGCATCGGCTCACATGACCTCGTCCCTATCCCACCTTGATTCCGCATCTCCTTACAACAGTAATGAATCGGTTATTTTTGGTAACGGTAATGATGCAATTATTTCACATATTGGTAAAATACATTTATCTCCTAATATATCTCTAATTGATGTTCTTGTGGTTCCAAATCTTACCAAGAATCTTTTATCGGTTAGCAAATTAACAGAAGATAATGCGGTTGATGTTTTATTTTCTAACCCTATGTTTACTATTCAGAATCGACATACAAGGGAACCACTAGCTCAAGGAAGACGTAGACATGGACTATATGTCTTAGAGAATAGGCAACATGCTTTTTTAGCTAAATTATCATCTAAAAGAATTAAGGCTTCTTTTGATTTATGGCATACTAGATTAGGACATGTTTTGAATGATGTTATTTCACATTTGAATAAAATTGGTTTTTTATCTATTACTTCAATTTTGCCTAATCCAAAAACATGTTCTTCTTGCCAACTATCTAAAAGTAAACATTTGCCTTTTGATTAAAACCCAAACCGATCTTTACATGTATTAGATCTTGTTCATTGTGATTTATGGGAACCCTCACCGGTTACTTCTCTTGACGGGTTTAAATATTACGCTATATTTGTGGATGATTATTCCAGATTTACATGGTTCTATCCTATGAAGAATAAATTGGATTTCATTGATGTGTTTACCACCTTTATTGCTTTGGTTCAAACGCAATTTACTTGCAAACTTAAAGTTTTTCAGTCAGATGGTGGAACTGAATTTACAAATTCTAAAGTACGAGCCTTATTGTCACAAAATGGTACACATCACAGATTTTCATGTCTATATACTCCTCAACAAAATGGACGTGCGGAACGCAAGCATCGTCATATCACCGAAACCGGTTTGGCTATTATGTTTAATGCTCATGTACCGGCAACCTTTTGGTCTCATGCGTTCTCATCCGCAACCTACATTATCAACCGGCTCCCTACAAAGTTACTTGATCACAAATCTCCATATGAGCTTTTGTTCGCTTCAACACCGAATATACAAATTTTAGAGTTTTTGGATGTTGCGTCTACCCGTATCTACGCAATTATTCCTCAAACAAACTTGCTCCCCGAAGCGCTCCATGTATTTTTCTTGGATATAACTCTCAATACAAAGGCTACCGGTGTTTTGATCCCTCTACCCAACGGATTTACACCACCCGTCACGCGCATTTTGATGAGACATATTTTCCTTTTAAAGATAAACAAAATACGTCTCTTCTCCTGCTAGCTTGCTACTAACCACTTATTGTGATGATCAAGTCAATATTTTATCTACTGAGCCTCCAATTGATGCTTCAAGGGCTGCTCCACAACATGATGTTCCGGACTCCCCTGCAACTCCGTCCACTGCTGCTCTGCCCAACACTGCAGTCCCACACTGTGATTTTTGCCCGGACACCGCAGGTACTGATCCAGTACCGATCGCCGATCCACAACCTGCTGTTCCGCAGCCTGTCGATCCACCACAGCCTGCTCCGGCACCTCCACAGCCTGCTCCACGGGTTCCGCACATCCGATGATCACTCGTTCTAAGGACGGTATATTTAAACCACGACATGTTGCGGATATATCTCACACGACTTCATCACTATTGCATCATGCCCTATTCACTACTAAAGAACCAAAGGGATTTAAATCTGCTGCCAAAGACCCTAAATGGTTCTCTGCAATGTGTGACGAAATGAAAGCTCTAAAGCTCAACTCTACTTGGGAATTGGTACCTCGTCCCTCCAAAACTAATATTGTTGGCTCAAAATGGGTATTTCGAACCAAGTTTCTTGCTGATGGTACTATTGACAAGTATAAAGCTCGTTTAGTGGCTCAAGGCTTCACTCAAGTCCCGGGCATTGATTATTTCGCTACGTTTAGCCCGGTCGTGAAAGCCTCTACGGTTCGTATCATACTTTCACTTGTCGTGCTAAACCGTTGGCCACTCCATCAGTTAGATGTTAAAAATGCTTTCTTACATGGTGATTTATCAAATATCATCCACATGGAACAACCACCGGGTTTTGTTGATTCACGTTTCCCCAATCATGTGTGTCGACTCAAAAAGGCTCTTTATGGACTCAAACAAGCACCACGAGCATGGTTTCAACGTTTGAGCTCTTTTCTTATTAGCATTAGGTTTACTTGTAGTCGAGCCGACACATCGTTATTTGTTTTTAAGAAGGACTCAGATATTTTGTACCTTTTGGTTTATGTCGATGATATTATCTTAACGGGTAACAATGCCAACCGAATACAACTCTTTATCAACCGTTTAAATAAAGAGTTTCTCATCACCGATCTTGGCAAGCTTAATTACTTCCTTGGTCTCGAAGTTTCTTACAATGATTCGGGATTATTTCTATGTCAGTCGAAATATGCTCATGACATTCTTGCTCGGGCCAAATTATTGGAAGCAAAACCCGCCGCCACCCCCTTATCGGTATCTACTTACTTTACAAGTCAATGTACTCCATTTCATGATCCTACTTTATACCGATCACTTGTCGGTGCGCTGCAATATCTCACTATTACTAGACCCGATCTTTCCTATGCTGTCAATCAAGTGAGCCAATTTCTCCATGCTCCGACTGACGATCATTTTCAAGCAGTCAAAAGGATCATGCAGTATGTTAAGGGTACATTATCTTATGGTTTATCATTCTCATATGCCACTACTCCAACTGGGCTTGGATATTCAGACGCCGACTGGGCTCGTTGTATTGAAACGCGACGTTCTACTTATGGCTATTCTATTTTCCTTGGCGGAAATCTTGTCTCTTGGAGTGCGAAGAAGCAACCCACTGTGTCTAGATCAAGTTGTGAATCTGAATATCGGGCTCTTGCTAATACCGCGTCAGAGATTATTTGGGTAACACATTTACTTCGGGAACTTCATGTTTTACCTTCTGGACGTCACACTCTCTTATGTGACAACCGTAGTGCTCTCTTCTTAAGTCAAAATCCGATATCTCACAAACGTGCTTAACATATTGACATTGATTACCATTTTGTTCGAGAATTGGTTTTATCGGGAAAGCTTCATACTCGTTATGTAACACCCTGGGACCCAGCCTAGTATTTTATTACTTTCTGTAAGTAATATTTTATTATTTGTTATTTTATATAATTTTATTTGAATTAGTTGGTTGTATTTTTAACCACGGGGTTAAAAATTAGTAAAACTGAAATAGGTATATATCGAAATGATTTTTATATATTTGGGTTCACTTTTGAACCAAAGTTCCAAATATATCTTTGTTGTCAAAATTAGAGTTCGTTAGGTATTTTAAATAATTTAACTTTGAACCAGATAATCAGTATTATATTATATTTATAAAAAAAAAGAAGTTGGGTCCTATTATGTGTGTGCACGTGTTGTGTGTGGGTTAGTTTTAAAAGTTGATTCATCTTTTTCTTGCTTTTGGGTCTGCTCGTCTAAAACACACTCCACGCATACACTATTGTTTTTTTGAAGATTTTGAGTTATTGCTTAGTTTCCTCCACTGTGATTTCGAAATTAGGTGTATTCAAGGTGAGAAATCTTCCTTTAATTATTACAATTATAGTTCTTGAAGAGTTTATGAACTAGGGTTTTGTGTTAGTAACTTTTGTAAGGGTTTTGATAAGTTTTGTTCAAAACTCGAAATTAATAGATTGGTTGGTGCTTAGTTGATGATTAGCAAGTGTTATACATGTTGTTATTGTTATATCATGGAATTGTAAAGTTTCATGAAAGCTTCATTATTGTGTTTAGTTGGGGAAGATGAGTTTGTTCACCCAAAAACATTAAAATCGTACTTTAAAGTTAATTTTGTTAAACTGAGTTTAATAAATTATGTTTGACAATACTTACTAATTGTATGAATTATTAGTAAGGTTTAGTTGGATTTGCTTTTAGTTATTAGTGCTTGGATAAAAAAAAATGGGGTTTTGGATCATTATCTAGTAATTGGTAAGGATTTCATTTTAGTTAAAATTGGATGTTGACTTTAATCTTAAAAGTCAGACGTGTTACAAGAGGTTAGTAATATGACTAGTTAATTGTTTGTTAAATTGGTTATGGTGTTTTTAATAAAATTCGGATTTTGACCCGTTTGATCAAGTTTGTTAAAAATCAAGTCTAGATAATTTGTGGTCAAATGTGATTTGTAAAAGTCAAGTAATGTTAAATTCCACAACTCGGCTGAACGCAAGTATTGGTTTAAAATTTTGCTAAATACAAGTGTATATGTGTTTATATAAACTTTGTTATAATTTGGTGAATATTAAAGTTCAATTTGGTAAACTGCAACTAGTAGTGATAGTGTGTTTACACAATATTGGTTTGAACTCAAATTATTAAGCGTTGAGATTATTTGGTGAACTTTTGGATTACTAATTTGGTTTATATTGTGTATTACAGATAAAGGTAAAGAGACTCAGTAATATAGACTACTGAGTGTGGTGTGAAGAAGTGCTAAGGTGAGTGGTTTTAACCATCTTACTTGTGTTGTAATATCAATTTTGGAAAAATGCATTTAGGTTGGAAAAAGGCATTTAGGTTGGAAAATTACAGCTATGACTTATAGTTTGGTTGCCTAATAGTGGTAATAAATAGATGTTTGTGCACATAGGAGATTTAGAGGTCAGCTATGGTGAATTCGACTGGGCTGCGGTTACTTTCGGTTACGATAGTTGGACCTTTAACTTATTTGTTATTTTAAAGGAGGTTCTACCGTAACGTTTAGTAAACGAGCTATCGGTTATCATTGTTAGGCCGACAATGATTTTAGGTTGCCGGTCCTCTGTTTTGCCAGTTCGTTCTTGTGGAAGTCGAACTGGAACTTACTAGTTCGTTCTTGTGGAAGTCGAACAAGTGTAAATGCAATGTGTTATTCCTTGGGTATATTATCATACATTTTGGTTGTTAATTCTATTCACTTAGCTGTGCTAATCCCCACGTCGTTGAATATTTTTTCAGGTTGTTAATGAAAGCTTTTGGAGGTGTTTGGCTTGTTGGGAATGGATTGATCAAACTCTGATATTTTTGGTTGTCGAGCCGTATAGAAGTTAACATCGTACTTTTAATTATTATAATCTTTTGAACCATTATGTAAATATAATTATTTATATCGTTTTATGTTTATAAAATAACGCTTCCATATTGTTTAAAAAAAAAGGCTCAAATTTTACGGTGTTACAGTTTGGTATCAGAGCATTGGTTTGGCAATGTGTGTACATTTAGGTGTACCATTCTCAAATCTTGACTCGTGTGGATCAATCATTCTTGACAAGCAGGGATTAGTGTGAATAGACTTGTGGTTAGTAAGTAGAATACTAACGAGTTAATATTAAATTTTGGTGAGATGTTGTGATGTAACAGGTATGGCAAATAATGAAGATGCAAATATTTCTATCCCTCAACCCGAGAACCCTGATACAGTTGGTACATCTGGCAATGTTAATATTGAATCAGATAATCAAGCATATATCCGATTGTTGGAAAGTCAGTTGCAAGAAATGCGGGATAAATTGAGAGATTATCAACAAATCCCAACTACTCAAGCTACACAAATACCAACCCCTCTAGTTACTCAAATTCCAATACCAAATCCTATTACTTCAACATCTGGTATGCCACAACCTACATTTTATTTTCAATATCCATCACAAGAACCTCAACCAATACAATTTGGAGGATTTACTCCTCAAACTGGAACCAAACCTCCCTGTACCTATAAACAGTTTCTAGATTGTAAACCGATGGAGTATGAAGGCAGTAATGACCCGAGTGTGACTCTAAACTGGCTGAGGCATATGGAAAAAGTTTTGGATGCTTGCAATTGTGATGATCATTTGAAAGTTAAGTATGCATCTCGTATGTTTCAAAAGGCGGCTTTAATGGTGGGATTCAATAACAGTTCATCTTAGTAGGGAACAACAAGATAGTATGACTTGGGGCCAGTTTTATGAAAAAGTATGTGCTCGATATTGTAGTTCATTTGAGATGGATCGTATTAAACAAGAATTTTTGAGTTTAAAGATGACAAACCAGATGACCGTTGACGAGTTAATAGAACAGTTTAATAATAAGTTAAGGTTTGTGAAGCAATGGGTGCAGGATGAGCCTTCACAAATACAACATTTTGTCAGAGCCTTATTACCTGCATATCGATCAACTACAAGGTTTGCTAATAGCCTATCACAAGCTTTTAATTTAGCTAAGTCAATTGAGGAAGATCTTCATGCTCAAAATGTTGAAAATAAAGACAAGCCGGTATTTCAAAGGCCAAAACAAACACAATCTGGGTCTCAACAAAATAAGAGGTGGCAGGGAAACCAAAGTCATGGAAGTTTTAATCGTCGACCGATAATTAGCGGTTCAAGTCAACGATTGCCTTGGTGTAGTAGTTGTAGATCACCACATCTGGGTCCGTGTACAAAACAAACCACTCGTTGTGTTCGTTGTGGCCAGGTTGGGCATGATATGGGTAGTTGTAGGTTCCCGAGGAGTTTGTGTTGGAATTGCCAGAAGGAGGGACACCGAGCGAGTGAATGTTTTTCATATAAAAAGACGGGTTCAGTTTCGGGTTCTGGGTCAGCTGGGGGATCAACGGCATCTACATCACATAAAAGAAAGACTCACCCTCCACCTGAGGGTAGAGCATTCAGGATGTCTGTGGAAGATGCTACTGCCACCGATGATGTCATTACCGATATGTTCTTGGTTAACTCTGTACGTGCACGTATATTATTTGATTCAGGGGTGAACCGTTCATTTATTTCTATGTGCTTTTATGATAAATTAAAATTACCTAAATCTTTGGTGACTACTCCATTGGAAGTGGAGGTAGTTGATGGTCAAACAATTCCAGTCACAACATCTGTGTCTGGAGCTTAAGTTGATATTGATGGTACTTGTTTTCCTGCTTCTTTACTTTTAATGCCTATATCAGGCTTTGATGTGGTATTAGGAATGGATTGGTTAAGTCTAAACAAGGCTAGTATTAAATGTCGTAAAAAGATTATTTCTTTTCCTTTAGCCGACGGGACACGTGTAATAGCCCGTGGTGAAAGACCCAGTTCTTCTTTTCCAATTATATCTTTTATGAAGGCGAGAAAATCTTTGGCCAAAGGGTGTGAGTCTTATATCGCCTATGCTATTGATGTTAAAAGGGAGAAACAGATAGTTCAAGATATCCGGGTGGTTTCGGAATACCCGGAGGTCTTTCCTGATGAATTACCTGGGTTACCTCCTATTCGGGAGGTAGAATTCAATATAGAATTGATACCGGGAGCTAGTCCTGTAGCACGAGCACCGTATCGGTTAGCACCATCAGAGATTCAGGAAATTATGACACAAACTCAAGAATTATTAGATAAAGGTTTTATTCGATCGAGTTCCTCACCTTGGGGAGCTCTGGTTTTATTTGTTAAAAAGAAGGATGGTACAATGCGGATGTGTATTGATTACCGGGAGCTGAATAAAAGAACCGTTAAAAACAAATATCCGTTACCGCGTATTGATGATTTATTCGATCAGCTACAAGGGGCTTCGTATTTTTCTAAAATTGATTTGAGGTCCGGATACCATCAAGTTCGTGTTCATGAGGATGATATTCAAAAAACTGCGTTTCGAACAAGGTACGGTCATTATAAATTTCTAGTTATGCCGTTTGGATTAACAAACGCTCCAGCTATATTTATGGATTTAATGAACCGGGTATGTCGTCCTTTTCTTGATAAATTTGTTATTGTGTTTATTGATGATATACTAATCTATTCTAAAACTGAATCGGATCATGAGACACATTTGAAACAGGTCTTGGAAACGTTTAAACGGGAACAATTATATGCCAAATTCTCAAAATGTGAATTTTGGCTTCGGGAGGTGCAGTTTTTAGGTCATGTTATCTGTTCTGAGGGGGTTAAAGTTGATCCGTCTAAAATAATAGCGGTTATGAATTGGTCTGCACCGAAGAGTCCATCAGGGATCAAAAGTTTTCTCGGATTAGCGGGTTACTACCGGAGGTTTATCAAAGATTTTTCCAAAATTGCGGGTCCGTTAACGAAATTGACACGTAAAGATGTACCATACATATGGAGTGATGAACAAGAGAAGGCTTTTCAGACTTTGAAACAATTATTATGTCAAGCTCCTATACTTGCGTTACCTGATGGTTCCGAAGATTTCATTGTATATTGTGATGCTTCATTTGCGGGTTTGGGTTGTGTCTTAATGCAACGAGATCGAGTCATTGCTTATGCTTCACGACAGTTAAAACCACACGAAAAGAACTATCCGATACATGATTTAGAATTAGCGGCGATTATATTTGCGTTAAAACTTTGGAGACATTATCTATACGGGACAAAATGTATTATTTGTACCGGCCACAAAAGTCTACAGTATGTATTCACACAGAAAGATTTGAATATGAGACAACGACGATGGTTGGAACTTATTAAAGATTATGATTGTGAGATTAGATATCATCCCGGTAAAGCAAATGTAATAGCCGATGCGTTGAGCCGAAAAAGTACTACAGAAACGGTTCGATTCATGAAAATTGAGATAGTTTCAGATTTGGTGGATAGACTTAAAATTTCTCAACTTGAGGCTTTGAAAGATGAGAACTTGAAAACCGAGATATTGTTAAAAGAAAAGATGATTTAGTTGATGATTCTCGGGGATTATAAACTTTTCAATCACGAGTTTGGGTACCATTAATTGGGGGATTACGAGAATTGATATTATCAGAAGCACATAAATCTTGATTATCTATTCATCCGGGTAGTACAAAGATGTATAATGATTTAAAGATGTTGTATTGGTGGCCGACTTTGAAATCCAATGTTGCTCGATTTGTTGAAAAATGCCATATTTGTGCTCAGGTAAAAGCCGAACATCAGAAACCGTACGGGTCATTGAAACAGTTAGAGATTCCAGAATGGAAATGGGAAAATATTACGATGGATTTTGTTACTAAACTGCCCCGAACACAAAAGAATCATGACATGATATGGGTTATAGTGGATCGATTAACTAAAAGTGCCCATTTTTTAGCTACAAATGAGACGGCTTCACTTGGTAAGTTGGCACAATTGTATATATATGAGATTGTTTCTCGACACGGTGTACCGCTTTCTATTGTATCAGATCGAGATCCGAGGTTTGTTTCAAACTTTTGGAACAGTTTACAACGAGAATTAGGTACACGAGTAAATTTGAGTACCGCCTACCATCCTCAGACAGACGGTCAGACCGAGAGAACTATTCAGACACTCGAGGATATGTTACGGGCGTTTGTTTTGGAATATGGCGGTTCTTGAGATTCTCATTTACCGTTGATTGAATTTGCGTATAACAGCTCTTATCATTCAGGTATCGGGATGCCACCGTATGAGATGTTATACGGTAGACGATGTCGAACTCCTACTTGTTGGTTAGAAGCCGGAGAGAAACAGTTTGCGGGGCCCGAGATTGTTCAGATGACCGCAGATAAAGTAGCAATTGCTCGGGAAAAGTTGAAAGCCGCTCGGGATAGACAGAAAATGTATGCAGATCCGAAACGTAGACCAGTAACTTTTGAAGTAGATGAGATGGTGTATCTGAAAGTTTCGCCATGGAAGGGTGTAATTCGATTCGGGAAACGGGGTAAACTAGCACCATGATATATTGGCCCGTTCCGTATTCGGCGTATAGTTAACGATCAGTCAGTGACCTTGGATTTACTACCAGAGTTGTCGGGAATTCATGATACATTTAATGTTTGTTATTTAAGAAAATGCAATCCCGAAAACTTAGATCAGGTATTACCGGTTCGAGAATTGAAGGTTGACTCGAAGAAACGATTAGTTGAAAAACCGGTAGAAATTTTAGACCGAAAAGTAACAAAGTTAAGAAAGAAGCAAATTCCTATGGTGTTAGTGAAGTGAAAACACAGCTTAGGTGCGGATATGACTTGGGAGACCGAGACCGAAATGAGAGATCGCTACCCAGCTTTATTTGACCGAGTAGTGATTCCGGGGACGGAATCTTCCTAGAGGGGGAGATTTGTAACACCCTGAGACCCAGCCTAGTATTTTATTACTTTCGGTAAGTAATATTTTATTATTTGTTATTTTATATAATTTTATTTGAATTGTTGTATTTTTAACCACGGGGTTAAAAATTAGTAAAGCTGGAATAGGTATATATCGAAATGATTTTTATATATTTGGGTTCACTTTTGAACCAAAGTTCCAAATATATCTTTGTTGTCAAAATTAGATTTCGTTAGGTATTTTAAATAATTTAACTGTGAACCAGATAATCAGTATTATATTATATTTATAAAAAAAAGGAAGTTGGGTCCTATTATGTGCGTGCACGTGTTGTGTGTGGGTTAGTTTTAAAAGTTGATTCATCTTTTTCTTGCTTTTGGGTCTGCTCGTCTAAAACACACTCCACGCATACACTATTGTTTTTTTTGTTGTTGAAGATTTTGAGTTATTGCTTAGTTTCCTCCACTGTGATTTCGAAATTAGGTGTATTCAAGGTGAGAAATCTTCCTTTAATTATTACAATTATAGTTCTTGAAGAGTTTATGAACTAGGGTTTTGTGTTAGTAACTTTTGTAAGGGTTTTGTTAGAACAAATCACAGTTCAACTTATTACTAATGCTGCAGTTAGTACTGATCATGGTTACTACTGATGAAGACTATGGTTACTACTGATGGGGCAGAAATACTTGAAACTGATGAGTTGATACTGGTGAAAACTATAACTAACTTACTACTGATCATGCACATATTGAAGATACTACTGATCATTAGTAGTTACTACTGACGTTGGTTTTGGACTTACTACTGATTATCAGAGTTACTACTGATCATCACATTTACTACTGATACGCGTATTTGGAGCATATCAAGTCCGAGATCTTCGCAGAATTAGTTATAGAATGTTATCCAATGTATATCTTTTAAAATTCGATGTAAATCAAGTCCTAGAATAACTATGGTAAATAGTTAGGCTTCAAGGACTGCTATAAGTAGTTCCTTACGAATTGTAAACGTACGTGTGTATTGTTAATAAATAATATACATTGAAGATTTTTGTGAATCACTGTGTTCTTAACATTATTGTTCATTGTTCATTCAATATACAGTATTCTATTGTTCTTAATATATTAATACAAGTGTTGATTCGCTGCAACTTCTTGTTATTAGTAGATCTGGGTTGGCAATAACTTGTTTTAGTTATTCGATCCTGACAGGTTTTGATAAGTTTTGTTCAAAACTCGAAATTAATAGATTGGTTGGTGCTTAGTTGATGATTAGCAAGTGTTATACATGTTGTTATTGTTATATCATGGAATTGTGAAGTTTCATGAAAGCTTCATTATTGGTGTTTAGTTGGGGAAGATGAGTTTGTTCACCCAAAAACATTAAAATCGTACTTTAAAGTTAATTTTGTTAAATTGAGTTTAATAAATTATGTTTGACAATACTTACTAATTGTATGAATTATTAGTAAGGTTTAGTTGGATTTGCTTTTAGTTATTAGTGCTTGGATAAAAAAATGGGGTTTTGGATCATTATCTAGTAATTGGTAAGGATTTCATTTTAGTTAAAATTGGACGTTGACTTTAATCTTAAAAGTCAGACGTGTTACAAGAGGTTAGTTATATGACTAGTTAATTGTTTGTTAAATTAGTTATGGTGTTTTTAATAAAATTCGGATTTTGACCCGTTTGGTCAAATTTGTTAAAAATCAAGTCTAGATAATTTGTGGTCAAATGTGATTTGTAAAAGTCAAGTAATGTTAAATTCCACAACTCGGCTGAATGCAAGTATTGGTTTAAAATTTTGCTAAATACAAGTGTATATGTGTTTATATGAACTTTGTTATAATTTGGTGAATATTAAAGTTCAATTTGGTAAACTGCAACTAGTAGTGATAGTGTGTTTACACAATATTGGTTTGAACTCAAATTATTAAGCGTTTGAGATTA
Organism: Calendula officinalis; assembly: GCA_963853835.1. Taxonomy (NCBI): domain Eukaryota; kingdom Viridiplantae; phylum Streptophyta; class Magnoliopsida; order Asterales; family Asteraceae; genus Calendula; species Calendula officinalis. The sequence goes on along the minus strand of OY970829.1, from coordinate 66,558,479 downwards.
TTTGGTGAACTTTTGGATTACTAATTTGGTTTATATTGTGTATTACAGATAAAGGTAAAGAGACTCAGTAATATAGACTACTGAGTGTGGTGTGAAGAAGTGCTAATGTGAGTGGTTTTAACCATCTTACTTGTGTTGTAATATCAATTTTGGAAAAATGCATTTAGGTTGGAAAAAGGCATTTAGGTTGGAAAATTACAGCTATGACTTATAGTTTGGTTGCCTAATAGTGGTAATAAATAGATGTTTGTGCACATAGGAGATTTAGAGGTCAGCTATGGTGAATTCGGCTGGGCTACGGTTACTTTCGGTTACGATAGTTGGACCTTTAACTTATTTGTTATTTTAAAGGAGGTTCTACCGTAACGTTTAGTAAACGAGCTATCGGTTATCATTGTTAGGCTGACAATGATTTTAGGTTGCCGGTCCTCTGTTTTGCCAGTTCGTTCTTGTGGAAGTCGAACTGGAACTTACTAGTTCGTTCTTGTGGAAGTCGAACTAGAACTTGTTCGTTCTTGTGGAAGTCGAATAAGTGTAAATGCAATGTGTTATTCCTTGGTTAATATTATCATACAATTTGGTTGTTAATTCTATTCACTTAGCTTTGTGCTAATCCCCACCTCGTTGAATATTTTTTCAGGTTATTAATGAAAGCTTTTGGAGGTGTTTGGCTTGTTGGGAATGGATTGATCAAACTCTGATATTTTTGGTTGTCGAGCCGTATAGAAGTTAACATCGTACTTTTAATTATTATAATCTTTTGAACCATTATGTAATAGAGATAATTCAAATCTTAGATAGAATTATAAAGATTGTAAATATCTTTGCTTTAAATGTTTTGTTGTTATCTCTTGTACACTATATATATTGAATGAATAAACCCTAATAAAAAACCCTAATAAAACCCTAATAAAAATAAAAATAAAAGAATGGAAAATGACTAGTTTACCCTCATGTCCGTTGCACATGGGAGGATTTAACAGAAAAACTTAATAACATTTGGCCTAAAGAACCAAACGTGACAAAATTGTCAACATAAAGGACACGTGTCGGAATTGAAAATTTAGGACCAATCGTGAAATCTGGTATCAACTTAAAGGACCAATTCTGTAATTAACTCTATTTGTAATTGGTCACCAAAAAGTATCATATAAAATTCAAATATATAATATTAACTCTCATATTATACATGCGTAATTAATTAGTCCTAAAGAAATTAACTTTCTATGTACGGTACATAGGATGCATTTATTCTATGTTCCTGTATCTAACATTAATTTCGCTCAACTTGAGTCTAAGAGTAAGGGGTATGGTGGCTTAAGCCAAACTCATCTCAGTCACATCATTATTTCACATTTCACATTTAAAACTATAAATGCTCCCTCTACCATAACTAACTAATAATATCCCTTTAAGACATACCAAAATACCCTCACTCGCAAATTAACTTAAAAAAAAGAAAATATATCTCCTCTCTCCGTGTTGCTCCACTGGTGAAACCCCTCACTCTCTTAACATGGGGTATGGTGGCTTACTTAGGCAGTTAGGTGCAGTGTTTTCGTAACCGGGTCGGACTGGCCGATCGAACCGGAAAAAAATATATTTCAGGGTCATATATAGCGGTCCAATTACAAAGAAACGGACCGGAAATGAACCACCGGTTTTTCTATGAAACCGGGTTGAACCAGCTTAAAAAACCAGGTTGAACCGGATTAAAGAATGGGTTTAGCCCAATTTAAACTTGAACACTCAAATGATTCAACCTCAAGGGACCCATTGAGATGCTGATATTGGATGGCCGCTTGCATGGAATATATAATGTAAGTAAGTACCACCATTTCTTCTCCATGGGCGATGTGGGATGTATGTATGCTGTTTGTTTCTTCTTTTTTCCTATTAACTTTGATTGTTGTAGTGTAAAAAGTCATATACTTCTACAATAAAAAAGTCGAACACCACCCTTTTGGCCTCTTATACACCACCCTCTTATTATTTTTTATTTATTTATACTCATATGCCAGCATCTTCCATTTATTCCAAACATATACTCATCATAAATATGCACTTCGTAATTTAAATAGTGTTCTTGTTTTGGAACAATATTGACTATTGGCTGTAAGTTTTAGTATTAAAACTTCAATTTTCATAAATCTTTAACAAGAATTGATAGACTATTAGTTGTTTTGCAATTTATATACATCTTACATTGTTAAGTTATCATATATATTGAATAATATTATGATCCGGTTCAACCAGCCGGTTCAACCGGTCCGACCGTTTTTAAGGTATCGGCCGGTCCGATTCAAAATCCGGGTTTTAAAACATTGGTTAGGTGTATGTGAAAAAAAATGCCAAATAAATACCCCACCCTCTTCCCAGATTAAATCTTCTGCTTTGTTGGAAACACATAAATACTCGTGTTCTTTAATTTTTATGTTCATGTTCATGTTAAATTATATTCTTGTGTGGGGTTCTTCTCTGGTTGTTTGTTTCATGTTTATACATTTGCTCCCAACAAGCATACTTTAACATTGTAAAACCAATTTTAGAAAAAATATTATAAATATAAAGTAAATGCATAATAGCAATCTAGTTTACGTCAATTATCATCTTCGATAATTGCCTTTTATTAGACAAAATTGCTTACTTTAGAGTTAAAAAACAATATTATGTAGAATGAACGAAATGAACTAAAGTATATTTTCTAAAAATAAAGTTGTCATACTACTATAATAATATGCATTTAAATTATACGAAAGTGTCGATTTTTAAACTAACTGGAAATAAAATTCGTAAATATAAGCAAGTGGGTCACTAAAATTGACTGTGTCACACTCACACTCCCCGTGTTTGATCATTTATCCATCCGTCACTGGCGCTGCGAAGCCGATAAAAATAGCCGCCCAAACTTTTTCACTCACGGGTCCTATTTATACATCGGTCCTACAATTTACCCTTTTTATACATTATACCCCTCACGATTTTTTATTTTTTTTTAAGTTCTATGACTCTATCCAAATTCTTGTAGGTGCATAAAGCCAATTCAAACAAGTTGATGTAGAAGTGCAATAGAGAATGTACGAATTGTCATTTTTCCCTTGGATAGCTAGCTAATACAGTGCATGGTCCATCTTATAATTCATTTCATTAACATTTATGATCCTCGGTTATTTTATAATTACGTTTTAGCATTGTAAAAAGTTAAAACACTACAAACTAAATGACAATCTAGACGAATTATCTAAATTGCAAATTGGTGATTTGTCTTTAAACAATTCCGATCGTCTACTCATGGTTCCTCGAAATTTATTCTTATGAAGATAACTAAGCACATTAAGACCACAAATGGTTGTAGTTTCGCCTCACTAAAGCTATCGTATTATAACACATCCAGTTCTATATGTACCATATGTAATTGTATGGAGATGTGATTGACACGCAATTGATTAAAAAGTGAATTTCAATCAAGAGACTTTACTTTTACTCTAGGTTTGCTAGCATATCACCATTTAAGTTATGATATATTAAAAAATTTATGTATAGAAAGTGAACAAGTTACCCAATCACTAATGTAAGGTATATAAAAAGGATTGTGATCAATGTTTTAAAATCTGGTTTGAACCGGCCGGACAGGAAAACGGAAAACATGTCGGGCTTAATCAACCGAGTTAAAAGGTTGTTTATGAACTATTTCAAATCGAGCAGACTAACTATGAAGCAGGTCGGAACGAGATGGTTGAAATGGATGTGAACCGGATTTTTTCTTTTAATCTAAATATTTTTTATTAAATTGAGTATTCTGTATCATTTTGATAAATTTGAAGCTTTAATTTATTTTGTATGTTTTGGAGTTTAAACACCAAAATTTTAGTTGAATGTCAAGTATTTGATATCATTTCTTATAGATATGAAACTCAAAGTTATTAAATTTTGTTGGGAAATATTTTTTGGGATTTTATGGATATTTTTATAACATATGTTTTGTATTTTTTTTAGGCATTTTTGGAATTTCATATAAATTTTATATAAATATATTGTAATTTAGTTAAGCGTTCCTACTAGTTCAATCATTTTTAGAACATTAATCGGTCCAATTCAAAATCCAAATTTTAAAATATTTGTTTGTAGATAAAAATGTGAGTCCTAATAAAACAAGAAGCAATAGAACTCATCCTTTTTGTATTCTTTTGATTAATACTTTTGAGCCAAAGGCACCATATAAAGAATAGCTTAAAAGATCAAAACGACTTTTAAGAATGATTGAATTTTTAAATCACTATAACTAATTTCTCCTTATTAACTAAATCACCAATCTTGTAAAATTACAAAAGATAACAGTACAATATGCATGAATAAATGATTTTAAAACATATTTTATTAATGTAAATGCATAGAAATAAATTCTGGTAGACTTTATATTGTTGATAAAACGTTTAATTTTGTAAACTATAACACATTTTTCACTACAAAAGTCATCAAAATTCAAAATAATCCAAGAAATGAACTTGTAAATTATTAAATAACCAAGGGACCGGTCTTGTAACTCCCTTCACGAAGATCTTTCACGGGCTTGTATCAGTTTCTTGAGAAATTGCCCTCCAACTTGATTCCCTCAATGAATCTCTCACACACACCGAAAACACCCAAACATACACACACACAAATCCATTGTCTTTATATACAAATGAACCATCACGGGTTGCTACAAAACAACATGTGTGTCAAACCTCAATCCCTATAAAATAAATCCCAAACCCATATTCCATCCACACCAAAAAATGGCAACAAAAAACAGAGCATCCTCTGTTTTTTCCATACTCACAATCTTCATACTATGCCTACCCAATGTTTCAGCCCAAAACAACCCTGTTTTCGCATGTGATACCGATAAGAACTCGGGTCTAAAGAACTTCAGTTTTTGTGATTCATCTTTAGATGTGAAAACTCGGGTCGATGATTTAGTAAAACGGCTCACATTGCAAGAAAAGATTGTGAATTTGGTGGATAATGCAGGTAGCATTGATCGGCTTGGGATACCCAAATACGAGTGGTGGTCGGAGGCTTTGCATGGTGTTTCATACGTGGGGCCCGGGACCCATTTCTCCGGTTTGGTCCCCGGAGCAACTAGCTTCCCCCAAGTCATTCTCACCGCCGCCTCATTTAATGAAACTTTGTTTAAAACCATTGGAAAGGTATGTACATTATTTCATCGATTTTGTCTTCTAACATTTGACATCAAGATTTGATACCGAATAATATTAAGTGGCGAAACGTAGATTTTTAATCGGGAAAATGAAGGTTAATTTCTACTTTTGCGATTGAACTTTAAAGATCGACATTACAGTTTCGTAATTAAGTTTATCACCATAAATCATCAAAATGTGATTAGACCCTTTTAAATACATTGCACAAGTTGTTCAACTTTAGTGTCATTGAACCATAAAATGAGTTGTAGACAATTTGATCTCAAAACCAATTGTATTGAACAAGATCGGTGATTTGGTTCTAGATTTCAAGAATTTGTAGCAGTATTATGTATTTTTTTTTTCAAACGTATTCATGTTATTAAGGTATCTAGATAACTAGGTAACTGAGCTTATGCTTGTAATGTACACAATTTAATTGTTGTCATGATCCATTATAGCAGTATTATTTAAATTATATTATAATTAAAGAGTACGTCTCATTGTAATTATCAAACATGCAATGCTTTTGATGTAGATTTTGACCAATAACATGCAAATTAGCAATAAAAATAATAATTATAGTTTGCTAGTGAAGGACCAGTGTCTTGTATTGTAGCTACTTTATTAACTAAAGCCGGTGGAGCCAGCCAGCCACCGATATTTCTATACTGATATTTTAATTTTTCACTTTTGTTTTTATTTTGAGATTTCGTTGCTTTCGGGAATTATATTATTTTATTTAATTAATATATTTGAATTTCCAGAAGTGATATTTTCTTTTTTTTGATATAATGGGTATCTGTCTTTTTCATACTAACCAAGAGGATAAAGTTTCTCCAGCCTGCTAAAGAGAATAACTACTGTTGAATTACATTGGGTATAAAACTACAGTTTAACAAAAATATCTGATCATAATTTAGTAGTAAAAACACTCAAATGACTTTCCAAAAGTTACATATTCAATTTGTTTCTAGGTAAACAACTAAACATTAATCAAAGAAACCTAACATTAGAAGTTTCTAATTTACATTTTTACAAGAATTCGAAAGTGCCCCCCTGACCTACCACTAGTTCATTTATGATGTTACATTATGTAAGGTACAACAAACACCACTAGCAACTTTAATTTCCATCTATATTTAGTTAACCTTTAATTAATGTGTACGTAGGTGGTTTCAACTGAAGCTAGAGCAATGTACAACGTTGGTTTAGCAGGACTAACATTTTGGTCACCTAATATTAATATTTTCCGGGACCCGAGATGGGGTAGAGGTCAAGAAACCCCGGGTGAAGACCCGACCCTAACAAGTAAATATGGAGCCGCCTATGTTCAAGGGTTACAAGAAAGTGATGACGGTGATAAAGATCGGCTTAAAGTTGGTGCTTGTTGTAAGCATTACACGGCTTATGATGTTGATAATTGGAAAGGCATTGATCGATACCATTTTAATGCAATAGTACGTACATTTATATCAAAATTAAAAAGTTTCTGGTAGCACTAAAACTTACATGATACAAATAATTAAGAATGTTACTTAAAGGTTTGTTTTTCTTGTTTCTAAAGGTTACAAAACAAGATATGGATGATACATATCAACCGCCATTTAAGAGTTGTGTTTTGGATGGAAATGTAGCAAGTGTTATGTGTTCTTACAATCAAGTAAATGGCAAGCCAACTTGTGGTGATCCGGATCTTCTAACCGGAGTTATTCGAGGCGAATGGAAATTAAACGGGTAAAAACTGAAAACAAATTGACTTGCATTTGATACTCACTCTATATTGTCTACCCTTTGTAACTTGCAAAAATCAGCCCGAGCCCATTCGTTGTACTTCAGCCATAACTAAAAAAACCGGTTAGGCCCAAATGGTGGCCCGGTCTCTTGGGCCAATACCTAAAATTGTTATTTCCATGTAATATAGATACAATTTTCTTATTTAAACATAACTTCATTTCTAATTTTCATTGCAGATACATAAGTTCGGACTGTGATTCGCTAGACGTGATGTTAAATTCCCAACATTGGGAAAAAACACCCGAGCAAGTCGCTGCTGATGCATTAATAGCGGGTAATGTAAATTAGTGAACTGTGCTTATATTGTTGTACTAAAAGTGTTAGAAATTTTTTGCAGGGTTGGATCTCAATTGTGGAAATTTCTTGGGCCAACACACGGAAGCTGCCATTAAAGGCGGGCTAGTGAAAGAATCTGAGGTCGATCGGGCTGTTTCTAACAACTTTGCAACACTTATGAGACTCGGGTTCTTTGATGGTCACCCAAGCAAGCATATATATGGGAAACTTGGCCCAAAAGACGTGTGCACACCGGCTAACCAAGAGCTAGCCCGTGAAGCAGCTAGACAAGGAATTGTGTTGCTTAAGAATAGTGCTGGATCCTTACCTCTTTCTCCAACAACCATCAAGTCACTAGCTGTGATCGGGCCTAATGCAAATGTCACAAAAACCATGATTGGAAACTATGAAGGTATATTTCGCTATACGTGTGTTTGTAGGTGGAAAAATCAGAGTTTTAACATATTCAACCCATTTGGCCCGTTTGTTTTTTAGCTCTGTTTTACTATTCTAAGATCTTTTTAATCTGAATACAGGTACTCCTTGCAAATATACAACTCCTCTTCAAGGACTAACCGCCTCGGTGGCAACCGTATACCAAGCTGGGTGTACAAATGTAGGGTGTGGTACAGCACAAGTTGATGAAGCTAAAAAAGTGGCGGCTGCAGCCGATGCAGTGGTTCTAGTAATGGGTACTGATCAATCTGTAGAAGCCGAGAGTCGAGATCGGATCGATATAACTCTACCGGGCCAACAAAACCTTTTGATTACCGAGGTTGCAAAAGTATCTAAAGGCCCGGTGATTCTTGTTATAATGTCGGGTGGAGGAATGGATGTTCAGTTTGCTAAAGATGACCCGAAGATCACAAGTATTTTATGGGTCGGGTTCCCTGGGGAAGCGGGTGGTGCTGCTCTAGCTGATATTGTTTTCGGGCATTATAATCCGAGTAAGTATTTTGGTCTATTTTTCATGCTTTTAGTCTCACATATTCAGTTCACATTTATGGTGTTGTGTTTAGGTGGAAGACTACCCATGTCATGGTACCCACAATCATACACCGAAAAGGTGAACATGACCAACATGAACATGAGACCGGACCCAGCCACGGGCTACCCGGGTCGAACCTACCGGTTCTACAAAGGAGACACAATTTACACATTTGGTGACGGGCTAAGCTTTTCCGACTTCACTCACCACCTAGTCGAAGCACCAAAGCTCGTGTCCGTCCCACTAGAGGAAGGCCACGTTTGCAAATCATCGGCATGCAAGTCAATCGACATGGTTGACCAAACATGCAAGAATTTAGCATTTAATGTTCACTTAAGGGTGACAAATAGTGGAACAATGGGCGGAAGCCACACGGTGTTCTTGTTTTCGTCACCACCATCGGTTCATGGTGCACCCCAGAAGCATTTGTTGGGGTTCCAAAAGGTGAATTTGGGACCAAGACAACAAGGTGTGGTTAAGTTTAATGTGGATGTGTGTAAGGATTTAAGTTTGGTTGATGAAGTTGGGAATAGGAAGGTTGCATTGGGTCAACATGTACTTCATGTGGGAAACTTGAAACATTCCTTAAATGTGAGGATTTGAATTATGATGGGGGTGTTTTAGTAATTTTCCCATAAGAAGATTGCGTTTAATTTTTTTTGGTGGGTTGTATTGTGGGTGGTCAAGATTCATGACCGAAGAAAATGAAAGTCATCGCAAGATGCCATTTTTATTTAATAATAAGACTGTCAATTATATAATTTATTAACAAATTTCTCATTTCGTGAAAATGCAAAATGTTCACTAGCTCTTTGGAACATATTAACAAACACTTTGGCATGCTAAATGAATGCAAACAAATGGTAACTTCAAAGAGTTGAAACATTCATAAGAACTCTTATAATCTGTTAAAACCATGGTTAAAAACTATGTTTGTTTTTTCTCCTTTTTATAATGTTTTTTAAGGGAAAGGGGTTATGAATGTTTCGAACTCTTTGGAAAATTCAGATAAAATGAAATATTGAGAAATGAAGTGAGCTTAGAAATGAAATAGATTTAAGAAATTAAATAGATTCTACTGTTTGGTAACGTAAGATAATTGATATGAGGATTTTAGCAAAGAAATCTCTCTGTTTAGTAGCAAAAAAAAAATAAAGAAATGAAATAATTTTTAATTATGATAATGTCATCGGTTTAATTTTTATTCTTCTTTTAACCATTATTGTTTTAATATTTAGTATTCATCTATCTAATATATTCAAGTACCATGTAACTAATGATAAATGACAAAAGAAAAAAGATAGATGAAGTGTTTGATAACATGTCACATGAAGGGAGAAAAAAAAGTTGCAAAGTAACATGTCAAATGGATTGAACTTTGAAGAGGTAAACGGGTCGAAAGCTACTTAGAACAATGAAAATATGAAACCCCTTGAATCATTTAATTTAAAAATATGAAAATATTACAAATCAAACTTTATACATTAATCGGTTATAAACAAATAAAATGTACAACAGCGTTTCTGGGCCCAAACTAAAAAGTACCATAGTAAGTTAGTAACTGCCAACATAAGCCCAAAACAAGTAAATAATTCACTGATTCAGAAAATCTCCATTTGCATTCAAAATACTAGACTGACTTTTTTGGAAATACTTTATAAACCATCATATTGAATCTTCTACGTATAAAAGTAATCATGAAATCTGTTAATTTAAAATAGTTATGAAACCTATTCAATTTAAATTAGACATGAAACTGATAAACAGTAAAGAAGATAATTGTTTGTATTGTATTCGTGTGTTGTATTCATTACAGGAGGTGTGTTTGATTTATATACAACGAGAATATTACATAAAAGAAAGATATTGAAGACCAATCCTTGAAACTAGCAGGACCGTTGGAGGTGGAATATGAGCTGTATTGGAGGTGGAATATGAGCTGTATTGGAGGTTTCCTTTATTTGTTTATTTCTTATTTTAACACTCCCCCTCAAGTTGGATGGTGGGATTGCCAAAATTCAACTTGTCGAGTACTTCATGTAATGATTTTCCGCTCACGGCTTTGGTTAGAATATCTGCGAGTTGATCTTCGGACCATACGAACGGAAGAGTGATGATTTTGGATTCTAATTTCTCTTTGATGAAGTGTCGATCCACTTCGATATGTTTTGTTCGATCATGTTGAACTGGGTTTTCAGATATTTGAATTGCGGCCTCGTTGTCACTAAAAACTTCACTAGGTCTTTGTGGAGAAAAACCTATTTCGGTTAAAAGTCGTCTTACCCATAATATTTCAGTTATCCCTCTTGCGATTCCTCTGAACTCTGCTTCTGCACTGGACAAGGCTACTACCTTTTGTTTCTTGCTGCGCCATGTTACAAGGTTTCCACCGACAAGGGTGAAGTATCCAGCAGTTGATCTTCTATTGTTTTTGTCTCCTGCCCAGTCTGCATCGGTATATAATTGAGTCTCTAGATGCCCATTAGGTTTGAACATGATTCCATGTCCTACTGTTCCTTTGAGGTATCGTAAGATTCTTATGACTGCTTCCATATGCGGTTTTTGAGGTTGGTGCATAAATTGGCTTACAACACCTACAGCATACGCAATATCTGGACGAGTATGTGACAAATATATAAGTTTTCCTACCATTCGTTGGTATCTCATTTTGTCGACAAGATCTTCTTTTTCGTCATTAAGAAGTTTTTGGTTCATAATCATTGGTGTTTCTGCTGGCTTGCAATCAATCATGCCGGTCTCTGCTAATAGATCGAGAATATATTTTTTCTGATGCATGAAGATTCCTTGTTTTGATCTTAGCACTTCAATCCCTAAAAAATATTTGAGATTTCCAAGATCTTTCATTTCAAATTCTGAAAATAGGTTTTTCTTTAGTTTTGCGATTTCTTCATTATCATTGCCTGTAATAATCATATCATCAACATAAATTATCAGACATGTTATCAACTTTCCTCTTCGTTTAAGGAAGAGGGTGTGATCAGAGTTGGTTTGTTTGAATCCATAGCTTTTCATAGCTATGGTAAATCTACCAAACCAAGCTCTAGGAGATTGTTTTAAACCATAAAGAGATTTTTTAAGGAGACACACTTCCCTTTTTTTAAAGTTTGCTTCGAATCCATGGGGAGCTTCCATGTACACCTCTTCCCGAAGTTCACCATGCAGAAATGCATTCTTTACATCAAACTGATGTAGAGGCCATCCCTGATTTGCAGCTATGGAGCAGAGAACTCTGATGGTATTGATTTTTGCCACTGGAGAGAAGGTCTCTGAGTAGTCAATACCATATGTTTGTGTATAGCCTTTTGCCACCAATCTTGCTTTGTGTCTTTCAATGGTTCCATCTGGTTTGTATTTGATTGTGAATACCCATCGACACCCAACAGTTTTCTTTCCTGGTGGTAGGGTACATTTGATCCAAGTATTGTTCTTTTCTAGGGCTTTCATTTCTTCTTCCATTGCATTCTTCCATTGTTTGGATTTAAGAGCTTGATCGACGTTTGTAGGAATTTCTTCTGAACATATAGCTATAGTGAAGGCTTTGGCTTGTTTAGATAAGTTTCCGTTGGCTATGTTGGCCATTGGATACCTACCCTTCTTGGTTTCCCTTTCTGGTGAGTATCTATTGGGAGGAATGCCTCGGTTTGATCTTGGAGGTAAAGTATATTTTACCGGTTCATCTTCTTGGATTGTGGTGAATTCTTCATCTTCTCGATCTGTTTCCTGCATAATTTCTTGGTCACCTAGATTGTTAGTAGGGGATGGGTCACTTACCTCGGGTACCAGGGTAGGAGTCGATTCTTGGGGGGCACTGTCTTCAGTATGTGAAGGTTGAGTTTCTGTTGAAGTATCTTCAGCATGTGGAGTATCTGTGGAAGGATTATTTTGGTTGGTTGTTGTGTCTACTGTTTCAAGCCAACTCAGTGTGTCGTTTATATTATTCGTTTTCTCCCCCTGACCACTGATGTTGGGGTAGTAGTATTCGGTTTCTAAGAAATCACAGTTCATTGTAGTAAACATACGTCGAGTTATAGGGTTGTAGCATCGGTAACCTTTTTGGTTTACTCCGTATCCAACAAACACACATTTTTCCGCACATGGATCAAGTTTAGATCTAGTAGTTTTGGGTATGTGGACAAATACGGTACAACCAAAGATACGTGGCTCTAGAGTGAGAATATGAGGAGGTTTAGTGTATTCGGTGAGAACTTGTAACGGAGTTTTGAATTTTAGAATGTGTGTGGGAAGACGGTTGATGAGATAGGCTGTTGTAGCAAGAGCTTCAGGCCAGAAGTATTTTGGGGTTTGAGATTCTATTAATAGAGCTCGAGTAATTTCTAGCAGAATACGATTTTTTCGCTCAGCGACACCGTTTTGTTCCGGTGTATAAGGACACGAGGTTTGATGATTTATACCTTTTTCTTCACAAAAAAGTTTCATATTCGAGTTAACAAATTCGCCACCGTTATCAGACCTAAGGACTTGGATATTTTCTTTAAATTGAGTTTAGACCATTGCATAAAATATTTTAAATTTTTCAAAAACTTCATTTTTGTTTTTTAATAAATAAACCCAAGTCATTCGAGTGCAGTCATCTACAAACATAACAAAAAAACGAAAGTTTTGGCCCCCAAAAACCGGAGCGGGGCCCCACACATCAGAATGAATTAATGAAAACGGACGGTCAACTCTTGTAAAATTTGGTTTAAACGTTTTTCGATGGTTTTTAGCAAACACACATGTCTCACAATGTAACTTACAATTTAAAGGAAAAAGTTTAGGAAATAAAGTATGTAAATAAGTGATAGATGGATGACCTAGTCTTCTGTGCCACAACCAAGCCTCTCGTTCTGTTGTGCCATGAGATAACATTGCACTCCCATACCTCATCCACATAATATAGCCCGTTCTTCTCAGTGCCACGCCCAATTATCGCTCCCGTCCTGATATTTTGTAAGATACAAAATGTTGGATGCATGAGAACAGAGCAATTCAATTCTTTTGTGACATGGCTAACGGATAAAAGTTTATGCGATAAGTCAGGAATATAAAGGCATCTAGAAAGTTTGAGAGTTGGAGACAACTCGATACTCCCTCCTGTTTTAACATGTAACTTCTCCCCATTTGCAGTTTTTATATATGTTTTCGTTGGTTTACTAGTTGTCGTGAAATCTGATAGATCATGGGTCATAGTATCAGTTGCCCCACAATCAAAGATCCACAAACTATCTTGGTTTTTCTTATGTTGAGCCATATTTACCCAACCCCTTCTAATTTTTGAGTTTTCACAATTTTTAATACTTTTGTTAAAAAAAGGAATAAAAGATGTGGCTTTAATTTTAGTTTCTAGTGGGTCCCCGTCAAAGGTTGTTGTTGTAAAATTATTTTTGTTAAAAACAACTTCTGTGGGAGATTTTAAACTATCACAGGGGGCATTCACGAATTTGTTGAAATATTGGGTTTTTTCGAAATTATTAAAAGGTGTGTGATCTTTATGTAAATTTGTAAAAGAGAAAGGTGGGGTTGTTGAGTTTTTTTCACTCTCAACCCCTGTACCTCCTGTGTCGACTGAAAAATCCTCGTTTCCTCCATCTTCGTGAATTGCGGCTGCTACACCCCCAAATCCGGAGCTCGATCCTGATTTCCGGTCATTGTGGCCGCCATCATTCTTTCTCTTCTCTGTGCCGCTGCTCTTGGTGCCCTTTTTGTGGCCATCGGTCCACCAATCAGGGTAACCAACGATTTGGAAGCACTGATCGATGGTGTGTCGGCTCATGCCGCATTTTTCACATATGAGGTTCGATTTATCATCCTTGTTTGTCGAATTCCTTCTCCCTTCCGGTCTGCGGTAACCGCGCGTCGCAAGCCCTGAGCCTTCGGGTTCTGCGGTAACTGCCAATGCATCCCACAAGTTTTTCGCTGTGGGGTATTCGGTTAAGTTGCCTGCAAGAATCGGTTCGATATTTTGAATGAGCCAAGAGAAGACAATTAAGTCTTCCTGCTCCCACTGATCGTATGAATCATGTTCACGATCTGCACCGGTTTGATGTTAAATGCGATAATAACGATTTGGACTTTCCGCCTATCGCAACTTGAATCATACGAGTCCATAACACGTAATTCTGATTGTTGAGTTTGAGATTTATCTGGAGGTTGTCGGACAATTTGGGATTTTGATTTTGGGGATTGATATTGTTTCTGAGTAAATTGGCTAACTGTAACGATAGACTTTCATTCGAGTCGCCGTCGTTAGACATGGCTGGGCTCGAATGGTATTATCGCTGCTGTTAGATGAACGATCGGTAAATGATGAGCTATACCCGCTCTGATACCATGATAAACAGTGAAGAAGATAATTGTTTGTATTGTATTCGTGTGTTGTATTCATTACAGGAGGTGTGTTTGATTTATATACAACGAGAATATTACATAAAAGAAAGATATTGAAGACCAATCCTTGAAACTAGCAGGACCGTTGGAGGTGGAATATGAGCTGTATTGGAGGTGGAATATGAGCTGTATTGGAGGTTTCCTTTATTTGTTTATTTCTTATTTTAACAGAAACAAGTTCAAGTTAAATTGATTCATGAAATCTGTTGAAATAAACCCATTAATTCAATGACTCAAACAAGTAAACTTACTAAATTGAAGCAAATAAAGTAATAAACCCATTAATGTTGATAATACCATGTTTAAATGAAAGTGATTTGTCATCTGCCATAAACTTACCGTTTATTTGGCATTCCTATGAACTATATTCCTATGAATTATCTGTATCCAATACGTAATATGAATATCCAAAAAATCTCATATGAAATTATCTGGATTTTGGATACTCAAAATTCGGATAGTATTTTTACAAAATATTTGATTTTCGTATATCCGAAATTAATATTATTATTTTTAATTAAATGGTTTATCTCACTCATTTACTAAGGGCGTGTGATTAGAAGTGTTGAATGAATTCTAAGTTTCCTTTCATAATACGAAATGCATTTAGTAGTCACTGATGAAATGTATCTTATGTATTAATTAAATGCATTTTTAAATAAGAATGTATGTTTGAGTCCATTAAACATCATTATCTTATGCCTTAGACAATGAGGTACACAAACTCAAACCCTTAATTAAAATACCATTTCAAAATTTCGGATATTTGGAGGCTACTTCAAAGTGCAACTCACTTTTTATGTAGCAATAACAAAGTTGTAATAGTCTTAAAGATTTAATTTCGCATACTGATTTCCAGCAAGATTGATTTTTGTTATATATTATGGGTTCCAAAGCTGTATTTTTGTTTACAATTGGCAGCCGATTTTTAGCATGTTGATTTTATCCAAAAAATTAGAATTTAATTACTCTGTTTAAGTGAATAAGTGATGATTGCATATTCTTATATTTTCTATTTTTTTATTATTTGCTCAATTTCGCTAAAATATGAATTGGAAGGTCACTTATAAGTCTAGATGTCCCTTTCTCCTTCAAGCTAGCTTTTAATAGTGAGTTCTACACCTAGCTTATGACATTATGCGAGCCTAGTATGTGATGGGTTCGAATCAATTGGTATCAGAACTAGCCTACGTTTTGAGGTACCAACACTCGGAGTGGTGGCCTATGGAGTGATGGTTTGGACCCGAAAGGAGGAGCCAACAGTGACCAACATAGTTTTGACCAACGAGGGCGTTAGTTCTTCAAAGTGTAGATATTGTTACGATCCCACATCGGCCAAAATATGAATAGAAATGTCATTTATAAGTCTAGGTGTCCACTTCTCATTTAAACTAGTTTTTGGGAATGAGTTCCATCTCTAACTTATGACATGATGCCTAGTTATCTAGTATGTAATGGGTTCATATCAGAATTGTTCACACTAGTGTTGAATTTCTATTTGGTAATATGCCAGGGATTATGTTGAATTAAAATGTAATGGTAATATGAAGAGATTATGTTGAATTAAATTGTACTTAGGTTTACACAAATGGTCTTTATGCATGGTTTGCCAAATTTTTTAAAAAATGTTACTTAAATTTCAAATATCACACTAAGGCATCTAAATTTGGGACTTGTCATGCTGTTAGTCCTCAAAACTAAAGAAGATTAAAACAGTTGTTAAAGCCTCTCGTGTACGTGCAACGGTAAACTTGTCTTTCTCCCTCTCTCTCTTGACTCTCTTTTGAATATTTCATACACGCAAAACCAACCTTCAAACCTCTCGCTAAAGTCCACCACCTCCATCCAACTCTTCCGACAAACCTCTTCTCCATCTTTATTGTCTCTCCTAATAACACGCTCTCACATTCATAACGGGCTCCCCGGATATCGTGTTTGAACCTGATGTTTTATGGTATATATTTCTATACTCGGCATTATACTCAAGTTCGTCATTAAAATAAGGAAACAGTTTGAATGTATCTAACAAGTTGGAAATCATCCCATTTTGTAGAAAACCAACAAAATTATACTTTATTCATATATGTTTTATAATCGTATTTAGTACATTAATTGATAGTTGAAATTAAGCATGGATTAAAAAAAGGTTCATTATCATTTTTATGATAGTTATATACTTCCTCCGATTCAAAATAAGTGATACACTTGGGGTTTCACGGTTTTTGAGGCAAAAGATTATAATAATGGTTAAATTAGATTAATTGGATGGTTAGTGTGGAATGGGTCCCACACCTTTTGAATAAAGTAAAGATAATGATGTTTAAAAGTAAAAAGTAAGGGTAAATGAGTCATTTCACTTTGTTAAAGTAGATAGTTAGTGGATGTGGGTCCCATTTTTTTGCCAAATAAGGAAACTTTTCAAAGTGTATCACTTATTTTGAATCACCCAAAAAAGAAAAGTGTATCACTTATTTTGAATCGGAGGAAGTATTACTTGTTTTAACATGTTATTTAACATACACGCATTCTAACTCTCATTTTGCCTTCTGTATTTTTTCTTGGAAGTATTAATAATAATATGTTATAATAATAGAATAAGTATAAGCTGTCTTTCAAAAAGAATAATAAATAATCATGCAAATGCAAAACATTAAATATAATGAATAAAAAAACAATTTACTTTTCTGAATCATTAGAGATAATTTATCATGAAAGGCCCATTGGAGGAGGCAAGAGCTTGTTGTAACTAGAGGTGCACAATCGGATCGGATTTTTAACCGAACCGGTTTAAAAACCGGTTTAAAACCGGTTTCAAACCGGTTTTTTAGTCGAAAATACCGGATCAGACATAAACCGGCGGTTCCCAACCGGTTTGGCCTTTTAACGATCGGATCGGTTTTTTAACCGGTTTTTTAGAACCAGTTTTTTAACCGGTTTTGTGATCGGATCGGTTTTTTAACCGGTTTTGTGACCGGATTTGTCCGAACCGGTTTTTTAACCGGTTTTTAAACCGGTTTTGCCCGAAAAATATAGCCGTTGCAAATTGTACCGTTAGAAAAAAGAGCCGTTGCAAATTGTACCGTTCGAAATATAGCCGTTATGCTCGAACCGGTTACAAAACCGGACAAAAAACCGGTTTTTAAACCGGTTTTCAAACCGATCCGGAAAACCGACCCGATCCGATCCGGAAAACCGATCCGATCCGATCCGATCCGATAAAACCGATCCGATCCGAACCGGTTTGAAACCGATCCGAACCGGTTTGGACCGGTTTTTGAAATCCGATGGCAAAACCGGTTCAAAAACCGAACCGGTTTGGAAAAAACCGGTTTTGACCGATATTGACCAAAACCGATCCGGTTTTTAAACCGATCCGGTTTTTGAAAAAAACCGGTTTGTGCACCTCTAGTTGTAACGTAGCCGAGTAGTCACATATCATAAAGGAGCGAATGGGAAGATCAAGTGGGCACAGAAATAGAATCCACGTCAGCCGTTTGTATACTCCACTCCAAGTCACATCTCCTCAAAACACAAATTTAACCTTAAGAGTGGTGGGTGCGGTGGCTTAAGCTAAAGCGTCATATCTGCGCCACATCATTATTTCACATTTCACATTTAAAATCTCAAATACCCCCTCTACTATAACTAACAAATAATACTCCTTTGGGACCCACCAAAATACCTCCAACTCACAAAATACTCTTAAAAATGGCACACTCTCTCCTCCCATTAGTCTGTTGCTCTCGTGGGCTGGCCGGCACAACACTGGGGTTTGGCGTGGCGGGCAGTGTGGTGGTGAGGGTCGAAAGCTGAGGTGGCATTTGACGAGGGTGAGGATGTGTTACCGTACCAGGTACTCTTATCCAAGTTTAACCTTCTACGTTTAACATACTTAGCTCGATTGTTTTTCCCCTTAAAACTATGAATATTAAACTACTCCAAAATATTATATGTATTCATAATATGACTTGAATCATTACCTTAAAGATAGAGGATAAAATATCATATCGTTAGCTCAAAGACGTTTTGATAGCCCGCTAGGGTGTTATTCATTATGTTTAATAAGTGTTTTTTTCCCTAATAGATGTCGACATTTTTCAAAACCTTGCAAGTTGAAGTTACATATTGCTCTAGCAATCATTATATAAAGACGATTATGACATTTTTCAAGACCTTGCAAGTTGAGGTTACATATTCCTCGTAACAAATATTACATATAAACTTATTGTATTAAATTTGTTCCATAACATTTTCCTATTTTGATTTTCTAATTGATTTTTAAGTATTTGTAAACAATGAAGTATTTTATTTAACTAGATGTAAAGTTAAACTTTATAACTTTCATAGAATAAAAATGATATACCAAGGGCTTTTGCATATATAGCTATATGTAGTGACCCTTAATAAGAGGTTGTGTGTTAAATTTTTATTGGAGACATGTAAGTCATATATGTTAACATATACTCCCTCCGTCCCTTAATAAATTTCACATTTCTCATTGGCATAATATTTTAGGAGATAGATAGTGGTGGGGTCATTAGTAATAAATTTGATTAAAGTACTTCCTCTGTATCAAAATAAGTGACACAAATTGACTTACACATTTTTTGAGGTTAAAGATTAAAGTAGAGGTTAAAATAGATTAAAGTACATAGTTAGTGGAGAATAGGTCCCACTTTTCTTGAATAAAGTGATATTAATGAGTTTTAAAAGTAAAAGTAAGGGTATAAGGGTAATTTCACTTTATTAAAGTGGATAGTTAGTGGGTATGGGTCTCACTATTTTTACCAAATAAGGAAAGTTTTAAAAGTGTGTCACTTATTTTGATACACCCCAAAATGGAAAGTGTGTTACTTATTTTGATACGGATGAAGTATAAGGTTTTTTGGAGAGAGAAAGTGTTTTTAAGAGATAGTTAGTGATGAGGTACATTATAATTATATTATATTATTGAATAGGTCCCTCTAATATGAGAAATGAGAACTTTATTTTAGGACAAATATTTTGAGTGAAATGAGAACTTTATTAAGGGACGGAAGGAGTACTAAATAGCTTGCTTATACTCATTGTTAGGATTTCATTTGTGTTCGTATTTAAACTTGTATTGTACATTAGTTTATTAATCGATTAATATTGTACTTAGACTTTTTTAAAATAAATTATTCCTGCAAGGAATGCTACTTCTTTTCCTTATATTTTCGTCAAACAATTATTGATGTGCAAAATATGCTAGATTTAAAAGGTCAAACTAAACAGATCGTTTTAGTAGTTTAGGGAACAAATACACATTTGGAAAGTTCAAGGGCCAAAAACTAATTTCCTTTTAGATACGAAATAGTATTTTTTTTTTTGTCTTTTCGCTCTTCAGTACCTATTTATGACTCCACTTGTTCAAACTTTATAAATCTGTGGATTAATGTTCTTCAGTGTATTCTGAATTTCTGTTAGTCGTTAATGGTATCTTAAATCTTCTAATTTCGCATGATCTTTTTTTTCTGTTAGAGGTATTATTCGTCTACCTATTACTCTTAAATGTATTACTCGTACATCATTTTCATTTTTTATATTTCAGATAAGAGATGATATTGATTTCTATTAATCTTCCTACTTATCTTATTTCTCGTTTGATCAAGTGTCCAAATCAAATGACGGGATCTGGAAAAAAATTTAATAGATTACATGTGTCAATCATTTTTTGAGTATCAATATTTAGTAAGAAAGAATACAATTTTTCATTTCAAATATATCAAAAACTATACTAATGATGATTATCAGCTATAAAAAGTGCTAAATCTTACATAATTCGATCAATTGTGTTTGACAGGTTAAGGATTTCATTAGTTTTTGCAATTCTTCTCGTATCGTTTTCTCTCTGAGTGTTTAAACTGTCTGATGATGTATGGGAATCTAATTAATGAATCATAGTTTTTTTTACTAGGTAAAATAATATAAAATCCTTTTTTAATTAATAAATTTTGAACTATCTGATCAATCTCATGTTTGATCCCCGACAGCTTCAACCTCTTGTTGCTTTTTAAGGTTACGGCAAATCAGTTAACAATTAGGTGTAGTTATTGTACAAGTCCTCAAATTCATGTTTCTTACCCCAAAATAATATATATTGTGAATTTTGATTCTTGTTCTTATGATTCATTTTCTTCTAATTTCAGGTAAATAAACGTAAAAAGAATTGCGATCTATCTCATATCAAAGGATACGATATAATTCACTTTCTAGTAGGCAAAAAAATGGACCGATCAGATAGATCGGGGTTTGTAAGTGGTGGATGTAGCTTATTGCATGTTCTCTTCATTTTGATATATAGATCCTTGTAGATATATTAACAGTTAAGTAATAACCGAACCTTTGTTCACAAAAATGATATACAATAACCCGAAAATCGATCTGAATAATAAGCTTTAGTAATGATGAGTTGGATAACAATGATGATACCAAGAGTGCTCGTGGTAGGACTAGTTGTTGTGTGAAACATGGTGGCGGGAAGCGGTGTTAGTTTGTACTAAAAGTGCTCAAGGGAGCACTGATTTTTGTAAGGCTCATGGCGGCGGGAGACGGTGTAGTTGGGGCGGAGATGGTAAATGTGACAAGTTTTCTAGGGGTAGGGGCGGTTTGCTCATAGTAATATAGTTCAAGAAACTAAAAATAACAACAATAATAAAGGTTTTCTTGGAATTGGACCACGGGCTTGTTTCGGGGTGGGGAAACAATACATCGGACAATCAGTCATTGTCTGGTGTCAGTGTAGTTTTAAACTCTATCGGTTGGTTTGACAGTCCGGCTCAAAAACAATCGTCAATTCCACCTCAAGTGCTAGTACCTTCAACAATGAAAGCATCATCATCATCATTTGCCCAAAAAATGAGCTCAAAATCTGATAACAATGGAGTCGGGAAGAGCTTAGAGTTTGTGGTCCCAGAGGGGCGGGTCCATGGCGGCGGTTTGCTGTCGTTGCTTGGCGGAAACCTGAGTGATTTTTCATTGTAGATAACTGTTTGGTTTATCGAAGACTTTAGTGTTCGCAACTGCTTGTGTTATTTTGTATGTAATATAACGTTTTGTCCCACATTGTGATAAAGAAGAATCTCGTTTGGGTTTATAAAGCTGATATGGTAAACGTTATGACACCCAAGACCAACGGACGATGTGATCGGGCTATGAATTCACTTTGGTGGGTTTGGGCTCAGGAAAGTCCCCGGGCCCTTTATCGCAGAGATGCGGACCTGGAAACGGGTTAAGCTTCGAAACATTTAAATCCGGTTTGGGCCAGAAATGGTTTGACGGGCTGAGACCAGTGTGGAGCCTAGTGGATTTTCAAACTCGAAGTGGGTATTGGCCGAAATGTTACAGTCATTCACATGGTCCATTGTGACTAACTGAACGGGGCTTATGATCCGTTGGTCTTCTTCTTTTTATGCTTTTATTACTTCTTTCTGGTTAAACAAATATTACAAACTAAACAAGGTGAATTGTTCAATCTAATCTAAGGTTTAGAGGATTAATCTCAAACTGTTGGATCATTATCATGAACATTCTAGATTGCATCTCAAGATTAAAATGTAGTTTTCTAGATTGCATCTCAAGATTAAAATGTAGTTTTTGGGAGGAGGGATCCATGTACAGATTAATCTTGATCATTAGTTGACATTGATCTATTGGTTGTAATATGTCTCTTAGAAGTATGTTTTTTTGCATCTACTTAATAAAACACAACCCAATAATACTATAAGTTTAAAAATTGTTTAGGAGCATGTTGGAAAGCTTATAAACTATACATCATATTTTGTAAGCTTATTTAAGCGCTTAAAAGCCCCAAACACCCTACATACAATTTCATATATCTTAACTAGTATCACAATATTAAACTTTATATATCGCTCTGAAATCGTATTGGCGTTTCGTATTATTGGTTAACACGGCATTACATAAATTTGTTTTTCTCAACATGAAAACAACACGACATGAAGTCGTGTTTTATTTTGCTAACATGAACACGACATGAAGTCATGCTTTATTTTGCTAACATGAACACGACCCAATTGAAAACAATAAACACAACAAACACTACAACAAAATAACAAAAATTACTACTAAAGCTTCCCAAAATTATAAAAATCATGTCAACTTCGTGTTAATATCTGAACACGAATACGACACGACTTCGTGTTTGTTTTACATGATACGAACACGAACTCAAGTTTCGATTTCGTCCCAATTTCGTTTCATTTCGTATAATTTTGTTGTGTCATGTCAGGTTTTGACATCCCTAACTTTATATAAAAAAACACACTAACAACATACAATAGGAATGCTAACCCAATCCTACAACATGATAGACACCCTTAGAGCATGGGGTATGGTGGCTTACCCCCTACCCAAGTCGGACGCCACCTCACTTCCGACTCACGCCACCATACCGTCTGCCATGTTTAACCCCATCCCAAGTCGGCCATCCGACTTAAGCCACGAGCCAATGGGAGGAGAGATAGTGTTTTGGGACCAATGGGAGGAGAGATGTTTTTTTTTTTAAGGATATTTTGTGAGTGAAAGGTATTTTGGTGAGTTCCAAAGGAGTATTATTGGTTAGTAATTGTAGAAGGGAAATTTGGGGGTTTTGAATGTGAAATGTGAAATAATGACGTGGCTCATAAATGGTGTAGAGGTGGCGTTCCGATTTAAGCCACCATACGTTACATGTATCTATCATAAATCCATCATAATCAACAGGGGCGTCTCTGAGATTTTAAGTGTCCTGTGCGAAAACATGAAAATGGGCCCCCTAAATACAAGATTTTTATAAAAATTTGAGCTTTCTAATTTTTTTTTTCTATTAAATTATTAAGTTGACTTAAATTTTAATACTAAATATATAAGATATATATAAAAATTGGATCCCTATAAAATATGGGCCCTGTGCGGTTGCACCTCTTGCACCTCCTTAAAGACACCCCTGATAATCAATTATGTTTTGACCTGACACTAACGTGTTTGTTAACGTGTCAATATGTAACTCAAAAATACAAATACTACAGTTTTGAGTGTAACCATCAAAGGTCCACCAACTTTTCTAAAATGTCACGTGTCCGTTAACGAGGCGCTTACATTATATATGTGATCCAAAACAATTCAATTTAACCACTATAAGTCATGATAGCACATGTCGTGTTCCCTTTACATTGTCTCATATTATATATTGAATAGAAATACTCACTTACAAACAACTTAAAGTTTTAACTTTTTAAGAGTAGCTATCGATCATCTATTTTTACGTGTGGCCACATATATCACACCTAATCGAATAAGATCTAGTGATCTACTCAATATGTAAATTAACCAAAAAAAAAAAGTCGACTAGTGTATAGGAAGGTTCAACAACTATTCATTATTTATAAAGTCATTCAAATATTAAAGGCTAAAATTGCATTTTAATACCATGAACTTAGTCATCTATTACCTTGTTTCATTAATTTGATTGCAATTTCTTACATGATTTACTTTTTTATGACTTTCGACAAAATAAATAATATAAGCTCATATCAATATATTATAAATCTGTTATAATTCAAGATCAAATTAGTGAGTCATGATAATAAATTAATTTTTTTTCCTTGCACTTTTAATAGATCTAGATAACCGGTCAACCAAGTTCAGGTATTAAAATGCAATTTAACCAATATTAAATCAATACATAGGTCAATTTTCATCTATACAAAATCTAAGAAAAATACACAGTTTGTTAAATTTCTAGTTCATTATAGCATAACTTTGTTGCAACTTTAAACACTGAATTTCGATGATAACACAAACACTCGTAGGCTCGTATTTAATTCAATACTCCATAAAACAACCATAAAAATACATTACAACAACCAACACGATCCACATAACATAACAAACAAGACCGTGTCAACTGTTCTCCACACACTAAAACACTCACTTATGCAACACACACAAACAATTAACATCACCGATCTCAGATGCAACACAAGGCGACTTAATCTTCCCATTTCCATACCAAATCGCACGTTTCTCAATCAATTCATTCACAAAATCATCCAATTTGTCAATGTTTATATTCGGCATAACCACAACATGTGCAATGTTTCCTTGGCACGCAAGTTGCCATTTTCGGGTAAATTCCTCATCTTGCGGGCGCTCAAAAACAACCGTGCTACTAAGTTCATTAAGCATCGCCCCAATTCCCGCACCTGTTAACCGACCTTTTAAATAATGAGCGTTTCTTAGACATTTTTGGACCTCTTTTTGAAACCCGCGATACCCTTTTCGGTTCAATGTGTACCAAAGAAATAACGGGGCGTGCCCGTTTCGGCTGCCCATAATTGTGGCGTCTCTAGAAGCAAGATATTCAACGTTTCTTGAAAGCACGTTTATATGCTCTAATCTCGTGACTTGAATGCCACATGGCATCGGGCAGCCCACAAATTTGTGGCCCGAAACACTCACACTTCCAATTGGTTTCTTGAAAGAAACCTTTGGTGCCTGATTAATTATACAAGAAAATGCACAACTTGTGTTATTAGGTCAATTGGGTCAATCAGGTTAAATGGGTTGAAATTGGTAGCCCTAATTGACTTACAAGTTTAACAAAAGGCATCATTAGCCCAAACAGAGCCCCGTCACAATGAATGTAGAATTGTTCGTGTGTGAATCCGGTTTCTTCAAGAGTCTTTATAACCAAATCAAGATCATCAACAGCTCCTTTCACAGTTGTTCCTGCAAAACATTTTAATAAAAATGACCAACTGTTAATAATTAATTATAATTAAACTCATTAAAATATGTATATATAATTATATAACCTATGTTGACGTTGATGATTGCTGGTTTATCCTTGTGAAGACAAAGTTTAGCTTTAAAATCTTGACAATCAATCTCCCCAGAAATTAAAGTTTTGACCTTTTCACATTCCATTCGGTACATTCTTGCAGCTTTGAAAATGGAATAATGTGATTCACTTGAAGCATATAAAATCCCATCCGGAAATACTTCTCTCCTGTAATTTTGCAATTAAATTTAAATAATTAGATTAAATGATTTTTTTTAATTTATAAGTATAAACACAAACACAAACCCAACAAGTATGCCATGAAGGTTGCCTTCTGTTCCACAATTTGTAATGTAACCCCAATATTCGTTCTTTTCCAATTCCCATAACCGAGCAAACCAATCCAAAACACCAACTTCAAATTGTCTTGAATGAACACCATAATTGCTCTCGATGAACGGGTCACCCAAGTTGTTAATGGAAAAATGTTGTAATTGAGATAAAGCACCATAGTCAAAATCCAGATTATAAGGATATCCTATCACACAACACAATTTTCAGCTCCAGATTATAGGCTAGGAAAGTCAACCTCCAAAGTCAATTCATGATTAAGGGGGTGTTTGGATGTGCGTTCTACACTATAATAGATAGTGTTTGGAGATATATGTTATGAGATAATCATATAAATCTTCCAGATTAGGTTAAACAGGGTTAGTTAAGTAACTTCTGCATTTTAACAGTAATTATGTGATATTATATACCAAAATCAGATTACCACCTGTAAGTTGTAACACATGCCATATGAATCATGTTTGGATGTGATTTTGGTGCTTAAAGTTGTAATAATCACTTTCAAAACGCATATTACGTACATAACAAGATCACAAACATAAGATTGAATAAAAACAATTGTTACCTAGATGATGCTTGGTTCTTTCAACCAAGGATTTTCTATATCTAGCCAACACACTGGCCATGTAAGCTTCACGTTCACCAGTGACATCATCATCAGCATCTGGTTCAGTTACCTCAAGACAACTAGTATGCACATTTCTCCCGAGAACAATTTCCCTCGGTTTTTCGTTCCCATTAACCGATTTCAGATCAACAGCAATAGATGGCAGAAGATCATTAATCACAGCCGTTGGATCAAAATCCTCCGGTAGAGATGCAACGGTTTCGAGCTTAAGGTCACGTAACATCACATCAATACTTCCAGCCATTTGCTGCTACTCCAATAACAATTAAACATGATAAATTTATTAATATACGACAATGATTATAGAGATCAGATCCTATTAAAGTTTGGTTATTTTAGATAGAAATGATCAATTAGAGATGCGATAGATGAAGCTAATTGAGACAAATGAGATCAATTGAAGGTTTACAGAGGTGAGATCTGATACCTTTTGATGAAGGCGGCGAAGGTGGATTTGCTGCTTGTGATTGTGGTTCTGGGGAAGCTAAATTAAAAGGAGTGTGTTTTTTAATTGGCGATGTTTGCTATTTTTATAGACGAATTGATGGGTTGATTGATAATATCTGTGATTTGGAATTTGAGGATTGGTTGTAATAATAGTCCTTTTGCTATTAATGTTGCTAAAACTAGTCCCTATTCTTTTGGTAGCGACTGATTAGTTCAAAACAAGTGAGTTCTTTTTTTTTTTTATCAAATGTGTAGTCCGTTAGTGTCGGAATTATAAGGATTTTGTAGGAAATAAAATCTAACAATTATTATCACTACTAACCACTACCACATCCATCACCACAACTTATCACCACTCACCATTCACTACTACTAATCACCATCACCACTACTCACCACCGCCACTGCCACCACAATCGCCTGAACCACCGTATAAGTAAAATAACATAGTAAAATTAAGCAAAATAAATAAGGACAATTTTGTCATTTTGCATAGATTGCAATTTCATTTCAAGTGAACCAAACAAATATGAAATTGGTTCATTTCCTACCAACCAAACAACTTTTATATTTCAATTTAAATTCATGAAGAATTCCAATTCAATGAATGGTGTTCACCTTTTAATTTACATCTTGCATTACTTGTATGTTAATCCAACAACACTAAGTATTGTGTTATTGCGGCTGATAAAGAACGTAACAAGAAAATACGAG
This sequence comes from Calendula officinalis, assembly GCA_963853835.1. Taxonomy (NCBI): domain Eukaryota; kingdom Viridiplantae; phylum Streptophyta; class Magnoliopsida; order Asterales; family Asteraceae; genus Calendula; species Calendula officinalis. Next base: position 66,530,883 of record OY970829.1, on the reverse strand, counting down.
AATAAAAGTATACAAAGTTTTTAAATGATTAAGTAAGTTTATTAATTTAACAACTTAATAAAATATAGAGTGCGGGATACAAAAGGGGCTAACTATATCGTTAACTCTATACTTGATGACACTTTGGATCCGATCAAAAATAATAAAACAAACACTGAAGTGTTTACAATTTAAGACTTATTAGATGATGTTCAGCCAAACTCGCATACTAGAGAGTACATATGGGGCTTCACACTTAAACTCTTATATACTTAGAGATAAATGTAATTAATATTTTGAAGACAAAGCGTGAGTAAATTAAGATATTTATAATACTTAAGTAAATCAAGACATTTATTATGATATTTATAACACTCTTTTACATTTATAATGTTCTTTGTAAAAATCCTTCGATATATCATCTTTATCGAAATTCATTTTAATTACATTACTCTTAGTGAATTATTATCGAAATAAAAAAGCTGTAGTCCGAAAAAGCAAAACCTTATGAATGCAAGGGATAAATATACAAAATAGTGAAAGAAAGATCCCAAAAAATTGGATGGGGAATTGAATGTAAACGGTAACGGTTTTTGCTAAAACCCTAAAATCGAGAAGGATACCGAATTCCCTTTCCAGAATAACAATCACATCTTCAATTTTCTTAAAAAAGCTCTAGAAATCTTCAATTATGGAAACTGCAATGAAAGAAGATCGAAATGAAGGTCCTCCTCGTAAGCGAATGCTGACAGATCCAAACCCTAAACCACGCTTCGTCACTGCATCGATTGTATCCTCCGATCGGGTCACCAAAAGGACTAGGGAGTTGCCCAACTTATTCGATTGCCATAGCTGCTCTGTCCGAATTAATTACACGAACCCTAAGGAAATCAGCTTCTTTGGATGATGCACCATTAATGCGATGTTATAAAAGGCGTTCCAGCAATAAAGTGATAGAGAATGTGAATGCTTTATCTGTAAGGTAAGTAAAAGAATTGATAAACGTGTTTCTAATTGTGGGGCCGGTTTAGAGAACCTCTTTAATGGAAACAAATGTCAAGAAATTGATTAGAGAACCTCTTTAATGGAAACAAATGTCAAGAAATTGATGTGGAAATAACCAATACGAATCCTCATCATTATCGTTTAAAACACTACAGAATTGGAAAAGGCCTACCAAGACTTTCAGTTTTTGGTAAAGATTCTGATTGTGGTTCTTGTATGGATTTTACTAACTTGAAGACATGAAGGATTTTGGAAATGACAAAACAAGCCATGAAATTTGTGAAAAATGTGACATACTGCTACCTTCAAACCATCCCAAGGAATCCACAACTTTATCTGATACTAGATTTCTTATTATTTCTATCATGAGATCTCTGAATTTTCAGGTATTTTTTTTCTTCTGTAATTAGTTGTTGATGGTAAGTTATGAAGTCTTGTGTCATGTATCTATGATATAGAGGTACACCTAACTTTTCTCATGATCTTAACTCCTTTGTAAGTTTTCAGTTTCTATGTACTTGATACATAAATGTAGCTCTTTTTAGTTAAAAATGGACCTTTTTGATGTCCAACTTAAAGAGTGTTTTATTATATTTGGATAAAGGGGACAGGTAAACTTTAAACGAAAAAAGGAAGGATATTTACATTATTAAGTGGGCAATTCACAATTGGGCATGCCCACTAAAACAAACTTTTAAAAGTAACCATCCCAATAATAGTTTGGCCTCAATACGAAGACTAACATGATTCATATTAGGATAGCTAGCCCAATTGTACATATAATACCAAATGTAAATCAACCAAAACCATACAAGAGCCCATTTAGTAAAATCCATACAAGAGCCCAATATTGGCCAAATGTATATAAAGAGCCCATTTAGTACATTCAGTTAGGGCTTACAAAATTATAACTGTTTGAATCTACCTTCTAGTGATTAACTATCAACGTGGGGATATACATAATATAAGTATTAGCAAATATATTTTTTTATAAAATTGTTGAATTTTTCTGGAAAACAAGGTTTCCATGTAAACTTGTGCTTACTGAATAATAACAACTGGAGTAAAAAGTGACGGGGAGTTTATCGGCCATATAAGAGTAAACTTGAGGGGCAAGGAATTGGATGATTACTTGTCCAATAACTCAGTGGATCCTACGTTCTAGGAGTCTTTATATTAATTAATCATGCAGTCTTTTATTTAATTAGGTATTAGTATTAATTAGTCAGTGGATCCTAATTCTTATTCATTCATGATACAACTCTGATACCTAATGTGTTTATTTTAAATGGAACATATCTAAATAATTACTGAAATAACATAAAGACTTATCTAATAAATAAAATGTAAATTACTTATCCACCATTGCATTACTAATTATAAAGTGGGTCCTATCAGCCACACTCCCTAACTAAGTAGGAAAACAGAGTGAACATTAATTGTATATTGCTTCTATGACTCTGTTATTGAAAGTTTAAATTAGGAAAATAGGAATTATAACTTTTAATTGTTAGTGGAATTCATGGATAACCTTTGGAAGTTGTGTATGTGGTACACATGCCTTTTAATATCATATACTAAACAAAGAACAACTAACTTTGTGCTTTGAGTAATATCTGTGGGATTCATTAGACATTTTACAAAATAAAAGTATTTGTGCTCTTTAGGAAATTAGGAGCATTTAATTGGTCATAACTGAGGTTCCCTTATAACTATCAGAAATTAAAATCCTGTTATTAAACCTTGGAAGTACTATTTGTGTTCTCTAGGAACAATCACTTATTAATTGAGGATCTTCTTCTTTTTATTAGTAGACATATGGTGTGCTATTAATCATCTTTCCACTACTCACAAGTGTACACTCTTTTTTTAAACTTATCATAATGTTTTTTGCCTTTAAATATCGAGTGAATGATGGCAGTCGTGTGGATTCCACAAGCCTTTAATTTTTTAATCATCAAAATTTCCAACTTCTGTTTGTTATTTCACTTAATGCTGGAAGTGCAGCAAATTAGGTGCTTTGGTATTTAAAACTAAAAAATGTAGAAATATGTTAGAACTATGCAGTTGACTTATTAAACGGTTTTAGAATTTGAATATTCTTCTTATGAAGACCAATAACTGTAGTTTCAAATTATGAAACAAGTCAAATGAATTCTAATTTGAGCATAACTGTATCAATTCAAGGTTATTTGGTAGACAATAATCAATCTACATGCATCAAGATGTGGCTGCTGACAAGATTTTCATCTATTTTTTGGGATGCTTTTATATATAAATATGATTATGAGCTATGAGGGGCCTGTGCTTGTGGGTTGCACACTATCTTTAACTTTTTGCACTATCTGCAGTTATTATTACTATACAATTTATATGTAGACCCATGCATGCATACTATATATATCCTCTATTAGGGACTCTTTCTTCATCAATTCTTCTTGTTTCATTTCTGATATTACTACTTTCATCATCATATCATGTCTGCAAAAACCGATGTTTGCATTCCAGTTACTGATGAAAAATCAGAACTGTCTATACAGGAAGAGTTTGACTACTCAGGAAGGGGTCAATGGCTGCGTGCTGCTGTTTTGGGAGCAACTGACGGTTTAGTTTCAGTTGCATCTTTAATGGTGGGAATTGGTGCAGTCAAACATGATGTGAGAGCCATGATTCTAACCGGTTTTGCTGGTCTGATTGCTGGTGCATGCAGTATGGCAATCGGTGAATTTGTTTCAGTTTATTCCCAACGAGATGTTGAATCTGCTCAAATTAAAAGAAATAACAGAAATGCTGGTAATGATGATGAATGTGAGAAGGAAGGATTACCAAACCCAATTCAGGCAGCTTTAGCATCAGCAGTTGCATTTATGTTGGGAGCACTTGTGCCCTTACTTGCAGCTGCTTTTATAGTTAACCATAAGGTTAGGTTAGGTGTGGTTGTAACCATGGTTAGCTTGGCTCTTGTGGTGTTCGGGTGGGTTGGAGCTGTTTTAGGGAGGACTCGTGCGGTTAAGTCTTGTTTGAGGATAGTGGTTGGTGGTTGGTTGGCTATGGGGATTACTTTTGGACTAACTAAATGGATAGGCTCTAGGGTTACATAAGATTGTTTTTTTTTTTTTTTAATTTGAGCATTTTGTGTATTCCAATTCCCTTTAATCAAATTTATTACTAATGACCCCACCACTATCTATCTCCTAAAATATTGTGCCAATGAGAAATGTGAACTTTATTAAGGGACGGAGGGAGTATATGTTAACATACTCCCTCCGTCCCTAAATAAAGTTCCCATTTGTGTTGGGCACAACATTTTAGGAGATAGTTAGTGGTGGGGTATTTGGTATTAGTTTTGAATAAAATATAAGGTTTGATTGGAGAGAGAAAGTGTTTTAAGAGATAGTTAGTGGTGAAAGTATTGGTAATAATATTATTATATTAAGTGGGTCCCTTAAGTTTGAGAAATGGGAACTTTATTTAGGGACAAAACTTGAAGGTGAAATGAGAACTTTATTCAGGGACGGAGGGAGTATATGACTTACATGTCTCCAATAAAAATTTAACACACACCCTCTTATTAAGGGTCACTACATATAGCTATATATGCAAAAGCCCTTGGTATATCATTTTTATTCTATGAAAGTTATAAAGTTTAACTTTACATCTAGTTAAATAAAATACTTCATTGTTTACAAATACTTAAAAAATCAATTAGAAAATCAAAATAGGAAAATGTTATGGAACAAATTTAATACAATAAGTTTATATGAAATATTTGTTACGAGGAATATGTAACCTCAACTTGCAAGGTCTTGAAAATTGTCATAATCGTCTTTATATAATGATTGCTAGAGCAATATGTAACTTCAACTTGCAAGGTTTTGAAAAATGTCGACATCTATTAGGGAAAAAACACTTATTAAACATAATGAATAACACCGTAGCGGGCTATCAAAACATCTTTGAGCTAACGATATGATATTTTATCCTCTATCTTTAAGGTAATGATTCAAGTCATATTATGAATACATATAATATTTTGGAGTAGTTTAATATTCATAGTTTTAAGGGGAAAAACAATCGAGCTAAATATGTTAAACGTAGAAGGTTAAACTTGGATAAGAGTACCTGGTACGGTAACACATCCTCACCCTCGTCAAATGCCACCTCAGCTTTCGACCCTCACCACCACACTGCCCGCCACGCCAAACCCCAATGTTGTGCCGGCCAGCCCACGAGAGCAACAGACTAATGGGAGGAGAGAGTGTGCCATTTTTAAGAGTATTTTGTGAGTTGGAGGTATTTTGGTGGGTCCCAAAGGAGTATTATTGGTTAGTTATAGTAGAGGGGGTATTTGAGATTTTAAATGTGAAATGTGAAATAATGATGTGGCGCAGATATGACGCTTTAGCTTAAGCCACCGCACCCACCACTCTTAAGGTTAAATTTGTGTTTTGAGATGTGACTTGGAGGGTGACATGGGTTGATGTAAAAGGAAAATAATAAGGTGCTGTTTGGTTCGCTGGAATGTGATGGAATCTGATGGAATTGGAATCCAATTCCACCACATTCCAGTGTTTGGTTAAAAAAATGGAAGGAATTGAATTCCCAAATGATGGAAACATTCCACCAAATGAAGGAATCTCAATTCCATCCAAATGTTGATGGAATTGAATTCCAAGGTTGGATGAAATGTTGTTTTACCTTTATACCCTTTATACCATCACCACAACCACCATCATCCATCACCACCACCGCCACCTACCGCCGCTACCGCCACCACCACCTACCGCCACCGCCACGGCGCCACCCACTGTCGCATCACCGCCACCCACTGCCGCCATCACCGCCACCCACCACCACCAACCGCCACCACCCACCACCACCGCCACCGCCACCTCTACCACCACCACCACAACCCGCCACCACCCACCCATACCGCCACCTCCAACCACCAACTCCATCGCCGCCTCTGCCACCACCACCACCCCAACCACCGCCACCACCGCCCCCACCCACCGCCACCACCACCCACCCATACCGCCACCACCACTACCGCCACCACCCCCACCTCACCGCCACCACCATCTCACCACCACCCACCACCACCCACCCATACCGCCGCCACCACCACAGCTGCCACAACCCACCACCACCGAAGCCACTACCACCATTACCACCCACCCGCCGCCACCACAACACCCACCAGCACCACCACCCACCGCCACCACAACCACCTACTACCACCAATTAACCACTACCAGCACTAAGGGTAAATTCGTCATTTAATATGATTCAAATTCTAATTCATCTCAACCAAACAAAATATTGAATTGGATTCCAATTCCCTCCCATGCCAACCAAACAGAGTATGGAATTAGATTCCAATTCCTGAAGGATTCCAATTCCTACCCAGATTCCAATTCCATCATAAACATTTTGCGAACCAAACAGCACCTCAGTGATTGTCTCCTTCATCTGTTTACTTGATTTTTGAATGGATGAATATGACAAGTGATAGCCTTTTGTTGAAAGTATGTGTACATGTATATTTTGTCATATTCATTAATTCCTTTGGACTGCACACTCTTCCCCTTTTTAATTTAATTTAATACTTCCTCCGTTTCAAAATAAGTGATACACTTTTCATTTTTGGGTGTTTCAAAATAAGTGATACACTTTGAAACTTTCCTTATTTGATAAAATATAGCGGGACCCATACCCACTAACTATCTCATTTAATAAAGTGAATTTACTCATTTACCCTTACTTTTACTTTTAAACATAATTAAACTTACTTTAATCATAATATGTGGGACCTCTCACTCACTAACTATCCAATTTAATCTAATTTAACATTTATTATAATCTTTTGCCTCAAAAACGTGAAAACTAATTTGTATCACTTATTTTGAAACGGAGGAAGTAATACGCATAAGTTTTTGCTAACTATGAAGATATACTCCTTCTCTTAGAGCAGGCTTGAATGTTGACTTAAACTGCCAAAAAACTAAAGTGAATATGGTCCATTTGAATAAAAGTGGATATTTTATGCATGTATTTTATAATTTGTGAGACTCAAAATGTGTATTGTTGGTGGGGGTGTCTCAGTTGGAGTGTCAGAAGTGTCACTGGTTTGATAGAAACTGAAGTGTCAGTAATGATAACGGTTGTGAGTGCTTTTATGTGGGTCCCCTTTGATTAATTTTACTTATTATTTTCCACTAGTTGGGAGTGGGAGTGCACACCCCTTTTTGTTTCTTTATCAATGAGTTTTATATTTGAGTGAATTGTAGCAGTTGTGTGCATTCCACAAGCCATTTTTTTTAATCAATATGTCCAAGTTCTGTATTTAGTGTTGATTCTGTTAATCTATTATTAGGTAACCTAAATATCTTCCAATGCTTTATGATATAATTTGTTGGTGTGGACTCCACACTCCTTCCATTTCTATAATTAACCACTTGTGGACTGCACGCACTCTCCAATTCTGTTATTTATTGTTTTAAGATTTTATATCAATTTCATATTTAATGGACTGCACAATCTTTTATTTATTTTTTGTTTAATCCAACTTTAGTTGTGGATTGCATAGTATTTCCTTTTCATTATAATAAACATAACTATTCAATATATTTCCACCATCATGACCCAGGGCCTACTACTTCTGCACGCAGGGAGACATACTTTTTATTTTATTTTATTTTAACTGTAAATTTCCTGCAGATACATTTGGGCAACAACCAGGTGCCAACCAGAAGTAATTCTTTTCAGATTTGTTTGAGTTTTAACTTGAAACTGTCAAATCATTGCAAATATGTATCAGATTATCATGATTCACATCTAAGTTGAGAGATAATAAACAAGTATTGTTAGTGTGGATTCCATAATTCTCTAATATAGTAATTATTAAACTTTTATTATACTCTAGTTAGTGTGGAGTGCACACTCCTTGTAATATATTTTCAAACTTGGCATAGACTTCTATAATTCCTTTATGCAATTAGTGAAGTGTTATCCTACACAGCTATCCACCTCTTACTGTGTCCTTAATCCTTATCTACTTTGACTATCATGGCTGGAATTGATGACCAATTACTGATAACAAATCTGATAGAAACAGGATTAAGTGGAAGCTCTTAAATACTTTGACTCTTTGAGAACTAGTGATACATTTCAGAAGATTAATACCTTTTTATTTATCTCCAAATAGTATTAGTATAATTACTTATGGAAAATGCGGCCAACATATCATACATGTTTATTTTTCAAAGGATTAGATGTTTATTTTTTTAATTTAAATATCAAGCGAATTGTAGATTCCACGAGCCTTTAATTTTTTTAATAATTAATTTATCCAAAATTTCTAAAATCTATTTATTGCCATGGTTTTGAAAATCATTCTATATCAGTGGGTTGCACACTATCTTAAACTTTTTGCACCATATATAGATTGATCACTATAGACAAATATATACACGTATACCAGTATATACTATGCATGCTATATATATATATCCCCTATCATCTTTCCACAAATCATTCATTTCTAATTCTTTTCTCAAGTTCAGACATATATAATATTATCATTAATCCTCTTTTAACCATCGATCATGCCTGCACAAAACGATGTATCTATTCATGTTTCTGTTGACAAATCTGAAGAGTTTGACTACTCACAAAGGGGTCAATGGCTGCGTGCTGCTGTTTTGGGAGCAACTGACGGTTTAGTTTCAGTTGCATCTTTAATGATGGGAATTGGTGCAGTCAAACATGATGTGAGAGCCATGATTGTAACCGGTTTTGCTGGTTTGATTGCTGGTGCATGCAGTATGGCTATTGGTGAATTTGTTTCAGTTTATTCCCAACGAGATGTTGAATTAGCTCAAATTAAAAGAAATAACACAATTTCTGGAAATAATGAAGAAATTGCAACCCGATTCAAGCTGCTTTAGCATCAGCAGTTGCATTTATGTTGGGAGCACTTGTGCCCTTACTTGCAGCTGCTTTTATAGTTAACCATAAGGTTAGGTTAGGTGTGGTTGTAACCACGGTTAGCTTGGCTCTTGTGGTGTTTGGGTGGGTTGGAGCCGTTTTAGGGAGGACTGGTCATGTGGTTAAGTCATGTTTGAGGATTGTGGTTGGTTAGCTATGGGAATCACCTTTGGGCTAACCAAATGGATAGGCTCTAGTGTTGCATGAGATTGTATTTGTATTTTAACTTTTAACTATAATATAATATATTATCTTTGTTGATATTTTCCATATATCCTTAATTTCTCTTGTATTTGTAGCAAGAGACTTCACCTAAGTGGATGGATGAATCCATGTTACCTTGTAGTTGAAGTTCATATTGTAATCTTGGAGAACTTGTTTTAGATTTGTAGTTCAGTTGAGTACTTGCATGCATGCTTTCCTTCTTGGTCCAATAATTATGTTTTCTGCAAGGTTCTTTACTTGTATGTTATGATAATACCCTTTTATGTAATATGTCACTGATTGTTGAAAGTAACTGTTTATAAAGCAGTTCAATATATCAAGGAACCTTCTCCATCTCCAATTCATCTTTATGCTCTGTACATGGATCTTACACTTCTGTTTCACCTTGAATTCAAACACTCTTTAATCTTTTTTGTCACATTGATAAATCCAACTTTAGCTTTATACTGCACTCTTTCCTTTGATTTATCTGCAGGTGTCTGACAAAACTGGTTGATATAGGGTCAAAAACAGGACCAGAGATTGGTCGCGTTGATTCTTAAAATATCCAGGACAATTTATTCCAAAATCACATTGATTCAAAGAATACCATGGATTCAGTCTTCAAATTCGTTCAACTCAAGAACACAAATTTGGGAAAATATAAGCTTTCATAAGATCATGAAGTGGAATAACTTCCGGTGTGTCACACAAACCTAAATAAGGTCTAGATCTTCGATTGAGCCATAAAAGACAAATGGGCCGAAAATTAAGCTTAAAACAAAGTCCAAAATTAAACAAAAGACTTAAAAATGAAAAAAACCTCTCAAAATACAGCGTTTTTGCGCCCGAAATTGTCGCAAGCTTCGATTTGGCTGGTCGCACGCCTGAAATGGAGACTGGTAGCAAAAGTGATACCCATTTTAATGGCAGCCCCTTTTATTACACGAGTTGACAGTTAACAGTTTTAAGTTAAAATTCAAACCTGCTCCAAAAGAACCAGTGATGGAATAAATACTCTTACTGTATACAGAATTATTCTTCTACAAGAAAGAATATATTTGGCATAATGCACAGGTAGGATTTGAAATAACTTTTCAATTTCTAGAATGTTGGCAGTGTAATGAACTTGTATCTAGTAGATATTAATATGACTAAACTTTAGATGCTTCTTGAGGGATATTGCTTAATTTTTCTCTTTTAAAGTGAAAACTTGAATCATATTCAGTTATAATACAGAATAAAAATTGGCACTGAAGCTAATATTGACATTTTTGTAAACTTTAGGGTGGTAATTTGAAAATTTTCCTTGCATATATTTAATTGAAAAGTATGAAAGCAGAGTGATGTATTTAAAGAGATTGAAAGTAGTATTATCTTTTGTGTAGGTGAGTGCACACTCCTTTATCGACACCCTCGACTAAATGGTGGCAGTCACAAGCCGCAATATTTTTTTTCCTTTTTTTGTTTAGATTATTATCGATCAGTCCGCACGTAGTGTCAACACGTACTATTTAATCTATCTTTTTTCAAAAAAACAAAAATATCTTTATTCACCACCTACATCTTTGTCATCATACACAGTATATATATCGAGTCTTCCACAAGTAGTAATTATGTCTGCGAAAACTGATGTATGCATTCCGGTTTCTGATGTGTCATCAGAACAAGACTTTGACTACTCACAAAGAGGACAGAGCTCATCTTTAATGATGGGAATCAACATGAAGTCAAAGCCATGATGTTTGATTGCTGGTGCATGCAGTATGGCAATTGGTGAATTTGTTTCAGTTTATTCCCAACGAGACGTAGAAAGAAATAATAATCCAGAAACTGAAACAGAAGCACTACCAAATCCATTTCAGGCAGCTTTAGCATCAGCAGTTGCATTTATGTTAGGTGCATTTGTGCCCTTACTTGCAGCTGCTTTTATAGTTAACCATAAGGTTAGGTTAGGTTAGGTGTGGCTGTAACTTGTAGTTTTCGGGTGGGTTGGAGCCGTTTTAGGGAGGACTTGTCATGTGGTTAAGTCTTGTTTGAGGATAGTGGTTGGTTGGCTATGGGGATTACTTTTGGACTAACTAAATGGATAGGCTCTGCTACACTATACTAACTTGTATTTTTAGCAAAATGAACAACTTATAAACTGTATGTTTTTATAAGTATGTATAAAATCCGTATTTTTATATAATACCACTGTTTATTGTGTTTAGTTAAATATACAGATACATCCTTTTATTTATATTGTTGTTAGATATAATTCGATTATTATTGTATTCGGCGGATCGTGTGGATTCCATAGTCTTTAATTTTCTTTATTGATACTGATTAATCCAACTTTAGTTGTAAAAAGAATGCATGTATTCTGGAAGTGTTTCTCTGTATCAGCACTCCACCAGAACGGCCTAGGGCCTACTAGCTCGACACACGGGGAGCATGATGACCATTGGATCGTCCATTAATAGGTGTGTTGTGCTTATTGTTTCTTGTAATGAGCACTATTTCTAACTGTCATTAATCTGCAGATAAATTTGTGCAGCAAGCAGCCAAAACTACTATTGTTGCTAGTTTAAATTTTAATTTGCAATCCTTTAATATGTTGATTGTTAAATTTTACAACTTTATATTGCAATTTAATAAAATTTTGGCATTTGATTCCCCAAATCTATCCCATCATTTCTTTATGCTATATTAATTAAGTGCTATCCTACACATGCGTCCACCTTCTTAGTGATTTTGGTGTGTTCTTATCTAGTATGTTATGGTATTTTGAGACAATTGTGAATTAGTTGTATACGAAATGCACCATATATGTTCTCCGATACAGCTTCCATTAAACTAGAACCTCGAATTATACTTTTAGTATATTCTTTCATGATAAACATGCAAGAACTTTGTTTTTGTTAATGCTTAATCTATCTTGATTACTACTAATCTACTATCACTAATTGTCAGGATCGATTAACTATGAACGAGTTAATAAACACCTTAGATCTAATTGATAATAGAAGTTGCAGCGGATCAACACTATATCAATGAATTAAGAACAATGAACTGTAAGAACAATATGCGAGAATATTAAGAACAGGGTTTCACAAAAAGCTTCAATGTATATTATTGAATCACAATACACACGTACGTTTACAATTCGTAAGGAACTATTTATAATAGTCCTTGAAGCCTAACTATTTACCCTAGTTATTCTAGGACTTGATTTACATTCGAATTATAAAGATATACATTGAATTACATTCTATAACTATCTCTACGAAGATCTCAGACTTGATATGTTCCATAAACGCGTTATTAGTAGTAAAACTAATCACCAGTAGTAAGTTTGCAACGTCAGTAGTAAGTAAGGTGATCAGTAGTAAGTCCAGATACATCGTCAGTAGTAACTACTAATGATCAGTAGTATCTTCAATATGCCTTGATCAGTAGTAACTAAGTTATAGACTTCACCAGTATCAACTTCATCAGTAATAAGTAATTCTGCCCCATCAGTACGTACTAAACATAATATTCATCAGTAGTAAACATGATCAGTACTAACTGCAGCATCAGTATTAAGTTGATCTGTGATTTTGTTCCAACAATCTCCCCTAAACTTATTGATTCTCTGTCAATCACATAAGTTTCTTTTGTTCTTCTTCTTCTTTCTTTCTTTTCTCCAACGTTCTTTGATTCTGTTGATGTCTTTGCTCAATGATGTACTTGTTGTTTCTCTTTGTGAAATAATTCAATTTGTTCTGAAACATAACAGCATCATATGGTTTCATCATTGTGTTTGTGAATATCTGATACATAGTCTTCTCAGAATGTGGATATTCTTTTTCATATAAGTATAGCTCACATACTTTGCCTGATTTTTCAAAGAAGTACATATTGGCAGTTGGAATCACATTCCAAGCATAGACATTTCCTGGATCTGTAAATTGTTCTGGGTAGTTGTCTGGATAAAATGCAGCATCTATCATTTTTGTTAAGTATCCAGCACCAGATTCTTTCCATGTTTTCTTTGACATTCTTGGTTTTCCAATGATCAGAAGCTTGATTACATCACTTCTTGAACATGAACTGATCAATGGTAACCATCCAGTAAATCTTTGTACTACTTTATCTTCCCTTATAATTTCTATGACATTGTTAGGCATAACCCTCCAATTGATTATTGCATTGTTCTGCAAGGGAGCGACAGGCACTTCAAGAACATGAATGATTTGTGTTTTTGACTTCTTTTGAGTACTCTGTTCTTGAGTAACAGCCTTTCTCTTCTTTGATTGGGGAGTTGATGTGGAACCAGTAGTTGATGTACTACCATCTTTAATTAAACTTGGACTGATTGGAATTAGGGCCTTTGCTTTCTTCTCTTCTTTTGCCTCTTGTTCAGCCAAATCCTTTTTCTTGGCAGCACAATATTTTTCAATAATTGTCATCATCTTCATTCTGCCAAAGGACTTTGCACTATGCCCTTTTGTTTTCAAATAATCAATCATATTAGCTTTCTGTTCAAATACATCATCTGTTAACTCACTCTTAGTTCTCTTGCATTCAGAAACCAAATCTTCAAGACAGTTAATGTGTTCTTCTTCAACTTTTCTAAACCTCTTGAATTCTGCTTTTTGAGCTTCTATCTGAATGTCTTCTATTTGAACAGGTACTTGAACAGGAGTTTTAGTTTCTTGAGTTTTCTTCTTTTTATTCTCCTCAAGAGCTTGATACATCTCCACTTTCTCCAAAAATTTCTTGTGTTTTACCCTCCATCTAGACTGCTTTTCTGATCTGACATGATTAATTTTGTTCACCATTTGGTGACCTAAGGCTCTGTTTGGATAATCATCATCATATATTTCCTTTCCTTTTCCAATACAGGCAGATGGTGGAGGTGGAGTGTATTTCATATCAGGTACACCCAGAATCAGAAGTTTTGGATAGAACAAGTGTAGTTGATCTTCTGATAGAATTTTAGGGTGTGTAGGAAGTGTACATTCATCTACCTCAAACCAATTCACATTATCATCAATGTCAGGTATGATAAGTGGTTGATTAGGAGTTGGTGGTTTGGAGATAATGACATGTCTTTCCCTTTCAATTAACTCTGGAGTTGCATTTCTTCCTCTTCAGTAGTAACCAAAGTAGTTACTACTGGTGTGACTTCAGGAGTTACTACTGATAGGGCATCAGTAGTATTTGTTGCTTTTATTTCCTCTTCCTGACTTACTACTGCTATTATATCAGTAGTAGGAGTTACTACTTATACTTCTTTTTCAGCTTGTTCTTCCATGGGAGCAGTAGTAATTGGCTCATCATGAACATCCATCTTTTCTTGGTCTTCATCAACAGTTGTTTCTTTTAGATTTAGGAGAGAGGATGCTGCTGCTGCTGCAATTGATTCATCAATCATACTCTGAATGTTGTCCTTCTCCCCCTTAGTGAGCTCAACTGGTGGAGCCTCACTATCATCAATCTTCCTTTTCAATCTTCTTATAATTTTTGTTTGTTGATGAAGCATGTGCTCATATAACCTCATTCTTTTGTTGATGGTATTAACATGCCTTTTCATTACTGCAATAGTTTTTCCCTGATTTGTGAGATATGTAAGACAATTTTGTACAGTGGATTCAAGAGAATCCACTTTATCCGTCAATTGTTTGGTTTTAATACTGCCCTCACTCCATCTAGCAAGATCATCGGGCTCACTGAATGGTACATTGGCTTTAAGGTTTTCCATCCTATCCATCAAATCCATAGATCTACCCTCATCACTTCTTGGTGATTCATTGGGTTGTTTAGACACCCTCTTCTTCCTAGAAGAAGCAGAGATGCCCCCCCTTGTGGTTTCTTGGCACCGGGGTCCTTTAAGTAATTCCTCAAATGAGTCATCACTTAAAGTTGCCGAGGTCTGGGTCTTAGAGATGTTTTCACTGTCCTGTGCACCCACCTTTGGGGCATCAGTAGTGAAAGCCCTCGCCTCATGTCCTCTCTCCTCCTTGGAGGACAACTCTTTGAGCCTGGGGTGTGACTCGATTTGTCCCCTGGTGTCCTTTAAAGATGTTTTCTTTCTTTTATAGATTGTGGATATATTTTGGGTGACATTGGGCAGGTCTTCCACAGAGTGAAGAGTAGCACTCTGAGGATTTATTTCAAGTTCCTGGGACACATTCAGGACTTCTATATTTGTGGGTGATTGAGTGACTGTTTGGGGTGGTGTTTGGGCTGCATTTGGGGGTGATGGAGTGGGTTGAGGTTCAATATGGGTTGTATCTATGATTGAACCCTCTCCAAATTGTGGTTGATCTTTGATCATATTAGGAAACAAAGGGGTTTCCTTGCCCGAAAATTTAAATTGTTTTCTCATATTTGAGAAAACTTTCTTGTTCAACTCAGGAATGATAAAAATATTTTTGGGAGTTGACAAGTTTTGTAATTCACAGTTTATGATATGTTGGAGAAATCTGGGATACATTAAAAACTTTGAGGAACTGAGATTTCCCAACATACCTTCAAAAATCATGTATGAAAAATTAAATACTTGGTCTGTGCATAAACAGACAACAGCAGAGGCTATTACCTTATTAAACTCATTCCAAGTACTTCGTTTTGGAGAAATACAATGCTGAATAGTATGTACAAGAAATTTCCATTGTGGGGAGAGAAGACCCTTTTGAAAAGTTACTATGTTAAGTCTTCCCTCATATCCCATTTTATTTAAAATTTCAGCAATGAATTCCTTAGGAAGTGTAAACATACCTGCATCATCATGTAGTTGTAGATGGTGTCGAATAGATTGTTCAGTGATTGTGATTGTCTTTCCATCCACCGATGATTTTATCATGGGTACAGTTGCACCTTCTGTTCTTTCAGCATTGGTCCAGAAATCGACCAAGTGTTGTTGATAGGCTTTCGGTTTCACAGTTAAAGCGAACTTAATGTATGAGTTCTTTAAGAATTGAACGATTGGTCGAAAGTCTTTTGTACCATCTGGATTGCGTAGAAACGCACACATATTGTGGAACTCTGAGTATTTAAGATCTGTTTGAATATTTAGAGATTGTAGAGTTGCCATTGTTGGTGATTTGAGAGAAACACGTAAGAATTTTGTTACTGATGAAGAGTTTTTGATCGTAAGCTAGAGTTTATCGAGAGGATTTAGTGAATCGAAGTAAAGATAATGCTAAACTAATCGACTGCCGCCTTTTATATCTTTCGATTTAACCTGCAAAAAGACTAAATTGCCCTTCGAATCATAACATAACGGTTATTTTCACGGGGGTTAGTTTGGTAATTTTGGTTCTGAAAGACCAGTAGTAATTTTGATACCAGTAAGAGAACGTCAGTAGTATCTACGAACGTCAGTAGTAACTAAGGATTTTGACATCAGTAGTAACTATAGACATCAGTAGTAGCCACCAACACACAAGACCAGTAGTATATGTGAATACCAGTAGTACTGACTTACCAGTAGTATTTATGTAAACCTAATACACACCAGTAGTATTGACATACCAGTAGTATTTTGTGCACATGCCTACACATCAGTAATACAGACCTATCAGTAGTAAAACACTTAAACAAATAAATAATTTTTTTTACAACAAAAACTTTACACATGATTTGAGAAATTAATTTATTACAATCATTCCAATACTACTAACCAAAAAGTTGAATCTTCCTACATCAAATGCTTTTGTAAAAAGATCTGCTAATTGATCATCAGTATGAATTTTAACTACTTTGATTAATTTCTTTTCATTGCAGTCTCTTATAAAATGAAATCTTATTTCAATGTGTTTAGTTTTAGAGTGTTTTACTGGATTGTTCACAATACTAATAGCACTTTGATTATCAATAAAAATAGGAGTTTTAAGGATAGAGATACCAAAGTCTAGAAGTTGGTTTTGAATCCAGAGTACTTGAGCACAACAAGCAGATGCAGCTACATACTCTGCTTCAGCAATTGATGTTGATACATTTGTTTGTTTCTTACATTGCCATGACACCAGTCTTGATCCAAAGAATTGACATCCACCAGTAGTGGACTTTCTATCTTGACATTCACCTCCATAGTCACTATCTGTGTAGGCTATGAGTTCAAAGGGTGAATCATGTGGATACCATAGACCAAGTGATGGTTTGCCTTTCAAGTATCTGAAAATTCTTTTGACAGCCTGTAAGTGTAGTTCTTTAGGTCTTGCTTGATATCTTGCACACACACACACACACACTATACATAATGTCAGGTCTTGATGCAGTTAAGTACATCAAAGAGCCTATCATTGATCTATACAAGTGTTCATCTACATCCTCCCCCTCAACATCTGGATGTAGGTGTTTGTGTGTTTCCATTGGTGTACTTGCACTTTTGCAGTCTCTCATATCAAACTTCTCCAAGATGTCTTTAACATATTTTGATTGGTTTATCAAAATACCATTTGTTCTTTGACTGACCTGGAGTCCAAGGAAGAAGTTCATTGGACCCATAGAGCTCATCTTGAATTTAATCTGCATCAGTTCTTCAAATTCTTTGCATAATAAATCATTGGTTGAACCAAAGATGATATCATCTACATAGATTTGTACCAGTAGTATATCATCTTTGACTTTCTTTGTAAACAAAGTTTTGTCAATGGCTCCTCTTTTAAAGTTATTCTTTAATAAATTTGATGATAATGTGTCATACCATGCTCTTGGTGCCTGATGTAGGCCATATAGAGCTTTATCTAATTTGAACACATAATCACCATGTTTTGGATCTTCAAAACCTGGAGGTTGGCAGACATAGACCTCTTCTTCAATCTTCCCATATAGGAATGCACTCTTCACATCCATTTGATAGACTTTGAACTTTTTGAATGAAGCATATGCTAAGAATATTCTTATTGCTTCAATTCTAGCAACAGGAGCATATACTTCATCATAGTCTATTCCTTCTTCTTGAGTGTATCCTTGGGCTACAAGTCTGGCTTTGTTCTTGATTACTATACTTCTTTCATCTTTCTTGTTTCTAAAGATCCATCTTGTTCCAATGGCTCTTTTTCCTTTGGGTAGAGGTACAAGTGTCCAAACAGCTTGTAGCTTGAATTGAAGGAGTTCTTCTTGCATTGCCTCAATCCAGTTTGAGTCCTTCATTGCTTGTTGGATCTTCTTTGGTTCATCCTGAGACAGAAAGCATTCAAACATACATTCATTAGCAACTAAACTTATGTTACACATGTTTGCAGTTAAGCTTTTATTTAATTTGCTTCTTGTTTGCAGTGGTGAGTTAACATCACTTAGAACAAGGTCTAATGGATGGTTCTTCTGAGTCCTTGTAGTTGTAGCTCTATCAACTACTAGTTGATTTTCAAGGTTGGACTCATTTATCTCAGGCAATTGCTCCTCTAGTGATCCTTCATTGTCATTGATGTTTGGTTCATCATCATCTTGGTCAGAGTCACTACTGCTGTTGTCTTCATTGAGATCAGTAGTATTGTTGTTGTTACTGAGATCAGTAGTATCTTGAGAATCTAAGTTATTGCTAGGACCAGTAGTATTTTGAGTACTATTACTGGTACCAGTAGTATTTGAATTACTACTGTCCTCATTCTCAGAGTTACTAATGGTTTCAGAATTTGAGTTATTATTGTCCTCAGTATTAACTGTGGGAGCAGTATCAACTATTACGTATCTCATCTTTTCTTGACCAGTATTAACAGATGATGTTCCTTCCTTCTGAGTGTGACAATGTGAATCACCTGCATTTAAATCCATGTTAGAGTTAAAGGATTTGGTTAGATTGTCTATGTTAAATAGCCAATCTGGACCATTTCCTTGTTCACGAGGAACATTTTCATTAAAGGATACATTGATGCTTTCTTCAATTATCCTTAATCTCTTGTTGAACACTCTGTATGATTTGCTTTGAGTAGAGTATCCCACAAAGATTTCATCATCAGCTTTGCAGTCAAACTTACCAATTTGTTCTCTTGTAATCAGAATGGTACAAGGACAACCAAATGATTTTAAAAAACTTATAGAAGGTTTTCTTTTATTAAAAAGTTCATATGGTGTTTTATAGTGTGGCTTCACTATTAATACTCTGTTTTGAACATAACAGGCAGTATTAACAGCTTCAGCCCAAAAAGTGATTGGTAACTTTGAATCTGCTAACATTGATCTTGCTGCTTCTATGATGGTTCTATTTCTTCTTTCAGCTACACCATTTTGTTGTGGAGTTCTAGGTGAGCTGTATTGCCTGACAATACCTTTAAGATCACAAAAGTTAATTAAGTTAGCATTTTTAAATTCTGTGCCATTATCACATCTTATGGCTTTAACTTTTTGATCAGATGTATTCTCCAGTTTAACAATTAAGTTCTTTATGAGTTCACTTGTTTCATCCTTTGTCCTGAGAAAGAAAACCCATGTATATCTGGAAAAGTCATCAGTAATAACAAGACAATATTGTTTCTTTCCAATACTCATTACATTTGTAGGTCCAAATAGGTCCATATCTAAGAGCTGTAAAGGAACAGAAATAGAGTTCACAGATTTGGACTTATGAGAAGTCTTGTGTTGTTTGCCTTTTAGACATGCAACACAATGATGATCACACATGAATTGTTTTTGAGGTAGTCCAATGACCAAATTTCTTTTTACTAAATTGTTCATGTTTTTGAAATTAGTGTGACACATCCTTCTATGCCATAGTTCTGATTCAGTGGTGTTTGCCTTGGATATAAAACAGTTGACCTCATTTGAAGAAATGAGTTCCCCCCCTATATCCAGGCAATACACATTGTTTCTCCTTGGAGTTCTTAAAACAACATATTTTTCATCTAAAATAAAGTCAGGAGAAAGAATGATGCACTCAATGTCTGTGAAAAGAATTTTGTTCTTTTTATCACAAACTTGAGACACACTGACTAGATTGTATTTTAGTTCAGCTACATAAAATACATCATCAAAGGTAATTTTGCCATTAGTAACAGTACCTTTTCCTGTAATCTTACCTCCCTTTGGGTTCTCACCAAAGGCTACATAACCTCCATCAAAAGACTTGAAATCCTTTAGAATTTGCAGGTTTCCAGTCATGTGCCTTGAGCATCCACTATCAATGTGCCATGTTCTTCCTTCTTCTGGGATCTGAATGCTCTGCACAAGTAAATAAAAAGGTTAGTTAAGTTTGGGAACCCAAGCTTTATATGTCTTGGGTTCATCCTTTGATAAATCAGATTTAGAACAGTTAACCTTAAACATTTTTTGTACCCATACCTTTTTATTACTGGTGTTCTGTTTTACTACTGACCTTTTGGATTTGTCTACATTTACTACTGATTTTGGTCTATACCCATTGTTTTTAGCTTTTGAGTACTTTACTACTGATGGACCAGTAGTATTTGGGTACTTACCATATTTAAAGTGACCAGTAGTGTTTTGAAATTTTGGTTTAGTAGCAGTAGTATTTTTGAAGTTAGGGTTCTTACCAGTAGTGTTTTTGTACTGGTACCAGACAGCATTATAATTAGGGTTAACACCAGTAGTAAAATTGTTACAGTTTTTACTGGTGTTGGAAAATTTAAAATATTGTTTATTTTGATTTGATTTTCCATTGTTCTTGAAGTAATTGCTGTTCTTTGGGCTTCCAACTCTTCTGTTTTGCACAAATCTTGGTGCACTTCTTCCAAATCTTGGTGTTTCAGCAATTGGAGTTTTATTTTTATTCACTACTGAAGGGCCAGTAGTATCTTTTAACTTCTGTGTTTTTGCCTTTTCTTTGGAAGTTTTAAATTCTTTGAATTCTTTACAATTAATTGGATTGAAGTGACAATCCTTTGCTAAATGATTCATTTTGTTGCATATAACACATCTTATTTTCTTACTTTTAGCACCTTCAGGTATTCTTTGATCTAAGAGTTGATTTTTATTTCTTTCATTTCCCCTTTTTAAAATTTTTGGTATATTTTCTGCATTATATTTAGGAGAATCTTCTTCACTTTGTGCTGTTTGAAAACTTGTATCAATTGAGTTTGGAGATTCAGTTTGAAAGATTGTAAATTCAATTGAGCTTGTGGTTCTATTATCATCAGAAAAATCACTTGATTCAGATGTTTCAGTATTAGATTCAGTTTGATTTTCACTTTTTAATTCATTAATTATTCTTTCTGAACTATCTTTAAGTGGAGGGATGAATTTATATGGAGGTGGTACAACATGATATCCCACTCCATGAACAACTTTTTCTGTAGTTTGATTATTAGTTAATTCATCAAGAATTTTAGTGCTTCTTTCAAATTTCTTAATTGTCAATTTATTTTGTTCAATTTCAAGTTGTAATTCTTCTAATTTACTTGTTAATTCTTTATTTTTTAATTCATAAAACTCTTTCTCATCTACAGCTTGAAGCAATTCTTCCTTTATCCTTTGATCAATCATTTGGTACACCTTTATCTGATGTTCTTGATCAGCAATCACACCATCAAATTCATGGTTTCTTCTTACTGCTTTTGCTAAATCTTCATTTAATTTAGTGTTTTCTTTTTCTAAATTTTTAACAATTTTAACACATTCAGAAGTACAAGGTTTAGGTTTTACCTCAGATTTGTTGTCAGTAAAGGCCATAAGAGCTTGATTTTGAGCATGCTCTTCTGCTTGGAAGCTCCAGTCATAGCCTTGTCCTTGTTGTGAAACAAGAGCAGTTGATTTTGATCTTTTGTCTGGCTGAGGACATTCTTTTGCAAAGTGACCAAGATTGTTACAGTTGTAACATTTGACTTTAGTTTTGTCAAATCCAGCTTTGTCACCTTTGTTGTAGTTGAGACTTGTCCTACCAGTCCTTTTTAAGAATCTTTTGGCTCTTAGGCTCAGCATAGCCATCTGCCATTTAAGATCCATCTCCTCAAGATCATCTGGATTCAATTGTTCCAGATCATCACTAATCAGTGCAGTATGCACATTACTAGTGAAGAAGGATTCTCTTGCAGCATCTTCACAATCTGCAGCCTTTCGTGTGGCAGTTTCTTGTCCTTGACATGTACTAGATACAAATGCAGCATTATTAGAAGAAATAGAAGGGTTCTTTTGATTTACCTCAGTTTCAAATACTCTGAGATCATTGTAGAGTTCATCTAACTCCTTTTCTTCTAGTGCATCTCTCTGTCTGTACATCACTGTGTACATGGCCCATTCTTCACTAAGAGACCTTAGGAACTTCATGTTGACATCTTCTTGATCCATCTTAACCCCAACCTGGTTAAGTTCACCAATTAGCTTGTTGAATCTGTCAAACACTTGAGTGAGTGTCTCATTGGGCTTTCCTTTGAAGTTTTCAAAGTCTTGCTTGAGAACAGATTTCATGTTCCTCTTGGTGCTCTTGGTGCCAACGAATCTCTTCTCCAGTGCTTGCCACAGTACCTTTGCATCATCATACTCAACAAAGAGATGTTGATAGTCATTAGGAATGGCCAGTAAGAGAGTGCTTAGAGTTTTGAGTTCGATGCCTTTGTCTTTCTTCTCCTTCTCACATTTAAGTTTGTCTGCTTCAGTTGCAGAGCTGCTTGCTTGACCAGGACCAGTTTTGTTGCCTTCCATGACAACTTCCCACATGGAATAATCTGTAATAAGCATGTATTGCTTAATATGATTCTTCCACATCCCAAAGTTATTGGGAGTGAGTATAGGGATTTTGTTGGCTTGAGTGCTTTCATTATTATCAGTCATGATTAATAATGTGTGTGTTTTAAAGATTAAAACTTTTTGTTGTTCTTAAAAATTCGTAGATCTAGAACCAATAAGCTCTGATACCACTTGTCAGGATCGATTAACTATGAACGAGTTAATAAACACCTTAGATCTATTGATAATAGAAGTTGCAGCGGATCAACACTATATCAATGAATTAAGAACAATGAACTGTAAGAACAATATGCGAGAATATTAAGAACACAGTTTCACAAAAAGCTTCAATGTATATTATTGAATCACAATACACACGTACGTTTACAATTCGTAAGGAACTATTTATAATAGTCCTTGAAGCCTAACTATTTACCCTAGTTATTCTAGGACTTGATTTACATTCGAATTATAAAGATATACATTGAATTACATTCTATAACTATCTCTACGAAGATCTCGGACTTGATATGTTCCATAAACGCGTTATCAGTAGTAAAACTAATCACCAGTAGTAAGTTTGCAACGTCAGTAGTAAGTAAGGTGATCAGTAGTAAGTCCAGATACATCGTCAGTAGTAACTACTAATGATCAGTAGTATCTTCAATATGCCTTGATCAGTAGTAACTAAGTTATAGACTTCACCAGTATCAACTTCATCAGTAATAAGTAATTCTGCCCCATCAGTACTAAACATAATATTCATCAGTAGTAAACATGATCAGTACTAACTGTAGCATCAGTATTAAGTTGATCTGTGATTTTGTTCCAACACTAATATATAATATCTCGTGTTTAGACAACAAACAATGATGGTTAAAATTGTAACAAAACGACCCAACCCGTTTGAGCAGTCACTCTTGCACATTTGGTGTGACAAAAGAAAAGGATATACCTAAATAAGGTGTGTAGTTTGAGTCACTCTTGCACATTTGGTGTGACCAATTAAGAAGGAAGTTAATTAATTAAAGTACCTCTATATATACACCTTTAAGGATATCATATTTCTTTCACAAGAAAACTATTATCCTTCTCATATATAAAAATCTCTTTTTAATTATATTTTTCATGGCTACACAAAACAACTCCACCATTTCAACTTCTGAAAACAAATCCGTTGAAGAAACTTTTAACTACTCACAAAGAGGACAATGGCTTCGTGCAGCTGTTTTAGGAGCCAATGACGGTTTAGTTTCGGTTGCATCATTGATGATGGGAGTTGGAGCGGTCAAACATGAAGTCAAAGCCATGATTTTGACCGGTTTTGCTGGTCTAGTTGCTGGCGCATGTAGTATGGCTATAGGTGAATATGTATCAGTTTCTTCTCAACTTGACGTACAACTGGCTCACATGAAAAGAAATGGAGAAAATAATAAAGAAAATGATCATAATGAACAACTAGCGAACCCGATGCAAGCGGCTGCAGCATCAGCCGTTGCATTTATATTCGGGGCCATGGTCCCGTTGCTTGCGGCTTCTTTTATCGTGGACCATGCGGTTAGGTCGGGTGTGGTGGTGGCTGCAGTCACGGTTGCACTTGTGGTTTTCGGTTGGGTTGGTGCTTTTTTGGGGAGGACTCATGTGGTTAAGTCTTGTTTTAGAGTTGTGGTGGGAGGGTGGTTGGCTATGGCGGTTACGTTTGGGTTGACTAAGTTGATGGGCTCTAGCGGTATTTGACTTTGTATATGCGGTTATATATCGTGCTCTTATTTTCTTAGTTTCTAATCTATATATAATGCAAGTTGATTTATTTTGTCATGTTTTTATCGAAGTTACACGAGTTGTAACCTTCATGGTGAAGAGATCGACCAACTTGATAAAATGTAATTTTTATGCAAATTTTATAAAGTTAGATCGTTATTGTAGTAAGAAGTAGTTTTTATAATCATGGATTATTATGAAAAAAAAGAACAAGAAATTAAGTGTTTATCTATTGGCCTTGCTTAACTTGTTTGACATCTATGACCTATGTACATAAATGAAGTTAATTAGTGACAAGAAGTTGTGAATGATCAATCGATTAGAACAAGGTTTTGGATCTCATGTGTATGAAACAAAATGTAACAAACAACAAATATTTGATTGTTCGATTAATATTTGAAATGTTTTCAAGAATATTTGTAAGCCAAAATCCGTTGATGCATGTAATTACTACCGAAAATACAAATAGAATTTCTTACTACGAATCAAATGACAAAAGATACATTGGAGAGATTGGCATATCTAAAAAAGATACTAAAAGTCTTTTAACTAACGGTATGTGATCTATCAATCAACAGATGAATGTGAGAGATACATGGTGTATATGTGAGTGAATATTTGACATTCTATGAAAATAAAAAATTACTTAAAAATATGATTATGATATATGTTAAAATTAGTGAAGATGCCAACATTAAAAAGTTGGATCAGAATAAAATGAAAACTAAGGTTTTGTTTAAATAAAGGTTCATTTATCTCATTATGGAACGATGCTATTTAGCCTATTTTTATAGAATTTATTATGGTGCGCTGAACCATCTTGCGTCCATCTACGGCGTTTAAACTGAATAAAACAATAAATAAGGAAATTAATCGGAAAAGAAATAAACAAGAGGGGTATGATAGTACTTTCAGTTGTAACAAATTGTGCAAAAATGGTAGCAAGACAATAAGTTTCTTCTAATTGTCCAAAAACAGTCAAAAGCTCATAAACAGCGCACATGTCACAGTATACAATTTTGAAAGTTTTTGCTCTATGTGTTTTTTTTTATAAACAAAAAGAAAATTGGCATAAATCTATACATTTATTATTTATAAAACGCATTTTTGGCATAAATCTATGCATTTATTATTTATAGTACATATTTTTAGGCATGGGTCGGAACCGAACTGAACTGGCACCGAACTGAACTAGCACCAAAAGAGTACAACCAAGTTTAGAAGCAAAGACATATTACTATGTGGAGTCAGATTGTATCATTAGTATTATAAAATGTTATAAATAAATAAAATATGAAAAGGTGTGGTTTAGTAACCACCACCATGAACCGCCAGTAATCACCAGCAGCGAACCATCACAATGGTCCAGTAGCACCGTTCAATGTATATATATACATACATGGTTAGGATTCTGTGATGACTTAAAAATCGATAAAGATTGTGAAGATAATTCTTAACCAATTGTTTAAGAAAATTTGGATCGTTAGATTTAAAGTGTGAATTTCTTAACAAACTAACTATTACATTGTTTCATTTATGCTCTTTTGATCCAACATGTTAATATGTATGATTATGGAGTTAGTCCTCCATGAATTTCCAGGAAAGTAAATGATGTAATTATCGAAGTTTTTTTTCTTCCCTTTTTAGAGATTTATAATCATTGGTTGGATTTAAAGAATATATAGTTAAGTTATCATATAAACGTTCAAGATAGTCTTTTTTTGTGAAATCTACAGGGATAAATCTCAACATTTGGATCAATCAATCAACCCTTAAATCACCATCATCACCACCATCACATGTGATTCAATACATCAATACCACAACCATCACCCCATGGGTATTAAATCACATGTGATTGCACACCGTCGACCGCCACCACCACCACCGCCAACCTCTGCAGGCCACCGTCTCCACCACCGGAAACCCCTCACCACCGCCGGCTGCTTTCAATCACATGTGATTGTGTATCCAATCACATGTGATTGCGACAACGGTCGGCAGTGGCCGACGATGGTGGTGGTTGCCGACGGTGGTGGTTGTGTATTCAATCACATGTGATTTGATGATGTGGTTGTTAAGAAATTTTTTTATCCAATGACTAAAAATTGTCTATTAGAACTTTCTTTTAAAGGTAGACTACTTAAGACATAACTCTTAGTTATCAAGCAATTTAATTTCTGTATAAGTTAAGCTTAAATTTTAAACAAGAATTGGATATGCATGTAAAGGACTAAATTTGTTTTAAACGATCATGATTTTTTGTTGAGTGGTAGCTTGTGCTTGCTATAAAGGACTTAGGTATGTTGTTAATATGATCATGGTGTTTGTTATTGATAATGTAGATGGATCCCAAGACAACATTAACTTTATGTCTAGCGGTGAAATGACCGTACAACAGGGCCGGTTATGAGGCTGGACCACAGGATAGTCGTTCAGGGCTCATTCTTGAAAAAAAGTGCATAAGCCTAATGAAAATATTAAAAGCCTAGAGCTGGAAACTGACAGTAATAACTTGGAAACTAAGGCCCATTTTGAAACACAAGCCTAAATATTGAATGCTGAAGCCCAGTCAAATAGTCCTTAACACGAATTCGTATCAGTGCTCCAGATCAGGGGGTGTTTGGGAAAGTTTTTTAAAATAGAATTAAGCTTATTAGTTTATAAGCTTATTTAAGTTAATAAGTTTTTTTTAAAATAAAGTATTTGGAAGAGCTTAATTAAGCTTATTGTAAAATTACCAAAAAGGGTTTAATGAGTAAAAATGTTATGAAGAAGAGAAAAATGGATAAAGATAGGTGGAGGATAAAAATATAAAATCATTCAATTTCTTAAATAAGCCTTAATAATCTCAAAAAAGAGCTTTTTTAAGGGGTCCTTAATAAGCTCATAAACACGAACTTATAAGCTTATCCAAACAATTAATGTGGCTTATTAAACTTTTTTTTTAAACGACAGCTTATTAAGCTTAAATAAGCTAATAAACCCCTCTAATAAGCTCTCCCAAACATCCCCCAAATAGCCTTTTTTTTCATGCAAGTCTCAAAACGACAAAAAGAACTTAAAAAAAAATTATGAAAGGTGAGGTGATACCCGTTTTTTCATCATCCATACCTTTGAATCCGAATTTAGGTCAGATTCTATGTCGTTAGTATTCCTTTGGCGCATTTTTTTCATTTACTACAAATTGTTGAGTATAACTCTTTTCTCAAAAGATATCACATTTATTTCACTTACTCATAATCCTCACAAAAAGCTTGACAAAAGCTCTCTCTTTTTTATTTATTTATTATCATTCGTTTGTAGGTTTGATTATAAAATCTCTTTTCATAGACTTCCAACAAACTTCGAATTGACCATATCGCCCTTCAAGTAGTTTTATGTGATCCCGAACATTATTTGCATGTTGTTGACGTGTCTTACGTCGTCGCTTTTATTCTTTGGCATTGTCTTAATCTCCAACTGATTATTACTTTTACAACTTTAGAACCTACTTTTTATACTGATAAAACTCATATATAATACTTTTTTTTATCACTTTTGTTAATAAATATATCAGGACTCTGTACATCAATTAATAATTAATAGGGTTTTTCTAACGTATGCCCCTGGGGCATACGATAAATGCATTTAATAAGGTGGTAATTTCCATTTAAAATGAAAATCGAATTTAAGTCTCCAATATTAAGCTTAGGTTTACTATTATCTCAACAAGTAGGTCTGTGCAAATTGGACCGAGAACCGATTGGAATCGTAGAACCGGACCGGATCGAATCAGATCGAACCAAACTACATCGGTTCGGTTCTCGATTTTACTTTTATGAAAAATCGGTTCTCGGTTCCAAACGCTTTGTTCCGAGTTGTTCGGTTCGGTTCGGTTCGGTCCAGTCCAAAACCAAAAAAAAAGATATCGAAAAAAGTAGAAAAAGTTACCTCGGTTCTCTATTCGGTTCGTTCCGGCCGGTTCTCGGCCCGATTCGATTCGGTTCCAATCATCAACGGTTCGGTCCTCGCTTCGACCAAACTATTTTTTATTCCTGCTTCTAGTCCGTCCGGTCCTGTTAGTGTACAAACTTAGGTGCTGTTTGGTAAGCCTCTTAATGATACGGATAAGAGGACAACCTCTTAATCAGACAGATTCAGAGTGTTTGGTAAGACCTTTTAATCAGCCTCTGAATCAGAAATTGAACATGTTCTGCCTCTTAATCAGACAGATGTAAGGATAAGTCTGAATTATTCAGATCTCTGCATCATTCAGATCTTAATCATTCAGATCCTACCAAACATCACCTTAATACTCTTTCTACAAGGAAACACTTAATAATAAGATAAAGTTAAACGTTGAGAAAGAAGTATATCACGGGAATGTGAAATTCCATTTGAATAAGAGCTTCCATCATTCCCAAACGTACTTTGCTTTCAATTCCATCATTAAATTCATAATCTATTATCACACCCATGTCTCCCACCCCTCTTTCCCTGCTTCTCGCTCTCCTTCTTACGCTTCCCCTTGCCATCGTCTTCACCATCAACACCGACACCACCACCACCACCGTCCATCTTCATAACCCCATTTCACGACCACCCCGAAAACTCAAAACCCAAATACAAAAACCTATCAAGAAAACACCCTCTACTTCTCCGCCACCACCTCCGCCGTCATTGATGGAAGATGACGATGATAACTCATTATTGCAAATGGCTTCTCGGGTTGACCCGAACCCATCACCTGGAGCTCCTAAGAAGCTCGCATTCATGTTCCTCACAACGGGGCCATTAACGTTGGCGCCACTTTGGGAGCTCTACTTCAACGGGACCAAACGTAAGAATCTATACAACATATACATACATGCGGACCCCAATCTCCGACATGACCTCCTTTTTCAAGGCGTATTCACCAACCGCACAATCCCGTCTAAACCCACGCGCCGCCATACTCCCTCTCTCGCCGCCGCTCACCGTAGGCTACTCGCACGCGCTCTACTTCACGACCCGTCAAATTACATGTTTGCTCTTGTATCCCCTTCATGCATTCCGCTCCACACTTTCGATTTTACTTATAAAACACTGGTGAAGTCCAACAAGAGTTTCATAGAAATCCTCGATAATGAGGCTGGTGCGTGTGGGAGATGGGCGGCGCGTGGTGCTTCAGTCATGCTTCCGGAGGTGGCATTCGATACGTTCAAAATCGGGTCTCAGTTTTCGATTTTGACACGTCAGCATGCCACGGTGGTTGTGAGTGACACGCGTGTATGGTCCAAGTTTAAGCTGCCGTGTCTACGTGAGAACATATACAGGTGTTACCCTGAGGAGAATTACTTCCCTACGCTCTTGTCCATGGTAGACCGGAATGGGTGCGTGCCAGCTACGTTGACGTACGTTGACTGGAAGGGTCACCATGATGGTCACCCGCATACCTTTCGAGCAACAGAAGTGGGCCCGGAATTGATCTCGACTCTCCGTCGACGAAGGCCGAGATACGGTGATGAGGAGATCAACGGTTCAGATGCGTCTGTGACGAGAAGAAATGACCCGTTTCTGTTCGCTAGAAAATTCGGGCCGGATACGGTAGGGGCGTTGTTGGATATTGCAGATGACGTCATTTTGAGAGAGTAAGATAGATAAGGCCATGAGGCCGTTGTTAGTAAAAAAGGAAATAAATGAGGGCAAAAGGCGGGACCAAACCCGTGCTTTTGTGTTATGTTTTTATTTTGTTTGTCCCAAATTAATTAGGATTTTAATCAGATGATGGTTATAATTTGAGAAAATAGTTTTGATTTTGCTATTTATCACACAATTATATTAGCAATCTTTTCATTTTCTTTTTTCATATCATACTTTAATTTTAATATTTATATTAATTAATTGAGTAAAAATACAAATAAACATAAATAGTAGACATTAAAATCATTTTTCTTAAAATTTTGAAGGATTACATCTGAATTTTTCTTTTGATTAAAGGAAAACATTTTATTCTCAATTTTTAAAACTATTTTACTAGTTAATTATTCCAAACTAAAAATATAAATTATTACCGGACAAAACATGCACAATTTTAGAACTTTATAATTATTAAAGGACTCGGTGTTGAGCTTTATAGGCGTGTTAATGGTCCTTAGGTGGTGCCAAACTCAAACCATGGGTGACGACATTTGTATGCCACATTGCCACAACCATACGTCTAACGGGTCGTTAAATGGTGAAGCAAATGATACCTCTCATCGACTAAATAATGATTCAAGTGTTCAAGAGTGTGGCTTAACATGGTCTTTAACCAAGGAAGACAAGTTTAGCATGAGTGTTTACAAATAGATATTTATATTAATTAAATTATATCAGTGTAATCATATTATCATGTTTACTGAAATATGAGATATTTTACTCTTCTTTTTTACTGTAGACAGTTTCTTTCATCGTATAGAATGCTAACAATAACTTTCATAATCTTCCTCTCATAATCAATCTTACATACTATAATAATGTAAGAGTTTCAAAAATCAGTGCACTTGGAAATTTCAAGCTTACTCAATAATTTAATCTCAAATGTTTAGAACATGAGTTAGAAAAAACCATATATAAATATGAGTTTTTTTAACGTATGTCTCTTGGGCATACATTTGGTGCAATCAATGAAGTATAAAATTTCCTAATACATTTTGAATAACATTAATGATCATTAATTTTTACTATTTTAGATAATGCAATAAATACGATTTTTAATTAAAATGGAAATTTGATACTTCATTGATTGCACATAATGTACGCCACAGGGGCATACATTATAAAAACCCATTAAATATAACACAAATGCACAATCACTTGAAAGATTGTTTAAATGAGCAATAAATATTGATCGCGTTGACTAATTTGTTAGTCTTAGGGTAGAGATTATGAACATTAAATTTAACCATGAAAATGTATGTTTGCAAATAATGTAAACAGACCTCCTTCAAATGGCTGCGGCTTGTTCCCGGTAAAATTAATATTCATGCTTGGCGTGTTGCTCTTGGAAGACTGCCAACCAAAGCGAATCGGGTTCATAGGGGTGTGCAATGTATTAACGACCTTTGTCCCCTTTGCGGTAATATTCTTGAAGACGAAGATCACCTTTTTCGGGTTTGTCCTTTTTCTTCATCTGTTTTGCAGCTTATTGAGTCTTGGTGGGGCTTTGATTGCGAGGTGTTGAATTGTCTCGAGGACCTGTTCTCTTGGGGTTCCATGTGTGGCTTATCGGTGATAGGAACGATACTACTTTATGGTTGTGATTTACTCGTTTTTTTTTGGTGCATTTAGAAGGCCCGTAACGGGTTGGTCTTCAGGAATGCTGCTGCTTCTTGCCCGGGATTAATCCTTTGTAATATTCAGAATGTGTCTTACATATGGTGTAAAAATAGGAGATTTAAAGATAGGGTCGATTTTAATGGTCGAGTTGGTGTTGTAATCCTTTGTATTTCTTGACGTACTCTTTTGGGCTAGCTTCTTGCTAGTCTCTTTTAATGTTAGTTTTCGGGTCTCTTACGAGGGGTGATGACCTTGACAAAGCTCCTTTGCTCGAGTTTCCTTGTTGGCGTTAATAAAAAAAATGTTTGCAAATAAGGTTGTTTGTAAGGGTTTTGCTAATATGTATACATGGACATACACTAACATTTAATAAATTAAATTTTTCTTAATTAGTGTAAAATATATTGATGAATAATTAATGTTTTTGTGTTAAATCGATTATACTCTTACCATAACTGAAAATGAAGTATTTTGATGATTTAAGAATAAAAGACAATTAATATATATGTAGTGATTTTTACATCACACTTTTTAATCTATCTACCAGAATTGTTGAATTATATGTTTGTACAATATGCATGAATATTTATATAGTATGGTATATAAATTAAAAGTTGTGGTATACAAATTAATCCCCTTAATATATACTATCATGTGCCCTAAGTACATATTTAGAAAAGAAAAAAAAAAACCCTTTTGTAATACGAGAGAATCTTAATTGTATGAATATTTCTCTTAATCAGATGGATAAAGAGGTTATCAAAATACCAAACGTATTTTGGCCTTTTGGGTTTTTACTTCAAAAAATAAACCAACATACTGAAACATTGGCCTTCCTGGTCACCAATGTTGTCACTCATTTAAAAATGTTCACCTGTGCCAAAATTTTTAGAGGAAATCAAAAAGGTCAAATTCAAGCGAAGTTCAATTGTAAAAATTAAATTCTTTTACTGAAATTAATTTTTTAGTCATTTGTTGTGACACAATTTTTTTACTAAAAAATCAGTTATTATTTGAAAAACATAAAAATGTTTGACCAATGAAATCAATGGGTGTTTCCATAATCTCTAATATGGTATTAAACAATTTTTTCCTTAAAACCCTAATCTGGCCAAAATGCTAAGCCAATGGATACCTACTTGTTACTAAAAAATATGATTTGTTTTTCTCAGGCGTGACACGCGGCGTCCACGTTACGAAATAAATTATGACGGATGTGTAAAGCGTGGCGTAAAATAAGGCGCGTTTTTTTGCGAGTTTTATTAGAAGGCGGTTGTCAAAATTTATTTAAAAAAATAATGACATACATAATTATAAATTTAGATTTAATACTTTTTATGAACATTATATATGAATATGAATTATAATATAAAGCAATAGATCTATAAATTTTAATTAACTTGAGATATGTATATATACGAATTATATAAAAAATTTATTGTTTGAAGTCACGCCTTAAAAAACGACATAACATGCCATGGCTCGACACTTAATGATGTCGCAACGCTACGTCTTACGGTTTTTAGAACCTTGTTTTTTCCAACCATGCATCAACAATACCACAACTTCAAAAGTACACAATGAACCAATTGATCTAGATTAATTGGCCACCAAGGGTTGCCTTGGGGAGTTTACCTTCAAGAGGTCTCGGGTTCAAGACTTGTTGGGGGTATTCTTTAGGAGAAAAAGGTGGTGGGGTTTATTCCCCTAAAAAATGAGATATGTTCGAGGAATGCATACTGTCCGCTTGAATTTCACTGCATATATCAAACAATTAACTTACTAACTTACCCTTAAAAAAAAAAGGTACACAATGGGTTAGGAAAGTTGTCAGCTTGTCCCATCGCGTTGGTCCATCGGTCCATCCACTCAAATTTATGTACGAAAAGTCAATAGAAATAAAGTATGTTGGTTTTAGAAATGCACATTGTTCAATAAGAACTAGGGGTGACAATTCTTGACCTGAAATGAAACCCGACCTGAAATCGATACGAAAATAAACAGGTTTGGGTTGAGGTAAAAAATAATTGGGTCAGTCTCGGGTTGAGTCAGCTGACCCGTTTATTAAATAGGTTAGGTTCGGGTCAATGATAATTTAAATGGGTCGACCCGCCAACCCGTTTAATTATTAAAATATATTTTAAAAAATATATATTTATACTTAATTTATAGTTTACTAGTTAAAACGTAATTAATAGTTAGATAAAAATTAATAATGTTATCTAGTAATTTGGTGTTTAGTATTTTGTTATGAATTTGTGTAATAATAACAGCATTTTGACATGTTTGACCCATTTAACTTGTTTGATCAGATAACTTGTTTAACCCGTTTTATTAAATGGGTTATATGGGTTAGGTTTGGGTTGAAGTTAAACAGGTTAGGGTTGAGATATCTGACCCGTTTATATAAACAGGTCGGTTTCGGGTTGAACGTTTCTGACCCGCCAATCCGCGAACCCGAACCCGTCAACCCGAACCCGACCTGAATTGTCACTCCTAATAAGAACCCGGATAAATAGATCGATCACTTCGTGGCAACGACCCCAAAATTCTTTACTTGTCGAAACTTTTGATCAAAGACGTAGCTTGCAAAACGAGACTACTACCTTATAGTGTGTAAATTGGACCGAGAACCTACTGGAACCACAGAACCGGACCGAACCGAGCTACATTTGTTCGGTTCTCGGTTCTAATTTTTATGAAAAATCGGTTTTCGGTTCCAATCGGTTCGGTTCCGACTGGTTCGGTTCGGTCCAAAAACTGAGAAACGGCCAAAAAAAAGTCGAAGAATTTACTTCGGTTCTCAGTTCGGTTCGGTTACGGCCGGTTATCGGTCCGGTTCGGTTCAGTTCCGAGCATCATCGGTCTGGCGAAAACCATTTTTTTTTCTCAGTTCTAGTCGGTCAAGTCTGATTCTTAGACCGTGCACAGGCCTACTGCCTTGGACATTGTTGATAAGTAAGAAATATACTAAGTGTTAGTATTATTTATTACTCCCTTCGTCCCACAAAAAAGTTCTTATTTCACTTTGACACAAGTTTTAAGGTGATAGTTTGTGTGCAGTTTGTATGTGGTCATTAGTAATAATTTTGACTAAAATATAAGATTGGTTTGAAGAGAGAAATATAGTTAGCGGATAGTTAGTGGTGGGGTACTTAGTAATAATAATATTTTATTATGTGGAGCCATC
Source organism: Calendula officinalis (assembly GCA_963853835.1). NCBI lineage: Eukaryota > Viridiplantae > Streptophyta > Magnoliopsida > Asterales > Asteraceae > Calendula > Calendula officinalis. The sequence continues at coordinate 66,495,881 of OY970829.1, read as the reverse complement.
AAATGTAAGAAATGAAAAGTTTTTTATAGGACAAAAATTTAGAGTGAAATGAGAATTTTTTTGTGAGACGGATGAAGTATTTTTTTAAGTAATGACTTAATTATACCTAGGGATGGCAATGGAGCGGATGTGGATCGGGTGATGCGATGTCCACATCCATATCCATTTAGATTTACATCGTCCATATCCACATCCATATCCATTTAAAATCATTTCATCCATCCATATCCATATCCATCGGATTATAGCGGGTAAATGGGCATCCGTTGGATGTCGAAAGAATTTAGTTTTTTAAAGAAAGTATGATAGTTTCATAAGAAAGTATGATAGTTTCATAGATAAATTTGCAATTTTTGTTGAATATGTATATAATTTCTTTCAAAAGAATATACAAACGAAAACATAATTACAAACCTACGTTCGATGCATTGAGGCATAGAACATAGTTTGTAACTAATACCCAATTATTGATAGATACAAACGAAAACATAACTTAATATATACATAAGCCTAGAGTACGGTTTGTAATGTTTACAAATTTAGTTATATTCAATGTTATGTTATGTATAAATTTGATTGAATAAAATATATGTAGACATATATTATTAATCATGTAAAATTGTAATATAAAAAAGATTAATTTCGGGTTAAATGGATTCATCCATGGATTGAAAATCATCATCCGTATCCGCTCCAATAAACATCCATATCCGCTCCACATCCGATATTCACCCATTTAACTTCATCCGTATCCACCACCGGTGGAGCGGATCGGATGGATGATCATCGGATCGGATGAGAGTTGCCATCCCTAATTATACCTTATATACAATAAGCATTCAATAATTACTGTTCATTATTAACTAACGGAACGGAGGGAATAGGCAGTGAACGGAAAGGCTAAAAAGGAGTGAACGGAAAACCTAAAATAATACTCCCTCCGTCCCACAAAAAAGTTTACATTTCTCACTAAACTTTTGTCCCACAAAAAAGTTTACATTTCTCACATTTAATGGACCCAACATAATAAAATATTATTATTGCTAATAACCCACCATTAATATCCACTAACTATCTTTCTCTCTCCAATCAAACCTTATATTTTAATCAAAAGTATTATTAGTGACATCACCACTAACTATCACCTAAAATCATGTGCCCAAGAGAAATGTAAAGTTCTTTGTGGGACGGAGGGAGTAGTAAATGAGATTTGCATTTACATAAGTAACAAACTACCCCTAAAATAGGGTTGTATTTGTAAATAACAAGCAACGTTATATCCGCGCGTTGCAGCGGGGTTTTAAATCTAATTTTTTTAACGTAAAAAGTAAATTCTTATTTCAATCGGTTATTATTTTATGATAAGATGTAGTTTGTCTGTGATTCGAATTAAAGCAGTTGATTGGTTTAATTAAAAAAAATAATAATAATAACACTTATCATTATTATAAATGTAGGAAAACTATGTTAATATTTCATATAAATTTAAGAATGATTTGTGAAGATTTTTATATAGCCACTAAAATCATGTTATATTTTGATAACATTTCTATAACTTTAATATGTATATCGTGAATGTTAATTTACTTTCTTAAAAGTGATTTCATATACTTTTTCACTCTAATTTTTATTTTTAAACACCACTAATTTCACTTTATTCGAAATGTGTGGAACTCATTCTCCACTAACTATCTAATTTTATCCAATTTAAACTTTATTATAATTCTTTACTTCAAAAACCGTGTAACTAACAATATATCACTTATTTTGAAACGGATGAAGTATAAAAAATATTGTAATATTATACTCAGTCAAACTTTTTGATGGCGAACTTTTTAAAAAATAGATATTTAATTTTGTTTGAGAGTATATTAAATTAAAATAATAATTATAATATTTTTGTCAATAATAAATAGTTAAAGGGTGAAAAACTAAAATTTTATAATTATTTTGTAAAGCTCATTTGTTTATAACCGTGTAATTCTCATTTATGTTTGCCGTTCATGTTTAACCGTTCAAGTGTACAGCCGTTCCGTTCTCTTCTAATTAAAGCATTTGATCTTAAGCGGAATTAAGATAAAGTTTATGTAGGATTTGATCTTTTTATTTATAAATAAAAATTTTGTAGGATCGTATTATATAACAATAACAATATTAACAATAAATAAAAATAGTAAATTATTGTTGATATATTCTTGAAATTTCAACATGTAATCTGAAATGTGTAAATGCATAATTCGACTTTTTTAAGTTTTTTCTCAATTTCAAACTGAATTTCTCGTAACTGGGCCGCTTATTGATATATATTAGAAGATCAATATGATAAAATAATATGGAAATTTAAATCAGTTGACTTGATAACCTGTTATATAAGGTAAATTCACATGATTGGAATATTTTTGAAATTTGATTATTATTATACAGTGAAAGTAAAGTTTGAATAACCTAGATGAAATAATTTTAAAATTGTATTATGAAATTAACCCTAAAATAAACACCATTAATAAACACATTAAGTCATCAAAATACCATGTTAGTATGTCACGTTAAAGATCGGGGTGTGTTGTTTATAAATGCTAAAAACGATGGACCAAAGTGAAAATGTTATATTATTATATTTATTTCTTTGCTTGCTTGCCCTCATCCACCGAACACCAATCCCTGGCTTTTCCTTATTGTACTTTTCAATTTCAAATTTAATTTCGAGAAACTCTTTGTTAAATGTGAGTAGAAAAAAGACAAAGAAAGTTCCACATGCATATTGAACGGAACAGAACGGAATTCTCAAAACAGGGTTTTAGAAAAATTAATGAACAGTAACTACTTGAATGCCTATTGTATATATATATAATATAATAGACAATTATAAAATTTTATTTTTCCACCCTCTAAATATTTACTAATTACAAGAATATTATACCTATTATCTTGATTTAACATATATTAAAGTGTAATGAAATATTTATTTACTAGTATTAAAAAGTTCGCCGTTAAATTTTTTACTGAAATACGATTAGAATGAGCCTAATATTACAATACTTCTTACACATATATTTCTTTTAACATCACTTTTAAATTGAATGAGCCTAATATGATGTTATTTTTTTAGCTATATATGTGTTTTATATAATCATGTTACGTTTTATCATGTAAAAGCAATAAATTAAATTTTTCACTTAAATTTAAATTGTCAATTAACTAAAAACTATTACACTCAGGTTTATGCCTTACAGAGTATATTCAAGAGATGTAAGACAATAAATAATTTTATGTCTACACTTAATTTAAATAAATTAAATCCGAAAAAAATCAAAATTTTACATCAATTATAAGAAAAGGTAAAAAATTTAAAACCCGCAGCAACGCGCAGGGGGAAATTTCCTCGTTAATTAAAATATAGTGATAAATATGTGAACATAATGATTCAACTCTTTCGAAGTCGTAAAGGTTGGGAGTAAAATCAAAATAGGTAATGGCCGACCCTTGAATCTATATATATACTTAAAAAAATAAGTTCTAAAATTGATGTTACATTTATTACTAAATATTTACCTAGCATTCCACTAACATTGCATTCGATTTACACAACATTTACGTCCCACTATGTAACAGATTGAGCAGCCTTAAAAACACAATTTAATTTTTCAAAAACTATTATCGATACTAAGCAAACACAATTTAGTGTACTTATTAATTACAATAACTTTCAAAAATTGTGACAGAGACTGTTCAGCAGATCAACGGTCTATTATCTCGAAATGAGCAGCCTTAATTACAACCCTTTCAGTACCGAGCAAAGTGTTTAAGATCGTCCCTGCAATTGTATAAAACCGGATCACTAAAACTTGCCAAGCTTTCCAGTGTTTACTACTACAACAATGTACCAAACTCAGAAAAAAAATAAACCACCACCTACAAACTCGATCAATTGAAGAAGGCGCTCACGGGCACATTGTCGCAAATGGGATGTCTACAGTTGCAAACTCCATGCAAGACATCTGAGCCAAAAAAAATGAAGGTTATCACTTGACACTTTACCTAAGCTTATAAAATATATAATTCATGTTTAGGCACAAACACTAATGTTTCTTACCCCCACCCACACACAAATTAGTTGTCCGTAATCGTACATAAGTTGTCCAAAACAGGTAAAGTTTTGCCTTTTTTTTGTGTTTTAGATTGTTAAAAACTGATTTATTTTTTTCTTATCAGTTTCTAGATTGTGTGACCTGTTTTATATCATTCCTTTTTCAGTACTTAATTTTGTTGAGACTCAGAGGTTACGTAACAACTCATCAGACGTTTCAGGTACAAATTTTGTACAAATTATGTTTGGAGTATGCCCGCTCTCGATTGAATGCAAATGTTTGTGGGTTCTCATAACTCCATATATTGTTCTGAAGAATAATGGAATGCTTTTAGTTTAATATATTGAATTACATATAGGCATGTGCACGGTCAAAAGTTTGACTGAACTTGTTGGAAATATCAATAGAGATATTGCAAGTTGGCAATTTTTTCTCTATCCCACATTGGTGGGAGGAAGAATATTTAGTGGGTTTATAAGTCATTTAATTCCTTAAGCTTTCAAATGCTTTAGTGGAGGATTAAAGGCTAGACCCACACGTGCGCCGAGCCGAGACCGAAGACGCGAAATGACGCGATTTAGGCGCACTTTGCACTTCAACATAATGGTGATTAAGAGTGACTTAATTGCCTGGCCGTTTTGATTCTTCACTTGCCACTCGTCTCCCTATAAAAGGGACTCATATGGCAAGTTTAGAATCACCCCAACACAAAAGCTTTCTCTCCTCTCTCTACTGCGATTTCTTCCTGCATTTTCGAGTACTCACTTTGTGTTACACAGTGGTTCTTTTGCTGTCGGAACACACTGTTTATGTTGCATCAAATCTTGGGGTGATACGTTGAAATCTAACAGCATACATCGCGTATAAACCTTAAAGGTCAGGAATTCTTTCCGTGCAGTTTTCTGTTCTTCCCGTGCAGTTTTCTGTTCTTCCCGTCAACTTTCAGGTTCGGTTTTTGTTCATTCTGATTATTTGATTATACTAACATTTGTTACAGATTATAAAATATTACAACAGAACTGACCCGATTAGAACTGGGAATCGAAAAAATGGTTTTGGCCGGACCGAGAACCGAACAAATCATGCTCGGAACCGAACCAAGAACCAAGGTAATATCTTCAACTTTCTCGGTTTATTCTCGGTTTTGTACCGAACCGAACCTCTTGGAACCGAGAACCAATTTTTCCATAAAAATTATATGTCATTTTCACCAAAATAAGCATAAAAATTGCTTATTATGCATTATAATAAGCTTTATAGTGTAACATTAGTAGAATATGAACTCAAAACAGTGTTAGTAAATTCATGATCTAATAAGTAAACGTAAGAAAGCCTACCCAACTGTCATGAGATGCAGAATTAGTAGTGAGCCGCTTGAGTTCCAAGCAATAGTATTTACACATCCTTGATGAGCCAGAAAGTTCACAAATTAATAATAACTAATTAATTCTACTTATCTTGCACTTCATACTAAAAATTGAATAAATAGTGCATACCTTAACTTCTCTTTTTAAAGAAAGCCTTCTAATGAATGGTGAATGCAATTGAATCACGGTTTCGGAAAACATTGATTTGGGGACACCTGTTGAAGATGACGAATCTCAACTTTGAAGCTGGCGATTGGGAAGGACGAAGCGCAGTATACTAGCCCTAACTGAAACGAGGGCATGTAACGGGATGAATTAAATGAGGGTTTTAAAAATTGATTTTACGAAAATACACAAGGGAAATACCCTTATCTCTTTAATACTCTGTATTTTATAAATGGTTAACTTTTCTATTTTTAAACCCAAGCTCAGGGCCAGCAGAATTAGCCAAATAAAACCCCTTTTATATTTATGCTTCTAAATCAGGCCTAGATGGCAGCGCATCATTTTTTATATTTAATGAATTATAAAATTTCATAAATTTTTAGTTACATGTTTTACTAATATTTATCTATTTAAAATATATTTATTTATTTATTTATTATTTTAGAACATTTATTTATATAATTAACATTTAATTAGTATCTATTTAATTTAGAAAACACGAAGTTAATTTCTGATTATAAATTATGTACAACTTTATTATCACTAATTATATCAATTAGCTACATATTTTAATAAATATTTAATTTATTTAACAAATTCTTTTTTTGTCTCATTAGTAGTTATCTATATCTATATATATATATATAAAAAATGAGTTTCAAAGTTGAAGTAGTATTTATTACCCAACATTCATCTAACATTGAACTCTTCTTCCACGATCACCCCTTGGAATCCAAACTCAAACGACACGTCTCTTAGTTCACACTGGTTAATTTCTTCAGTTTCTAAAATTTAATGCTATATTTAGGGCTTCAATCATATTTTGTTTATATATCTTCATATCCACATCTCTAATTCATCATCTTTTTTGTTTTTTGGCATGATTGATGGTTGATTACTATGTCTTGGATTCAATTCAAACGATGATTACTTCATTCTGAGGATTGGATTAATAGTTACTTTTTTGGTTATTTGATCAGTTGATCACATGAAGACATCTTAATTTAAGTGTTTTTTTGGGGCTTTTAACAACGTCCCTTCCCAATAATTTTGATATTAATTTACTTTTCTCCCCAATTCGTTCTCATGAAGAAATTGATGATCATCTGGAAGATTGTGAAGATATTGAAATTGATAGTGTTGTTCGGGTAATGGCTCTGTTGAGGTCTCATAAAATCACTCTGTAAGCTTGAATAATGCAATTCCTTGAATTAATTTTGCCTACGTATTATTCATGAAACCAACTTTTGTTTGTGTTGAATGTGTAATTTTAGTTTGTTCTGTAAAAGTATTATTTGATTTTAATTAATAAGTTTGTTTATGTATTATTTGAATGAGCCAGCACACAAACAAAATTTTAGAAATCATAACCAATAAATCTGACCCAAGGCACCTCTTTATTTCAATATAAAACCTCAAATTGGTGATATTGGTGGTTGCAAGCTTTGACCAAACTTGAAGCATGTTTATCCTTATATGATTATATGTATATTCTGTCCTTAATGAGAAGCGAAGAAAAACAATTATCTCGATCAGTTAATACTTATCATATTAAATTGGATGTTGGTGATGTTAAGGAAACACATAGAATGTGTTCAAGGAGATGTTTAACATGCTGCCCAAAAAATGCTTCTCCATCATGTAAAGTGCTTAAAGATCGCACCACTTTTGAAGAAAACAAAGTTGCTGATTTTTTTTAAGGGAGTGATATTGCTACCACATAAATTAATTCATCTACCACACATTATGCTTTAGCATAGTTGTACAGTCTGCTTTCGAGTTTGTACAATGTGGTATGAGAAGTGATTTTTGTGGTATAAATATCAATTCTCTTTTTTTATTGTCATTATGTTATATAAGGTATTCTTTATGTAATATAATCTGATCTTTTATTCTTTTTTAATTATTGATGATGTAAATAATAACTACAAAATGAGGCACTTGCTGGTAAATCTTCTTCAATTACAATCGCCCCAAAGGTAACAAATTGTTTGTTTAAATTTTAGTGTTTTTTTAATTTGCAGCAACCTATTAATTCATTACATAAAACTGAATTATTGGCCCTAATTAAGACTTTTAAAGCCTAATATTACCCATATACCCTAATTACCTTATGTTGACTTTTAAGGCCTTAATTATGTATAGAAATACCTTATGTTTACTTTTGGAGTCAAAATTACAATAGTGTTAAAATTCGTTTACTGGCTATCTATTTTTTTTATTATAAAAATTTATTATATATGCTTCGAACAACACATGATGACAATTCATATCAGTTTTTGACATTAAAACACATGATGAACATTCATATCATTTTACGTTGTAAATGTAAATTCAACACCAAATCCTTTCGATCTGAGGTATAGAAATAGTTGTATAAAAGAAGGGACATTCTTTATTTTTTTAAATTTTAAATTTTTTTAATACGCATTTTCATGCAATACTCCTCTGCAACAGGTTTTAAACAATCTATTAGTATGTCAAACAAACTAAAAGTTTGACTTTTATAGTCAGACAATTATAACTATTAGTTTGACCTAAGTATTTTTCTTTTATTCTTCTAATTACCTACAAAATAACTTATTTTTCTGCACGAAGCCCGTGCATCGCACGGGCCATGTTGCCTCGTATATAAAAAAATTGAGTTTCAAGTTTGAAGTTGTATTAATTACCTTGCATTTAATATCAATAATAATAATCTAATAAATACATTTATAAAAAATAATAATAAATTAATCAATTGTAATATCAAAAGTTTTACCATAAATAAAATAATAATAACGTAATAAATCCATTTGTAAGAAATAATAAATTAATCAATTATAAGATAAAAAGTTTTACCATAAATAAATCATATTTATAAACATAACACTAATATATATATATATATATATATATATATATATATATATATATATATATATATATATATATATATATATATATATATATATATATCTTTTATATATATATATATATATATATATATATATATATATATATATATATATAAAAATTGAGTTTCAAGTTTGAAGTTATATTAATTACCTTGCATTTAATATTAATAATAATAATCTAATAAATACATTTATAAAAAATAACAATAAGTTAATCAATTGTAAGATCAAAAGTTTTATCATAAATAAAATAATAATAATGTAATAAATCCATTTATAAGAAATAATAAATTAATCAATTATAAGATAAAAAAGTTTTACCATAAATAAATCATATTTATAAACATAACACTAATATATATATAAGATAAACATACATCTATATATATATATATATATATATATATATATATATATATATATATATATATATATATATATATATATATATAAATTGAGTTTCAAGTTTGAAGTTGTATTAATTACCTTGCATTTAATATTAATAATAATAATCTAATAATTACATTTATAAAAAATAATAATAAGTTAATCAATTGTAAGATCAAAAGTTTTACCATAAATAAAATAATAATAATGTAATAAATCCATTTATAAGAAATAATAAATTAATCAATTATAAGATAAAAAGTTTTACCATAAATAAATCATATTTATAAACATAACACTAATATATATATATATATATATATAAATCAATTATAAGATAAAAAACAATTTAATAATTATTTTAGAAGTCTTAATAGGCCGATTTATTAGTTTTATTATAAACATACATGAGTTTATTACTTATATTAATTTACTAGTATTAAATTTCTAATATTAAGATAAAAATTTAAATTAAATTGTTATACTTAATATATAGGTTTTAGTTCAAGTAGATAAAGTGTCCCAATTTAAGATTAATAAATTTAAATTAAATTGTTATACTTAATATATAGGTTTTAGTTTCTAGCATGTGTAAAGACACATATTAAATGTATTAATTAATTAAAATTTTCATACAAAATAAAAATGATACATTTAGTATAAATAGGCAAGTGTGGTTGTTAATTTCATTCATCTATTCTCTTGTTATTATAAATTTCTAAGTGACTATTCTCCTATTATGAAATATGTCAAGATTGTTTTCTAAGTGATTTTTGTGTAATGATATATCGTTTAATTTAAGTTTGTTTATTTTGTAGGATCGACTATCTCTGGCAGTGTTATTATGAAGATTTCAAAATATCTTATACTCAAATCGGTATGATTTAGTTCCTCATAATTCTTTGATGATATCGTCTAATTCTTTGATTATATAATTCTTTAATTATATCTTATACTCAAGTGTTAAAGCCCAGATAGTATATGACACACACCAATAGTTAAACATGTGGGTTGGCGACATGATCGTTGGGCAACTCAAGGCACGACGACCATGCAAATGGGAAAATAAAAGGAATAAGTGAAGATCAAAGGTGAATGCAAGTCACATTGTACATTACTTTAATAATCAATATGTAGCAAAGTTTATAATAAAAAAGATCATTTATTTTCATATAGGTGTTCGCTTTGTAAATATAAATAAATTAATATATTTAAAAGTTGAGTTTTGTCATAAAACTAAGAATTTAATGTAATAAAAAGATATAGTAAAAATTAATAACTTTATCAAAAGTCTTTAAATAATATTATTAGTAAATGAATATAAGTAATAAACTCATGTATTTATAATTAAATCTAATAAATTGACTTATCATGAGTTTTAGAATAATTATTAGAAAATGATTACGAGTAATAAACTAATGTATAGTTTGTCATAAATATGATTAATATATTAATGTAATAAAAAAGACTATTGTAATAAAAAATATATAATAAAAACTAATAACTTCATCAAATTGTAAAATCAAAAGTCATGAAATAATGTGTAAACTAATGTAGCATTTAATTACGTTTATTTAATATATAATAAAGTTGAATTTTTGTCATAAATATGAATAAGAAATAATTATGACTAATAAACTCAATTTGTCACATGAAAAGTCTTGAAATAATTATAAGTAAATTAATATAAGTTATAAAAATCATTTTATAATAAAATTATAAGTAGAATTTAATTATAATTATTTAATATAATTAAAAGTTGAAGAAATAATTATAACTAATAAACTCAAATTGTCATATGAAAAATCTTGAAATAATTATTAGTAAATTAAAATAAGTACTAAAAACCATATAAAATAAGTAGAATTTAATTATAATTATTTAATATATTTAAAAGTTGAAGAAATAGATATGACTAATAAACTCAAATTGTCATATGAAAAGTTTTGAAATAATAATCAATTTACCATTTCAATTCAATATTAAACATCCTCATTCGTTTTTAGAAGTTCAGAGGTTGAATGGTGCTAGATAGGAAGAATTACAATAAATATAAATATTTAAACTCAATATACGATAAATATCCGAATTAAAGGATGAAATATTGTAGTATCGTTTCACTTCATATACAACTTAATCAATTTACCGTTCAATAACCGTTTCACTTCATATATACAATAAATAAATATCACAATTTACAATAAACATGTACCTTTTGTTGGATTGGAAGAACTAGATGTTGCATTTAATTAAAAACAAGTTCGAAATATAAAAAATAATCAAACCTCAGTTAAATAAGACAAAGAGTTTAACATAAATAATAGTAGTAAATTCAATTAAATAATAGTCTTTTCATTTAATTATAAATTACATATTATAAACTATAAATATCACACTATGAAGATGCAAATGGTGTTGAGTTTTCAATTGATTTTAACTTATTACCCCAATAAAACATCCACGTAAAAAAAGAGTGTGATGATAACGATTTTGTTAGTATTTTTATTAGAGAGATACATGTGTTTTTGTGTATTTGTACGAATTTCTAATTTTTATTACGTACTTTTGGAGAAAAATGTACAATTAGAAGTCTGACATAATGTTTGCATTAATCGACATTAGTTGAAAATATATTTTTATTGATTCATAGTTTCACTTATAAAAGACAAACCATGAAGTTTTTCATAGTACCACTTATATGTTATAAATAACATGTTTTGTATTGCACTAATAAAAAAATGATAACGGTTTTGTTACTTTGTATTTTCTTCCAACAAATTTTGCTTATTTAGTAGAGCACTCACAATCAACCTAAACATGTTAGCGATCTTGATTTTAGTACTCTGCCCGTTACACCAATACAATGTATTCGATTTACCTTTAAATAACGTTTTATCATGAACAAAACCCGTGCATCGCACGAGCCATGTTGCCTCGTATATTTAAAAAATGAGTTTCAATTTTGAAGTAGAATTTATTATAATGTAATAAATTAAGTTTGAGTTCCAAAATTGAAGTTAAGTGTATTTGAAGTAGAATTTATTACAATGTAATAAATTAAGTTTGAGTTCCAAAATTGAATTTCAGGAATGTAATACGATTAACCAAATTTAGTTTAAGGAATTTAATCGACACCCTTTACATCCCGTCCTTTCTTCTTCTTCAATTGGCGTTTTCCCTATCTTCAATGTCCACCTCCTCTTCAAATCACCTCACTGTTTAATAAATAGACACATATTTTCCTCCAATGCTCTCCATCTATATGTATCGTAAAATTGCGACTACTCAATCGCGTCTTCTCAATACTTGCATCCCTTATAAAATAGACAAAACTTGGAGTCGGAATTACACTATGTATATGGTATGTCGTACATCTCCTTAGTAGCCTAATTCAATTTTGTTTCCTTGCGCAATTGAATTGCCCAAATCTTTGGTATCAACCGGTGCTTTCAAAGAAACTCTGCACTTTCAGGAGATGTTTATATGAATACACTTCAATTCTGATATGTATTTCGTTTCAAATAAATTTCCGTTGTGGATTATCTCCGTTGAAAAGTTCTAATAAATTTGTTGCATTTAAAACCCATTTTGAAAAGGTAATGGTGGTGATGGTATGTTTATGAAGAATTGTATAAACAAGGTTGAATGTTGCGCTAACTGAATTAACTTTAGTTGGGCTATTTTTTTTTTATCATATTCATCTGATTTTTTGTTCACCATTGACAACAAAACCACCTATTCATGCCTAGGTTCGATGGTCTTTATACCAAGATAAATTTGCTAATTTTTTGTATGACTATTTAATTTTTCAAGTTAATTCAATTTAATTTTTTGTTTGCATAAAGGTTTTTAACAGCCATAGATGGACCTCAGAGAAGAATAATACAGTGTAGCATTCATCTTTGTCTTCGTGTATTGATGTTTAAATTATTAGCTTTCATTTTATTTGATTGTAACATTTTATTAGCTTTCTATTATGTATGTCTTTTCCATGAATGTATGAAGTAAACATGAGGGCTTTAATTTTAGTACAGTGACTTATATATATACTATGGTATAATTTACAACGGGTCAGATCTGATCAAAATGACAAGAATTATCAAAGAACTCAACGGGCCAGCAGATTACTTACACAAGGATATCACCTAATAATAAATATTGCTTAAATAGGATCTTTTATCATTTAATATCATAAATAAGTTCTACAATGTTTTTTTTATATATTTATTAGCACAGGTGTTGAATCTTACTGGTGGTAAAGCAGCAGGGAACATGGGGCATGAGACTGCTTTTTGTATTAATATTTGAAGGATTTATGTGCACAGTTAGTTAACCTATGATGATACATTCATGCCTACGAAACACTTAAGGGTCACACCGGTGAGTGCATGTAATACGAGCAAGATATGCAATGATACTACGAAGAGGAATGATTCATAATAGTCATTATGAATCAGTTAAGTTCAACTTATTACTAGATTAGTTTATCTAACTAATTAATACAAGTATTTGTACATTTACTAGTTGAGTAAATATACAATGTTTTAATTATAGATTATCCATAATATGATTTAAAACAATTAAATCATATGGTAATTGGATAATATTATTGTCAAAATTATATAAAGTTTATTATATAATTAATTATTAAAAGTATAAAATACAAAGTATATATTTCGTGTATATAATACCGTAATATATAAGTGTATAATACTAGACATTTAATAATTAAGTGCAACAATAATAAATAGATAAACTATAAGAGATGGAAGTGTAAAAAGGAAAAGTTTAATTAAGAAACGTTTCTTAATTAAATTAGAAGGACTTAAGTGAAAGATCTTCTATTATAAATAGAAGATCTAAGGCTTCACTTAAGGGTGCTAATGCCTACCCTAAAGCCACGAAATTTACACTCCCTCCCATCTCCCTATTTCGGCCGAAACACATCCCAAGAACACAAGCCTTGTGTTCTTCGTTCGTTCTTCGTGTTCTTCAAGTATTGAAGAACAAGATCGTTGCAAATGATCAACTAGAAGATCGCTCGTCGTGTTCATCATCAGTGGATCTATCTTAAGCATTAACTAAGGTATGTTTCATGGAATACTCTTCTTCCTCTCCTCTTGTTCGATCGAACGAGAACACCAAGAACCCTAGGGTTCTTGGTGAGTGTTCGACGAACACACAGAAGTATGTGTGTGTGTTCGAGTTTTTCGTACAAGGTTTCTTTCTTGTTAATCTAGTTTAGATTTCCAACATCCCAATCCTTTAGGGTTTAAGGATTAAGTTTAATCTCAGTTCCACTCTTAGGGATTAAACTAGCTAGTTGGTTCAACCGGTAAGAACAAGTTCATGTTCTTATCAGTCTATGGTCGAATCAGTGTGACTAGGTGGTTGACTTAAGTGGTCAATCAGTTACAATGAAACCCTTAAGTGGTATCAGAGCGTTGGTTTAGAAATTTAAACAAGAATAACAAAGTTTTTTGTTTGTTTAAATTTCCAAGTTTTTATTTTTGTTCCTTCTTCTTTTTCTTCCTCATAGATTTCGAATGAGGGTAAAGAACCCTAGACCAAGAATGTTAAACAGTTTAGTTTAATTGGTCATAAGGATTCTAAACCCTAGTAATTTCGAGATCAAGAAAGAACCCTAGGACCAAGAACATTAAACTAGTTTAGTTTAATTGGTCAAAAAAGCTTCTTTCCCTAACCCTAGTATGTTCGAAAATTACAAGAACCCTAGGATCAAGAATGTCAAAATTTTTGGTCAAAAGGATTCTTTCCTTATTATTTGATCTTCAAAATCTAGGACCAAGTATGTTAAACCAAGTTTTGGTTTAATTGGTCAAAAAGGATTCTCTCCTTTTTTTCCTCAAGATTTTTGAGATCTAGGAGGTTACTTGGACACCAAGTTTACTAAACTAGTTTAGTTTAATTGGTGGAAAAGTTTCTTAGGATTAAGGAAATTTTTGAAACCCTAGAATTCAACCTAGGACCAAGAACATTAAACTAGTTTAGTTTAATTGGTTAATAGGATTGATCAAGAACATAATCTAGAACCTAGAAAATTAAACAAGTTTATGTTTAATAAGGTTTGATTATTGTTTTAGTAAGTTTATTAAAACTAGTTCTTTAAATCTAGAAAGCTAGACAAAGTTTTAAATCTATAAAGGTTTAAATTAATAAGTTTAAATAAATCTATTAAAGTTATAATCTATCCTAGAATTTAAACAAAGTTTAATAATTGTTTGAATATGATTGATTAGGATTAATCTATAACTAAGAGATGTTATTGATCAAAAAAATTAAAACTAGGTTTTAATTGATTAAGAACAAGATAAGGGTTTAATTAATTAAATTTAATTAAGGATAAAAGAGAAGTGTTAATTTTAAAGTCCTAAAATTAACAAGATGTATTTATATTATTATATATAATTTTCGGATTTTTCCAAATTATTTAAAAGTGATTTTAAAAGATAAAATAGTTTGTACGTATTTTAATTAGTCTAAGTTAAAATACAAATGTACAAATTAGGTGTAATATTCTTACTAAGAATGTTATAAGTTTTTAAAGAAATAAATTATATATATATATATAATACAAGATTAAATGGAACAATTAAATTAGATGTTATTTTGATCATAGTTATAATATTAAGTAACTAGAAATTTGTATTAAGTTATAATTTGAACTAGAATGTACAAAGTTGTAAGCAACTAGAAATTGTACAAACGAATTTATATTATAATTAGATGATACAAAAGTTATAAATATTATAATTAAATTATATAAAGTTGTAAGTAATTATAACTAGTTATTTATACAAGTATATTACGAGTTACGTAAAATACTAGATTAATGATCAAGGGTAAAATAACATAGGAAATTTTAGAACCTATATTTAACTAGTCTAAGTTAAATATAAGAATGGTTTAAAAACAAACTAAGATTATTATATATAGCTTATATATATATATATATATATATATATATATATATATATATATATATATATATATATATATATATATATATATATATATATATATATATAATAAGTTTATTAGTGTTCACCAAGTACAAACTAGTGATTGTGTTTACTCAAGTTCCATCATGGTTGTTGGAATTAGTGGGAGCTACACAAGAAAGTCACAAAGTTTATAAATGTGTCCCTAGGACATATTTTGGAAAATCTAATAAGTAAATGTTTAATTTTATTATTAAACAAGTGAAAAACAAGGTGTGTTAAACTAAGATTATGATTCAAGTTTATGAATCATAAAGGAATTAAAATTCACATTTTAAAGTTTAACATAAGGTTCAAGTTTTTCAAGTAAATACGAGCAAGTTTTATTTAGAAAAAAAAGGTTTTTCACAAAACCTAGTAAAACGTCTTGTACACCTCGTTTTATGTATACATATAAATCGCGCAAACCTTTTGAAACTATAAGTTTAAAGAAAAAGGTTCTTAAGATTTAAAAAGATGTCTTGTAGAATTCATGAATTCACAAGTCACACATTTTAAAGGATTAAGATTGGAATAAGGTTTAAGTTTAGTTTAAGACTTAAACAAACCCAAGAAAATCTTAGATCTAAGTACTATTAGGGGTGTGCTTCAGAACCGAAAAACCGGAACCGAACCGGAACCGGAACCGAACCGACCCGGAACCGGGTTAGGCGGTCGGGTTCCCGGTTCCTGTATTTCGTTAAAAAATGATACCCGGGTTTACCGGTCCCGGTCCGGATCGGTCCCGGGTTTAACGGGTGCGGAACCGGTTCTAAATATGGGAGTTTTAAACTTGGTAGGGATATGGACGGTTTTTATAGAATATTACCCTTCCATAACAAAATTCCCATAAACTAGCTACGTGACTAACAAACCGAGATTTCCTATCAAGAGAATACGTACGGTTCATCTTCTCAAACTCTAGAAACACATCGATCGAAGTCAAGAGAACAATGGAGAATTGGCAAAATACTCAAGAAACACAAGTAAGTTTTTAGAAATCAATGATGATTTGCGATTTTTGTTTTATTGATTTCTTAAGTATGAGTTTTTAAAAATCATGATGATTAAGTATTGATTTCTTAAGTATTGATGTCAATATATATTAATTCCTTCTGTTCCAATTTTGATTTCTTAAGTATGATTAAGTTTTTAGAAATCAATGATGATGATTAATTATTGATTTCTTAAGTATGAGTTTTTAAAAATCACTTCTGTTCCAATTTTATACTATATTAATTCCACATGGAGATTGATTTCTTAAGTAATGATCGATATATATTAATTCCACATGGAGATGTTCTCCATTCATCCAGGGGTGTTTGTTTCAGGTTATATTTAGTCAAAGCTTTTGCTTTGAAATTAAGTATTTGAAATCATCATTATCGTCTTCTTCTGTTCCAGTTTTATTGATGCGTAGCTGGAAAAAAAAATTAAGTATTTGTATTTGTTAATTGGTTGTAATTATATGTACTTGTTTATGACTTATGAGTATCTAAGTCAATAGCATATGTTTTTGTATACACTAATTCATATGCACATGTTTTTTGTATTTTTTAGCTTGATGACGATGAGGAGTTCATTCAAGACACTTGTGAAGAATTACCACAACAACAAAATAGTCAAGAAGGAATACACAATTTTGATGATGATGACGAAGATAGCGGTGATGAAGAAATTGACGATGGACTAACAAATAAGAAGAAAAGAAAGAAAAAAGGGAAAGAAACAGCTCCTTGTTGGAAAAAGTTTAAAAGAATTTTTATTAAAGACGAGAATGGAAAAAAAAATCAAGCATGGGAGATGCTTATTTTGTTACTCGGTTATCAAAGCCGACCCAAATAAAAATGGTACATCTTCATTAAATAAGCATATAATTAGTTGTAAAAAAAACCCGGATAACATGAAAAAGCAAACCATGTTACAATTTAAAAAAGAAGGGAAAGGGGGAGGCAAGTGTTACTAGTTGGAAACATGATGATAACAGAATTAAAAAAGCTTTGTTAAATTTGTTTGTTGTGGGTGAACTACCCTTTAAGTTTGTCGAAAACGAAGCTTTTAGTGAGTACACTAGTGCATTAAACTATAAGGTACATTTGCCATGCCAAACAACCATCTCAAAACAAGTTGCAAAGTATTATATTGATGAAAGAAAAGAATTGTTAACATATTTAAGTAATCCCCTAAATACGGTTCATTTGACCACGGACACTTGGACTAGCTCGTGTCAAAGGGTGAATTATATGGTTGTTACGACACACTTTATTGATGAGAATTGGACCATGCATAAAAGAATTATTAACTTTAGACCCATAGATAGTCATAGGGGGGAGGAT
The DNA here is from genome assembly GCA_963853835.1 of Calendula officinalis. NCBI lineage: Eukaryota > Viridiplantae > Streptophyta > Magnoliopsida > Asterales > Asteraceae > Calendula > Calendula officinalis. The sequence goes on along the minus strand of OY970829.1, from coordinate 66,477,640 downwards.
ATCGGGAGAGAAATTTTAGAATGCATACAAGGTTGGGGAAAAATCGAAAACCTCAACGACTATATGTATTTTGCGGTTTTATTGGATCCGCGAATGAAGATTGTGTTTCTTAAAAATGCCTTTGAGAAGTTGGTAAGAATAAATAAGCCTAGAGTGCCACACCAAGAAATTATAGATTTGGTTAAAGATATGATAAAGGATCTTGAAGGGAGATTCAAGAGTTTTTTTAATACTTACAAGCAAAAATTTGACATTCTCGAGTGTAACGTATCTTCTCAAAATAATGGTAGCCAAGAAGTAATTTATGATGATGAGAATGATTTTTTGGGTGATATTTTAGAAGAAGCGGATAACACGTCTTCTACAATGGAGACGGAGTTGAAAGCATACTTGGATGAGCCCACAAGTCCTTATATTAAGGACTTTAATATTCTATTGTGGTGGAAACAAAATGCATCCCGTTACCCAATAGTTTCTCGGATGGCTAAAGGTATAATTTTAATATATATATATTTATCTTTATTAATATAATATTATACTATAACATTTTATATATTTATTTTAGATCTTTTGGCAATTCAAAATATCAACGGTGGCATCCGAGTCGGCTTTTAGTACAAGCGGTCGCATATTAGATCCTTATCGAAGTAACTTGGCCACGCCGATCGTTGAGGCTTTAGTTTGCACTCAAGATTGGGTAAGAAAATCAAGGATGCCGATTGTGGATAATATCGAAGATATTTTACAAGATGATGATATCGCTAAAGGTAATACTTTTATTATAGTAACCAATTAATAACATTATACTAACTTCCAAGTTGCAACTTTGTTTTGTTTCCGGTTTATATTAGAGTTGGAAGAAGAATTACGCAAGGAGAAAAGAAATTGAGATTGATGGTGAATGAAATTGAATATTTTTTTGGTGAATTGTTTGAAATATTGATGTATTTTGTATCGTATTATTCATGTTGTTTTGTGATTGAATATTGATCGGTTAAGTTAGAATTGAATTTTAGTTGGTGTTTTAAAAAATTGTGTTAGTGCAGGAAAAAGCAGTAAAAAACTGCAGTAAAAAACTGCAGTAAAAAACTGCAGTAAAAAACTGCAGTAAAAAAACTGCAGTAAACAAGCAGAAAAATGCAGCAGAAAAATGCTGCAGAAAAATGCAGCAGAAAAATGCAGAAAAATACTCGAGAAATAGCAGAAAAAGGGCACTGAAACCATGCGGGTTTACCGGTTTTGGAACCGCCTGAAACCCGAAACGGCCCGGCACCGAACCGGAACCGGTTAAACCGGTCCGGTTTCCGGTCTTTAAAATCTCAGTTTTTTGGGTACCGGGTTTACCGGTTCCGGTCCGGTTCGGTCCGGTTCCGGGACCGGGCACAACCCTAGTACTATCCACCTAATGGAACACCTCACTTGTTCAACGATATTCATATTGTAAGGAGAAAGAACCTTAGATATGGATTCAAATCATTGCGAGTGTTAGGGTGCGTAAGGTTCTGTGATAATCGGGAGTCCCGGCGCAGAATATCGCACTGTCTTAGATGGTCTGATCTACTTTGGTGATAATCGGGAATCCCGGCCCAAAAAGTACTTGAGTAGAATAAACATACTAGACTTTATTGCAACTTAGAAATGTATGATTAAATTCGTACAAGTTTGTAATAAGTTATAAGTCTAAAGATTCTACGACCCCTAGGAATCGTATCAAGTTTTGGTACGATCGGTAAGGATGTTACCTACCAGAAACAGCATGTCTCGTCGGGAAGTGCCCAAACCTTGCGGCGAGAATGTGATATAAGGATCCTAGGCCTAAAATATAAATTATGGGTTTATAATATATTTTAGAGATGTTTGTTGATGATTACTTATTAAACTGAGTTTGATTTGTAGACGGCAACAACAACCAAAACGACACGTACCAATAATCTCTCACTACGCTTGTTTCTAGAAAAGGACAAATTGACTAGGTCAAAGTTTCTCAATTGGAAGCGTGATCTTCGGATTATGCTTAGCCATGAGAGAAAAGGAAATGTCCTAGAAAGAGCAATGCTAAATGCCCCTGACACGAATGCTAGAGATGAACCAGGACAAGCATATTATGCTTGTAGAGTGTTCAACTCTTGCAATATGGTTAAGGAATCATCAGTAAGTGCTCACGTCATGAAAATGAAAGAGCACGTGAATCATGTTAAAAAGACTAGGACACCTAGTACCATTGCAGTTAGCAACAATAATGATACTCAACTCGTTGTTAGATGACTATAAGTCTTATGTAGTCAACTACAACATGCAAAACATGGAGAAATCCATTGTTGAGCTAAATTCCGTGCTCAAGACTAATGAGTTGAGTTTGGGGACGAAGTTTAAGAATGATCTCGTAGTAACTGATGATGGTAGTGAAAAGGAGAAAGAGGCGCAGTGGAAAGGAAAAGGGTAAAACCGATCTCAGCCAAAACGTGCCCAAGGGTAATAGAGTCAAACAAAAGGTCAAGAAGGTAGAGCCAAACAAGACAAGGATCGAGAAACGATGTCTTGGTTGTGGCGAGGGTCAAAGGGTAGGAGGTCATGCTTGCTACTCAGTTGACTTGACCAACTTCTAGATACTCCTTTCCTACTTGTATAAGTTATTACGAGTAACTCAACTTTAGCAATCGTTTATTGCATGAGATGATGAAAAGTGAGATGGACTAACATGAGATAATTATCCCACAAGCACCACGTTTTAATTCAGTATTTTTCGTATAGATTCAGTAAAACAATTTTCGTTTTTAAGTTGTTTTGAACAAAATTACATTTTCAATTTTTTTATGATAAATTTTGGTATTTTAAGTTTATCGTTGAATCCATGGTTGAAATATATTGCGTGTGCATGTGTGTTGATTATACTAGTCAAGTTTTATGACTAGATTATAAAGTCAAGTATTGACTTAATAATGATCACATTGTTTATATTTGTTTGATTGTTGTGTGAATATCTTAGAAGCTCAAATTATTTAGATGCTAGTAATTAGAAAGTTTTTCTAATGAAAGTATTTAAGAGTTTTTATGGAAAGCATAAAATTCAAGGTACGTTGAACTTATTTAAAACATCTTAAGTAATGGTTACTTATGATAGTAAGTTGTAAAGTATTAGTGTTAATATAGTATGATTATATTGGATATAATCAAGATAGACTTTAAAGAGTATTATTACAAGTCTTTCATACTTGTGATAAAGGAATTTAATGAAGTCATAATTCCCTAAAAGGGATAATTGGATATTCGTATAATCCAAGGAAAATGACTTATACATTAAATGAACTCTTAAAAGGGACAAACTATATTAAAGAATTTAAGAATTAAAAGGTATTATTGCAAGTCTTTTATACTTGTAATAAATACAACATTTGATCAATTCATAATTCCCTAATAGGAATAATGGATATTTGAGAAATCCAAGAAATGACTTTGGCATTAAATGAGATTCTTAAAAAATACTAATACACTTAAGAATTGGAAGTATCGTTTCAAGTTTCTTATACTTGTTAGATACAGTAATCAATGAAAGTCATGATTCCCTTCAAAGGAATGTTGGATATTCACAAATCCAAAGGATGACTTTGATAATTGATTAATTCTTAAAGGGTTAAACTATAAGTTTTGACTAGGTCAAAAGTAGTAGTTTAAGTGATGCTTATTTCCATAAAATTTAGTGGGAGCTATGACTAACATATTCATTAGAGGTACTAACGAATATAGTAAGTTAGTTAGGATATTAACAACAAGATATTACCAAGTCGTTAGCCAAAGAGTTAAGAGAAATGATAAATGATCGTTGATTAGATTATTGCAAGCCTAATAGCGTGGTCACAAGTCTTGTGATTAATTATTTCAAATCTAATAGGATATTCACACTATAGTGAATAAGTTAATCATTTAAGGAAATTTTTTTAACTAGTAATGATATATCTACAAATCAAGTGACTAAAAGAGGCTTTAGTTACAAGGCGAATTTTATGAATTCAAGAAACTAAGGAGTTAATTTCCAATCCTCTTATGTTTACCGAATTGCATAAAAGACAAGACTAGAATATGTTCTAGAATGTTGCAAGAACAAAATCTAGCAAATGCAAAAGAAATAGTATTTTTCAAATATTTGTCTTGTGTCTTTAGTTTAATAGAAATGACTAGTTTAGTGATAAAGTTACAATTAAGGTTGTAAAAGTCATTAAGTAATCAACATGAGCAAAAGGAATAAGTAATGATCCAGTAATAATTCTGTATCTATGTCCAGTGAGGAATAATACATGAGTTAGCATCATTGTTATTCAGACTTTGTATGTTTTAAAAGATCCATGAATAAAAGTTACTTTATTCAAAAGATATAAATCCGTGACTACTCGTCTTGGTGGGAACCTTGATGGGACGTTAACGTCATCGCGGTATTTGGTGGTAGATTCGAAGTTCTTCGAAGATAGCTACACAAGTTTTTGTGTAAACCAAATATCGGTGATATTCTGTTGGAGCTCGACGAATATTGGATTGACCACCGTGATAATACTTCGTGGTTGAAAAGTTCAAAAGTATTATTCACTAGAATTGTCCTTAAGCCTGAGGTATTTGGTTTGGGATACAATGACTAATGTGCTTTGGTTCGTCTTAGACAATTCTGAAATATGGTTGTCATACGAGGCTTTACTGGGTACAGAGGAATTTGTATTTTGAATCGAAATATAACAAGATGGTAATTGCACCTCCTTTTTAGGAGAGATATTTATGGGTCCCTTGACATGATGATAAACTGAAAATGCACGGCCGTGCTTAACGAACTGATTTGTTCTTTGTCGTTATCACACAGTTTTAAATCAAGAGGTCAAGAAATGATTTCTAGTACAGGAGTTGATAATTTCTACCATGCTCGTATTCGTTATCATAAATATCGTGCTGCAAGAGATGAACCTAACAACGTTGCCCAAGAAGTAAAGACAGAGTGTTCTTTACTAGGAGACGCTATTAAAAGTTTTTCACAAAACTATACCAGGGTTACATAAGCTGTTTTTATGGGGTTGGTTACCTACATGCCCATCTAGAAGGCCACTGTAGCTCGTATCATTAAGACAAATGTTACAAACTTGCACAAGTGGGAGTTTAAAGGATTTATGTGCACAGTTAGTCAACCAATGATGATACATCCATGCCTACGAAACACTTAAGGGTTACACAGGTGAGTGCATATAATACGAGCAAGATATGCAATGATACTACGAAGAGGAATGATTCATATTAGTCATTATGAATCAGTTAAGTATTAAGTTAAGTTCAACTTATTACTAGATTAGTTTATCTAACTAATTAATACAAGTATTTATACATTTACTAGTTGAGTAAATATACAATATTTTAATTATAGATTATCCATAATATGATTTAAAGCAATTAAATCATATGGTAGTTGGATAATATTATTGTCAAAATTATATAAAGTTTATTATATAATTAATTATTAAAAGTATAAAATACAAAGTATATATTTCGTGTATATAATACCGTTGTATATAAGTGTATAATACTAGACATTAAATAATTAAGTGCAACAATAATAAATAGATAAACTATAAGGGATGGAAGTGTAAAAAGGAAAAGTTTAATTAAGAAACGTTTCTTAATTAAATTAGAAGGACTTAAGTGAAAGATCTTCTATTATAAATAGAAGATCTAAGGCTTCACTTAAGGGTGCTAATGCCTACCCTAAAGCCACGAAATTTACACTCCCTCCCATCCCCTATTTCGGCCGAAACACATCCCAAGAACACAAGCCTTGTGTTCTTCGTGTTCTTCGTTTGTTCTTCGTGTTCTTCAAGTATTGAAGAACAAGATCGTTGCAAGTGATCAACTAGAAGATCGCTCGTCCTGTTCATCATCAGTGGATCTATCTTAAGCATTAACTAAGGTATGTTTTATGGAATACTCTTCTTCCTCTACTCTTGTTCGATCGAACGAGAACACCAAGAACCCTAGGGTTCTTGGTGAGTGTTCGACGAACACACACAAGTATGTGTGTGTGTTCGAGTTTTTCGTACAAGGTTTCTTTCTTGTTAATCTAGTTTCGATTTCCAACATCCTAATCCTTTAGGGTTTAAGGATTAAGTTTAATCTCAGTTCCACTTTTAGGGATTAAACTAGCTAGTTGGTTCAACCGGTAAGAACAAGTTCATGTTCTTATCAGTCTATGGTCGAATCAGTGTGACTAGGTGGTTGACTTAAGTGGTCAATCAGTTACAATGAAACCCTTCATATGATCAATGCAATTCGTTCATATCAAGAAGAATTTATTTTCCCTTTAACTAACTCTATTTTGATCAATTAAATTCTCAATTAACCGTAGAAATATAAAGAGTTTATATTCTCTCTCTCTCTATATATATATATATATATATATATATATATATATATATATATATATATATATATATATATATATATATATATATATTGTAGAATTATAATCAGAACCAATTAAGGCTACAGAACCAGCAGAACTCAATCTAAACCATTGAATTTTGAAATGAAATGATCATGGAAGACACATTAATATATTTGATGAGGGACCCCCAAATATTGGTTTGCATGGATGTCATTCATGCATGTATACATATATGTATAGGTAACATGCATGTATATATCATAAAAAAAGTAGTTTCATGGTTTATGTTGTATTGAATTCTATGTTAAAAAATAAAGTTTGTGTTATAAATGATGCTTATGAATAAATGTAATAAATTAAATAAAGAGTTTAACATAAATAATAGTAGCAAATTCAATTAAATAATTGTTTTTTCATTTAACTAGAAGTTACATATTAATTAAATTAGGTAAAGAATTTAATAGAAAAATAATAGTAGTAAATTTAATTAAATAATAATTTTTCGTATAAATAGAAGTTGCAAGGATGTCATTCATGCATGTATATATCATAAAAAAGTAGTTTCATGGTTTATGTTGTATTGAATTCTATGTTAAGAAATAAAGTTTGTGTTATAAATGATGCTTATGAATAAATGTAATAAATTATATAAAGAGTTTAACATAAATAATAATAGCAAATTCAATTAAATAATTATTTTTTCATTTAACTAGAAGTTACATATAAATTAAATTAGATAAAGAATTTAATAGAAAAATAATAGTACTAAATTTAATTAAATAATAATCTTTCGTATAAATAGAAGTTGCATATTATAAACTATAAATAGCACAATATCATGATGCAAATGATGTTGAGTTTCCAAATGATATTATCTTTTACCCTAACAGAACATCCATTTATAAAAATTGAGTTCCAATTTTAAAGTTACAATTAATACCATGCATTTAGTATTAATAATAATATTATATAAAAATTATTTATAAAAAATAATAAATTAATCAATCGTAAGATCAAAAGTTTTACCATAAATTATATCTAATAAATATTACAAAAAAATGTTCATGCATTTCTGAATCACAAAAATAGTTGAATATCTAGATTATGGTTAAATATAAATTACATAACAACAAACTTTATAGGTTTATTAAAATCAATCAATATAAAAAATGCACGATGACATATATTTATTAAAAAAAACCAGAATCGAATGAAAAAATGGTTTTGGACGGACCGAGAACCGAACAGATGATGCTCAGAACCGAACCGAACCAGACCGAGAACCAGTCAGAATCAAACTGAACCGAGAACCAGGCATTTTTTCGACTTTTTCTCGGTTTTAGACCGAATCGGACCGCTCGGAACCGAAGCGGTTGGAACCGAGAACTGATTTTTCATAAAAATTAGAACCGTGAATCGAACCGGTGGAGCTCAGTTCAGTTTTGCGATCCCGATCGGTTCCTGGTCCAATCTGCACATGCCTACTTATGCATACGATATCTATTTCAAGCTAAAGAAATAATTGCAATTAACATAAACAATCCATATGACTCAATAAAGAACAACAAACTCTAAACGCAATACATATAAAGAACAACTTTGCTCATTTAGTATAATACCCGCAAACAAAGTTAAACATCTAACCAATCACGCTTTTCGTACTTTCCAGGTGATACCAGTAAATTGTATACGATATGCACTAAAAATAACTCATTATTGTGAACGAAACCCGTGCATCGCATGGGACATGCTGCCTCGTACTTATAAAAGTATAGCATTCAATTAGGTAATTTTAAAGTATTAAAATAGATTTCAACTTTTAATAAAACTTAAGAAAATAATTATTGAGCTCATTCGGTAGTTTTTTTAAATTTACAAAGTAATTTAGGATCATCCTCGACTGCACAAGAATTGGAGATTGGTCCCTCGAGTAGAAGAAGATGCAAAGAGGTCTTTAACCAAAACAGTAAAGCAAAACAAACACACACGGGTAATTCATTCAAACCCCCATTTAACCAAATCGTGTTCCTAAAGTATATTCATGTTAACACATAATTTACCGGTGTCGATTGAAGATATGTCATCATTTATCCATAGTTGTGCTTATAAAACATAAAGCACGAAGATCTCCGTACTCACACTTCTGTTTTATGAATAATATGTTTTTTTGGTATGCTAATATAACTACTCATGTGTGTTACTTTACATTTTCCTCCTACGCACTTTCCTTTGTTCATACTTTACATGTGATGCCAATAACTCTTTATCCTTAACAAAGCCCGTGCATCGCCCAGGCCATGCTGCCTCGTTAAAAAAAAGGAGTTGAAAAAAGTTATGCACGGATTTAAATAAGGATGAAATGAAATGCTAGATTCGTAAATAGTTATAATTCTAGTCGAAAATAGACAATGTTTATAAAAATAACTCGAATAAAATTGACTGGAAATATGTGTGACAGTGTGAGGAAGTAGGTATATGTCTCATGTGGGGTGATAATTATTAACTCTACGCTATGAAAATAAAAAAATTTAGGTTGAGATAAAAAAGTTTTAGGTCAGTATTGGGTCGACTCAATTAACCCGTTTATTAAATGGTTTAAGTTTGGGTCGATGTTAATATAAATAGGTCGACCCGCCATTGTTTAATTATTAATATATATTTAAATATATATATATATATATATATATATATATATATATATATATATATATATATATATATATATATATATATATATATATATATATATATATATATATATATATATATATATATATAATATACTTAGTTTATAGTTTACTATTTCAAACATAACTAATAATTAAATAAATACTAAAAGTTCTATTTACTAATTTTGGTATTTTGGTATTTTTCTTATGAATTTGTGGAACAACAGCTTGAATGACTCGCTTAACTCGTGTGACCTACTAACTTGTTTAACCCGTTTAATTAAACTAGTTATAAACACAAGCCTTGTAACATAGTGGTATTGGATATTGGTGTAAGGTGTTGCCAGTGACCTATAGGTCATGAGTTAAAGTCCCGTTGTGAACAAAAAAAAAGTAGATTAGGATCATGTTCAGGTTGAACGTAAACATGTTACGGTCAAGGTTTTAAAATTCGTGTGAGGCGTACGCCTCGAGGCGCACCTCGAGGCGAGTCAATCAAAAAACGTATATGAGGCGGCGCCTTAGAGCCTGTTTTTGAAACGTACGTCTCGGCAGTCCCGGCGGTGAGAGGCGGGTCCGAGGAGGATCAGGATTTGAGTTGTTTTTTTTTCCGACTTTTTGACTTTTTTCTTACTTTTCCATGATTTTTTTGAAAGCCCATTAACTTTTTTTTGACTTTTTGCAAATAACGTTTTGCTTCAAGCAAAAAGGATTACCAATATCTATTAAAAATATGAATGAGTTCTGAGTTTGACAAGAAAATTTGCAAAAAATGGTTTTTTTTTTATGAGTACAAATTATGACCCTTAAAATTTGATATTGGAGTTATATAATACTTTGTGTTGTTTTTTATGAGTTATATGATATTTTAGATATTATTTGTTTTTCCGCCTCAATGCTTACACCTCGGTTTGCCTCGAGGATTATGCCTCATGAGGCTAAAGAAAAACGCCTCGAGGCTCGATTCTGTATATTAAAATCTTGGTTACGGTTAAGATAAAAAAATGTCAGTTTCGGGTTGAATATTTTTGACCCGCCAACCCGTGAACCTGAACTTGAATCTGTGGCCCCGAATTCGACATGAATTGCCACACCTATGTTAAATACATGGATATAAGGTATATATGTATAAATGTTAATAAGTATAAAATACGCTATATCATTTTATTTTTTATTGGTCATGAGCAACACTTTGGTGGCGTTTGTTTTTTGACAGAAAGTCTTTTTGAGGTCTTATGTCTGCAGGCGGGAAGACATTTTGGAAAAAGACTGTTTGTTTTTTGGAAGTCAGAAGATAAGAAAAAGTCTTTTTGAGGTCTGCTTGAAGAAGACTTGGACCATAGTCTGTTAAACAGAATATTCGAGAATAAGGAAACAAGATCTCACCGATTTGCCCTTTACACCTAACGGCTCCTTCTATATGAGCTGCAACGTTTTTTAGAAAGTGTCTTAAATGTATTCCTTGTTTAGTCCATATTATTGTCCTTAAATACCTTGTAAATCCTGTAATACAAACACAATACAATAATACAATAATACAATTCACAGTATACTCTACTGTTTATCATGGTATCAAAGTGGGATTAAGCTCATCATCTACCGATTCATTCTTAGCATCGTTGTTCAAATTCTTCGAGCCCAGCCATGGCTGGAGATGGCGACTCGAATGCAAGTTTGACAGTGCAGTTAGCCAACCTTCTCAAAAACAACATTAACCCACAAATAAACCTCAAACTCAACAATCACAACTATGCCTTATGGACACGAATGATGAGAGTGGCCATAGGCGGAAAATCCAAATCACTGTTATCTCACTTAACATCAAATCCTCCCGATCAAACTCATGAATCGTTCGATCAATGGGAGCAGGAGGACTTAATAGTCTTTTCCAGGCTCATTCAAAACATTGAACCTGCTCTTGCAGGCAATTTAACCGAATACCCCACAGTAAAAACGCTATGGGATGCACTGGTAGTTACGTACAGTAGCGGAAGGGATAAGCTACAAACTTTCAACCTTCATGTTAAGTCGAATTATATTAAACAGAATAATCTCTCGCTTGAGGAACTATGGATCACGCTACAGGGTGTTTGGGGAGAGATCGAAAGAATCGACCCGAACCCAATGAAGTGCCCAGACGACATCAAAGTATACTCTCAGATCAGGTCAGAACAAAAATTATTCCAATTTCTCAATTCTATTGACAGAAAGTATGAACATATCAAGAGGGAAATCCTTCGATTGGATCCTCTCCCCTCAACGGAAGCAGCGTATGCCACGGTGCGAAAGGAAGCCGCTCACCAGGTCATACTAGGAGCAACTAACGTTGAATCGTAAGATATAGGCTCGGGACTTGCTACCGCGGCTACTGAACCAGAAGGAACAGGCCTCGCAACCCGTGGTTATCGCCGACCGGAAGGGAAAAGAACCAATTCGGGATTCAGAGAAGATAAGTCGCACCTGAAGTGTGAAAAATGCGGTATGAGCCGACACACCAAGGAGCAATGTTTTGAAATCGTTGGCTATCCAGACTGGTGGAACGATGGCCACAAAAAGAGCATGAAGAATACCGGATCGGAGAAGGGTAGAAACGACGGGAATCGAAAAAATACATCGAGTTCCGGCGGATTTGGGGGCGTCGCAGCAGCAACCAACCCTAGCGGCCATGACGATGAGGGTTTTTCCGTCGAGACAGGATATCAGGACGGGAGCGATAATTGGGCGTGGCACTGTAAAAGACGGACTATACTATGTGGATGAAGTAACTCAAGCTGGGAGTGCAATGTTATCTCATGGATCAACTGAACGCGAAGCATGGTTATGGCACAGAAGGCTAGGTCACCCATCCACCAACTATTTACATTCTTTATTTCCTAAACTTTTTCCTTTAAATTGTAAGACACATTGTGAAACATGTGTGTTTGCCAAAAGTCATCGAAAAACATTTAAACCAAATAATACCAGAGTTGATTTACCTTTTTCATTAATCCATTCTGGTGTATGGGGTCCAGCACCAATTAATGGGGGACAAATTTTTCGTTTTTTTGTTATGTTTGTTGATGATTGTACTCGAATGAAATGGGTATATCTTTTAAAAAATAAAATTGAAGTTTTTGAGAAATTCACTATTTTTTACAACATGATCCAAACGCAATTTCAAAAATCCATCAAAATTCTAAGATCAAATAATGGTGGAGAATTTATTAACTCTGACATGAAACTTTTTTTTGAACAAAAAGGAATTATTCATCAAACTTCGTGTCCTCATACCCCCGAACAAAATGGTGTCGCAGAACGGAAAAACCGTATCCTATTAGAAATTACTCGGGCACTCTTAATAGAATCCAAAACCCCTAGATCCTTCTGGCCAGAAGCCCTTGGTACAGCCGCTTACCTCATAAACCGGCTTCCCACTCACATTCTAAAGTTCAAAACTCCTCTTCAAGTCCTCACAGAATATACCAAACCTCCTTCAAATCTTACCCTTGAACCCCGAATTTTTGTATGTACAGTGTTTGTCCATATCCCAAAATCCACAAGATCCAAACTCGATCCATGTGCTGAGAAATGTGTCTTTGTTGGATATGGAATAAACCAAAAAGGGTATAGATGCTATAATCCAAAAACTCGCCGGTTGTTTACCACCATGAACTGTGATTTTCTCGAAACAGAATATTATTACAACTCCAACCTCAGTAGTCAGGAGGAGAATAGAAATCATGGAAATCATGATGGTGACACACTGAGTTGGTTTGAGACAATAGACAGAACAAATAACCACCAGGGTCACGATACATCCTCAACAGAAGCTTCACAAGAAACTGAAGACAGTGCCCCCCAAGAGTCTGCTCCCGAACCGATACCCGAGGTAAGTGTCCCTCTTCCCACATCTAGTGATACTAACGATATGTCAGCAGAAAGAACTTCACAGGAATTGAGTCATGAAGATAGGGAAGAAGTCACCAACGATACTGTAGAAGAAGATACCCCACAATATACCTTACCACCAAGATCAAACAGGGGTATTCCACCTAACAGATATTCACCAGAAAAAGAACCAAAGAAATGTAGGTACCCAATGGCAAATATAGCCAAAGGGAACCTATCTGACAAAGCCAAAGCCTTCTCAGTAGCACTATGTTCAGAAGAAATTCCTACAAGTGTTGAACAAGCCCTAAAATCTGAACACTGGAAAAAGGCTATGGAAGAAGAAATGAAAGCTCTAGAAAAGAACAAGACTTGGAATAAATGTGTCCTACCACCCGGGAAGAAGACTGTTGGGTGCCGATGGGTATTTACAATCAAATATAAACCATATGGAACTATTGAAAGGCACAAAGCAAGACTAGTTGCAAAAGGCTATACACAAACGTATGGTATTGATTATTCAGAAACATTCTCTCCTGTAGCAAAAATCAATACCATTATAGTTCTCTGTTCCATAGCCGCAAACCAAGGGTGGCCCCTCCACCAATTTGATGTAAAAAATGCCTTCCTTCACGGAGAACTTCAAGAAGAAGTGTATATGGAAGCTCCACATGGCTTCACAAGCAACTTCAAACAAAGGGAAGTATGCCGTCTTAAAAAATCCCTTTATGGGTTAAAACAATCTCCTAGAGCTTGGTTTGGTAGATTCACCATAGCTATGAAAAGCTATGGGTACAAACAAACCAACTCTGATCATACATTATTTTTAAAACGAAAAGGAAAATTGATAACATGTCTAATAATTTATGTTGGTGATATGATTATTACATGCAATGACAGTGAAGAAATAGCAAAGCTCAAAAGAAATCTATTTTCAGAATTTGAAATGAAGGATCTTGGAAACCTCAAGTATTTTCTAGGAATCGAAGTTCTAAGATCAAAACTGGGAATCTTCATGCACCAGAAGAAGTATGTCCTTGATTTATTGGCAGAGACTGGTATGATCATTTTCAAGGCAGCTGACACTCCAATGATCATGAATCAAAAACTCCTAAATGAAGAAAAAGAAGAACTGGTCGATAGGATGAGATACCAACGAATGGTAGGGAAACTTATATACCTTTCACATACTCGTCCAGATATCACATATGCCGTAGGAGTTGTAAGCCAATTCATGCATAAACCACAAAAACCTCACATGGAAGCAGTCCTGAGAATTTTAAGATATCTCAAAGGAACGGTGGGGCATGGAATCGTGTTCAAACCAAACGAGAACCTAGATACTCAATTATATACAGATGCAGATTGGGCAGGAGACAAAAACAACAGAAGATCAACGGCAGGATACTTCACCCTGGTTGGCGGAAATTTGGTAACTTGGCGAAGCAAGAAACAAAAGGTAGTAGCCCTATCCAGCGCAGAGGCAGAATTCAGGGGTATCGCAAGAGGAATAACTGAAATCTTGTGGGTAAGACATCTTCTAACCGAAATCGGGTATCCTCCTCAAAAGTCAAGTAGAGTGTTCAGTGACAATGAGGCTGCAATTCAAATTTGTGAGAACCCAGTACAACATGATCGTACTAAACATGTAGAAGTAGATCGGCACTTTATCAAAGAAAAACTAGAAGCTAAAATTATTACTCTTCCATTTGTATGGTCTGAAGATCAACTAGCTGATATCTTGACTAAAGCCGTTAGTGGAACATCCTTAAAACAAGTACTAGACAAGTTGAATTTCGGTGATCCCACTATTCAACTTGATGAGGAGTGTTAAACAGAATATTCGAGAATAAGGAAACAAGATCTCAGCGATTTTCCCTTTATACCTAACGGCTCCTTCTATATGAGCTGCAACGTTTTTTAGAAAGTGTCTTAAATGTATTCCTTGTTTAGTCCATATTCTTGTCCTTAAATACATTGTAAATCCTGTAATACAAACACAATACAATAATACAATTCACAGTATACTCTACTGTTTATCATAGTCTTCCAAGCTTGAAGACATATTTTACCTACACCTAAAAAAAAGTTTATCTACCACCACCACCACCACATACCAACACCGCTGTAACAACCCGAATTTTTTTGTAAATAGATAAAATGTATAAAAATATGATAATTATGGATAAATCATATAAAACTCGTAGAAACTGGTTTCGTGTCGTTTGGACACCGTATGAGGAAGTTATGGGCGAAACCGGGTCGAGACGATGATGAAAAAGTGCAGCCCTGGCTGCATACGAAGTTCGCGACGCGAACTAGGTTCGCGAAACGCGAAGTAGCGACAGGGAAATTGACCTTCGATCGTGAGGTAGTTCCCGGCCAGTTAACGATCGCGAAGTTCATAAGGACGCAAAGTTAGCGACGCGAAGTTGGGGTTCGCGACGCGAACTCCTTCGAGCAGCATTAAAATCGGGTTTTGGCTCATTAATGGCATGTGCAAACCCTAGTTCCTCCCTTTTGGCGATTTTCGAGCTTGAGGACTGATTGAGGTCGAATCCTTCACAAATCTTTGATAGATTTCACTCCTAGTTGAAGATTAAAGGTATATCTTCACTCTTTGATCTTTGTAGCTTAAGATCTATGCATTTTGATGTAAGGGTTTGAAACCCTAGTTCATGGGTTATGGGATATGGTGATGTTGATGATGTATACACTTAATAGATGGTATATTATCAAAGGAAACAAGGGTATGATTATGATTTGTAAGAATCTTAAGGATTTGGTTAAACCTAGGGTTTGGTAAATCACCATAATTGGGGGAAATGTGTTAATAAGTGTTATCTATAGATAGATGGACACAATAGTAGTTGTATGTGATGTTGATCATGTTGTGATAATTGTATTAGGCTTTTGGTGAAGTCTTGGAAGTTGATTGAGCTATGAAGCAAGGAAATTGGCGTAAAGAATATGGTTGGAGCACTTTATTGCTAAGGTGAGTACATGAGACTTTTAAACTGAGTACATAGTAAATAGTTTTGAAAATACATATGATATTTTATTGGTCTCTATTAATAAATATGTTGATAAAGATAGTGACTGAAAATGTATGAAAGTGTGTAGAATGTGATACTAGAATATGTCTAGTATGATTGATGAATTGGAAGTAAAATATGATAGATTCAAGTAATTATGGAATCTGTGTTAATGAACAATAATAAGGAAGTAATTGATTAAAAGAATGTATACGGAGCCTTTATTAATAAATATGTATTAGTAAAGCAATTGGGAATGATTTTATAGTAATGAGTACCTATTGGTAAGATATACTAATAAAAGTAAAACACGAATGTATATGAAAAAGAATATGATGTGACTAGTAATAATTGTGTATTATAGTCAAGGAAGAGATAAAAGTATTATGATATCGATAAAATAAGAAATGTATCTTATGTATAAAGTAAGTATGGACCTCATAGGGTTCATAGATGTAGAAGTAAATGTGGGTTGCTTATGATCGGGTCCATGGGACCATACAGGTACGTTCACACTGTGTTGAACTAATTATATGTTGTTATTATTAGATAACTAACTTGTTTGATGATTGATGTGATAGCCGAGGGCTTTGATTGGAATAACTGATGAGTTATGGTAAGAACGAGATGATGTGATGCTAGTTAGTTCGGGGGCAACCCGATAACTAGACATGGTGATGTTTCTAGCTAGTTCGGGGGCAACCCGATAGTTAGATAGGATAGTGCTTCTAGCTAGTTCGGGGGCAACCCGATAGTTAGATATGTTTGTGACTCTAGTTAGTTCGGGGGCAACCCGATAACTAGATATATATATTGGAGTTCTAGCTAGTTCGGGGGCAACCCGATAGTTAGATAGGATAGTGCTTCTAGCTAGTTCGGGGGCAACCCGATAGTTAGATATGTTGAGATTCTAGTTAGTTCGGGGGCAACCCGATAACTAGATATGATTGCTAGGAAGGCATTGGAACGATAGGGTCACTATAGGGTGGCTAGCTTATAATGATTTAGTATATGTATATATATATATGTTCATATACATCTAATTATGAAACGACTATTATTGTTATTTGGGTCTAAAACCCATGTATCTCACGAGACTATTTTGTCTCACGTACTACGTTTGTTTGTGACTGTGTACTCAGGTACAGGTTTGAAGTGAAAGAAGGTTGCACTAGAAGTGGCCTAGAGATGTTTAGATCGGGAGCTAATAGGTAGATCTCGTTGCCTATGGTTTTGATATACTTGGTGACACCGTATTTTTGTAAACTCTGATATAGGTTTTAAAGTTTTTTTTGTTAAACCGTACTTTGGACAATATGTCAAATATTGGGAAAATGTATTTTAAATGATTTAAACGATGTTTTAAAAATACGGGTGTTACAACTTGGTATCAGAGCTATAGTTTAAGTGAATTAGGTTGGATGTCCATCCTAGTCTTAGACTGTAGCAATAGGAATGTAAGATTCCTTGAGATCGATAGGTTGACCTTGAGACTTTATGTTAAGTTTAGGGTTAAACCTAGGGGACCTATAGAAGTTGTTAGGAAATGTGCAATGTGAAGTCTTTTGAGACCGTAGGGCATTGGTAAGCTAGGGTCGACCCCTATGGGAAATGCCATGTTTTCATCTAATTGTATTGTTTTCGACTGTTGAGTCGACTGTTTGAATCTTGTTTGTTGAATACATTGTTATGGCGAAGGAATGAATGAGTAAAGTGGGTGAGCTCCACTAAGTTGGGAAAGGTTAAGAATGATGATGTGAACAAGATTTTTGAATAATTGAATAAATAAGGGTAGGTGGAATGATTCCAATACCCATAGGAAGGAAGAGTAATCAAATGGTGAATCCCGTAGTGGGAGGTGTCTACATAAAAAGGTAACAAGACCTAGTCGGAAGAAATGGAAGGATGTGGTATAGGGTTTTCATAGCATGTAAAACCGTTGAGTAATTCGGAAGTTTTGAGCCGAAGGTCACGATGTGGTGGATTCGGTAGATTTAGCAAGTGCTAGAGAGTAGCAAATGAAGGAAGAACAATATGGCGACATTGACGTCACCATTATTGAAGGATGAGGTATTGACACGGTGGAACGTGTTGTATGAGACCTTGAGGAAAAAAAAAAGCGTGGTACAAAATGTTGTGAAAGGAACTCACGAGTGAGTTGAAAGAGGGGAGTTTTTCCCGGAAGGAAATCTAGAGGGGGTCATGATGCAACCTCGGAGGTCTTTGGTGAAGATTGAGGTTATGTGAATATTGCTTAATTGCCTGATGGTTGCACGAATTGGTGCTTATAGAGATTGGAGACGAGTCGTACGTCATGGAGATTTATATTTGGGAATGGTCTTCCCGGTTAGTTATGTGTATGGAAGTGTGCATTGGAAAGGATTATAGACAAGTGTGTTGCATGTAGTAAGGATAGAAGGGTTGATGCCATTATGTAGTATCAAAGGAAAAACCACGAGGATGGTAAATGTGTTTCAACAAAAGGATAGCAGTACAATGGAGTACTAAGTCTTGATAAGTATGAATGGAAATTTTAGAAATAGAACCTTTGGAAATGGAATTTGGATTTCCGGCGGGAATCCGGATAAGTAACGTGATATTATACGGGAACGGTAAAGGAAAGAATGACTAAGGTATAGTGATACCTAGAATTTATAAATGAAAAATATGTGGAAAAGAATAAGTGTCGGGAATGACGAATTTTGATTGTTGAAAACGGATGAGTAAAAGTTGGCGCATAGCCATAGCAAGTTTCGTGATAATATTGATAAATTCGATGTCAAGAGTGAAAAGACAATTATTGGTAAAATACCATAGTAATAAGTGTGACAATGTATGTCATAGCGTAGTGTAAGACTACGATTTGAAAAGGAATATTTCGGAGTCCCACGACGTGTACAAGTAGAACACCGAGTGTTGGGCTTTTGGTTGCGAGTGTGGACCGGAGTCGATTGTTTGACTCAAGGATGATTGGATTGGTCGGTGATTTTTTTTGGCTAATGGAATGTAGTGGTAGCTACTCCGGCGGTGACAAAAGTCTTGGAAATTGTTAAGGAAATGAACCGGTTAAGGACGGTTATTGTGTAAGTGAAACAATAAATAGCAATTAGAGAATGTTATTAGTTACCCGCGGGGTACAATGCATGTGCATTATGTGATGGCCTTGGAAGGCATATGATAATGGAAAGGTAATATTATATGAAATGTATTAAGTAGTATGTCCAATGGGAGATATGTGAATAGGAAAGAAAACGATAATGTGATTTTATGGGAGAGGTGCTAGAATGCATGATGAATGATTTGATGATCGAATGAGTAAGATAGTAGCAAGGCTACACGATGCGAAAAGATGGATGTCAGATGACATTGGTGTGGCATATACATATGTTTGTATATGTGCACAATAGAGATGTATAGATGGTATTGGTGTGACATATACATATGTTTGTATATGTGCACAATAGAGGTGTTTAGATTGAATTGGCGTGATACATATGTGTATATATATATGTGTGTGTGTGTATATGTTTACGTGTTTAAATGATGAATGTAGAACCATGTGGTTGATAATGTATTACTATTATGTTATGGTATATGAGGACCTAGTTCGAAATGCGGGTTGCATCTAGGTCATGCAAATGTAGGGGATGCCTACGATTTATAGAATAGGAGGAAAGAGAAACTCCTAGTGAGCAAATTATCATTTGATAACCAAAGTATGGTAAACTTGTATGAAATCGCGGAATATGTTGCGATAGGAGAACAAATTCCGGTAATTGAGAATAAGAGTTATGAAATTGATTGTTGCGATGCAAAGATGGTTGAAAGAAAACTAAGTGATGGTGTGAGTGACCAAGTGTTGGTCAATAATCAGTAAAGGTCGATGTGACCGTATTTGAATGTGCAACTCTCGCATAATTGGGGAGATATTGAAGGTGTGGAAAAACGGGGACAATTGTTAAGGAAACAATAATAAGTAGAACCGGAAGTGATATATTATGATAGTGCCCCGTGAGTATGAAATTGGTTAGTTTGAAAGGGGTATGGTTGACTTCACGCAAAAGTCAAGTTCGACCAATTTGTGATTGGTTGACTTAGTCAAAGATGGGCTTGACTCTTGTTATGAACAATTAGTGAATATTGAGAGCATCATGTGTCGATGTTATGTGCGAGAAAAAGGGTAATGGAATAACTAAAAGAGTTATAGTCGGATTGTGCGACTTTGACCCGTTGGGTGTTTAGGGTTGAATTTGGGAACCGAGTATATGATTATTGATAAAATCATGAAATTAAAGACGATAGTAAAGGAATGAAAAATTAATGAAACCTTTAACGAGAAGGGAAAATGTTAAAGTATAGTTGACTTTGTGCTTAAGTCAAAGGGTAGACAATGTGGGGATATACCAATGTCGGGATATATCGGTTGGGTCAAAGCTAGAGTTTGACATTCGTTTTAATCAACTAGTCAATGGTATGATTGTGTCATACCATTGTTATGGGAATGAAAGGATCGGTCGAGAGAGTGGCGGTGTTATGGTCAAATTGTGAAATTTTGACCCGTTTGGGTATTATGAATTTTAAAAAAAAAATTTGGGTCCTGACCGTTCGGACTTAACGGAGTTAAGTGAACGTTTGGATATGTAATGTTAACGGAATATGAATGAGGAAAGTTTGATGGAAATGACCACAAGGGAATGAGAGCGGAATGCTCGGTCGGATGTGGGTTGGAATTCTTAGCGATTCCGAGGACGGAATCCTTTTAAGGGGTAGATAGTTGTAACAACCCGAATTTTTTTGTAAATAGATAAAATGTATAAAAATATGATAATTATGGATAAATCATATAAAACTCGTAGAAACTGGTTTCGTGTCGTTTGGACACCGTATGAGGAAGTTATGGGCGAAACCGGGTCGAGACGATGATGAAAAAGTGCAGCCCTGGCTGCATACGAAGTTCGCGACGCGAACTAGGTTCGCGAAACGCGAAGTAGCGACAGGGAAATTGACCTTCGATCGTGAGGTAGTTCCCGGCCAGTTAACGATCGCGAAGTTCATAAGGACGCAAAGTTAGCGACGCGAAGTTGGGGTTCGCGACGCGAACTCCTTCGAGCAGCATTAAAATCGGGTTTTGGCTCATTAATGGCATGTGCAAACCCTAGTTCCTCCCTTTTGGCGATTTTCGAGCTTGAGGACTGATTGAGGTCGAATCCTTCACAAATCTTTGATAGATTTCACTCCTAGTTGAAGATTAAAGGTATATCTTCACTCTTTGATCTTTGTAGCTTAAGATCTATGCATTTTGATGTAAGGGTTTGAAACCCTAGTTCATGGGTTATGGGATATGGTGATGTTGATGATGTATACACTTAATAGATGGTATATTATCAAAGGAAACAAGGGTATGATTATGATTTGTAAGAATCTTAAGGATTTGGTTAAACCTAGGGTTTGGTAAATCACCATAATTGGGGGAAATGTGTTAATAAGTGTTATCTATAGATAGATGGACACAATAGTAGTTGTATGTGATGTTGATCATGTTGTGATAATTGTATTAGGCTTTTGGTGAAGTCTTGGAAGTTGATTGAGCTATGAAGCAAGGAAATTGGCGTAAAGAATATGGTTGGAGCACTTTATTGCTAAGGTGAGTACATGAGACTTTTAAACTGAGTACATAGTAAATAGTTTTGAAAATACATATGATATTTTATTGGTCTCTATTAATAAATATGTTGATAAAGATAGTGACTGAAAATGTATGAAAGTGTGTAGAATGTGATACTAGAATATGTCTAGTATGATTGATGAATTGGAAGTAAAATATGATAGATTCAAGTAATTATGGAATCTGTGTTAATGAACAATAATAAGGAAGTAATTGATTAAAAGAATGTATACGGAGCCTTTATTAATAAATATGTATTAGTAAAGCAATTGGGAATGATTTTATAGTAATGAGTACCTATTGGTAAGATATACTAATAAAAGTAAAACACGAATGTATATGAAAAAGAATATGATGTGACTAGTAATAATTGTGTATTATAGTCAAGGAAGAGATAAAAGTATTATGATATCGATAAAATAAGAAATGTATCTTATGTATAAAGTAAGTATGGACCTCATAGGGTTCATAGATGTAGAAGTAAATGTGGGTTGCTTATGATCGGGTCCATGGGACCATACAGGTACGTTCACACTGTGTTGAACTAATTATATGTTGTTATTATTAGATAACTAACTTGTTTGATGATTGATGTGATAGCCGAGGGCTTTGATTGGAATAACTGATGAGTTATGGTAAGAACGAGATGATGTGATGCTAGTTAGTTCGGGGGCAACCCGATAACTAGACATGGTGATGTTTCTAGCTAGTTCGGGGGCAACCCGATAGTTAGATAGGATAGTGCTTCTAGCTAGTTCGGGGGCAACCCGATAGTTAGATATGTTTGTGACTCTAGTTAGTTCGGGGGCAACCCGATAACTAGATATATATATTGGAGTTCTAGCTAGTTCGGGGGCAACCCGATAGTTAGATAGGATAGTGCTTCTAGCTAGTTCGGGGGCAACCCGATAGTTAGATATGTTGAGATTCTAGTTAGTTCGGGGGCAACCCGATAACTAGATATGATTGCTAGGAAGGCATTGGAACGATAGGGTCACTATAGGGTGGCTAGCTTATAATGATTTAGTATATGTATATATATATATGTTCATATACATCTAATTATGAAACGACTATTATTGTTATTTGGGTCTAAAACCCATGTATCTCACGAGACTATTTTGTCTCACGTACTACGTTTGTTTGTGACTGTGTACTCAGGTACAGGTTTGAAGTGAAAGAAGGTTGCACTAGAAGTGGCCTAGAGATGTTTAGATCGGGAGCTAATAGGTAGATCTCGTTGCCTATGGTTTTGATATACTTGGTGACACCGTATTTTTGTAAACTCTGATATAGGTTTTAAAGTTTTTTTTGTTAAACCGTACTTTGGACAATATGTCAAATATTGGGAAAATGTATTTTAAATGATTTAAACGATGTTTTAAAAATACGGGTGTTACAACCGCCACCCACCACCACCAACCACCACCTACCGCCACCACCAATTACCGCATCCACCTAATGCCACTAGCACCCACCACATACTGCCACAACCACGTACCGCCACCCACCACCATTTACCGCCACCACATACCACCACCACCACCATCTAGCGCCACCACCACCCACCACTATCTACCGCCACCACCCACCACCACCACCACATACCGCCATACCCACCCACCGCCACCCACACCCACCACCACCCACCGCCACCCACCACCATCTACCGCCACCACCACCCACCACCATCTACGACATCACCCACCACCATATACTGCCACCATCCACCACCACCACCACATACCGCCACAACCACCCACCACCACCGCCACCCACCGCCACCCACCGCCACCACCACCACACACCGCCACAACCACCCACCACCATCTATCGCCACCACCCACCACCATGTACTGCCACCACCACCCACTGCCACCACAACCCGCCACCACCCACACAAATACTGCCACTTAATTTTTTTCTTAACCTGCAGACATTAAAAAATAAACAGTCTTCTTTTTATAAACTGCAGACGTTTGGTCCAAATCTTCTCTGCAGATGTGGTCCACAGACTGCAGACCTTCTACCTCTTCAAAAACAAACAGCACCATCTGTTGGGTTATAAATGACTTAGTACTGATGAGTTAATTAATACTGATAATAGTGTTAGTACTAATGAAATCAGTAGTAATGGTTGTATCTAAATGGTGAGCCCATTAGTATTGGCTTTATCATTACTACTGCTATTATGGTTAATGCTGATTTATTGGTTACTACTGGTGTGGAGATAATGCTGCTCAAACCATTAAGGCTGCTACATGGTTAATACTGATCAACTACTTTATGAAGCTAAAGAGTTGACACTGATGATACAATTACAATTGAAGACAAAGTTTCTACTGATCTCATTATTACTACTGATCGTTCAAGGTTAATGCTGATCAAGCTATTTACAGAGTTTATCATGTCCGAGATTTTAGGAAGTTTGTTTAGAAAATCATATCTTATTCAAATTGCATTGTAATCGATTCCTAGAATAACTAGGTTTAGCAGTTAGGCTTCAAAGACTATTATAAATAGTTCCTTATGAATTGTAAACATACGTGTGTATTGTAATCGTAAAAATCAATATACAGTGAAGCTTTTTGTGAAAACTGTGTTCATTTTATTTGCATTATTACTTTCAGTTTTAGTATATAATTCTTATTATCACAATAGTGTTAATCCGCTTAACTTCTATTAGTGAATAGATCTATGATTCAGTAACATACTCATTGTTATTCGATCCTGACAATATCACTTTCTAATACCATTAGGCTACAAGTCTTGCGCTATATCTTTTAGTGCATTGTTCAGGAAATCAGCCGCCTAGGCGTCCAATGGTGGTTCCCCACCACGATTCAACCCTAATCGGCTATATTAGGCGGTAGGTAGAAAAACAACAGTCAACGGAGGTATTGGTGGTCAAATGGTGCTCTCGAAGGACAAAAGGTGGTATCACCGGTCAAAATTTAGTCAATGGAAGTACTAAAAAATAGAGATGTGCAGGGTGGGATTATGTGCAGACAGAAAGGAAGAAAATGATTACCAGAAACAAATCGATTGACATTTCTATTCGTGGCAAAGCTTTTGTTCATGATCAGTTGTGTGACCATAAACAATTGAGGATGCTCCTGTTGTGTAGCTAGGGTTTTGGCAAGTTGATATGTTAAAAAATATAAGTTGACTTTAGGTTATAGTTTAATATGTCAAAACTTTTTAGATATGAACTTTGATATATTGAATTTTGTATTATTTAAAGTATTATTATATGAACTTTGATATATTCAATCCAACAAGGCACTACTTAATTTATGTCTAGACCAATTAGTTGATCGGCGGGGGTCGACCAACAAGTGCTTAGCGACTTCGGAAGTCTTGATATAATTAATAAAGTAACTAATTAAAATGAATAGTTTTAGCTACAAGTTATTATGGGGGTGTTTGACAAAATTAGTTGGAAGATTTAGCTACTAGTTGTAGCATGTAAGTGGAAGCTGAAGCTTTTATTTAGAGTTGAAACCTAAAATTTTATTTGTAGAAATTTGTGAAAAAGTAGTTGGTGCTAGAAAATACAAAATGACAGTAAACAAATATATGAGGGGCTAAATGTGGTAGGTAATTAATTAGTTAATGACATTCTTGTAAATACACCATAATAAATAATCTCATTAATTATTTAGTCCATATAATTATTTACGTAATCATATCTAACATTTAATCTCATATGAGGTGTGAGGTCTAGAGTTCGAATCCTGTAAACACTTCTTTGTGGTGCTAAATATGAGAGATTTTTCCCTGAAGATCCTTATGAGGACTTGGTTTGTCCTGTAAAGGAGCTCGAACACGGGTTGCTTACTGGAATAGTGTTAGCAGGCTTCCGTTCTATTATTTGCCGTTTCCAAAAAAAAATATATATCTAACATTCAATTAAGGCGAAAGTGTAGATTACCCTGAATTTTGTTAACTAAATTTGCTACTATCGTAAAGTATTAAATGTACAATATGTTATCCTTAGTTGAAGAGTATGTCATCTGATTCGATCACGTAATAGACATGTGAGGGGAGAATTTGGGATTAGGATAGACGTTGATTTCTTTTCTCTAGAGACAATAACGATAATAGGTCACATGTTTAACATGTGACTAAGTAAAATCAGCTTAGTGTATTCAAATCACCTATTCTTCTAGTAATATGTTGCACCCTTTATATTTTAGAATACTAACAAATCTGGTTAACCAAATTCAAAGTCGTAATCCACAATTTGGCAATTACTTAATCCATTACTCAAAATGATATTCCTTCATTATTAATTATTGCGCAATTAATAATTTTTTATTCCGTTGTAATGCATCAATATGACTCTAAAGTGTCTTAGGACTCGTATCATAATATTTTAAATAGAAACTCCTGCATAAAATCCTTCCTTTTGTGACGGCCCAAATATAAACCCATTTAGGCATTTATATTATACATATTTTAGTTGGCAAATATGAAATAAACATACACTAATTCAACAATGGAATATTTCTGGGTCCGTTTTTTTTTTCTTCCCAAAATGCTACTATGTTTTTTAAAGAACTCCTTTAAAAGATATTAGGTAAAATCCAACCATCCATGAAAACCTAAGAACTTATACTGTTTTTTTACTAGAACAAATATAAAATTCAAGACACTATTCGATACTACTTTTTCTTTTAAATAACTAATGCATTATAATTTATAAATAACAAAAAGCCCGACGGGTACTGTTTCTGGCTTGATACAGAAGGAGGCCACGAAGAGAAGCCCAAAACAGAAAAGGTAGAGCATAAAACAACACCAATAGGTAATAGGAACCAATGTTTTAAAACTTAGGGTCAACCCGACCGGTTGAGCATTGATAATAAGATACTAACTATAAGATAATTGATGTTAAGAAATCTTATTATCTTGATCTAGAATATATTGTTTAAAACAAAAAATCAAAATGTGTAAAACCGTATATATATTGTTCTGTATTTGTTTCCATATAATTACTTATTTGGTTGGCTTGTACTACAATTATAATTTTTAGCCCCATTTAACCATATTTTTATATGACTATATTTTTATAACTCTCAAATTATTTTCACAAGTATGTTGGGATACCTAAATACAAAATTTGGATATGAAGTTCAAATTCAAACGTCTACTTTTTTCCGTTTGGTTTGTAGTCATGGTGAAGGAATTGGAATGTAATTATATCAAAGCATAATAGAGATTCGTTCAAGTAGACCTATTATTTTTATCAAGTTCCGAGTAATAAATCTTAACCATTGATCAATAAGATTTAAAGGTCAAGATTAATCACATATTTTATACATAAAGGGTATTTTGATCATTTGGCACTTAAAAAAAATTTGATTTTTTTATTTTTTATTTTAAAAATTTTTATTTTTTTATTTTTTAATTGAGGGGTATTTTGGTCATTTAAAAATTTATTTATTTTATTTTTTATATTTATTTTAGAATATTTATTTTATTTAATTTTTTTATTATTATTTTTCATTAATAACACATAATGTAATTGTATAGTGAATCACATGTGATTGCATACTGAATCACATGTGATTGAATTAAAACATCAAATGTGATTAAATATACAATCACATGTGATTTTATACTAAAATCACATGTGATTAAGTTATACACGTAATTATGAGATGAATATTATTTTTTTAATGAAAGAATTAATAAAAATTAATAAAAATTAAAAAATTAAAAAAAAATTGAGTGCCAAATGACCAAAATACCCCTTCATAATAAAAATAATAAAAATTCTAAAATAAAAAATAAAAAAATACCAAAATACCCCTCAATGTATAAAATATGTGATTAATCTTGACCATTATTTCTTATTGATCAATGGTTGAGATTTGTTCTTCGGGACTTCGTAAAAATAACGGACCTCCTTGAACGCAACTCAAGTACAATAATACTATCTTTCTTTTAAATTGCTTTATAGTTTACGTAAATATATACTTCTAAATAAAACCACCTTATAAATAATCGTCTTTTAAAATTGTATTAGATATTCACACCTAACATTTCTATCATGAACACAATTTTGCAAAACATTGCTTATTCATCCTAAGTTTTCATATGCACATGGTGTCACTCTCGTAATCATACATATTAGGGTTGTTCATGTATCCGACAATCTAGATATCCGGCGAATCAAACTAGCGTTTTTGAAAATTTCGGGCATCTGATATTCGAAATATCTGAAATATCCGAAATTTATATGAATTATCTGAAAGATGTCTGTTTTTTTATTAGATATCTGATATTTTTTATCAGATACGCACATGGTGCGAAAATATTATGGATAATTTGCTTTTTTTATCAGATTTCAGATATTGTTTTCAAAATTCTCAGATATATGATATCCGAAAATATCCAAAATGTCCAAAAAGTTATTCTGTTTTGTCGGATATCTAGAATTTGGATATTTGAATTTTAGATCCAAATTTTGGATGTCCGAATTTCACATATTTGGATTTAGGATATCCGAATTTCGGATATTCGGATTTCAGATATTCGAATTCAGATATTTAGATTTCCGGTATCCGAATTCGTATACCAGATACTAATACATTCCGAATAACTAACATGAGTGACCATTGACAAAGAAATGATCGGTCATGATAGTTAAAGGCATCTTATAAATAAATTCATTGATCTCGAAGTAATCTCTCAACATTCGGATAGTTGTATGATTGTACCGTTAATCTCCTCATATCTCTCATTTGAAAATATTAGATATCGTTGCTGTTGTTTTTGGTGTTGAAAATAGACTATATAATTTAGTATGCCAACATAACCGCTGAACTTTTGCATCCCCCTACTTATTTAATGGTTGACATTTCCTTTACGTATATATTTTTACCAACCGAATGCTATGAGTGCATATTACAGTATTTTCAGAGAAACATGACTAGTATTTTGAACTCTTTCGGCCGATTTTATATCCCACAAGATGTTATAACATATCGTCTTTTTACGCATATAACCACCATTACCCGTGTTTTGCTCCATTCATCAAAAGGGAGTGTTATAAACGATTGACTTGTTTGGAAAAAAATCATGTCCATAACTTTGTTATTGATATGCTTCCTATAAAAGGCCAATTATTGTTCTATAACGTTTCCCCCTTTTGTCACTCTCAATGATATGACTTTCTTGTTGTTTGAAGTTTAATCCTCGACGCCTTATATTACAATAAAAGGCCCACTTTTCTTTTCTAGCTATTTGGTTTGTTTCCTGGCTAGGGTAGCATGATTCACATGTGATGCAAGCAAGTAAGCAAACAAATATTACGAAGCCATTATTAGGTCATTTGATGGACAACAAAGTCTAACCCGTAGATTTTTTTGTATGACACCTAATATACTCTAATTTATTCACAGCGGGATCTGAACCCATAATCTATAGTTAATGGACAACACCTTATACCAAACTCTAATATCATTAGGCTACAAGACTTGAGTCATGTTATAGATGAAATGTAGCTATCAAATTGCCAATGATGTTAACGATTTTAGGGACATTGATAACACGGACCTTGTTTTTTTATGTGCTTGGGGGTATGTACATCAAAATCTTTGTCACAAAATGACACATATAACTAACAATCGATCATGATTAGCAAGTAAAATGTCAGTTTCACCTACATTAAATGTTTAATTATGCTAGTGGCATGCATTAAATTATTAAAAGAAACAGCCAAAATTTAGGGGACGTTTGACATGCCGTAATCTTCCGTAATGAAATTTATTGAGAATTTAATTCATTTGTAATTGAATTTCGTTCGTGTTTAGTTACAAATTTTTTAGCTGGAATTTAATGCATAGTTATGCATTTACTTTATTTTTATTTTTAAAAATATTTTTAGATTTTTTTTAAATTTTATTATTATTATTTTTATTTTTTTTTAAATTCATTTTTTTTATTTCTGTAATATTTTATAAAATTTTCTAATTTTTTAAAAAAATTTAAATTTTTTAAAATTTTAAAAAAAAATTTAATTTTTTAAATATTTTTTAACGATTATAAAGTTTAAAGTATACAAAATGTTCAAATTTGTTAATTTACTAAAGGAGCGTAATTGAATTCATAAGGTGTTAGGAAGGATTTCAATCACAATGAATAACGTATTCCGGAATTACGTAGTAATTGAATTACGAAAGAAAAATCCATTCATGCATCCACTAATTTTTCTTTCCTCATATCATCCATTGATTTTAAAACTTGTCATCATCAAATAAGTAGACACATGAGTAAGCACAAATACCATTACTCTTTTATCTTATATCACTAAACATTTAATTAAGTATACGCCCCGTATTGATTTAATGGCCAATTTCTTTGTTTTTTTCTTGCTCTTTCATAGTGTATTTTTCTTACTTTTTCGTAGTGTTTTTATCTTACTCTTTGAATTATGCAGTAAACGTACTGACTATGTATTAGTTTAGTATGTAGAGTTGGTCGACTCTTTATTTAAAACCAACATTAAATTTGGATATGTTTCAACATTGAGAAATTCGACTTTAAAAAATAATAATCACATCCACAAGTGAACTTATTTCCTGAGAATTGTAAAATACATCGATTTTGATCCAAACTTTTAGGCCAAATCTTACTCCTTCTTAAAGCATTTAGGTCTTCTAAGTTTGGAAGGTCTTAATCTTAAAATTAATCTTAAATTTCTACTTTGGGAAACATCTTAAACATCACAAAATAAAAAAAAATATTACTTACAGGATTCGAACCCAAGAACTTTTGCGAGTACGGACTATGTGTTAACCAATTAATCTACTTGATACTTTGCTTTATCCCAACAACTAATATAGATAACCTTTAACTTCAACATAACTAAAACGGCCCATATTTTAAAAAACGTCAATTTCGGATTTAAGGAAACTTATGAGATATTCAACATAGCTAAAACGTCTCATATTTAAAAAAACACTAATTTCGGATTTAAGGAAACTTATGAGATATATTTATTAATCTTTACAAAATTAAAATTAATATCACACACCATCCGCACGACCACAACCAACAGCCACTATCACTACCGTCGTCACCACCCACTACTTAATCGTAGTCAAATTAGTCACACAGTACCTGACGCCGTATTGTGCGGGTAACCTGCTAGTCATGATGAAATCGTGCATTCAAACCTAAAAAAGAATCGTTGACATGCCTTTCTTGGAATACATCCAAGAATTGGTTAATTCTAATAATTTGGCCTATATATGTCGTTACTAGCTACAAAACCCGCCCGATGGGCGGGTATGCTGTAAATTTTAGTATGTAGAAAAATGTTCAAAAACTTTATATATTTCTAAATGACATAATAATCGATAGATGTGATGATGATTTTGTACAAAAAAACGGTAAATGAAGAAATGTTACACGGGCATTTTATTAAATGAAGAATCCAGCTTTTTATGCCGTAATCCGTAATATATGAAGTCTGGTTCCGTTGCACAATCCAGCTTTTTATGCCGTAATCATAGAATGCCGGTTTTATGGAAATTATATTGAGTCGTGTATCACTTCTGAATAGTTATTTATTTGTTTCCTTGTATGTAGGAATCCGTATTTAAATATTTATTTGTTTCCTTGTATGTAGGATCTTTTAAATAGTTATTTATTTGTTTCCTTGTATGTGGGAAGCCGTATATGGAGCATATGAATGTAGACCGTAAGCCGTACCAGATTCGTTTGCCGTATATGGAGCGTATGAATGTAGACCGTAAGCTGTACCAGATTCGTTTGTATTAGTGCAAATGACGTGGACCAATCAGGGAATTCTAAGTGGCATTATGGACGAATAGGAATGCTTGGAATTGTCATGGTGTCAAACCCTCTTCAAATTTAAGCCTCATGTATAGGGTAGGATTATGTCATGAAAGTAATTTTCGGAATTATTTGTTTTTCTAAAAAGAATATAGGGGTTAGGACTAGGGATGGCAATGATCATCCGATCCGATGATCATCCACCCGATCCGATCCGCCGGTGGTGGATATGGATGAAGTTAAATGGGTGAATATCGGATGTGAAGCGGATTTGGATGTTTATTGAAGCGAATATGGATGGTGATTTTCAATCCATGGATGAATCCACTTAACCCGAAATTAACTTTTTTTTATATTACAATTTCACATAGTTAATAATATGTGTCTTCACATTTTTGATTCAATAAACTTTATACATAACATAACATTGAAAGTAACTAAATTTGTAAGCATTACAAATCATATTGTACACTTTTATATATATTAAGTTACATTTTTATTTGTACCTATCCGTATTTGAGGATTAGTTAAAAACTATGTTGTATGCCTCGATGCATCAATTGTGTGTTCGTAATTATGTTTTCGATTGTATATTCTTTTGGAGGAAACTATGAACATATTCAACAAAAATTACAAATTTATCTATAAAACTATCATACTTTCTTTAGAAAATAATTTTTTTTCGAAATCCAACGGATGCCCATTTACCCGCTATAATCCAATGGATATGGATCTGGATGGATGCAATGATTTTAAATGGACATGGATATGGATATGGACGATGAAAATTTAAATGGATATGGATGTGGACATTGCATCATCCGGTCCACATCCGATCCATTGCCATCCCTAGTTAGGACTTAATGTCACTAGAATATAATAAAGAATTAATTATTAAAATAGACTATAAAAGTAAACATCATTTCTTAAAAACAACTTCAACTTGTAACTTCTAAAAATAGACCGTACTAATTGATACTTTTATATAATTGTGCGACTTCACAAAAACATTGTTAGGTGTCTCACTTGACGGATATACTTTTTGCTTAATTGACAAGTGTATTTTTAGTCTTTTTACGAAAAAACAAAATTACCTCAAAAAACTATAAAAAAATAATTATTATTAAGTCGCACAAAAATATAACCCCCGGTCATACAAAAGAAAACTATCA
The DNA here is from genome assembly GCA_963853835.1 of Calendula officinalis. Classification (NCBI taxonomy): domain Eukaryota; kingdom Viridiplantae; phylum Streptophyta; class Magnoliopsida; order Asterales; family Asteraceae; genus Calendula; species Calendula officinalis. Next base: position 66,445,013 of record OY970829.1, on the reverse strand, counting down.
AAATTCATATAATGCAAAACTACTCATCGGTCGACACTCCCGAATTTGGAGTATCCTACTTTCACACAATTCACAGGGTTCAACGAGCAAAATCAACTTAAGTCGCACAAAAATTATATACTTGATAAAAGGTGAACACTTGTCAAATTATTTTGATCTATTTTGAGATAAATAAAAGTAAAGTCTATTTTATGAATTACCTAAGTCCTTAGGTATATTTACAGTATATATAAAATATTAGTTCTTTGCCAAATTATCAAGTCTTAAAAATCCAGCCAACACACTTGTTAATATGGAAATACTTGATTTTATAAAAAAATGCACAATACAAAACTCGAACATGCGACATATGCGTTGTTAGCAAAATTCTATAATCAACTGAGCTAATAAACCATATGTTTATTACTTGACTATAATTATATTTATTAATATATTAAACTTTAAATAGTTAGAATTACAACCACTACCACGAGAACTGTCACTACCGTCACCATCACCTACCACTCGCGACCAACATAAACCACAACGACCACCCACATCCATCATCACTATAACTATTATCATCCACCAACTAGTAACCGCAAAATATCACTACAATATGTCACCGCATTGTGTAATTACCTTTCTAGTTTTTTATAAATGGCCCATAATAAAACCATTTAGGTGGAAGTGAATCATTAAGTAAAGGATTCAAGTTTCAAGAAATGTAAAGTAGTTTCAACCACTTTATAACCATTTGTGTAACAATGCATATAAAAATAATGTTGGTAAAGAGAAACAAACTAAGAAAAGTGAATGATTGTTATGGCAAAAGCATGTAACTCTTGAGTGAAGCTAATAATATTAACATCCGATGGTGCAACCACATCAAGAAAAAGGTCAAAGGAAAAGCCCTATCTAAGTCAACACCACTTGTTTGGCTTGTAAAGTGCATGGCATGTTGTTGCCTTCAAATCAAATGCATCCCCTTATTAGAGGATACCTTGTGTCAAAGTGGAGCTACCACTTATGCCATAATATCACATACTTCTTTTTGGGCCCTTTCTCAAATTTTTAGGTTTTACTTTCTGGTTTTTTTTTTTTTTGGATTTATACTTCAACGTGATGCATTGCTGAGGGAGTTTCATCTCGTGTTCACAAGCTAATTATTCTAGCCACGCATTAAAAGATATTAGTAAGGTACTCGAGCAATGCAACGGTAGGTACCCTGAAATTATATTTTATGGTGAATAAATGTTCGGTTACAAATTTTTTTCTTAGAAGACCATAGAAGACAATTAGCACAACAAACAAAAAACTCATAAACATAAGTTAAACATGTCAAACGTTAAAAATGAGTCCGTCATTCTTGTTGATCTCACTTTTTTACAGTATTTTTATACATTCATTCTCTTTAATAGGTAATAATAAATCTATTTCCCTTTCAAATTGATTGATCCTTGAAAACATATATTTTTTGAATATCAATTTCACATTTTGCTTAATAAAATTATCTATTATGATAAATACGCATATTCATTTAATTGCATAGGAAAAAGCGAATCGAAAAAACTGCTCCGCCCGTCATATATGTTTTTCAATTTTTGTAAAAATATTCTTATTTTTATAATGATTTGATTCTTAACTATTTAAAAAAAATAATAAGTATATCATTTGAATTGTTTTACACGTTTTACTCATATATTTTATAAGTATTATAATTGTATAAATGTGAAAATTTGGACTATGTGTTTGTTTTTATTTATAGAGGAAATGAGTTAATATTTTGAAGTTTGGATCATAAATTTTAAGTTAACAAATTAGTAATCTTTAAGGAAAATGAAAAACGGAAAATAAACCGAAACCGAATCGATTTATTGAGAAAAACCAAAAAGTCAAAACCGAACAGTTTGTAATTCTTAAAAACCCATGTTTTCGGTTCGGGGTTTGGTTTAATTAAAACACCAAACCGCCTCATACTCACCCCTAAGTTTAGCTATTTAATTTGTCTGTTAATCATGAGAAATGAAGAGGCTGATATAAAGATTTAAGACACGAGTTAAAAACAAAGTAACTAAGTAGCCCAATTGGTTAGAGTTCTTACCTTTCTTTTAAAAGGTCTAGGGTTCGAATCCCACCAGTTTCAAAAATTAAGAACTTTCGAAAATCAAAAGCGACATGTTGAAAGTTCAAGCCTTGTTGTAGACAAATTTAATGTAAATTTAAAAATTGTTAAAAAGATAATTTAAATGTTTTTTCCCCATTTTAGTGTAAAAAATATATCAAGCAACCCCCGGCACAACTACAACAAAGATCATAATATATAACATTTATGTAATGGTTTTATTCTAATTTATAGGGATATTGGTTTTTTATTTTAATTATCTTAGAGCTCCGGGTGTAGGGCGCTATATGCCCGCCAAACACCCCCAATAACCCCGCTAAAGCGAAAAAGCCACACCCACGATTTCGTTATTTGTTCGTTATAATGATTTCGTTGTGGGTTTGGCGGACAGCCAAAGTTTAGAAGGGGAGGGGCAACGGATATTTTTTTTAATTTAACTCTTTTAGTGGGACCTCTATAACATCACTTTACCTATAACATCAGGGAGCCACTTTAACCTCTCCAAGTTATAGCCAAGTTATAAGGCCAAAAGTGCTATAACATGCCTATAACTACCATTTCACACCTTGTGCTCTTAGAAACAATTTATACGGATACTAATATTTATTAATGTTAGTGATTTATTATTATTATTATTATTATTATTATTATTATTATTATTATTATTATTATTATTATTATTATTATTATTATATGCATATTATTCACATAACACATTTAAAGTGCACAACCTTAAACACTGTTAGGACTAGTTTTGAGCTTAAATGATGTAATTAGCCTTAATTAGACTAGTTTAAGTGTGTTTAGAGGTTAGGGTATAAATACCCCTTGTGGTGACTAATGATTTAAGTTTTTCCTCATTAATTGCAATTTACTATTTTTGAAAGCTCCTTCCCTCCATCTTTCTCTCTCAACTACACACACTCAATACACCAAGAACACACACACTTAAGCTTCAATTCTTCTCAAAACATCATGAATTAGCTTGAATTCAATCATATAAGATCTCTCAATTGATATCAGAGCATAAACTCTCTAAGAGTAGATCCAAATTCGTGATGATTTGATCCAGATCTGAGATTTTTTGAAGAAAACGTTTGTTCGTCATTTGAAATTTAATTGTCAAATTTTTCTGTTTAAATCGATGAATTGAGTGAAGATTAGTGTTTCTCCATTGATTCTAATAACAATAGAATCAAATTTCGATCAATTCCATCAACAATTGATCATGATTCAGTGATTTTTGTGCAAAAGTTGAAGAACTCAAAAAGTCTCTGAAAATTGAAGAATTCGAGCTGTGTTGTTATGGATTGAAGGATATTATCGGATCAAAGTGTTAGGAAATCATTTTCGAGCATCTAGGGATTGGAATCATTGAAATTGGTCAAGTATTGAGCGAGATTGGATAAAAATGGTGAGTTTTTGAAGCTGCGAACACGAACAGCTCAAGAACAAGTTCGGCCCGAACTTATCACTATTCTCGGCTCACTGTTCGGCTTGAAAGTGTTCGGCTCAGTGTTCGGCACAAGGTCTTCGGCTCAAGTTCTCGGCTCGTGTGTTCGGCTCGAACTCATCACTGTTCTCGGCTCATCAAAGAGTTCGGCCCAACTATTCAACCTTAAGTTCGACTTCATTGATCAGCCCAAATAGAACTTCGGCCCGAACAATAGTCTTCGGCCCGAACAAGATCTTCAGCCCGAACTCATCACTGTTCTCGAACTCCTCACTTGTTCGGCTCGAGCAAAAAGTTCGGCTTCAGACTTCGACTTAAGGTGTTCGGCTTCAAACTTCGGCTTCAAGTCTTCAGCCCAAACAATCTTCGGCCCGAACTACTCTTCGGCCCAAACAAATCTTCGGCCCGAACTACTCTTCGGCCCAAACAAATCTTCGGACCGAACATAGTCTTCGGCCCGAACACAATCTTCAGACCAAATTCCAATTGTTTTTTAAATTCCAATTTTCCTTAAAAAATCATTTTAAAAATGTTTTTTAAAGATGCACTCACAATCGGAACTGATCTAAAACCACCGGTTTTGTATAGAGGAGAATATGCTCAGTGGAAGAAACGATTTCTCCACTTTATCAAGAATCAGGAGCTACATAAAGAAATTATTGAATCACTCACTAATGGGGAAGCGGTATTTTATGATGATCTTGTTATTGATCCAACTGCTACTCCTCCAGTTATTGGTGGCAAACGTCTAGTTCCTCCTGATGAGTATGATACACAACAAAAACGACGTGCCAAAGCCGATGTTCAAGCGTATTCATTTATGCTTCAAGGACTGCCAAATGAAATCTACAACAGTTTGGATAGCCTTGAAACGGGTAAAGAATTATGGGATGAAATCAGAAAACAAATGGAGGGCACAGTTTTAGGAAACAAAGCTAAAATGGTTTCTGCTTTGAATAATTATCAGACTTTCAAAGCCACAATCAGAGAAGACTTGGAGAGCACTTATCATCGGTACTGTACATTGTTGAATGATCTTCGCAAAAACTACTTGCGAAAAGAAAATTTGGAGGTGAATATCAAATTTATCAACAGTCTTCTTCGTGAGTGGGAAATATTTGGGAATAGTGCCATGCAACATAAAGATCTCAGTCTGATTGATATTCATTAACTTTTTGAATATTTGCACCAAAATGAGCCAATGGTCAAAGACTTAACTAAAAGTCGTCAAAAGACATCTCAAAACCGCCAAGAGACTGCAGATACTCTTTCATTCCTCACCAAGCAACATCAATAGTATTCTACATATCCTAAAATGTCAGAAAATGTAGAACCGTCTGCATTCTCACCAACTGATGATATGGAAAAAGATCTTGAGGATGTACTTCAGGCAGTGTCCCTAATCTCAAACTATCAGAAGAAGTACTACTCCAAACCAACAAACAACAACCAAAGATACTCATCCAACTTTAAATCTGCTCCACCTACTTCATCTACAACACAACCAACTGAAAAGTCAAAGCTCATACCATTGGATCCACAGAAAAAATGTTACAATTGTGGAATTGCTGGACACTACTCACGTGATTGCAAGAAACCTAAAGTCCGTGATTCTGAGTTCTTTAAAAGGAAGATGCTAATGGCCAAACAAATTGAGGCAGTTAGCAGAAGACCTTCAATGGATGGAGGAGTCGGATCCGGAAGATGAAGAACATGCTGCCAACCTGTGCTTCATGGCAAGAGAAAATGCTGAGGTTGCTGAAAGAATTGCTGAGACAGATGGAAAGGTACACACTTCTCTTCCCTCTAATGAAAATAATTCCACTAATTCTGATACTTGTTTTGTTCAAAATCAGACATCTGAAGTTGATTCTTTAAAACAAAACCTTTTGAATGCACAAAATTTAAATACTCAACTTCAAGATCGCTTAAATAATTTGGAAAAACAAAATGAACAAAATGCTTTTCTGGGGAATAAACTTGCTCATTATATTCAACAACAAACAGTTTTCAAACAAGAAAATCTGAAGTTACAAAAGCAAATATCAGAGTTTAAAGATAAATATGATCATAATTACAAACTTTACTCTAAAGTTTGGGGTGATTATCAGATTAACAAAAACAGTATTGCACGTAAAGAAAAAGAGTTTGATGAAATTGAAAAACAATTTAAATCTCTAAACTCTCAAATCAACGAATTAACAGAGGAATTACATGAACAGAAAATCATTGCATTAAAAGAAACGAGAACCAAACAAAATGTGATTCAAACACTTAAAAATGAAAATCATAAATTGAATTCACATATCAAACATCTTGAAGAATTAATTGTCAAAAGAGGACATACTAATCAAACCATCCATTTGAACAAGCCTAAAGACTTCAAATATTTCAACTCACGAGAAGGACTAGGAGCTGATAATCCAGAATTTCTTAAAAAGGCTTGTAAAATGGTTCCAACATTATATGATCCCGGATACAGAGATATCTTGCCAAGCTTTATCAAAATGACAAACGAAGAGGAAGAAATTGAGGCTTTCAATAGAGCTAAAAAGGAGAATGTGCAAATTAATTTCAATTACACTGAATTAAATAAAATATATGAAACTAAAAAGGCAAACTTTGAAAATGATGATTATTTTCCAATAATTACACCAGAAGAATTTGAGATTAAAGGTAATGCTGTACTTCAACAAAAAGTCACACCAAAGATTTACGTACCATCTTTAATTCTAGAAAGGAAAATTTGTCAATTGGAAAATGAAATCGATAACACACATAAGGCATTTGACAAAGAAAATTCGGGTTTACAAAACAAAATTCATGAGTTAGAAAATAAACTAGCTAACGTCACATCTGTTTCTGGTCAACGTGCTTCTCCAAAGCCAAAGTCTCACAATGATAATTTCTCAACTCCTAAAATTCCAACTCTTTTAAAACGAAATTCTAATTCTCCTGTTTTAAATTTTTCAGATAGAAATTTAAATTCCAAGCTTAGGAGACCAAAGCAAGGCGGGGTGAAAGAAGTTGAGCAGTCTAAGAAGTCTAATTCGTCTAAGTCTAGTATGCTTAAGTCAAAGGAACTTAAGAAGTCTAGATCTCCTTCGTTTTTAGCTTCTTCTTTTTCTAATTTCAATAAATGTAATAACTCAACAAACTTTATTTATCTACTACACTTTATGGCATTGTTTATGATTCTGCAATTTATCGTCCTGTTAATCATTTTGTTAATGGTGTCAATTTGATTGTTAAAACAGATAAAAATGGTAAAAAGGTTTATTTTGATCGAAAAACTAATAAACCAATTTCTCAATATGATACACGATATTTTGTAAGAAAAGATGCTCCGTGTGGTTCTCGACATGATGTACTTCATAAAAATGGTTCAATCATTCATTCATGTACAATTTGTTACCCAGAACCCTGCAAAATAATGCTCACTAGATATAAAACATCTCTTACTACACGTTCTTCTCCAAAAACTCCAAAATTAGTTTATCGTGTAGTTTCAGCAAACAAATCTTCAAACTTTGTTTATCGGGTTGTTTCATCATCCAAATCTCCACACTCTGGTGTATCGACTACTTCTCACAAGCAAAATCACAAACAATCCAAGTTTGTTAAATACAAATGGACACAAAATGAACAATCAAACTGGATTTTACATTCCCCTGAAAAATCTTTTAAATGGATTATAAAAATACCAAAAATGGAACTGCCTCCTTGCAGTTCTCAAACTCTCTAAATTCATTCTACATCAATCATTCTTCATAAAACATCATTTACTAATCGTATAGGACCCATTTCTTATTGGGTACCTTTTTGTCTTAATTGTTTTATGTAGAATGTATGGTATCTTGATTCTGGTTGTACACGACACATGACCGGAAACAATAACTTGTTAACGAATTATAGAGACTAATATTTGGGAACTGTTCGGTTTGGAAATGATCATCTAGCTGCCATCATGGGTATTGGCGATATCATTCGTCACCATTTAGTCATTCGAAATGTGGCTTATGTTGAAGATCTTGCACACAATCTTTTTAGCATTGGTCAATTCTGTGATAAAACATTGGAAGTTAATTTTCGCACAAAGAAATGTGTTGTTCGCACTTATGCAGGAAAATAACTTCTTACTGACTCCCGTGACACAAATCTGTTTACTATCAATTTAAATGATGTGGTTCCACTGGAGGAAGTGTGTCTAATTTCCAAAGCAACGTCAAATGAGTCATGGCTATGGCATCGCCGTCTTTCACACCTAAATTTCAAAACGATTAACAAATTAGTCAAAGGTGGCCATGTATCTGGTCTTCTAGATGTTTCGTTTGATAAAGATCATCTCTGTTCATCTTGCGAAATGGGCAAAATGACTAAAAAGTCTCATAAGTCTAAACCAATTCAAAGTACTTCAAAACCGCTTGAATTACTTCATATGGACTTATGTGGTCCCATGAGTGTTCAATCTCTAGCTGGTAAACGTTATGTCTTGGTTATTGTTGATGATTATTCTCGCTACACATGGGTTCATTTCTTACGTACCAAAGATGAAGCAGCCGATATCATTATCGCCTTCATTAAGAAAACTCAAACAAATTTGGATTTAAAAGTTCACACCATTCGCACTGATAATGGAACTGAATTTAAAAATCAAACTTTAGATTCTTTTCTAACATCAGTTGATATAACCCATCAATTTTCCGCTGCCCGTACACCTCAACAAAATGGGGTTGTTGAACGAAGAAATCGTACTTTAGTTGAAGCTGCTCGTACCATGCTTTCATTTTCTAAACTCCCATTATCTCTTTGGGCTGAAGCTGTTAGTACGGCTTGCTTCACACAAAACCGTTCGATCATTAACAAAACCTACAACAAGACTCCATACGAACTCATTAATCATCGAATTCCAAATGTTAAATTTTTCCATATTTTTGGGAGTCGTTGCTTCATTCTTAATGATAAGGACAAATTGAATAAATTTGAAGCTAAAGCAGATGAAGGGACGTTTGTAGGGTACTAACGTGAATCCGCATCCTATCGAGTATATAATCGGTCAAATCGCACGATACGAGAAAGTGTAAATGTTTCTTTTGATGAGACTTTTCCTTTGGACTCACTGACGACTGATATTGAAGTTCCCTTACCTTCATCATCTCCCTCCACTTCGGAAAATGATCTTGAGATTTTATTTGAACATTTTTATGATGATTATCATAACATTCGACACACTTCAGTAGAGACAGCTGACACATCCGTGGCCGATGTTGAATCTATTACTGTACCTGAAATGCAAAATTCAAGTTCCACTGATTCTCCATCTCCTACTTCTAGTGCTCACAATACAATCTTAACTGATTCAAATTCTTCTCCATCATTGGACAACCAATCATCACCGGATACTCACTCACCTCCTGCTCAAGCTACTAATACATCAGACTCATCTTTAGGTCAAGATCAAGTTCAACCTTTGGTGATTGATTTCTCCAAATTCAATGTTACACGTGTTGATCCACCACCGATTACATCCAACACTCAAACTGCAATTATCCCACATCCAGAATTCACTGATACGTCAAATATTAATCCGGGTCAACTACCACTTCCGCATTCTCTTAAATGGAAAAAAGATCATCATCTTCATCAAATAATTGGAAATCCTGAATCTTCTGTTCAAACTCGTAAAGCCACTGCCGATGAATGTCAATTTTCTTATTTTCTAAGCTCAGATGTACCTAAGAAAGTCAGTGAAGCTTTGTCAGATCCAGACTGGATTCTTGCTATGCAAGAAGAAATAAATCAATTCGAACGCTTAAAAGTTTGGCGTCTGGTTCCGAAACCACCCGGGAAATCTGTTATTGGTACTAAGTGAATCTTCAAAAATAAAAAGGATGAAAATGGGATTGTCATTCGTAATAAAGCACATTTAGTTGCGAAAGGGTATGCTCAACAGGAGGGCATTGACTTTGAAAAAACGTTTGCTCCCGTTGCACGAATAGAAGCCATTCGTATATTTTTGGCATATGCAGCACATAAGAATTTTACAATCTATCAAATGGATGTAAAAACTGCATTTTTGAATGGCATTCCAAATGAAGAAGTTTTTATTCATCAACCCGAAGGCTTTGTAGATCCACGTTTTCCTGATCATGTTTATATTCTCGACAAAGCATTATATGGGTTAAAACAAGCTCCTCGTGTGTGGTATGATCTCCTTTCCAAATTCTTAGTTGACTCTGGTTTTTCAAAAGGAAAAGTTGATACAACTTTATTCATCAAGACGCAAGGGGATGATATTGTGTTTATTCAGATTTATGTCGATGATATCATTTTTGGTTCAACGAATCCCAAATACTGTAAAAAGTTTTCTGATCTTATGGTCAAACGTTTTGAAATGAGCATGATGGGGGAGATGAACTTCTTCCTCGGTCTTCAAGTTCGCCAATTACCTACCGGGATCTTCATTAATCAATCCAAATACATCACTGATTTACTGAAAAAATATCTAATGGATGATTCAAAACCGATTTCGACACCGATGTCACCTGGTTCTAAATTGCATGCTGATCCTGATGGTAAACTTGTTGACACCACAAATTATCGTGGGATGATAGGTTCATTATTATATCTAACTTCAAGCCGACCGGATATCATGTTCTCTACTTGTATTTGTGCTCGGTATCAGGCTGCTCCTAAAGAGTCACATCTTCAAGTGGTCAAACGCATATTTCGTTATCTGAAGGGTACTCGAGATCTTGGTCTGTGGTATCCTAAAGAAAGTTCGTTTGATTTGTCTGCTTTTTCTGATGCCGATCATGCTGGTTGTATGCTTGATCGAAAGAGTACATCTGGAAGTGTCCAATTTCTGGGAGATAAATTGGTGAGCTGGTCTTCTCGGAAGCAAAATTGTGTTTCTCTTTCAACTGCAGAGGCAGAATATGTTGCTGCTGCAAGCTGCTTATCCTAGGTAATTTGGATGCAATCACAATTGAAAGATTATGGCTTTTCATACACCTGTATTCCTTTATATTGTGATTCACGAAGTGCAATTGCAATTTCATGCAATCCGGTTCAACATTCCAAAACTAAACATATTGATCTTCGATATCACTTTATCAAAGATCACGTTGAACAAGGTAATGTAGAATTGTACTTCGTTTCAACCGATTTCCAATTAGCTGATTTCTTTACCAAGGCTTTAGACGAAAAACGTTTTAACTTTCTTGTGTCTAAGCTTGGTATGCTAAATCTCAAAACTTAAACCGTTTTACTGCTTTATTTTTTTTTTTATTGTTTTTGTTTTTGTTTTCATTTTTTTTTATATAATAAAATGGCTTTCAAGTACATCTGCTTGAAACCCGTTCTTAATTGACTTAATTGGTTGAGGGGGAGAATTTTTATATTCACTTGTCAAGGGGGAGAAAATAGACATTCTTATGTCAAGGGGGAGCGAAACTGATTTATGATTTTTGAAATTCGACTATCGAGGGGGAGCATCCTTTATAATAGCTAAATACTGTTTCAATGCTCCTTTCAAATTTTTTTTAACTTATCAATATGGGTATCAATTTTTGTAATATCCGTAAACGATCTCATTACCAATCTCAATTGGTACTGATTGCATCTGTTTATTACAAATTTTCTTATTTTATCTTGATAATACATTTTTTTTACCTCAAACAATTTTTCAACCTCTTACATATTTACAATCACACAAGGTTATCAATGTTGAGTATTAGCTTTTGAAATATTCGTAAATGATCTCTTTACCAGTCTAGGTTGGTACTGATTGCATCTGTTTATTGCAAATTCTCTTATTTCTCATTACTAACTTTGTGTTCCTTCATTGTCAAAATTCTTCAATTGTAAATCAAATTTTTCTCCTTTCAAAGACAATTATCACTTTTCAAATTGTTACTCAATTTCAAACATTTTCTCTTACTCATATTGAGTTGTTGACATCACAACCTCATAAATTCTTTATTATTCAGTGATGCTCAACATTCCAAAATTTTTTATCTCACTTTGTGCTCACAATGATGTGTTCACAACGTAGGATACAAATTTTTGTCATATTCGTAAACGATCTCTTTACTAATCTCGATTTGTAAAGATTGCATCTGTTTATGACAAATTTTTGTCTCTTGCGTTGTGGCTCAATTTTTCAAATACCTGATTTTGCACAATAAAACTTTTCATTTTTTTTAATGACTTGTTTGCAACACTCAACACAATTTGCTGTTAAATTCGTTGATCTCTTTACTGCTTCAATCAGTACTGATTGTATCTGTTTTTAACACCATCTTGGATTGATTGTTCTTACTATTTTTCAAACGATTTTCATTCTTAAAAGATCAATGGAGAAATCATTTTTCATCTTCTCAAAACTGCTCAGATTCAATTCTGACTTTCTCCAGTTCTCACACACACAAAATCATTTTTATTGCACTGGTAAATCATTGATCTTTGTATATCCGTAGATCTCTTTTCTGCACACGTTCAGAGAAGATTGCATCTTTGTAAGTGGTATACTTCACTGATCTTTGATATACCCACACAAATTGATCTCTTTTAAATTTCAAATATTTGATTAACAATGTCTCTAATCATCGTGTTTGTCATATCCGTAAACGATCTCTTTACTGAAGTTCTCCGGTAAAGATTGCATCTGTTTATGACTTCACTTGATTATTGACAGTGTTATTCTTCATTTTCAAATATTTTTCTCCAACATTCTTGGATTAAATCAATTTGTATCTGGTTCATTCATGAGTACTACATGTTTCTGGTTCTCATTCCGATCTTGGCTCTCGATTTACACCGACACACAATTCCTCTCTCCGTTTCCAAAACGAATCTGTTCAGCTTTATCATGAGGACCCTGGTCATGATCCTCATGAGGGGGAGAAAAAGAGCAAGAAATAGTTCAAATATCGGATGTATAACTGAACAACATCAAAACATCCCATCAAAGAAGAAAATTCATAACTCATGTACTCAAATCAACTGCAAAATCAGAAACGTTTTAGATCAAGTGATTAAGAGAAACAGAAAAGGATAATCAGTGTACTTAACGGAAAAACAAGTGAAGAAGAAGAAAACCGATTCATCTACAGAAATTCCTCTCAAAATCTCAACCACATCTATCTCAAGCTTAACCGTACAAATCATTCAATTCAATTATAAGCTTAACCGTACAAGTCATTCAATTCAATTATAAACTTAACCCTACAAATCATTCTTTCTAAAATTCTAAAAACACACACATCGAAAGACTTAAACTTTCAAATCATTCTTTTCAGAATCCAAAACATCATTATCCAATTCTCACAAAAACCTCTATCACAAAATCTCCAATATTTGAAAATCCCAGAAAAATCCTTACCAAACTGATATTCCATATCCAGAACTTTCAAATCCTTAGGAAACCAGTTTTAGGAATTTCTTATACTGACAGATTCAACGAAACAAAAATATTTCCGTTGAATGTTTGAAATCTTAATTTCTTCTAAGCTAATCAGATGTAAACATTGAAGAGCAAAACATTTTGAAACACATCTGAGAGTAAACGGATTTCATAACGGACCAAAAGAAGAAATTGAAGAAGAAAGACTGGGATAAAGTGCTAAAGCTCAAAAAGGGGGAGATTGTTAGGACTAGTTTTGAGCTTAAATGATGTAATTAGCCTTAATTAGACTAGTTTAAGTGTGTTTAGAGGTTAGGGTATAAATACCCCTTGTGATGACTAATGATGTAAGCTTTTCCTCATTAATTGCAATTTACTATTTTTGAAAGCTCCTTCCCTCCATCTTTCTCTCTCAACTACACACACTCAATACACCAAGAACACACACACTTAAGCTTCAATTCTTCTCAAAACATCATGAATTAGCTTGAATTCAATCATATTAGATCTCTCAAACACTATTTTCAATCAATTAGAATTTTATAAAATAGTTTTTATTTATTCATTTGATTTTATTATTCAGAGGTATTTAGAGTATTTTATATTTTTATGTTTTCATTTAGTTTTTCCAGATTATCTTGATTTCTACCTAATATCAAGGAAATTTTTTGAATGCTTTTTAATTCCAAATTAGTTTTTTAAAATCACGGATTCAATTTCGAAATGTTTCTTCACGCCGGTTTCTGTGAAATTAAGCATACGGGAATTAAATTCAGCAGATGCCATATAAAGCTTCACATATTCAAACCGTACTAAAGGACATGCAAAAATAGAATTAGTTCTTTGTCTGGTCTTATGCTTGATCATTTGTTGATCACAAACTTATTTTAGATAATATATGTTGTTGTCTATCACATGCAATCAGTTTAGTTAGGATTTGTTCTTAGCTATTCCGCAAGCTGCTTGCATCTTTATTGTATCATTATTAATTAATAAAGAAAAGTTTAAAAAGTATTGAATGTTACCATTTATTTTTAAATTGATCAGTGAAAGCGTATAAGTGTAGAAATTAACTTATTACGGGACTAACATGCTTGATCAAGGCATCAACGTTACAAGTGACGATTCTATGTGTGTAGATATGAACGATGTTCGTGATTGTTCAATTAACAGAGATTTCCAACTTGTTACCTATGGTCCAGTTGAGGATGTCGAAGAACAAAGTGGCATTTTTTTAACTAATCATTACGTAGCAAAATGCGTAGCAAACTAGCTACGTATTAAAATTCCGTAACAAAATTTCATAGCTAGTCTTGGATTTGCTACGATTTGAAATTCTGTAGCAGATTTTGTTGCAAAAAAGCTACAGAACCTCAATCAGTAGCATATTCCGTAGCAAAATTACTACGGAATCAAGTTCGTTGCAACTTTCCATAACTATACTAGAATTTTCTTGTAGTGTCATATCCTTAGCGTATGTTTATGAAGTAATTGTTTGTGCATTCATAACATTAATGCAGAACCCATTAACAACACTATGAACTTTTATGAACGTGTGTTGAACATATATGTCAATGTATAGAAATGTTTCATTTTTTAAATATTTTAAACAAAAAAATGTAAGATGATTATTTAAATTAATTGAAAGGACTAAACCAATTTTGATGACTTGTAAACATGTTATGGGTTAAATTGTGAACAAAAAGAGGGAAGAAGATAAATGAAAGAGGATGAAGTAATTGATGTGTGTACATTATGTACACAAAGTTGTATATATGTGTTGGGTCGCTGAAAAGCATCCCTTACTGAAGAGATTTAATGAAGACAATAAAGAAAACAGTTAGAAGACAATCTGAGGATTAGTTCCTCATTTTTAGGGGGAGAAATATGTGCCTCAACAAGGCACAGCGGAGAAGGTCGTAGGTAGACCGGCCGAAATGGGTAGTGGTGGTAGGGGATCAGCTCGGGACAGTGTTCGTGAAAATGTTCGTGGTAGAAATGTGAGTCAGATGACCTCCGAGCGGTATTCAATGGCCGTTCGTGAAAGGAGGTCAGGTGTAAGGTTTGAAGATTTCCCGGAAATCAACATAATCCATCTTGGTGGTTCAACCAGGATTCCAATTGCCCCTTCCTCAGCTCCTTTGGTCATTGGAAGTAGAAAGGCTCCAACTGCTCCCTCAGATAAAATCCAAAATGTTCCCCTTGACAAGGGTAAAGGGCCTGCATCTTCGGAGCCTTCAAAGATCAAAAAGCAAAAGGGCCAGATGACTCCTGAAGAGGAGGAGCTTAGAAGGACAGCAAGACGTTTGAGGATATCTGAAGAAGAGATAGCTGAGGCCAAGGAGGAGGAATGTCAAAGAAGGGGCCTGGGAAGCCACAAGGGCATGAAGAAATGAGCTGATGGAAGATGACGGAAGTAACTGGCGTTGATGTGCCGGTGTTTGAAAAATTTCTTTTGGTTATGCTTTAAAACAACGGTCTGTAACTTAACAATACTTTTACTTTTCCTGCATGCACCAAAACAATTTTCTTTAATATTTTGCTCGCTATGCATGAATATCATCAGTTAATGATGATAATTTTGATATACCTGAGTTGATTAATTGCTAGATGGTCAGAAAAACTCAAAAAGAAAATATGAGTTAGAACTGAAGTGTGATCAAATTCTATCAGATCGCCATATATTGTAAATGTTTTCTAGGTATGTCGAAGACCCTCTGAATTGTGAAAAATGCTCATGGTTAAAATATAAAACCTTCACGTATTCAGGGGGAGTTGCCTAACTATTTGTCTACATCAAATAGGGGGAGATTGTTGGGTCGCTGAAAAGCATCCCCCACTGAAGAGATTTAGTGAAGATAAAAAGGCAAACAGTTGGAAGACAATCTGACGATTAGTTCCTCATATTGTGGGTAACTGTATCTGATCAGTTCGGATTTCAGTTACCCAGTTACACTATCTGAAACAACGATCAGTTCCCCGTGCGGAATTAGATACTGATCAACAGATCAGATACTTGTAACAGGTTCAGCGGACATGGACAATAACGCTGAACCATCAAGCATATACCTCTCTAAGCAAAACTCTCAGTGAAGGTCACTGAAGCTGAAGGTCATCTGAAGAAGCATGAGTATCCGAAGACTCATGGCTACCTGAAGCTTACAAGGCCTAAAGTTTCAGTGTCACAGAAAGACACAAGT
Organism: Calendula officinalis; assembly: GCA_963853835.1. NCBI lineage: Eukaryota > Viridiplantae > Streptophyta > Magnoliopsida > Asterales > Asteraceae > Calendula > Calendula officinalis. The sequence goes on along the minus strand of OY970829.1, from coordinate 66,428,850 downwards.
AAAGCACAAGTCACTAGATCGCTGATAAAGGGAATGTCCTGCAAATCTTCTGGAAGATATCAGCGATCACAAGACGACAGATAGTACTGTCAGAATTCCGTTAGTAATGCTCATCCCATGAAATATCCTCTGCACCAACGGAATTCTCACACGTGGAATCGATCGATCATTCCTTTGGATCTACGTTTCCCAATGCTATAAATTGTGGACTTGAGCGATCGATTTTGGTGTGCACCCAACAAGTTTACACCCTGCTAAAATTACTCCAGACTTTATTTCTTTGAGCAGAGTGTAAACCACCAGTTAACCTTCTGTTACTTGATTTGAGAATTGAATCTATGTAACTAAGGTGTCTGGTCTTGTGCTTGATCATTTGTTGATCAGAACTTGTCTTAGATGGTATTTGTTAGTGTCTATCACATGCAAGCATTTTAGTTAGGATTTATTCTTAGCTATTCCGCAAACTGCTTGCATCTTTATCGTATCATTATTGATTAATAAGGAAAGTTTAAAAAGTGTTGAGTGTTACCATTTATCCATTTATTTGATCAGTGAAAGCGTATAGGTGCTATAATTCACTTATTACGGGACTAACAATATGCTTAATTTTTAATTCTATTTAAAAAATAAATGGAAAAAACAAAAATACCCTTACGTACATTATCCATGGGGGAGTTAACAAAATTTTCTAACATGTGTTAGTGTAAAGGGTTGTGGGTGTAAATAATTTCAAAATAAGGACCATTAGTCTAACATTTAAAACTAAAAAACGATTTGTGAAATTACGTATATATCATAAGGAAGATTGGTATAATACTATAATAATTTACTCTAAGAGTATTATTCGTATTCGTATATAATTATATAAAGATAAGATTATTTTATTAATATATAATTTGACAAATTGAATGACTGAAATTTAGTCTCAACTTCTCTACCTTTTAATCTCAACTAACGAAGTTATATATCCAATTAGAAATTAATTTAATTTGTATATCAACTTAAAGTTCTGATCAACTATCCCAAGTCATTTCTTGATATAATAGAAGTATTTTTCTGGATAAATACAAGAAGAAAAAATGACACTAAGCAAAATATATTAGGAACTCTAGTTGGGTCCCTTGATTAATATCCTTCTTTTGTTTCCCTTTCTTTCTTTTTCCTTAATTTGGAAAACTAATATCGTCGAAATCGTCCAACGATAAGAAAACTTCATCCAAACACGAAAGCTCTGTCCCATCTTCATCGTCGTCATTGTCACAATTATGCTCGAATACTCGACATATTACCCACTTGCTAAAATCCTAAAATTAGCAAATATAAACGTTAAGAATAGAAAGGCTAGGAAACAGAAAAGACACATTATCAGTAATGTATCTCATTATTATCCAAAATACAATATTCCAAAACATCGTTTTACAGATATATACTCAGTCTCCCACTAATCAAATCTTAAAAATGTTAGTTAATTGCTTAAAGCATATCATTAAATGAGTGTCCTACTAAATGTTAATTACCCACTTAAAAGTCATAAAATTGTCACTATTTCCATTGTTAAAATTAAATTAACAACGATATCAAATCTCTTTAAAAGAAAAGTTTAGAAGAGGTAATAATATATTAAAATCATATCTCTAACCAGAGGAAAACAAACTGCTTACAAGAAGACCTCCAGTAAGAGAGTGAGTAAGAGTATATATATATATGAGTGTACATGCATATGATGCACGTCGATACGTGTGCATGCCTATAAGTACATACTCAAGTAAGGCTGAATTCAAGTAAGGCTGAATACGTGTATGAAAATGTATACATGTGGTGTGTGCGATAACGTTTTGAGTATGGAAAAACATGTAAATAAGTGTTTATAAAAATTATCACCATGGCACATTGATGTTGAGAAACACTAAATCTTAATGACTTACTAATTTGGCGTGACCTTTTCTTTTCGATCTACCACTGCTACTATTACTACTAGATGAAGTGGTAGCACCATCTGAGAACCTAAATTCCTGCATTATCCAATTAGTTTTAACACCTTCAGGAGCTTCACAAATATGAAACACATAATATTTCTTTACACCAACTCGTTTGCTACTCCTTGAACTAATAATCTGTTCATCACATCCCCATGATTTCCAATACCCGTTTGTCGTTACTCGATTTTGTGTCCTCCTGCTGTAATAATACCACTTTTTGCCTTCAACCATAGCTTTACCTACGATCAAAGCAAAACCATGCATATTCTCACTAATATTACACCATGCATATATATATATACACTGCATAATTGAACAATTTTTATTACTTGGATGGAAAGATTTGAGAAAATGAGGAATTTAAAGTACCATCTAAATCCCAAGGATCATAAGGATATAAATCAAGATCGGGTATGATATCGGGGTGGTAAGGTAAAAGAGCGGCCTTGCGTTGAAGGAAGTGGACGATGAGTTCTTCGTCTGTAGGACAGAATCGAAAACCAGGCGGGAGATTATTCAGATTGTTGTCGTCCGACATTTTAAGACAAACGATCGGAGAGCAATAAGTGGATAAGTTGAGGGAATCTTTAGAATCAACAAGAATTGGATTAAGGAGTTGAAGTCGAAATTGTGTGTGATGTGGGGTTTGAGATGTGGGCGTTATATATATATATATATATATATATATATATATATATATATATATATATATATATATATATATATATATATATATATATATATATATATATATAGGGTAATGATCCATAGAAAATGGTCCTTATTTGAAGAAGCTAGAAAAGGGTTGCATTTCCGTAACTTATGCATATATGCATGCATATACAAACATATATGTATATATACATATATAATTAGACCATATATATTATATATCTGCATATTCATGCCCTATATATCTGTATATATACACATATATATACACATGCATTTTACGTAACTTGCATTTGCATTTTCATATCCCAACTTGCATTTTCGTTTACGAAAATGCATATACATACCGTATATATATGTGTGTATATAAATACATATTGAGGGTATACATGTGAAAATATGTATATCTATGGTCTAAATATATATGTATATGACATATCTGTATGTATATGTATATTTATATGTATATTTTACGAAAATTCAACCATTTTCTAGCTTCTTCAAATAAGGATGCTTCTTTCTTGATCCATATTCTATATATATATATATATATATATATATATATATATATATATATATATATATATATATATATATATATATAAGTATATATTTATATGCATATATAGAGTGTTGAGATAGAGAGAGAGAGATGGACTAGCGTGAGAGAGAAGTATTGTGATCACCACAAAGAGAGAGAATGGTTTAAGTGGTTTGATTTTGAAGGCTGCTTTTTGCTTTAAGGCGGCTCCCTACTTGCAGTACTAAAACGGAACGTTAATTTGGACACTAAACAAGCCACGGGATCTGTTATACATGATTGTTATTAACTAACATACTTCTAATAAAATCTTACTTATTTTCATTCGAAAAAAACATATCGTTGGTCCTAGTTTATGAAAGAGTATTGGTATTGAGTCCTACCATTTAATCATATTCATAATCTTACTCATTAGATGAATACATGTGTCAAAATGAAGAGATAATATTAGGAAAGATATATAATTAGTAGATTACACATGTTATCATATTAAGTGGATAGGACTATGAGTATGATTAAATATCATTTTCCTTTATGAAATTACTTATAATATCAATTTTAGTCATGACAGAACAATATAACTATAATCTTAATTTAATATCTATTTTCACGAAATGTGATTTTTTTTAGTTTACCATTAAAAATTTACTAAAATACAATTAAAATGAGTTTAATATTATAAAAATTAAATTTTTTGCTTAATTTGTTTTATCAACTGCAAGTAAGAAATGTTAAATATACCTAACAAAATGAATCTAAATATAAGTTTAAAAATATGGAAATAATATGTGACAAAATCAAATGTACGTAAAATTAAACACAGAGAGAGGATTTGTTGAAGCCGGATGACATTTATTGATTGTATTAAGCCTATATATATAAGCTCATTTAATTAGATCTATAACATTTTTCTTGCGTAAAAGTTTTATTACATGGTGAAACTATAGAATATGAGGCGTTATACATGTAGTAAGAGAAATGTGAGAATCCCATGAACTAGAGGTGACATAGTAATGTTACATCAAATTAAACTAAATATCTAAATAAAATCCAATAACACCTGAATCAAAATGTTGGTTCACCTAACATTATACTTCCTTCAGATTATCTTTTATATTTTTTGAGATAAAAGATTGTAATAAAGGTTAAATTATATTAAATTAGATAGTTAGTGAGTGATGGTTCTCACATATTATGCTTAAAGTGAGTTTAATGATGTTTAAAAGTAAAAGTAAGGGTAAATGTGTCATTTCACTTTATTAAAAAGAGATAGTTAGTGGGTATGGGTCCCACTATGTTATACCAAATAAGGAATGTTTCAAAGTTTATCACTTATTTTGAAATACCAAAAAATAGAAAGTGTATCACTAATTTTGAAACAGAGGAAGTATAATTTATATAGTTAGTCATGTTTTGAATTTGAACTGAATTTTGCACAATTATATATCTAATTCTTATAACTAAAAGAAGCCTAAATAATATATTTTAATTAAAACGCAATAACAAAACTTAAAGACACATGACACTTTTTATTATGTTATTAATACATGTCTCACTAAATAATAATTGCATATAATGCCTCATTCCCTTTAATACTCGTGTTATGAAAATATACTTTCACTACTAGAAAAACGCACATGTTCCTTCAGATTTTTTCCTAGGGATTTATTCCCTCGCAAATTCCTACACATTTCCGAGTGATTTCCTAGGGAATTCGAATATATAAATTCCCTCGGAAACCCTTCGGAAGTTCCGAGGGATTTCCTAGGAAATTCGAATAAATAAATTTCCTCGGAAACCCCTCGCAAGTTCCGAGGGAATTCCTAGCAAATTTAAAATACTTAAGTTTAAATTGCTTCTACTAGCAAATCCCTCGGAAGAATTCCTAGGGATTTCCTAGCAAATTTAAGAAAACTTAATTTGAATTACTCCTCCTAGCAAATCCCTCGAAAATTTCATAGCGATTTCCAAGCAAATTTAAAAAACTTAAGTTTGAATTTCTTCTCCTAGCAAATCCCTCGGAAATAATTTCCTATGGATTTACTAGCAAAAAATTATTTTATATTAGAATGAGAGAAAAACGGTTAGAGTTTGTTTCAACAATGGAGACGTATGAACATAAGTATATATAACTTGTAAAATTATAAAATGATTGGACTTCATTTTTAATGATGTTGTGAAATGTGTGTAACAAAAATAAATGATGTATAAACATAAAAAAATGAAAAATCAATTCTAGTTGTTGAATATCCCTAGGAAATGTGTAGGAAGTTTCGAGGGATTTCCTAGGGAGTTTCTAAATCCCTCGGAAATGTGTAGGAATTTCCGAGGAATTTCCTAGGGAATATTTGGTTTTTTCGTTTTGAAAGGTGCAAATGTTATATTTTTCGTTCCTTATATTGTAAAAATTGGTTGCATACCAAATTATTCTATACCACCAACTTATACATGTGTTGATACATATACACACATATACATCGATTTATATTAGAATGAGAGAAAAAATGGTTAGAGTTTGTTTCAACAATGGAGACGTATGCACATAAGTATATATAACTTGTAAAATTATAAAACGATTGGACTTCATTTTTAATGATGTTGTGAAAGGTGTGGAAAAAAAAATGATGTATAAACATAAAAAAATGAAAAATCAATTCTAGTTGTTGAATATCCCTAGGAAATGTGTAGGAAGTTCCGAGGGATTTCCTAGGGAGTTTCTAAATCCCTCGGAAATGTGTAGGAATTTCCGAGGGATTTCCTAGGGAATATTTGGTTTTTTCGTTTTGAAAGGTGCAAATGTTATATTTTTCGTTCATTATATTGTAAAAATTGGTTGCATACCAATTTATTCTATACCACCAACTTATACATGTGTTGATACATCGATTTATATTAGAATGAGAGAAAAAATGGTTAGAGTTTGTTTCAACAATGGAGACGTATGCACATAAGTATATATAACTTGTAAAATTATAAAACGATTGGACTTCATTTTTAATGATGTTGTGAAAGGTGTGGAAAAAAAAATGATGTATAAACATAAAAAAATGAAAAATCAATTCTAGTTGTTGAATATCCCTAGGAAATGTGTAGGAAGTTCCGAGGGATTTCCTAGGGAGTTTCTAAATCCCTCGGAAATGTGTAGGAATTTCTGAGGGATTTCCTAGGGAATATTATGTATTATGAATATGGTTTTAAAAATGACGAGATATATGTTCTAATTAAATAAGATATGAATTGAAAACAAAAAATATATGTTTTGTTAATTTTAAATTTTTTAATTTTATCTAGTACCTCATTTGATGCCTTCGAGCTTTCTAAAAACTTTGTAAGTATTTAAAAAAAAGAGTAAATTACACGAATGGTCCATGTGGTTTACACAATGTTTTGGATTTGGTCCCTAAGTCTCAGTAATTACACCCGTAGTCACTGTGGTTTACACTTCGTATTGGTTTTGGTCCAAAATCCTAACAGACGTCATATTTGACTGTTATATTTTTTCAAATGGCCAAAATACCCTTCACTTTAAAAAAAACCCCACCAATCAAACCCCTTATACGAAGTAATTGATTTTTTATCCTCTATTTGCAGGTTCTATGAATCAAGGAAAATTCCACAACGAATCATGATTTCAATTTAGAACAAATCAGTCAACCACGACACCCTTTCAACGAATCAGGTTCTATGAATCAGCCAGCACCACCACATCCTTTTTATTCAATTCCGTCGACGACAACCATCACCACCGCACCGTTCTTAATGGATTCCGGTGACCACGACAGCCATCACCACCGCACCCTTCTTAATCGATTCCGGCGACCACGAACAGTGATCGAGATTGTTCTTGATCTCGGTTAGAGCCTTATTCCTCCCCATTCAGACTAAAGATTTCGACTCTGTGTGGTCGTCCACATCAACTCCAGGCGTCGGCCATATGCCAAACTTCGATTGACGGTGACGGCTTACCCCGCCGGAAAACCTAATAAGGTTGATGAGCATAAATAGGATTAATTTTGCAAATGAAATTTAGGCTTTTCTTTTTTGCATCTTTCACCATACATATATGCAGATTCATCATGAATCTAAGCATCTGAAGCTTCCATACGATGAATTAAATATTACTAACCTCCATTTTGTTTCAAGAACTTGTGATAGTTACCGTTGCATCCACGAATACTAACTAAATTCTGTTGATTCTCCCTAAATGGTTCGTATCAGATTATGATTTAGGGTTAGTTGATTTGAGGGATGACATTGTAGAAGTAGTACATGGAAGAAGAGAAGAGAAGAGAAGAGAAGATAGAGTATAAGTCTAAGGGGTATTTTAGTCAGTTCAAAAAGTTTAACAGCTATATTTGACGTCTGTTAGGATTTTGGACCAAAAGCAATACGAAGTGTAAACCACAGTGACCACGGGTGTAATTACTGAGACTTAGGGACCAAATCCAAAACATTGTGTAAACCACAGGGACCATTCATGTAATTTACTCTAAAAAAAATGATTTTTCCTAGGGATTTCCTAGAATATTTGGTTGAAATTTGGTTGCTAGGGAGTTCCGAGGGAGATTAGGGTTTTTTTTATTTTTTTATTTTAAACCCTTCCCTTATATGAGATATGACCGCCTTTTTCAATATCCCCAAATTACATCGGCCAGACCTTCTTACCTTCGATTGTTCTTCCTCGCGTCACCGGAGACATCGGCGATACCAAGTGTTGGCCGGCGAATAATAGATACCGACTTTTGGCCGGCGAATAATAGATACCGATTTTTCTTCCACAGGTATTTGTATTTGAGTATTTGTATTTGAATATTTGAGCAGAAAAACTCGTTAATGCGACTGTTGATGGCCGACGACTGTTCTTGTTCCAGCTACAGTTCTTGTTGGCCGGTGACTGTTCTTGTTCCGACTACATCGGTGATAAAGTGCTACCAACATTACCAAATGCATTCCGAAATTCTGTCGTATCGCTTTTGGGTGTTATTGGAATCGGTTTGTCTAAGAAAACTTAACTCACCGGTTTCAAAGATGTATATGGAATCATCAAATCTTCAAGGTACGTATATCAAAATTACCAAGTTTAATTAGAAGTTCAAAATGACTTTATTTTGAAATGGAGGAATGTCTGTATTGTCTTGCCATATGAATGTAATTAGAAACTAGATTGACTGACGCATTTTTTTTAGTTATTTAATTATTTTCACGTTTTAGAATAAAGTCTTTAGAATAGATTAGAAATGGAGGAAGCTCTGAGTAGTGTTGAAAATGTAAAATCATATGATTTTGTCTTGAATAAAGTCTTATTATATTCAACATTAAAATTGATTATGGTTTCAAATTATGATTGGATAATAATAGGCATAGAGCCTAATTTGGATTGTAAATCAGATTCCAACTTCGTGGACCCAACTTGAGTTGTAAGAACTAGAATGACACAAGAAGAATGATCATTTTTATGTCAACCCAAATTTCATTTTATGAAAGGGGCAGTTTCATTTTATGATATGATAAAAAAAATTATTAGCACATGTGAATGTAGTTTAATTTATATATTGTAAAATTCAGTCAGTTTACCACTTTTGTGGTCAGGGTGATGGAAGTGTAAGCAAGAAGAAGAAAGGTAGTGGTGGACTTACACTTGGGAAAAAGAAGTTGAAAACTAGAATGACGCCATTGGCCAAAGCTAAAGTTGCTCAAGCAATATTGATTTATTAATTTTGGCTTGAAAAGGGCTGGTTAGGTACCTAATTTCCGCAACATTGCCTCAAATAAGTTCAAGCTTATATGTGGTGTCGGGAGTCATCTATAGTCTTGCTCAGGTTAGAAACCTACCTATATACCTTTAATATCTTCTCTTTTTTGTTTAAATCTTGTTAGTTCTGTTACAAATATGTTAAGAAATATGGGTTGATGGTGGCAATTTCAAACAAATCCTAGGGTTAGTTCTTTTATTATTAGTTGGTGTATCACCGATGTAAATCCGTTTTTATTTTTAATTTAATATGCAAGCAGATTGTGTCTAGCTAGTCCTTTTGTTGGTTTTTCTAAACATGTGATATATTTTCTTTTTCAGTTTGGTCCTTTTGTTTACATCTACATCTTCACATGGAAGTGCAAATAGAACAACGAGCATTTGGGAAACACAAATGATGGAAAGACAAACACAAATGGAATGCACAATTGACCGAAGTTATGAAACAATTTCGCTATCTTTAAGTTTATTTATTGTTTAGAGGGTTCTAAGATGATGATTGTTGTTTAAACTTATGTTGGATAGTTTTAAAGGCTTATGTTTATTGTGGATTAAGTTTTGGTATTTGTATTTGTTTTTTATTTATGCATTTTGAGCAGAAGAAATTTGGATATAATTTCATGCAGTTTGTTACAGCTTCTGTTTCCCTAGGAAATTCGTAGGAAAAGTGTAAAATATAATTGTCACAACCTCCCTAGGAAATCCCTTGCAAATATTTTCCTAGGAAATCCCTAGGAAATAAATCCCTCTGAAATCCCTTGGAAAAGTTTCCCTCGGAAATCCCTTGGAAAAAATTTCCTCGAAAATCCCTAGGAAGTAATTTCCCTCGGAAATCCCTCGAAAATGTTACGCAGGGTGACTTTCTAGCAAATTCCTCGGTATTTCCTACAAAAGACGTTCCCTCGGAATTCCGTCGGAAATTTCCTCGGAATTCCCTCGCAAAATTTTTCCGACAAGCCTTTTTCCGAGGGAAGTGATTTCCTCGGAAATCCCTCGGAAACCCCCGTTTCCAAGAGATTTCCTAGGGATTACCTCCTAGGAACAGGAGCCTTTTTCTAGTAGTGTTTGTTTGTATTTTCTGGGCCTAAAGGTTGTAACCTTGTAAATTGACAAGTTTTACGTCATCATCAAATTCAAGGGACTAATCTTATCTTTCTGTCTCTCTAATACATTATGCAAAAAATGGTGACCTTGATATATATCACATGTAATGTAATATAACTTGAATACGTAGAATCAATAATATGGCTAATCATTGGTAGTCTTTGAACTACATTTATCTCTTATAAATACTTGTAATACTTGCATCAAAAGTTGTACAATTGAATAATAACACGATACAAGCAAATGGAAATGCATCATCATCATATACGTCATGCTTATATCATCAAAGTCTTGTGGATTGTAGTTCAAATGACCATATGATACGGGTAGGTGGGGGGCTATCCACATTCTTGTGCATCTTATAATCTTGCCAAACTTATGTGACACACAACTCGGGAGTGCCCACAAAACCAATTATTACTAAGCTCAAACAATCTACAAGTGAAAGCCTTCGTTTTCTGTGGTTGGCTTTCTTATTTGTTTATTGCACAAGTATATACATCCATAGTTGTCGGTATTGCTACCATACCGCCTTACCATGACCAGGGGTATCTTTGAGGAGGTGTAGGAGGTGCGGCCGTACAAGACCCATATTTTTTAGGGGCCCAATTTTTATATATATCTTATATATATAATATTAAAATATAAGACAACTTAATAATTTAATAGAAAAAAAATTAGAAAGTCCAAATTTTTATAAAAATATTGTATTCAGGAAGCCCATTTTCGTGTTTTCGCACAGGGCAGTTGAAATCTCGGAGACGCCCCTGACCATGATCATATAAATATAACTAAGCGAATGTGAAAATTCAAAATTATAAGGACGAAATTCACAAATTGTTTAACTAAGTAATTATACAGATATATTTAAGGTAATCTTAAATTTTTATGTAGTCCAATGAATAAATCTCAATAATTAATTAGTTATAAGTAATTGTCAATATTAATCACATATTTTACACATGAAGGGGTATTTTGGTCATTTTTGCAAAAAAATAATTATTTATTTTTTTTAAATTATTTTTTTTAATCTTTATTAATTTCTTATTATTATTATTATTTAAAAAATACTAATTTTTATTTAATAACACATAATGTGATAATCACTTTTGATTATTTACTGAATCACATGTAATTGTACTAAAATATCACATGTGATTAAATATACAATCATATGCGATGGTACACTAAAATCACATGTGATTAGTTATTAAATAATATTATTTTTTAACGAAAAATAAATAAAATTATAATAATAAAAATTATAAAATAAAAAAAGTTTAAATAAAAAAATTGATTTTTAAAGTGACAAATGACCAAAATACCCCTTCATGTATAAAATATATGATTAATCTTAATCATTAAATCTTATTATCAATGGTTAAAATTTGTCCCTTATGAATTATGACTGCACAAAAATTAAGAATTACCTTCAACGTTTCACAATGATTATAACCATAAGAATGTGCAAATCACAATGACCATTTTTGTAGTTTACTCTAACCAATTACTTGTTGGTGATTTTTAGGGGTGAGCATAACAGGGTATCCGCTGATTCTGACTGGAATCGGAACCAGAACTAGAACCGCAGGTTCCTGAGATATAGGAACCGGAACCAGAACCTAGAAGACAGGTTCCGGTTACCCTGTATTTAAATTTAAAAAAATTTAACATTGCTTACTGAATAAACATGACAATAAATCACACAATTAAACTAACGATTACAAATATCGTTTAACGATTTTAAATATAGTTCAACGATTCCGAATATTGTTCAATATAGAAATAAGTGAATAAGAATAACAAAAACATAGTAAATGTGAAGATACGACCTCACGACGAGTGAATGTCTCACCCAATTTCTGACTCAGTTATAACGAGTATGGTCAATTTTATATTATTATTTTGACTAGTATTTTACATTTAGACAAATGATCATAAATCTATTTAATTTAATCATGTATAATATATTACTTCCTCCGTATCAAAATAAGTGACACACTTTCCATTTTGGGGTGTATCAAAATAAGTGACACACTTTGAAAACTTTCCTTATTTGGTAAAAATAGTGGGACTCATACCCACTAACTATCCACTTTAATAAATTGAAATTACCCTTATACCCTTACTTTTACTTTTAAAACTCATTAATATCACTTTATTCAAGAAAAGTGGGACCCATTCTCTACTAACTATGTACTTTAATCTATTTTAACCTCTACTTTAATCTTTTACCTCAAAAAATGTGTAAGCCAATTTGTGTCACTTATTTTGATACGGAGGAAGTATATATTGTGTATTATATATTTTAATAAAAATATACCATGTAACCACCGGTTCCAGGTTATCCACAAGTTCCAGGTTCCTTAATTTTGAGAACCGGAACCTCTTAGGGCGGTTCCATGATTTTAGGAACCGGAACCTCCTAGCAGGTTCCTGGTCCAGAACCTCTGGTTCCGATTCCGATTACCCTCTTTTTCTGCTCACCCCTAGTGATTTGAATGTTATTGTATGTTTATATAATAGGGACTTACACAAGATAGAGAGGATTTTAATTTCCAATTCAACACGAGTTTTTTTTTGTTTTTTTTTTATTTTTTTTTTGTTTTTTTAACGGCAAACACACACATTCTCTAATTCTACACCTTTTTGTCCACGTCGGGACTTGAACTCATGACCAATAAGTCATGGGCAACACCTTATACATTTCTTCAATACCACTAGGCTATAAGCCTTAGGTAACTTAACACGAATTAAGAGGTTCTAATCACAGGCCTGAAGCGACTTAATTAACTACGAACTACTATAAACTAGTTTGAACTACCAATCGATTAATATCTATAAGTTTGTGGGGTTCCATCTTAAAACCAATTGGTTATAAGAGGAGTAGCCCATGACCCTTATAAGCACATACCATGTTCATTATTTGAGCAATGGTATTTGTGCCCTCATGTGCATACTCATTTGATGATGACAAGTGTCAAAATCAAGGGATGATATGAGGAAAGAGAATTAGTGGATTACATATGTTAAACTTAGAGATAGATCGACCATAAATAAGTACAAATAATAGGCACAAATATCATTTCTCCGTTTTATTAATAGATATGTGTGTCAATTACTTTAGTTTTACCTATAAACTTTGAGCCACTCTCAATTTGAACTTTGTGATACCCTAAGGGGATGTTTGGTACGATGGAAAGGAAACGCGAGAAAGGGAATCAAGGCGCAATCTCTTGTTTGTTTGACATGAGAATGAAAAATGAGAATGAAAAATCAATTCTCTTTCCACCTCTTTGATTCCTTACAAAAAGTAGAGAAAGGACACCCGAGAAAGGGAAACGCGCGTTGTCTCCAGGACATATAAATAAAGAAGCACGTGACTTGCACATTTAGTCATTTTTTTAGAGAATTTTGGAACCCTAGCTTTTCTCTCTCTCCTTTCTTTGTGCTCATCTTGATTTATCATCTTCCCTGCAAGTTCGTCTTCTTCGCTACAGGTTATACAACCCTCCAACTCTATAATCTCGTTCGTTTTAGCTTCCCCGAGAATAACTTCGCCGGTCAGAAACAGGTTGAATCTGGTTCGTGCATTCCCAAACCGTCTTTCTCATTCGTCCTTCCCCCAAACCGGTTGATTGTGTTTTTGTTTAGTCTTTATACATCTTTCTAATTTGTTGTTTTTGTGTTGGAAGAGAACACAGTAACGAGATTCTTGATGAAGCAAGTGGAAGAGAAGTTAATTGGATTGTTTTATCGTCGATTACCCAAATCTGTTGGATTAGAACAGAAACTTCAAAACATATATTAAAATACTGAATATTTTCTTAAAGCATTATTTTTGTATGTATTAATCTGATTCGGATTTTCAAAGGTTTTTAGTTTGTCAAGAATTCAGCTTGAAGAAATTATCTATGTTGAATATTGAATATTTTAACAATTATCTATGTTGATTCTCTCTCTGTACCAAACATTAGAATCATTTCTCTTTCTCTAGGTCCATTCTCTTTCTCTTCAATTTCATTCTCTTCTTCAATTCCATTCTCTGCGATTCCCTCGTACCAAACATGCCCTAAATATCAATCGATCAAAATATTACAATCTAAACAATGGTCTACATACAATTTTCGTTGGCTATACGGCTATACCCTTTCCCATAATAAAAATTCTAACATTACTTATGTGAGAGAACCATAATTAAGAAACGTGTGTGGATTCACGTGGCTTTCCTAAATGCTTTTAGCCTAACCGTTTGGTAGCTTTCAATATAATAAAGCTTGTCTTCATCTCTTTTTAAGTACGACAACGAACCACATCCCATTTCATGGTTATCTATCAAATGAAACATTAAAATATGCAAACTACAATAAAATATAAAATAAAGTGACTTTTGGTTACATGTTTATTTCCTTATATCAATATTCTACACTAAAATGTAATTAAATTTTAATTTCTTGAAAGAAAATCAGTTTAAATAAAAGGAAATAGTTAATAAAGTCAATTAAAAACTAAAAGATGATTTGGACATCCTAATTTAACTTCATTAACAAAAATTAGTAAGTTCAACAAAGATAATACCAACAAAACGTTAACATATCCTTTGATGTTAATATGTATGTTAAAAGTTTTGTTTACACGCGATTATGTCTATTATAATTGGAGAGATGGTATTGGTTTCTACTAAATCTTCATATTAATTTTCTTATCTATTTGATCAATATAAGTATCTAAATCAAATGATAAAATTATAAAAGACAATTAGTAAATTTCACATGTTACTCATTTTATAGATTATAGATAGAAGGATAAACTAGAGAGATTTAGTATGAAACAATATAATTTTTTCATAATTGATCGATTAAAATTTAAAGATTAGTTAGAAATGTCTTGTCGATAATGATAGTATTGGGTAGCTAATAAAGCAAGTTCTTCGTGGATGTATTTGATCCATGATTATGAGTGTTGAGGTGGAATGTCATAATCTATCTCAATCATGATTAGCTACTACATAAGGTTTAATAGATTGGCTTAGAATCAATGATTTTGTCAATAGCTTTTAGACCATCCGTACCCAAATGTTCAGGCACACACACCTCAAATTAGTTTTTATCCCGTTATTTCGCAAAATTTATACAACTTCGTGAAAGCTGGTTGGTGAGGGTTAAAGTCGAGGTACCCAAATGTGTTAATTAAAGCATCATAAAATTTGAGATGCTTGTATAGTTTGCTATAAAACGTGTACTATGTGGTATAGGAAGTAAAAGTTGTGATGCAGAAATGAATTCTCATAACTTATTTACTGTCCATAAATATTAAACTACTAGCTACATAACTCGCCCGATGGGCGGGTATGCTACAAAATTTATTATGTAGAAAAATCCCAAACAAATATTAATAATTTTAAAATAATATAATAATGATGTAGCTGAAATAATGGATTGATAGATTGATAAATACATTGAAAAATGTTACATAAAAATCTACAAACGAAATAAGACTTCTTTGTAAACTACATTTGCTGTCGAATTAGTGTAATTCCCATCGATGTCACAACAAATGACCTTCAATCCCTTCTTGTTCTTAACTCGTGATACGGCCACATAAAGCTGGCCATGTGAGAAAACCGGTTTTTGCAGAAACAACCCAACCTGAGACAACGTCTGTCCTTGACTTTTATTAATGGTCATAGCAAAGCATACCTGAACAGGAAATTGCCTGCGATTCAATTTGAAAGGCATCTTGTTGTCGGAAGGGCTAATAACCATTCGAGGGATAGCGCAAATTGTACCCACCTTGCCGCCAGATATGATTTTACCCTCGATTATATTCACCCCCATTCGTAATATCTGAAGTCTGGTTCCGTTGCACAATCCAGCTTTCTGATCAATATTCCTCATACACATTACCGGAGCCCCAATCTTTAACTTCAATATATGCTGCGGGACACCTGACATTTTTATGTTGTTCAAGAAGTCAGTGGTGTAAAGATCAAGGTTAAACATAGTATCATCTTCGTCTGCAGCGGAAACCGAGTCCGATGACTCGTACTCCTTTTCTTCTCCAGGAATTAATGACAGCATACGTTCGTTTATGAGGTCAACCATTTAGAAGTTAATGGTCGCTTATATACTAAATAATTAAACAATGTATGTATGTAATTTATTTACCTTGGGTTGTTTCGATGTTAACAGGACTTTGTGTTGAATTTTCAGTGGCACGGAATCTTCGGGACCCTATTGATATACCCGAACTTGCCAAACGCCTCATATTTCCTCCGGAGGATTTTGGTGTTTTCTGGTAGTTCAGCTTTGCTTTTCCTTTGTCGTTGTTGGTATTCATTCTGAAGATACAAAGTAATTTTCGGTTAGTTTATCTGACTACATATAAATTTATGTTTAAAATAGATTTATATTTACATTAATTGCAAATGTATTTAAACAGTCAATAACTTAGGTTTAAAAACTGAGTTGCAGCTATGACAGTTTGACTATTAAAAGAGATTTAAGAATTTTAAAACACGAAATTACTTTATGACTGTTTTGACTTTAATAGTCAAACCGTGGTAAACCTAAATACAGTGTTTAAAAAATTACAATGGAAACAGTTTGACTATTAAAGTCAAACTGTCGAACTGATTGCTAATTATTTTAATAATTTTAAAATTATTAAAATACGGAATTAATTTATGACTGTCAATATTTAAATTAATAACAAATATATATAAACAGTTAAGGAAAACAGTTTATATTTGAAAAATTCAGTTGCAGCTATGACTGTTATACTTGTTAAAAATCATTAAGCATTTTTAAAACCCTGAATTTCAGTATGATGGTTTGACTTTAATAGTCAAACCGTGTAATTTTAAATACAGTGTTTAAAAAAATTACAATGGAAATAGTTTGACTATTAAAGTAAAACAGTTGAACTGATTGCTAATTATGCTTAAGAGTTTTAAAAAAATACATACGGAATTAATTTATGAGTGTCAATAAATTAATAACAAATGTATATAAACAGTAAATAACTTATGTTGAAAAATTCAGTTGCAGCTATGACTGTTTGACTTGTTAAAAAACATTTCGCATTTTTAAAACACGAAATTTCCGTATAATGGTTTGACTTTAGTAGTCAAAGCGTGTAAACCTAAAACAGTGTTTATATTTAAAAATCATTAAGCATTTTTAAAATACGGAATTTCAGTTGTACAGTTTGACTTTAATAGTCAAACCGTGTAAACCTAAATACAGTGTTTAAAAATTTACAATGGAAACAGTTTGACTATTAAAGTCAAACTGTACAACTTAAACCTAATTATTATGACAGTTTTAAAACATTCGGTATATGCGAAATTATTTTTAAACCTAATTATTAAAATAGTTTTAAAAAATATCGATGGAAACAGTTTGACTATTAAAGTCAAACTGTCAAACTGAAAACTAATTATTTTAAGAGTTTTAACTTCATTTAAAAATACGGAATTAATTTATGACTGTTTATATTTAAAAAAATAACAAACGTAAATAAACAGTTAATAACTTATTGTCTTTAAAAATTCAGTTGCTAGTCAAACCGTGTGAACCTAAATACAGTGTTTAAAAAATCTCGATGGAAACAGTTTGACTATTAAAGTCAAATTGTCAAACTGAAAACTAATTATTTTTAGAGTTTTAATTTAGGTTTAAAAATAGGGAATTAATTTATGACTGTTTATATTTAAAAAAATAACAAACGTAAATAAACAGTTAATAACTTATTTCAGGTGTACAGTTTGACTTTAATAGTCAAACCGTGTAAACCTAAATACAGTGTTCAAAAAATTACATGTGATGGAAACAGTTTGACGATTAAAGTCAAACTGTACAACTTAAACGTAATTATAAAAAGAGTTTTAACACATTCGGTATATGCGAAATTATTTTTTCACTATTTATTGAATTAAAGGCAAACAACGTACACCTGTCGAATTATAAAAAAAGTTTTCTACATAATCGAAAACAGTAAATTTATTAAAAATAGGGTTTTCAAATTACCTTTCAATTGAGTAGTTGATATAATCCTCTTGATTCTTTTTCCTGCAAGGTAACGGAAACTTATGATTAAAAAATGAATTATCTAAAATTTTACCATGGGTAATCAAGAGGGAGACTACAAAAAAAATATTTTTTCATACCTCATATGAACCAATGCAGTATCACAATTTTTTTTTATTCATAACAATGTAGTATAAATAAAATGCAACAAAGTATAATTGATGATTAAAAACAAAACAGGAAGACATATGAGGTATGAACGATAAAAGATTAAAGACAAACACAAATCCTCCATATACGTAAACAAAAAAAAACAAAAAAAAAAACCATAGCATGTACCTTCAAGTAATTGCAGTTCGCTTTTTGCAGGGTTTTTAGCTTTACGATTTTCCTATGGTGAGTTCGGATTATATAGGGGTGGGTATCCTTTTGAAATTCTAACTCCGATTTTGCGGAACAGATTTGGTTGGGATCTTGAAGACTAATACTTACTATGGTATGTTTGATTTTAAATATTATTAACAAAATCGCGAATGATATAGTTTCCGTATTTTATTGGCCAATAAATTAATGAAAAACCGGTTAATTTGGGAGGTGTTAACAGCAAGAAAATATCATCGCATATTTTCCGGTTTTCCATCAAATCACCATTATCTAATATGTTGAAAAATACCATATTTGCATGCCTTTATTTCGGGTATCACCGTTATGTATAATAGCCGTATTAAATAGTCGTCGAATTTGTAGGTCGAACATGTGGACCAATTAATGAATTACAGGTGGATTTATTGGCCAATAGGAATCGAGTGTGAAGGTGATGTGGCAATAGTTCATCATATGTAGTCTCATATATAGTGTAGGATTGGGATAGCGTATATAAAAGCCACCAAAAAATTCAAGTCTACTCATTCAAATAACCCAGATTTTTAGGAATCTACATGTCCTCCAACATGAGCAAAGCAGTTAAAACTCTAAAGATTATATATATACCAGATTACAAGGTTATAATTCGTAAAACTTCATGAGTTGTCAATAATTTTATTGAATGCATATTTTATATAAGATAAAAATGTATATTACTCCTTCCGTTCCACAAAAAACTTCTCATTTCACTCTAAACTTTTGTCCTACAAAAAATTTCTCATTTCCCATATTTGATGGGCTACACACAATAAAAAACTATTATTAGTAAAACCCCACCATTAATATCTACTAATTATCTTTCTCTCTCCAATCCAACCTTATATTTTAATCAAAAGTATTATCAATGACCCCACCACTAACTATCACCTAAAAACTTGTGCAAATTCCAAATAGGAAGTTTTTTTGAAACGGAGGGAGTATTACTTAGTATGATTGTTTCATCATAGGGCCCATAAGATTAAACTGGAACCTATCAACATGTAAAAGTTAGAACAGTAAACATTAATATAAAGAACTTGAGATGACTAATTTTCTTATTACACCACTAAAATTTTCTTTTATTCTAACTTTACCTTCTAATTAACTACCCAGTTAATAATGTCATCAATGACTAATCAATCAGCCACAAAATGCCCATTTGCAGTGTTATTTGCACACGTATTGTTCTATAACAATTTGGAACAATCTATAACAAAAAAAAAAAAAAATCAAGTTAAAACCTAAAAATTGCTAAATGTTTATTTTAAAAACTTGCTCTCCACAGGTAACGTGAAGGAAAAACTTCATCCACTTGCTTTTATTCTAAAAAACGTCTAAAACAATTATACCTTTTTAAGTTTTTCTGCAATTATCTATCAACTAATCCTTGATAAATTAAAAATGCATGCCACGAAGCAGACGTTGACATATTATATATTACTTTCCTTTTACATATTTCCCTTTACTAACATATACAATATTAAAAAATAAACTAATTTCAAGGAACAAATTACTGAACTTTCACCAACAAAAATTAACTAACAAGACTTGGATTCGGTCTCTTTTCTTGCCCAAACTCAATCAGCAACTAACAAAACTAACTTAATCAGCAACTATCAAATGGCCCCTTACACATACAACTAAACAGGTGTGGGTGAAAGTAGAAAATCAGGCTGCATCTTCTGCAACAGTATCCCACAAAACGGTTTTGGCAAAACAATATCAGCCGAACCATTCGGGTAGTTAAAAAGGGTGTTTGGAGCCAAATTCGATACCGATCTGGTGCACGATACACAAAACCATGTTGGAGAAAAAGTCGGGCACAAAACCATACAAACTCCACATCTTAACTGTTTATGCTTCTCCTCACCACCACAAAACCCAACTTCTGTATCCTCAAAACCAACCGCTGCTGAGCAAAACCCGCACTCCTCTTCCTCTTCTGGTACACAATTGTTGACTTCAGACACAAGGACTTTGACTTCATCTTTGACTATGTCCTCATTATTTGCAACCCACTTTCTCATTTGTGCCAATCCAACCGCCTCCCAACTACCGTGCTTCAGCCGTGCCCTGAAACTACAACCGACAACCCGTTCTCTAACTTCTTTTTCAACAACCTTAATCCGTTCAAAATCATGTTCTTTAACGTGCCTGCTGATAATGTTAAGGAGATGTAACTGTCGTGAGGTTAAGTTTGACACAGATTCCCCAATATAGGAAGTCGACATCAGCCATTTTACCAGAATTTGCTCTACAAACTTATCTTCAGACTTGTTGAAAGCTGATAATGCGGCTATCATGTCTGATAAAACCAGAGGTTTATCCAAATTTTCATACTCGTGTAAACACCATAATATGTTTTTCCCCCAACTAACCAAATCCGTGTTGGGAATCATCAGATCGTACGTCAGAATCTGCGTGCAGTTTTTGCCCACCGATCCAGAAGAACTCAACCGCAGCCTTCTGAGACCTGAATATTGGGATAAAGAGAAATATTAATATTAATAGACAGTTGAAAAGAAACACATTAGACTTACCTTGCCTGATACATTGGATTTAATAAATTAACATCAAATCTCCGAACCTGCAAAATTCGAATTATTTTTGTAAAATCAATAAATTAAGCAATTACACAGCAGTAAAAAAAACAAGGGTTAGATGAATAGTATTAGTACCACTGCAACCACAAGACTGGTAGGGGATACTGCTAGGCCAAAACATGCATCCGACACATTAGGAACCTGCAAAAAAAACAATTATGCTTTGGTCAACATAAATGCAAGCTTTTTGGCATTGTGATGATATTACTTATTTGCCCTTTCAATAGTGGTTATAAGAAAAGAGTTGTATGTATATGTATAAATCATACATTGGTGGAAGTGTCGTCACCAAGTATATTTGAAGGTAGGGGGACTTCATGGAGGGATTCTCCTTTAATGATCCAGCTACGCAAAGAATTATCCTGTGGTCCATAACAAAAGTCAACGCCAGCTGTCAAAATCTTGTAAATTTACTTATTAATTCAGTACCTGGCTACAACTGTACAGACACCGTCCATCATAAGCCCAAGCCAGACCTGTAACCTGATTGACCAACAACACAACATATCTTATATATCTATTTTAATAATCTGAGTTAATTACTTTACTAATATAACAAGATAGTTAAAAAGGATGAATTCTTACAATTTGGTCATGGGCATAATGTGGACCAAACACGTGAAATCGGCCAATGGCGGTATCAAACGTCCATACGTGTACAGATCCGGAACCCTTGCCAACAGCAAGGATTATCTGGTGTGGCAAAGTATGAAGTGCAAGTACAGACACAGGGCCGGATCCAATATCTTCAACCTATTTATGATAAAAACAAAAACAATATTAAGTGTTGTGGCGTTCTTTTTTTTATGAAAACAAGTCTAGCCCACTGACATCCTTAAAGAGTGAAAATGAAGCATGGGCATCTTCAGTGGAGCCGAGCAAGTCATCTGCAAATCCACGCCAGACTTTGACACTGAAATTGCAAAAGACATAATTAATAAGCAAAGTTATTATATTAGAAAGATAACAAAGAGTGATCCGACCTTCCGTCAGAAGATCCGGTTGAAAACATAAGGGGACCCAAAGGTTGACCATGTGATGGCAGTGACCCAACAAGTGTGTGCTTGGATTAGCCCGATGAGTGATGCAACGGGTGGCTTGCTTCCTTGTGTGATGGAGTAACTGTCGGGTTCATGAAATCTCCAAAAGGAGATGGTTCCATTTTTGGCACCAATGGCTAACACACACCACCGCCTTAATGACTTGCTGGTGGGGACCACGCAACAACCACCGATGAAAGCATTGCATTGCGACAGCCGTACTGCTCTGCAGTCATGAAACCAACACCTTCATCTTCTGATGACACATCATCACCCTCACCGTATCTTATTTTTTCAAAATACGTATGTAGCATGTCAGAAATACTTAAAACCTACACACAGAATACAACCAAAAATAGAAACTTATCTCATAATATAAAGCCTGAAGACATCTACATTATAATTTAATAGGTAAGGTGAGTGCATACCCATTCTGAATAAAGTTCACAAAATGGGGAGCGGAAAATCTTGACTACCCCTTCAGTGGTGCAAACAGCAAGCAAACAACTATATATACACACAAACAAACTTAACTAACTTCTTTTGGGTATTAATAATTGGATCATTAGAAGCGAACCCCCATGGAGACCAGGATATTCAAGGACGAATGTCACGAGACAAACAAGTAGGCAACATACAACCAGAGACCAAATCTGTCAACAATTAAGTCGTAAGTAGCCAAAATTTAATAAATGAAAACGCACCCTTTCTTTCTATGACGCCAATTTGAAAAGGTTTGCTGTTGGGGATTGTGATTAGGTCCAAAAGGCAAAGCAGGGTTCTAACAAATAAAAATATTATATTAATAATAATAACTCTACAAACAGGAATTAAATTACCAAGATAGTAACCAAGTGGCCAGATGCAACTGCAACCAGGTTTTCATCAGACCATGCAACCGCATTTGAGTAAGTAGGTGAAGCTACAAGTGCCACTGCCTGGAACCTTGACCCCATTACTCAACCCACCTACAACTACACAATTCTCACTTTTAGTTCAAAAAATTAGTACATTAATCAACAAAAAGAGATAAATTTCAAATTTCTAGATATACAACTAAGGAAAAGTGAAAACATATAATCATCTTCAGTATAAGATATAGAACCCAATAATTAATGTAAATTCAAACCTTGAGCAAAAGCTTCACAGTCGCTAACACAAAAGTAATGTCGGTTTTTGCAATTCCGGTTTGGACATATAAGTTAATCCAGCGTAAAATCCGTATATATGGTAAGTAATTACTAATTAGAGGTGGGAACAATTCCTTCCGGTCCAAAACGGTCAAAATTGGTCAACACTTACAGTGCTTGCCCTCCACGTTTGGTCAAGTCGGATCTATAGAGATCGAGCAAAAAACCAGTTTGAATGATTGTGAGACTTTGAAAAAATTAACAGAGGAGAAAGAGAGGTGTGAGAAGACGGCCGAGAGCTAGGTGAGAATTCTAGGTTTTACTTTTTACTATTTTACCCTTTTTTAAAATATAGAAGTAGAAAATATTTAAAACTTACCATTTTTATCTTTTTATTACTCTATTATTCTTTACTTTCTAAAACTCACCCTTTTACCATATTTATTTTGTTAAAAAATCAATTCTTTTATAATTTAAGGTGTTCCTAAAAACCAATTAATCGTCTAAAAGTGGTCAACCGTGGTCAACCAATTAATCGCTTAAATCAACTCTGAAACCAATTAATCACTAAAAGGTGGTCAACCGACTAGACAACGCTGACCGAACCTTATATGCGAGAGAGCAACATGGCATACACTTTCATAAACATAATTAGCCTAAAAAAACTAATTTCATTTTATCATCCATTTAACTCAGCATATGCAAGTATAATGCAATGGCTTTCTGGCTTACACTTATAATTTTAATTTATCAACCATTTTTCCACAACAAGATTTACTAGAAATAAAGAACTTATAATTAGACAATGTCACCACTGACGTTAATCTCAATTTCAAGTATTTAAAACTTTCTTGAAACTCCTTGCAACTACAAAAACAAAGCTCATAAACATTTGCTTCTTCAATTAGCTGTTTGTTACTCAATTCCTTCACTTTTAGGTCATATATGTTGCTAACTAAAAGCAGTGATTTTGAAAGTTTTTTTTTACGTTTTTTGAAAATTATTGGTAAATAAGCATAATCCATCCTTCAATTCTTGGAACGTGCCGACTGATTGAAAATTGCATATCAAGTTCTCGGACTATATTTCGTTAGACACTTAGACTACACATGTTTTGACCATCATAATATATTAAACTTAGAGCACTGTCTGTTTAGGGTTAGAACTTGAAAGCAAACAACAACCAAAAGAACATCAAACAGACAGAGTTTTAAACTAACTAGTAATGTTAGTTAACAAGTTACACTATCCCAGAAAGTGAGAAACCAACGACAGGCTAAGTTTGACTTTCAAAGTCAAAATTGCTAACTTTTGAGCCTTAAACAAATACAGGTTGAAAGATTTGTGGCCTGTGGGAATTGGGATTTTGCTTATAACATCGTATCTAATATACACGACAATTTCAAATTATATATTTCATGTAGCAAATTTCATATTATTATTAAGAATTAGAGTTGCAAATTTCATAACTTATTAAAATAAAAATTGTTGTAGCCTGTGGGATTTTGCTTACCTTCAAGGAGCCAATCGTCCGTTCGACAATCGTAACTTTGTCAATCGTCACTACCATTTACCGTTCGTCAATCGTCAGTTCTTCTACTCTTCCGGCTTCTCTCGCCGATTCCTAATTCCACGGCCAAAATAAGTGCCGTTCCAATTTACCTGTTGGGTTCTTTATTTTGGGCCCTTCGTTCAATCCACAACACCTTTTATTATTTTATTAGGCTCAGGCTAATATACAAATGATTTATGGGCCTTTAAATTTGTGGGTCTTAGCCTCTTAGGCGGGTGGACGTAGGGCTTTCAAAATCTGACACGACATGATAAAAATACATGAAATGAAATGAAATAAAATTGAGAGGTAATCGAAATTTGAATTCGTACTTGTGTCGTGTAAAACAAACATGAAGTCGTATCGTGTTCAGAAATTACACGAAATTGACACGATAGCTATGGTTTTGGGAACATTAAGAAATTTATCTTATATTTTTATCGTGTTTGTCGTGTTTCTAGCATGTAATAAATAAGAAATTTGATATATTTGTTATTTATCTCGTGTTGTCGTGTTAATCGTTTTTTAATCGTGTCGTGTGTAAGCTCTAATCCATTGCAATTAATCCATAGATTGTTTGATTGGAAGAAGATGAACTTGATTAGTGAGTATTCTAGAGAGAGAGTAGAGAGAGAAAGAGAGGGAAGCTTTAAGTGAGATTAATGACTAAAAGCTTAACCATTATGGTCAATTACATTGTATTTATACCCTCTAACACAACTAGTTTAACTTAGACTTGTTACATTCATTAAGCCCAAAACTAGTCATAACATCGTGTTCGTGTTAGCAAAATAAAACACGACTTCGTGTCGTGTTATTATCGTGTTGAACGAATTCGTGTCGTGTTACCTAAAAACACGAAACGATAACATGATTTGACAGTCCTATGTGGATGACATTTGAATCATTTTTTAAATACGGGTTGGTTTATTTTGGCAAGCGATGATTCAGGTTGGTTTTTATATTCTATGGTGCTTATTTACTAACTATGCAATGAACATTACTCACTACTAGGTAATACTTCATTACTCACCAAATTGAGGGGAATGAGCTAGGTATTGACACATATACACCCACCCACCCCCAAGTGGAATTAACTGTTGTAAATAAGTATACCCAGAACAATGTGCAACAAATAGTTCATATACGCATGAGTGAAACTTCTAATATTAATTAATTTAAAATTTATTAAGTTACATATTTTATGAACAAATCTCACTTTTCAATGAATAAGTTGGTCCCTGACTCCCTTGTGATATAAAAAATGAATAAATGATAATTTGGTAATGTTGGGGTTTTGTGTTAACTAACCCGCTGCTTAAGCATGCTTCATGCCTACCATAATTCATCATTATTTTCTCAGAGAAAGCAGACTCCTTCCTTCAAAGCTAAATAAATTAATCACCCCAACAAACCTCTTTCCTTGCCAAACATATACATTACCATTTAATTGTTATTTTATATATGAATTTTAAGATTTCCCTTAATTTAAATACTTAAAAAAACAGACAACATACTTATTTATTATAGAAAATATTTATTTTACATTTGTTATAAATGAACTAGCATATAACCCGTGATGAATCACATGCGGCTAATAGAATTTTTTATAATTTCTTACTTCTTTAAAATACTTTACTCATTTAAAATTTTGTGCATTTGAACTAATATCATAGCTACAGCAAGTAGGAGGTTTCAAAGTAATAGATATTTAATTATGAAGAGAACGAAATATATATAATGCAGTAACTTAAAAATGACACAGATATTTACGTGGAAACCCAAATCGGGAAAAAAACCACGGGCTGAGGAAGCCGATAATCAATCCACTATAATCTTCGATGTTTACAAAATTTGACCAATAAAATACTTACTAAGTGAACACAAAGTATAATAAAGTAGATATGTTGTAACTATTGATTCAAATCTTTTGTAGTACTTCATGGTAAACGACATTCAATGTGTTGTTTGTAACTTTTCCATCTTTGTCGTATATTAACATCTTTAATCCTTTACGACTTTTAACTCTAGACACAGCAACATATAGCTGGCCATGAGTGAAGACAGGTTTAGGTAAGAAAATCCCTACATTTGATAATGACTGACCTTGACTTTTATTGATTGTCATGGCAAAACAAACTGAAAGTGGAAACTGACGTCTATTCATCTTCAATGGCAGTCTTTTGTCAGAAGGGCTAAGTTTCAAACGTGGTATTAAAGTGATATGCTCAATATTAGTTCCAGTTATTATCTCTGCTTTAATTACATGTTCACCAAGACTCAGGACTCTTAATCTTGTTCCATTACATAGTCCATTTGTCTGATCTATGTTTCGTAGAAGCATAACAGGTGCACTGACTTTGAGAGTTAGCATGTGGTTAGGTATCCCGGATAGTTTAAGACCATTTAGTATTCCCGGTGAGTAATAAGATTCAGTGTAATTACTATCAACTCCTTCGGATTCACATATGCTATCTGAACTATAGTAGACCACCTGCTTACCAGGAATCTTCGACAACAAATGTTCATTAATAACTTCTACTACTTCGTGCGTGGGAGCAAGAATCGCCCTTTCTTGAAAATAAGTTTGCTCTTTTAAGTTCCGAATCAAAGCTGGATAAACAAATTACACGAGAGAAGCAATAGGATTAACATTATCAGTTATAAGCAAGTCATTAGGAATCTCGATTGTGGCCTCACCATCATTTGCACCACCTAAAACACCATCACCTATTTTCAGGATCCAAAATGGTGATGGCCTTAGTGGTAAGGCGTAAGTTTTTTGGATATCATTGTTAGGTGATTTGCCGGGGAATGCACATGTTGCTGGGTCGGGTGTCCGGTCACAATATGTGGCCAGTGTCAATGGTACACTCCTTTACCATTTTTTTTTTTTTTCAGGATCCAATCACCAAATTCCTTAATTTCTTGGATATCACACTCACCAGAACCCTGTCTAAGCCGCATGTTAGTAGTTAATTCTAGAACACTACAATCATCCCATATGTATGATGAATTAAGTGATGCATGTACAATCTCTTGTCTGCTTCCAGCAGGAATAACAGGAAGGATTTGCCGAAAATCACCTCCAAACACAATAACTTTACCGCCAAAAGGAATATTTTTTGCAGTGGGGATAGTAGATCCAATAATATCTCTTTATGATCTATCCAAAGCTTCAAAACAATGTCTGTGCATCATAGGTGCTTCATCCCATATTATTAAAGTTGTCTTAATAAGTAAATCAGCAAGATCAGTACCTATAATTATTGAACGTAAATATCTTAAATAATTAAAGTATTCTAAATAATAAAGGAAGAAAGATGCATACCTGAGGATATTGAACATAAAGAGTCTCCGTTTACATTGATAGGGATTCCAAATCTAGAGTGCGCAGTTCTACCCCCACTTAACAGCAAAGAAGCAATACCGCTAGATGCGACATTTAAACATATTCCTTGTTTACACCTGACAACTGCTGATAACATTTTCCATATATGTGTCTTACCAGTACCACCGTATCCGTATAGAAAGAAAACACCGCCTTTTTTTATTTGAATTGCAGACATCACTCTTTCATATACAATTTTTTGTTCACAAGTAAGAGTTGGAAACAACATGTCGTGTTCGGCCTTTAATAAATTTGTGTCATAACATATTTCATCATGTATCAGCCTATTAGTGTAGATTTCCAAAAATTCCATATCGGGCAAAGGCATTCCATTAATTGAACTTAAACTGCTACCGTTTTTACGCAAAATATTGTCGATATGTTGCAAACATAAATTTTTTTTACGTCGTTCGTTGATCCGTAAATCTGCAACCATAAATTAGCTGGTACAATGAGTTATACATTATTTGTGATATATAACGGTTTGAAACAAAATATAAACTATTTTAAATTAAGATAAACTGAGTGGACATAAATAAAAGTTACTTGAATTATCAAAAAGTTTACGTTGCTCGTGTTCAATGTCATCGGACATATATTCCCAAGTTTCTTTCCATACATGATATGGCCTTACAATACTATTGGAAATAAGAAACATAACAATTAAACGACGTACATAATCACCGGATGCAATACGATGGCCTTCTCTAATAGCCTCAATGTACTCTTTATCATCGTCCAACAAACCGTATGCTAAACATGCATCCCTAAACGATTCATAAACGGTACCATCAACAGTTCTAATATCTTCCCAAGAAGTTTTCCCTTTTACCTTATTTAAAAGCACTCTTAAATAATACGCCTCACCAATCGACGGAGGTACATAATGAATTCTGCCAACGGCAAATCCATGTTTACGCATCTGCCATATCCTTTTTTCGGGCTTCCACACGAATTTTGTTGGAAACTCTGCATATGTCAATTTTTTTGCTTCAGAATCAATTTTATTACATTCCATCCATGCAATAAATTTTGAAGATGCAACTGAAGGTTTGTTTAGAACATCATCAATATCATCAGTATTGCCGAAAAAAATCTGTTATTGCTCTGGTAAATGAAATGGTAACCTCTCAACAGGGGGGAAACGGTAATGTACTTCATAAGCAAAAATTCTCCAAGTTGCCTCACATGATGAAAGATACCTACAATCATAAAACTCTTTAACCTCATCCACAACTTCAATCTTGTTTGTTTCTGTACTACAATTATCAGTAGAAGTTGATATAGTTGCCGTAACACTATCATGCCCTTTGTTAATATACTTAAAAAGATATTTAATAGATCTAGCTTGATTGCACCACTCGATGTTTATATGTGCCTGATAAGATTTCAACAAAGTTTTATTGTACCCCACAACGAAACCATTGTGTAGCTTCACACCATTTTTTTCAATATAAATCCCATTATCCGGCCTTTTGTAAATAGGGTATCCATCTTGGTCGGTCTTAGTTCTTTCATTAAATTTCTTTGGAAAGTTTTTCGTGCATTTCCTTTAACAGTACAAGGGCATTTTGGATTATCAGGCCCACAAGGGCCATGCATCATATGTTCCTTTACAAGTCTATATAGTTGTGGATCAACATCTTTGTCGGGAATCTCTGCAGAAATAAAATCATCTATCTTTTCATGATTAACCATCTTATCATTTTGGTGTAGAAAAATACATATATGTGCGTGAGGGAGACCTCTCTTTTGAAACTCAACCGTGTATACAGCTACAAAAAAAAGTTAATTAGAGATAGGTGACAAATTAATATAAATTACTTATTAAATTAATGACATATGAAGTCCGTACCCTATTAGAAAAAAAATTAAAAATATGCATAAATGAAATATACCTGCATTAACTCTTCCAAAAATACGTGATTCCTTTAATGTTTTAATTAGATTATCCAACTTCATCTTGAATATTCTACATATAATATCGGGTCTATCTTCAGGATTTAGCCCAGAATCATTTAAAATCTCGTTATCTCGGGCCATTTAGGATTGCATGCAAATGTTATAAAAAAATCTGGGTGAGCGTACCACTTGCATAATGACATTGCATTTAAATAGTTTTGGCGCATATACCTAGCACCACCAGTGAAAGATGATGGAAGGACTACACGTTTACCGGTTTTTGATGCATCTGTATTTCCCCTTTCTGCATTTTCAGATAAATTCTTATACGATTCTACACGTAACACCTTTTGTTGGCTTCTTACAAACTTCAACCGTTGAGTTTCTATCATAGTATAAGCATCAACACCAAGTTGCTGTAAAAGTCTTCCCGCATTAAGATGAAGATAATATTTAGGTATTCTAACTTGAAAGATATAAGAAAAATATTCCCTCATTGTTAAGCGATAACGTTGGTTTGTGTCAGGATGAATAATATCTCTATGAAGAATAATTGTTATTTTATATATGAATTTTGAGATTTCCCTTAATTTAAATACTTAAAAAAACAGACAACATACTTATTTATTATAGAAAATATTTGTTTTACATTTGTTATAAATGAATGTAGAATAAACCAAATATTTTACTCAAATCGTTAAATTTATACAAATTCAATCTAAATATTATATACAATGATATCAAACATAATATCAACTGCTTTCTTTTTGCACATATTGGTTGTATACTTGTATATAAGAAAATTGAAGGACTATTATAGTTACATCTTAATTATATTTATCGTGTAGTTAGTAGTTGTATTACTTTTCTGGCCAATCTGCCCTAACAACAATTTACATTTTAAAATTTGCGCACCTTGGTGTGGAGTTGCGGCTTGAACATTATTTTTCAGTATTAGTTCATTGATCAGTTTAATAGAAACATTGATTAAATCATTTAGTTTTTATAATGTATTTAGTTTAAACCCGCTATTTAATTGTGACCGTTAATAGAATATTATGTCTTTTGTATATTAAAAGCAATAATCAAATAAATCAAATTGGTTCCACTACTAAAAATTAAATGAAAAAAATAATGGGCAAATGGTATTTAAGTAATATAAAAAAATTAGCAGCTAATTTTAACCGTAATTAATACTCCCTCCGTCCCTAAATTGTAACACCGTAAAATTTGAGCTATATTTTTTTTAAACATTACGGAAGCGTAAATTATAAACCAATACATTAAGTGTTTTACAACTATTATACTTTTACTATTATTCAAAAACATGTTAACCAAAAGGTGTTACTTTACTAAACGGCTCATTTCCAAAAATGTATCAGAGTTTGATCAATCAATTCTTAGTAAGCCACACACCACCAAAAGATAACTCAATTATCCTGCAAAACATTCAACGAAGTGGGGATTAGCACAAAGCTAAGTGAATAGAATTAACAGTCATATTGTATGATAATATTAACCAAGGAACAACACATTTCATTTACACTTGTTCGACTTCCACAAGAACGAACAAGTTCTAGTTCGACTTCCACAAGAACGAACTAGTAAGTTCCAGTTCGACTTCCACAAGAACGAACTGGCAAAACAGAGGACCGGCAACCTAAATCATTGTCGGCCTAACAATGATAACCGATAGCTCGTTTACTAAACGGTATGATAGAACTTCCTTTAAAATAACGAATAAGTTGAAGGTCCAACTATCGTAACCGAAAGTAACCGTAGCTCAGCTGAATTCACCATAGCTGACCTCTCCTATGTGCACATACATCTATATAGCACCACTATTAGGCAACCAAACTATAAGTCATAGCTGTAATATTCCAACCTAAATGTCTTTTTCCAACCTAAATGTATTTTTCCAAAATTGATATTACAACACAAGTAAGATGGTTAAAACCACTCACCTTAGCACTTCTTCACTTTCCACTCAGTAGTCTTATATCACTGAGTCACTTTTCATTTACCTGTAATATCAATATAAACCCGATTAGTAACCTGTATGTTTACCAAATAACCACAACACTTTGATAACTTGAGTTCAAAACAACATATGGCACTATAAAACACAAGATTTGACTTACATTTTAACATATATGTGATTATCAAACCTATCGAGACTTTTAAAATTAAAGTCTAAGTCAAAACTTACCAATTAACAACAATTGCTATTATAAAGTTAAAACCAACTTTACACATCTAAACATCACCAATTACTTATATGTTGTCAAACTAACAATTACTACAAAACTAGAATTCTTATAAGTCAAACTTAATCAAATGGTCAAAACCAATTATATTAATTAATACATTTTATACAAACTGGTCAAAATCCAAATTCTAGTAAAACACTTTTAATGACTCAATAGCATCTACTAAACCAACTATTAATGTTTCGTAATACCTAGACTTTCTAAGGCAAAAGTCAAATTTCCAGATTTGACTAAAGTCAACTATTCAACAAGTTTATGTCTAACTCCCTTTTAGCCAAACACTAATAGATAAAAACATATTTATGAACAAACTAACTAATAAATCACATAATTATATATTATCATCAACTATCATAATCATGTACACCTAATTTAACAAGAATTTCACATAAAACATCCAATTCAAGAATTTTAGGGTAAAAACATTTTCTCCTACTTGACCAAAAATGATGATTTCTTGAAAACCTATCAATTCAGATTTTCCTATATCAAATATACAACTAATACAACTAATAAACCTAAAGTATTCATAACAACTCATGAATTCAACAATTTAACATAAACCCAAAAAATCTTAAAAGGACCATAGTTCTTAATTAACCAAGGCTTCAAGAAACTAACATAAAATAAAGATTACTTACTTTTTGTCTCGTCTAAAATTCATAATCACCAGAGATTGAGAAATAGTTCTTATTTGATTTCATATGAAAGAACAAAGTTTGTCAAAATGAGGATGTGTGGGTGTGGGTGACGACCAAGGCAGGCAAAAGAGAAAAAACATGACTCAACCTTTAAACCTTCTATCATCTTACACGTGCACAAACATTAGAGGCTTGATTTCATTTAATAACAGTATAATACCGAACATCTGGTTCACGATTATTTCATTTAAAATACCTAACCAACTCTGATTTTAGCAACAAAGATATTTTTAGAACTTTGGTCCAAAAGTGAACTAAATATATAAAAATCATTTTAATATTTATATATCTTAGTTTTTGCTAATTTTTAACCTCGTGGTTAAAAATACAATTATTTCAAATAAATCGAATAAAATTATATAAAATAGTAAATAATAAAATATTACTTACCGAAAGTTATAAAATACTAGGTCGGGTCTCAGGGTGTTACAAATCTCCTCCCCTTAGGAAGATTCCGTCCCCGGAATCTCTACTCGGTAAAATAAAGTATGGTAGCGATCTCTTATTTTAGCATCGGTCTCCCAAGTCATCTCAGCACCTAGATTATGTTTCCACTTAACCAATACCATAGCAATTTGTTTCTTTCACAGTTTAGTTGCATTACGATCTAATAATTCAATTGGTTCTTCAACTAACGGTTTCTTTGTATCAATCTTTAATTCTCGAACTGGTAACACTTGATCTAGATTATCAGGATTACATTTTCTCAAGTAAAAAACTTTAAATGTATCATATATTCCCGACAACTCCGGTGGTAAATCTAAATTAACCGACTGATCATTAACAACATTTCGTATACGGAACGATCCAATATAACGAGGTGCTAATTTACCTAATTTCCCGAATTGAATTATACCCTTCCATGGCGAAACTTTTAAATACACCATCTCATCTACTTTCTACGTTTCGGATCTGCATACTTTTTTTTTTGTTGTTCTGTCTATCTCGAGCAGCTCTCAACGCTCACAAACAAACACAAAATAATTATGTCCTCGACTCGGTTTCGAATTCTCATGTCAAGTGATAATTCAAAGTGTTTCCTTACTTGTCAACATTAATGTAATTTTTGTCAATCCACTAACTCAGAAATTACCGTGTGAAATAATTATTATATGTACTTCAGTTGTAATTCAAAGCATATGCAACAACGTTTTCTTTCTCCACATGATAAAAATTTCTCAATCATAATCTACAACACATCATAACCATCTTATATGGCACATGTTAAACTCCTCTGAGGTCTCTTAAACAAAGTCTCCATTATTTCAAAATTAAGTAACGATCACAAACTCCGAGTCATGGTTTGAGTAATTGTTTTTTTTTTACGCGACATTTTACTAATCCAAAAAGCATAGGCAACATCCTTATCTCGTTGTATATGGTCATGATAATTGTTTCAAAGTCTATAATGATACATACGTCATGTTCATTATTCCATAATGATTTTGTACACTTTTATGGTTTAACCTTGTCTTCTGACACAAATTTTGAATCATCGGTGATAAAATCTATGGTCATAATCCACTAATTTCACTAATACGCCTCTAATATGATAAATTCTTTTTTTTCAAATTTCCATAACCGAATCTCATATATAAATCTAAGACATCTTTAATCCTCTAGAGTCTTTAACAACTGATCTTTATTCTCATCATTATTTCTAATTTCAGTTTTTAATTTCTTAAAATTCCTAACCGGTCAGTTTCTCTTTGTGTCGTGTAAACGAGCCGTAGATAATCTCAAGTCACGTTTGGTTAATCCTTTTGAAAATCTTATCCTGTTGAGTGCATAGGCTACAATGTTTGCCTTACCCGACTAATATCATTTCTCACAATAAAAGTATTTCATCAATTCTAGTCAAATAATCAATCCAGTTTTTTAAAGTTTCAACATCTAGTCTCAAGTGATCAATATATAAGAATTCAGCCTTAGAACATTTCAAGATATCCTCGATAAATATAACCACAAATTATCCAGTAAATGACAACATACATGATTTATAAAATTCTTAAACACAGTCGGGGCATTTATTAGACCAAAAGACATATCGATGAATTCATAATGGCCGTTTTGATGGTTCTATTAAAATTGTCATCCTCATATATTCAGATCTTGCACTGATACATTAATCAATCAATATCAAAATGATTTATAAATTCGGTTCGTTATGTCAATTTTTCAAATTCCATATACATCATAGGAAACAATGCAAGTATTTATAAGAAAATGCCTTAGGTTATTCGTAAATCCATCGGGTTCTATAACCGGTCATATACTATCTTTAACATCCATAACAAAGGCAAGAAAGACTCACACTTCATAAATGCCCATTTTCAATTCACACTCCACCAGCCACTACATGTGACCTAACAGGTCACGGTATAGATTTCATGTATTCTTATATAGTACGCTAGTCCAAGAGGACTACTCAAGTTATGCCAATGATTACATCGATTTCATTTACACGCATTACATTTAAAGAAGTTTACAATATCTACTAGCAATTTAAATTGGATTTCAAACACAAATTATGTGAGTGAAATCAGAATACTACCAATCATCCTCACTTCTCGTAAAGCGAAGGAACAACTAAAATCGATTAATTTCACCTTGTCACATACTTGCACAAAATAAATAATGAGTGATTTGCTCTAATACAGATTAGCATGTACACTTAATGAGCAACTCGGTCTCCACAGGCCACTACGCGTGTCCCATCAGATAAAAGAAAATAAACAATCTTTTCATAACATATAATACTAGCTCTATTAGAACTTAACCAATCCATGCATGGGACCACATCAAAACCCGATATAGGTATCAATAAAAGAGAAATATGAAAGCATGCACCATCTATTACTATATGAACTCCAGACACATATGTTGTGTCTAACTCAATATACTACTAATTCAAGTTAATAAATCACAAAAGTACTCAATTCTAGTTTATCACAAAATTCACAATCAAATTAAACTTCAGACACATATATTGTGACTGAAATTGGAATATCATCCATCATCTTCACTTTCCATGAAGTGAAGGAACAACAAAAGTGATGATTTTGAATCTATCACAAATTTGCACAAAACATGCATGAGTTATTTGTTCTAATAGTAAATAACATAAATACGGTATTGAGTTTATCAGAAACATACCCGTTATATCCTCACTAGTGACGGTAATATCAGCTGCCATCATCTTGTAAGCTCTACTTTCAGCTGAAGTAACATTCTTTATCTTTCGTACCGCAGATGACGATCCACCGCCGCCCTATTCCTTGACCTAGACCCCGTCTTCTTATCATAAGAGCACTCACCCATTCTATGCCTCTTTTTCTGTCAATTCAAACGCACATTACTAGAAAATTTACAACCCTTTACCTGCTGCTCAAACGTTTCACAATTATTACATCGTATAGTTTCGGAAGTATAAGATCCTGTATGAACTGATTTGCATTTATTGCACCACTGTGACTTTAGATTATAATTACCAACTGACGACTTGTGGTTCTGATTTCTCTGTCTGCGATTCCTTCGACATCAACTATTTTGTTGTGTACCACAATAATTGGACTTTGATTTTTTTTTTTAGTTTTGATATTGTTCTCACCAGATTTAGTTAGTGCAAAAACCTGAGATAAAGTTTCAGCTAACGCCACGGTGCTCCTGAATTTTTGGCAACAAGATTTCAATAAAATGTCGTATCTATAACGACTCGTTAGGTACCCATCGTTTCGCATATCTTTAATCCTTCGTTAAATATTTCGCCATTCGACATATTATATTGTTAATAAGGTTTCTCTTGAATGGTTCCCAGAGTATTACAATCGACTAATTGTTTACAAGTATATGGCTGATCTGAATCCATATGCGATGGAATTCCCAAGTTATAATACTGATATGATCTTTGAGGTTAAAATGAATTATAATATTGAAGTTGTTTTTACTTGGATGTAGAGTCTAAGGTATCGAAAATGTCACCAAATGTATAGTTGTAACTGGAGGAGTCTATGTTCGTGCAATCTAAACTTCTTGTTGCAATTCATGTACCGAATTTCCTGAGGTCAAGGAGGTCGGGTTCTCTTTATCTTCCATACCTGTATTCTCAATCACAACATCTCACCAATTGATTAGTTTAATCCGTTAGTATTCTACCTACTAACCACAATTCATATTCACACTAATCCCTGCTTGTCAAGAATGATTGATCCACATGAGCCAAGATTTGGGAACGGTACACCTAAATGTGCACACATTGCCAAACCAAGGCTCTGATACCAAATTGTAACACCGTAAAATTTGAGCTATATTTTTTTTAAACATTACGGAAGCGTAAATTATAAACCAATACATTAAGTGTTTTACAACTATTATACTTTTACTATTATTCAAAAACATGTTAACCAAAAGGTGTTACTTTACTAAACGGCTCATTTCCAAAAATGTATCAGAGTTTGATCAATCAATTCTTAGTAAGCCACACACCACCTAAAGATAACTCAATTATCCTGCAAAACATTCAACGAAGTGGGGATTAGCACAAAGCTAAGTGAATAGAATTAACAGTCATATTGTATGATAATATTAACCAAGGAACAACACATTTCATTTACACTTGTTCGACTTCCACAAGAACGAACAAGTTCTAGTTCGACTTCCACAAGAACGAACTAGTAAGTTCCAGTTCGACTTCCACAAGAACGAACTGGCAAAACAGAGGACCGGCAACCTAAATCATTGTCGGCCTAACAATGATAACCGATAGCTCGTTTACTAAACGGTATGATAGAACTTCCTTTAAAATAACGAATAAGTTGAAGGTCCAACTATCGTAACCGAAAGTAACCGTAGCTCAGCTGAATTCACCATAGCTGACCTCTCCTATGTGCACATACATCTATATAGCACCACTATTAGGCAACCAAACTATAAGTCATAGCTGTAATATTCCAACCTAAATGTCTTTTTCCAACCTAAATGTATTTTTCCAAAATTGATATTACAACACAAGTAAGATGGTTAAAACCACTCACCTTAGCACTTCTTCACTTTCCACTCAGTAGTCTTATATCACTGAGTCACTTTTCATTTACCTGTAATATCAATATAAACCCGATTAGTAACCTGTATGTTTACCAAATAACCACAACACTTTGATAACTTGAGTTCAAAACAACATATGGCACTATAAAACACAAGATTTGACTTACATTTTAACATATATGTGATTATCAAACCTATCGAGACTTTTAAAATTAAAGTCTAAGTCAAAACTTACCAATTAACAACAATTGCTATTATAAAGTTAAAACCAACTTTACACATCTAAACATCACCAATTACTTATATGTTGTCAAACTAACAATTACTACAAAACTAGAATTCTTATAAGTCAAACTTAATCAAATGGTCAAAACCAATTATATTAATTAATACATTTTATACAAACTGGTCAAAATCCAAATTCTAGTAAAACACTTTTAATGACTCAATAGCATCTACTAAACCAACTATTAATGTTTCGTAATACCTAGACTTTCTAAGGCAAAAGTCAAATTTCCAGATTTGACTAAAGTCAACTATTCAACAAGTTTATGTCTAACTCCCTTTTAGCCAAACACTAATAGATAAAAACATATTTATGAACAAACTAACTAATAAATCACATAATTATATATTATCATCAACTATCATAATCATGTACACCTAATTTAACAAGAATTTCACATAAAACATCCAATTCAAGAATTTTAGGGTAAAAACATTTTCTCCTACTTGACCAAAAATGATGATTTCTTGAAAACCTATCAATTCAGATTTTCCTATATCAAATATACAACTAATACAACTAATAAACCTAAAGTATTCATAACAACTCATGAATTCAACAATTTAACATAAACCCAAAAAATCTTAAAAGGACCATAGTTCTTAATTAACCAAGGCTTCAAGAAACTAACATAAAATAAAGATTACTTACTTTTTGTCTCGTCTAAAATTCATAATCACCAGAGATTGAGAAATAGTTCTTATTTGATTTCATATGAAAGAACAAAGTTTGTCAAAATGAGGATGTGTGGGAGTGGGTGACGACCAAGGCAGGCAAAAGAGAAAAAACATGACTCAACCTTTAAACCTTCTATCATCTTACACGTGCACAAACATTAGAGGCTTGATTTCATTTAATAACAGTATAATACCGAACATCTGGTTCACGATTATTTCATTTAAAATACCTAACCAACTCTGATTTTAGCAACAAAGATATTTTTAGAACTTTGGTCCAAAAGTGAACTAAATATATAAAAATCATTTTAATATTTATATATCTTAGTTTTTGCTAATTTTTAACCTCGTGGTTAAAAATACAATTATTTCAAATAAATCGAATAAAATTATATAAAATAGTAAATAATAAAATATTACTTACCGAAAGTTATAAAATACTAGGTCGGGTCTCAGGGTGTTACAAATCTCCTCCCCTTAGGAAGATTCCGTCCCCGGAATCTCTACTCGGTAAAATAAAGTATGGTAGCGATCTCTTATTTTAGCATCGGTCTCCCAAGTCATCTCAGCACCTAGATTATGTTTCCACTTAACCAATACCATAGCAATTTGTTTCTTTCGCAGTTTAGTTGCATTACGATCTAATAATTCAATTGGTTCTTCAACTAACGGTTTCTTTGTATCAATCTTTAATTCTCGAACTGGTAACACTTGATCTAGATTATCAGGATTACATTTTCTCAAGTAAAAAACTTTAAATGTATCATATATTCCCGACAACTCCGGTGGTAAATCTAAATTAACCGACTGATCATTAACAACATTTCGTATACGGAACGATCCAATATAACGAGGTGCTAATTTACCTAATTTCCCGAATTGAATTATACCCTTCCATGGCGAAACTTTTAAATACACCATCTCATCTACTTTCTACGTTTCGGATCTGCATACTTTTTTTTTTTGTTGTTCTGTCTATCTCGAGCAGCTCTCAACGCTCACAAACAAACACAAAATAATTATGTCCTCGACTCGGTTTCGAATTCTCATGTCAAGTGATAATTCAAAGTGTTTCCTTACTTGTCAACATTAATGTAATTTTTGTCAATCCACTAACTCAGAAATTACCGTGTGAAATAATTATTATATGTACTTCAGTTGTAATTCAAAGCATATGCAACAACGTTTTCTTTCTCCACATGATAAAAATTTCTCAATCATAATCTACAACACATCATAACCATCTTATATGGCACATGTTAAACTCCTCTGAGGTCTCTTAAACAAAGTCTCCATTATTTCAAAATTAAGTAACGATCACAAACTCCGAGTCATGGTTTGAGTAATTGTTTTTTTTTTACGCGACATTTTACTAATCCAAAAAGCATAGGCAACATCCTTATCTCGTTGTATATGGTCATGATAATTGTTTCAAAGTCTATAATGATACATACGTCATGTTCATTATTCCATAATGATTTTGTACACTTTTATGGTTTAACCTTGTCTTCTGACACAAATTTTGAATCATCGGTGATAAAATCTATGGTCATAATCCACTAATTTCACTAATACGCCTCTAATATGATAAATTCTTTTTTTTCAAATTTCCATAACCGAATCTCATATATAAATCTAAGACATCTTTAATCCTCTAGAGTCTTTAACAACTGATCTTTATTCTCATCATTATTTCTAATTTCAGTTTTTAATTTCTTAAAATTCCTAACCGGTCAGTTTCTCTTTGTGTCGTGTAAACGAGCCGTAGATAATCTCAAGTCACGTTTGGTTAATCCTTTTGAAAATCTTAT
The DNA here is from genome assembly GCA_963853835.1 of Calendula officinalis. Taxonomy (NCBI): domain Eukaryota; kingdom Viridiplantae; phylum Streptophyta; class Magnoliopsida; order Asterales; family Asteraceae; genus Calendula; species Calendula officinalis. Next base: position 66,387,964 of record OY970829.1, on the reverse strand, counting down.
CCTGTTGAGTGCATAGGCTACAATGTTTGCCTTACCCGACTAATATCATTTCTCACAATAAAAGTATTTCATCAATTCTAGTCAAATAATCAATCCAGTTTTTTAAAGTTTCAACATCTAGTCTCAAGTGATCAATATATAAGAATTCAGCCTTAGAACATTTCAAGATATCCTCGATAAATATAACCACAAATTATCCAGTAAATGACAACATACATGATTTATAAAATTCTTAAACACAGTCGGGGCATTTATTAGACCAAAAGACATATCGATGAATTCATAATGGCCGTTTTGATGGTTCTATTAAAATTGTCATCCTCATATATTCAGATCTTGCACTGATACATTAATCAATCAATATCAAAATGATTTATAAATTCGGTTCGTTATGTCAATTTTTCAAATTCCATATACATCATAGGAAACAATGCAAGTATTTATAAGAAAATGCCTTAGGTTATTCGTAAATCCATCGGGTTCTATAACCGGTCATATACTATCTTTAACATCCATAACAAAGGCAAGAAAGACTCACACTTCATAAATGCCCATTTTCAATTCACACTCCACCAGCCACTACATGTGACCTAACAGGTCACGGTATAGATTTCATGTATTCTTATATAGTACGCTAGTCCAAGAGGACTACTCAAGTTATGCCAATGATTACATCGATTTCATTTACACGCATTACATTTAAAGAAGTTTACAATATCTACTAGCAATTTAAATTGGATTTCAAACACAAATTATGTGAGTGAAATCAGAATACTACCAATCATCCTCACTTCTCGTAAAGCGAAGGAACAACTAAAATCGATTAATTTCACCTTGTCACATACTTGCACAAAATAAATAATGAGTGATTTGCTCTAATACAGATTAGCATGTACACTTAATGAGCAACTCGGTCTCCACAGGCCACTACGCGTGTCCCATCAGATAAAAGAAAATAAACAATCTTTTCATAACATATAATACTAGCTCTATTAGAACTTAACCAATCCATGCATGGGACCACATCAAAACCCGATATAGGTATCAATAAAAGAGAAATATGAAAGCATGCACCATCTATTACTATATGAACTCCAGACACATATGTTGTGTCTAACTCAATATACTACTAATTCAAGTTAATAAATCACAAAAGTACTCAATTCTAGTTTATCACAAAATTCACAATCAAATTAAACTTCAGACACATATATTGTGACTGAAATTGGAATATCATCCATCATCTTCACTTTCCATGAAGTGAAGGAACAACAAAAGTGATGATTTTGAATCTATCACAAATTTGCACAAAACATGCATGAGTTATTTGTTCTAATAGTAAATAACATAAATACGGTATTGAGTTTATCAGAAACATACCCGTTATATCCTCACTAGTGACGGTAATATCAGCTGCCATCATCTTGTAAGCTCTACTTTCAGCTGAAGTAACATTCTTTATCTTTCGTACCGCAGATGACGATCCACCGCCGCCCTATTCCTTGACCTAGACCCCGTCTTCTTATCATAAGAGCACTCACCCATTCTATGCCTCTTTTTCTGTCAATTCAAACGCACATTACTAGAAAATTTACAACCCTTTACCTGCTGCTCAAACGTTTCACAATTATTACATCGTATAGTTTCGGAAGTATAAGATCCTGTATGAACTGATTTGCATTTATTGCACCACTGTGACTTTAGATTATAATTACCAACTGACGACTTGTGGTTCTGATTTCTCTGTCTGCGATTCCTTCGACATCAACTATTTTGTTGTGTACCACAATAATTGGACTTTGATTTTTTTTTTTAGTTTTGATATTGTTCTCACCAGATTTAGTTAGTGCAAAAACCTGAGATAAAGTTTCAGCTAACGCCACGGTGCTCCTGAATTTTTGGCAACAAGATTTCAATAAAATGTCGTATCTATAACGACTCGTTAGGTACCCATCGTTTCGCATATCTTTAATCCTTCGTTAAATATTTCGCCATTCGACATATTATATTGTTAATAAGGTTTCTCTTGAATGGTTCCCAGAGTATTACAATCGACTAATTGTTTACAAGTATATGGCTGATCTGAATCCATATGCGATGGAATTCCCAAGTTATAATACTGATATGATCTTTGAGGTTAAAATGAATTATAATATTGAAGTTGTTTTTACTTGGATGTAGAGTCTAAGGTATCGAAAATGTCACCAAATGTATAGTTGTAACTGGAGGAGTCTATGTTCGTGCAATCTAAACTTCTTGTTGCAATTCATGTACCGAATTTCCTGAGGTCAAGGAGGTCGGGTTCTCTTTATCTTCCATACCTGTATTCTCAATCACAACATCTCACCAATTGATTAGTTTAATCCGTTAGTATTCTACCTACTAACCACAATTCATATTCACACTAATCCCTGCTTGTCAAGAATGATTGATCCACATGAGCCAAGATTTGGGAACGGTACACCTAAATGTGCACACATTGCCAAACCAAGGCTCTGATACCAAATTGTAACACCGTAAAATTTGAGCTATATTTTTTTTAAACATTACGGAAGCGTAAATTATAAACCAATACATTAAGTGTTTTACAACTATTATACTTTTACTATTATTCAAAAACATGTTAACCAAAAGGTGTTACTTTACTAAACGGCTCATTTCCAAAAATGTATCAGAGTTTGATCAATCAATTCTTAGTAAGCCACACACCACCAAAAGATAACTCAATTATCCTGCAAAACATTCAACGAAGTGGGGATTAGCACAAAGCTAAGTGAATAGAATTAACAGTCATATTGTATGATAATATTAACCAAGGAACAACACATTTCATTTACACTTGTTCGACTTCCACAAGAACGAACAAGTTCTAGTTCGACTTCCACAAGAACGAACTAGTAAGTTCCAGTTCGACTTCCACAAGAACGAACTGGCAAAACAGAGGACCGGCAACCTAAATCATTGTCGGCCTAACAATGATAACCGATAGCTCGTTTACTAAACGGTATGATAGAACTTCCTTTAAAATAACGAATAAGTTGAAGGTCCAACTATCGTAACCGAAAGTAACCGTAGCTCAGCTGAATTCACCATAGCTGACCTCTCCTATGTGCACATACATCTATATAGCACCACTATTAGGCAACCAAACTATAAGTCATAGCTGTAATATTCCAACCTAAATGTCTTTTTCCAACCTAAATGTATTTTTCCAAAATTGATATTACAACACAAGTAAGATGGTTAAAACCACTCACCTTAGCACTTCTTCACTTTCCACTCAGTAGTCTTATATCACTGAGTCACTTTTCATTTACCTGTAATATCAATATAAACCCGATTAGTAACCTGTATGTTTACCAAATAACCACAACACTTTGATAACTTGAGTTCAAAACAACATATGGCACTATAAAACACAAGATTTGACTTACATTTTAACATATATGTGATTATCAAACCTATCGAGACTTTTAAAATTAAAGTCTAAGTCAAAACTTACCAATTAACAACAATTGCTATTATAAAGTTAAAACCAACTTTACACATCTAAACATCACCAATTACTTATATGTTGTCAAACTAACAATTACTACAAAACTAGAATTCTTATAAGTCAAACTTAATCAAATGGTCAAAACCAATTATATTAATTAATACATTTTATACAAACTGGTCAAAATCCAAATTCTAGTAAAACACTTTTAATGACTCAATAGCATCTACTAAACCAACTATTAATGTTTCGTAATACCTAGACTTTCTAAGGCAAAAGTCAAATTTCCAGATTTGACTAAAGTCAACTATTCAACAAGTTTATGTCTAACTCCCTTTTAGCCAAACACTAATAGATAAAAACATATTTATGAACAAACTAACTAATAAATCACATAATTATATATTATCATCAACTATCATAATCATGTACACCTAATTTAACAAGAATTTCACATAAAACATCCAATTCAAGAATTTTAGGGTAAAAACATTTTCTCCTACTTGACCAAAAATGATGATTTCTTGAAAACCTATCAATTCAGATTTTCCTATATCAAATATACAACTAATACAACTAATAAACCTAAAGTATTCATAACAACTCATGAATTCAACAATTTAACATAAACCCAAAAAATCTTAAAAGGACCATAGTTCTTAATTAACCAAGGCTTCAAGAAACTAACATAAAATAAAGATTACTTACTTTTTGTCTCGTCTAAAATTCATAATCACCAGAGATTGAGAAATAGTTCTTATTTGATTTCATATGAAAGAACAAAGTTTGTCAAAATGAGGATGTGTGGGTGTGGGTGACGAGTGACGACCAAGGCAGGCAAAAGAGAAAAAACATGACTCAACCTTTAAACCTTCTATCATCTTACACGTGCACAAACATTAGAGGCTTGATTTCATTTAATAACAGTATAATACCGAACATCTGGTTCACGATTATTTCATTTAAAATACCTAACCAACTCTGATTTTAGCAACAAAGATATTTTTAGAACTTTGGTCCAAAAGTGAACTAAATATATAAAAATCATTTTAATATTTATATATCTTAGTTTTTGCTAATTTTTAACCTCGTGGTTAAAAATACAATTATTTCAAATAAATCGAATAAAATTATATAAAATAGTAAATAATAAAATATTACTTACCGAAAGTTATAAAATACTAGGTCGGGTCTCAGGGTGTTACATAAATACAGTTCTCATTTCTCCTCAAAGTTTTGTCCCTAAATAAAGTTCTCATTTCTCAAATTTAAGGGCTCCACTTAATATAATAATATTATTATTAATATTTTCATCACTAACTATCTCCTAAAATACTTTCTCTCTCCAATCAAACATTATATTTTAATCAAAAGTAATACCAAATACCCCACCACTAAGTCACTAACTATCTCCTAAAAAGTTGTGTCCAAGTGAAATGAGAACTTTATTCAGGGACGGAGGGAGTAATAGGGAATAAAGATATGTCATATTTTCAGAATATGTTTCTTGAGCTGTATTTTAGGAAGTCCAAAGGATTTGTCTAGTCCTAAGGGACAAATCCTAGCCATTGGATCAAGATGGTTAAGATCAAATCCCCCACCTACAGCCACCGCCGGCCATGTGCTTCAGGTCACGGGGGGGGGGGGGGGGGGTGGTGGTATTGATGTATTGAAACACATGTGCTTCATTAAAACACAGCATATTACTTCGAAGCACATGTGCTTCAGGTCACGAAACACATGTGTTTCAAGTCACTAAAAACATGAGTTTCTAAACACACAAGGGAGTATACGAAGCACATGTGCTTGACGTTATGAAACACATGTGCTTCAATACACAGGAAAAAAATCAAAACAAGTGACGAACATATCATTATGAAGCACATGTGCTTCATAAAGCCAAACACATGTGTTTTTATTCTTGAACACGTGTAACTTACAAGCAAGTCATTTGTGTTTGAATCACGAAGCACATGTGTTTGACGTTATGAAACACATGTGCTTCACTAACAAGAAAAAAAATCAAAACAAGTGACGAACATATCATTATGAAGCACATGTGCTTCATAAAGCCAAGCACATGTGTTTGTGTTCATGAACACATGTAACTTACAAGCAAGTCATTTGTGTTTGAATCACGAAACACATTTGCTTGACGTTATGAAACACATGTGCTTCGGTACACAAGGAAAAAAATCAGAATAAGTGACGAACATATCATTATGAAGCACATGTGCTTCATAAAGCCAATTACATGTGTTTTTGTTCCTGAACACATGTAACTTACAAGCAATTCATTTATCTTTAAATCACGAAGTACATGTGCTTAACCTTATGAAAACACATGTGCTTCATTACTTGAAACACATGTGCTTGCATGTACGTATACACTCATTTATTTTCAAAACACATGTGTTTCAAACACATGTGCTTCTAGTCACGACCACCACCACCACCGGCGGCCACCTCCGACCGCCGTCCGCCGCCGCCGTCCGCCCATCGCCGCTGGCCGCCGCCGGCCGCCCGCCGGCCGCCGTCTTCGGCCGCCGGAGGTGGGTGGGGGATTGATGTATTGAAGCACATGTGCTTGTGTGGTTTGAATCTTGATCTTCACCTTTGGTTTTTTCTTAATCCAATGTCTATTAATTGTCCCTTGGGACTAGGTAAAATTCTTGGACTACCTTGAACATTTCTCTATGTTTCTAATAAAAGTATGATGTTTGCGGGTTTTCGCGGGTTGTTAAGTAAAATATATTCTATTAAATGCCTATATACCTATTATTTTGACATATATAGATGAAAACCTATAAGCCTATATTCTTATTTAAATACCGATACCAATTAATTATCACTTTTCAAAATAACCTATTCATTTTTATTGCTGTCATTTTCCAGGGGTGTAATTAGATATAGATAAATTTTCGAGGGGTGTAATCAAGTCGTCGTGTCGATAGTTGGGGTCAAAAATCAAAATAAGTACCCGTTGAAGCAAGGAAATGGCCAAATAGCACACGAATTCCTCCCACTTCTCTTATTCAAGAAACTTCCAAGAAAAAAAACCCAAAAATTTGTCAATTTTAAAACGATTTCTTAACATCGGCCTTTTGATTTCATAAATATACATTAAATATACACTATATTATATATGAATTAATTTAGGGTAAATTACAGAAATTGTCCCTGTGGTATACCCGATTCTGCATTTATGTCCCTAAACTTTTTTCGTCGGTTTTTTTATCCCTAAAGATTTTTGAATTTCAGATTTTTGTCCTTCCGTCCAATTTTAAGCTGTTAACTAACATCACTTGCTAAATACGTGAGGGTATTTTGGTCCTTTTCCCCTCCTTCTTCATGTTCTTCATATATGTTCTTCAACTACAAACCAAAATCCCCTAATCCTAATTAAAAATAAATCCCATCAAATTAGACAAATTAGTTTAACAAATTAAATGAATTTCAAAATCATAACTATAATCATATCGAAGAAAGCTAGTAAGCCGATTGTGATTTTGGTTTTCTGGTGTTTTGATAGGATATGTTCATCTTCTACATTTGTGTGCTCGTTGTGCCATGAAACAAACGCAACAACAACCATTTTATCAACCGATTGAAGATTAGCATGATGAAACGAACGCAACAACACCCATTTTATCAACCGATTTGTCGTTATTGCTTCCCGAATCTGCCGTCTCTGGCCAGATCTGTCGTTGTGCTGAAGCTTTTCTGGTCGGAGGTTGAGGTGGTCGCCGGTCTGACGGAGGTGGTGGTCATTAGAGGTGAGAAAGGTGAGGGAATCGGAAAGGTCAAATGTTGGTTAAGATGATCTTCATAGTGGTGTTCTTGATACAAATCTGTCATTTGAATGATCTTCAACCTATAAATTGAAGAAAATCTGGGGTTTTTTTTTTGCAATAACCCTCCGACGACCGACGAAAGATCTGGGTTTTTTTTCTTCTCTTCGATCTTTCTATCTCTTCGATGCCAACGGGATAAAGTGTCGCCGGAAGAGAGGTGGGTAAGAGAGAAGGTGTCGCCGGGGCTGCTTGAGGGAGGCGGATGGCAGAAATATCTCTGCTCAAAATAATTGTTTTTGCTTAAATGGTTTAAATTCTTTGGAGATTGTTTTTTATTGCTTTCTTTCAAGATTCTTTCAGCATAGAACTATAATTTATTTGCTTAAAATGGAATGAAATTTTTCTAACGTAATTATGTTGGATCTGTTAAATATACTAAGATTTTAAAGATAGATGTTTGAAGATAGGATGTTGAAAATGGGTTGAAGATTGTGATGTTTTTTTTTAAATTGTTAATAGGGGTAATTTAGGAAAATAGACAAAAATATCGTTAGTTAATGGAGGATTTTGGATGAAATGATAGAAAACTGAAATCCAAAAAACTTTAGGGACAGAAAAACCGAAGAAAAAAGTTTAGGGACAAATATGCAAAATCGGGTATACCATAGGGACAATTTCTGTAATTTACCCATTAATTTAAAAACTACTCCAGTATTTAATAACCCGTAGACTTTTTTCTTCATTTCCCTCTTGGTTAGTTGAGCTAGATTTAAGTCCGGTGAGGGTTTTCGAGAGATGTGTTTCTTCTTCGTCTGACTCAAATCCACTTTTGAGTCTGGTTTGCTTCTTGTCTTCCACCTGTTTGTTGAAAGTCCTCAAAGAAGCTTTTCTACACACATCAAAAGGTTTCAAGATTTCTTGTTTTCGGTTAAGGTATGGTTATACAGATCTCTGATCTTGCATTATTTACTCGTAATTTGGTCATACTTACCGTAATCCTTGTACCCCAGATGGGTTTAATGTAAAGTCTCGAGCTTTTATGTCATGTTTGAGAATTTTTAGGATCTAACTTGAAAATTAAGTTGGGAAAGCCCAAAAAATTCCCCCTCTTTTCTGCTTCCCATCTTAATTTTTCTTGTTAATTTTGGACGAAACCAGCTTTGGCTTTGATGGGTTTTTATGTATATGTTGACATTTTGCTTTAATTTTGACTTGGGTTCTTCAGATCTTGGTACATAATTTCTTAGGATTCCCCCACTGATTAATTCCATAAATCAATCCAACTTTAGAAAAAAATCAAAAGTAAGTTTTAAAAATAGAAAAAAAGTCACTCCCTGATAAAGGTATGCAATTAACCTCCTTTAACCCCATGTGAACATGTCTTTTCTACTTTTTCATATATCATTATTATACACAATCTGATTCACAAACTTCTAACCTAATTGCAGCAAAATCCGATGTCAAATTCCTCATAATCTCCACTAAAAAAGATCCCTTTTTTTAATTTTATAAATGTCGTTTCGAAGCATAGTTCGTGATGTTAGGGATGGAATCGGGAGTTTATCAAGGCGAAGTTTTGACATAAAACTTAACGGAAGAGGAAAATCGCAAGGTTCAGTTAATGATTTAAGTGATAATCAAGGTTTGATTATAATCCAAAATAGTAAGTGGGCTAATTTACCCCCTGAGTTACTGTTTGATGTGATTAAAAGATTGGAAGAAAGTGAAAGTAATTGGCCTGCAAGAAAACACGTTGTTGCTTGTGCTGCTGTTTGTAAATCTTGGAGAAATATGTGTAAAGAAATCGTTAGAACTCCTGAATCTTGTGGGAAACTTACCTTCCCAGTTTCCTTAAAACTGGTATTTCATATAATTACTTAATTACTATCTCTTTTTATCTATTTGCACATAATTTTAAATGGTACATTCCATAAAATAGCAACGTACTTTTATCGTTGTTCATTTTGTAAAATATACTTTTTTTTTGTCTCTTTTAAGAAATTGTAAAAGTACTTAAATTGTGCTGTTTTGGCAATTTTTCTTGCTAATCTTTTGGTTAGTATCTTGCTTTTTTTTCTTTTTTTCTTTTTGTATAATAATAAGCCACATAATACTCTCAAGCCACAAAATATATTAATTCCATTTCAGTTTTCTAACTCGCCAAGCTAGTAGCTTGTGGAAAAAGGTAAGCAAAATTATCAAAACAACATATCCTAAGTAAGTATAATTAGTTAAATGGGACAAAAAAAAAATTACGAAAATGAAACAAAGATGAAATTTACCCAATTTTAAATTTATATTAATAGTAGTTGTTTATTATGTTTTTAGCCGGGACCTCGTGACACTACTATTCAATGTTTCATCAAGAGGGATAAATCAAACTTGACATATCGTCTTTTTCTGTGTCTTAGTCCAGGTAAGCATTCGTGTTTTTCGGGCCTTTGATTTTGGTGATTTTTTCTTAGAATTTATGTTGAAATTTGCTTTTGCAGCAGCTTTGCTAGTTGAAAATGGCAAGTTTCTGTTATCTGCTAAAAGAACACGAAGAACTACTTGTACTGAATATGTTATTTCTATGGATGCTGATAACATTTCAAGATCTAGCACTACTTATATCGGCAAACTCAGGTATATAAACACTTAATTTTTTGTAATCATAATTATGTTTTAACCGTTTGTAATCACATAATTGACGTTTTTGTGTTTCAGATCCAATTTTCTTGGAACAAAATTCATAATATACGACACACAGCCTCCACATTCTGGAGCCCTAATTCCAGAACCAGGCAGATCAAGCCGAAGATTTTATCCCAAAAAAGTGTCACCAAAAGTCCCAAATGGTAACTATAGTATCGCCCATATCACCTATGAGCTTAACGTGTTGGGAACACGGGGCCCACGTAGGATGCACTGCATCATGCACTCCATTCCCAACTCAGCACTCGCGCCAGGTGGCACTGTGCCAGGTCAGCAAGACGACCTCCTTCCTTCCCGGTCACTCGACGACTCTTTCCGAAGCCTTTCTTTTTCAAAATCATTCAACCATTCCGAGTTCAACAGCTCGAGGTTTTCCGAAATTGTCGGTGCTGCAATGTCCAACGATGTCCCCGATAGTGAAAAGACGAAAATGCCCTTGGTGTTGAAAAACAAGGCGCCTAGGTGGCATGAGCAGTTGCAGTGTTGGTGCTTGAATTTCAGAGGACGGGTGACAATTGCTTCGGTGAAGAATTTCCAGCTCATTGCCGCCCAACAGCCGCCGGCGGTTGTGGCGGCACCACCGTCGTCTGCAGGGACTTCTCAGGCGGCTCCACCGGAGCATGATAAAGTTATTTTGCAGTTTGGAAAAGTTGGGAAGGATATGTTTACAATGGATTATCGGTACCCTTTATCTGCATTTCAAGCTTTTGCCATCTGTTTAAGCAGCTTTGACACCAAATTAGCTTGTGAATAGAAAAAAGAAAATAAAAATGAATATTTAACATTAATAAAAAGGAAATTAATGGCAATGCGTTACTTTGGTCGCCCATTTTGTTATGTCTACTCGTTTGTTAGTAGAAAAGGGAAATTGTTGTTGATGTTGTAATGTTTTTAAGAGAAAAAACTCGATTATAATCGTAACATTTTCATTGCTTATTGTTGTAATCATCTCTAATCCGTCTTATTATTTTGAGGATTTTCACCTACTCATAAGTTGTCGTTTTTAGCATTATGTAAGATGTAACATAAATACCATTTGATAATGTGACATTACAATGTCTAATTTGGATTATTGTAATTAATATACTTTGTTTTGGCGGGATCAGATGTATTTATTATTTCATTGTGTAATCGAATTATAAATTTGATGGAGCAAACGATGACCATTGACCAGTCAAGGATTATGGTCAATATTTTTGAGCTCTAGACATGGCTTTCGTTGACTTCTTGAGTTCGGAGTAGAGATGCCAATTTTATCCGCGGATTCGGGTACCCGCGGTATCCGACCCTAACGGGGCGGGTATTACCCGCTTAAACGGGTAACGGGTCGGGGACGGGTATTGACTTTTACACCTGAAGCGGGGACGGTTCAGGTACGGGTATTCCTCTACCCGCACCGTTTCATACCCGAATATACATATTTTATGTACAAATTCTAAGTATATTGCATATTACATACTAAGACAAAGTTTCATTTTTATTTATCTATGCCCTTCCCTTTTTATAGTGTAATTCTATATGATTTGTTCTTTCTTGAAGTGATATGGGACAACAACAAAGAAAATAAGATCCCACATTGCTATAATACAACTCATAAATAAACTTTCACATCTATAAAAGTGTACTCTCTCCACATAGCAAGTTATTATCCATCAATCAACATAGATGCATGTATGTGTGTATTAAAATACACCAACCACATGTGTTGTGTTTAGTATATATTTTTTTTTTTGAACTTTTGAACAAATACCCATCGGGTAACCCGTACCCGCACGGGGATTTTTCTACCCGAACCCGACGGGGATTACACGGGTGCGGGCGGGGACGGGTATGTGGATTGGAGTTCGGGTGCGGGTACGGGTTTTGCAATATCCGCTATTACCCGCGTCCGTTGGCATCACTAGTTCGGAGAGAAAATATAGGAATGATTTTAAATTTTTTGTGCCTACTTTTTAGTACAAAATAAAATAAAAGACTTTTTGCTCTTTTCTAATTTCTGAATTTGAGATGGAGAAAAATGACAATTTCAATCAATCATTTCATGTGTAAAAATAAGATAGTTTATATAATTATACATGTCTTTTTCTTGGAGGGTGTTTGGTTAGCTTAGACCCCAACTCGTCTAGAATGCGACGAGTTTAATATCTTATCAGTAGAAGCAAGTAGGGCCATGGGGTGCTTTATTGCAGGGGAGAAAGAAGGTAAGGGGAAAGGGGTTGTTTGTGTTTTTATTTTTATTTTTATTAGAAATGGTTATGTGACAAAACTAATGAGTTAGGGATGAATTGCTGTAAATATGAACTCGTTAATTTCTTGTCAGTAAGGAAGAGATTCTAATGAGTTTAGAAACTCGTCACTGTCAGGATACTAAAATCACCAACATTTTTTACCGTTTAAAATGTTTTTCAATTGCATAACTAACTAATTACAATACTTTTTACATTTAATATTAACTAATAAGACCAAAAATATAGTATACTTGTAAAAGGGGTGCTGATACTTACGGAGCACTTTTTAGCAATATAGAGCAATTTAAATAAAATGACAATTATACCCTTCTATCTCTTTACCAACATTTTATCCCTCCCAAACATCACAGTCGTCATTTTCATCTTGAAGCATCAAACAAATCATAAATTATCTATCCTTTTTCTCTATCTTTGTCTTCAATTCAATTCGATGCCTCTTTGTCTTCAAATCATAAGTTCATATCATCAAGCAACCACCTTAATCACCGCCACCTCCAGTTGCCGATTGTTGCCAATTAGGGTCGAAGGTGGACTGGTGTCGACGATGGGAGATGCCTAGAAGCAGTCGAGTCTCTCCTTATCTCTTTTGTTTCTCCTCAAGCAAGACAGAGAAGAAGCTGTCGCCGCCGCAGCCGCCACCGCCACCGGTCTCCGTCGCCGCTATCAAACCTTCATCTCCTCCGATCTAATTCCACCACCACTCATGTCTCTGGCGAAAAGAATTAAGCATTTCCTCCAACGAACTCCGAGCTACCGAGTGTGGCGCGGTAAACATATTTCCCGATCTCTCAACATCAAACTCTCCGATTGAATCCAAAAATCCTAAATCGATGAATTAGCTAAATTCATCATGCTTCAAAATTCGAAATAAACCCTAATCCATTAATCAAAAATTAAACAAGCAATACCCCTAATTTAACAAAATCGCTTCAAGATTCAATTCTTCTCGAACTCTCTTACAAGAACCTCAATCTGAACAATAGGATATTAAGTGGTGAAGTTGCAGTTGCTGTTGAATTTGGTTAAGAATAAAAAAAATAAAGAGATTTCGTTTAATGATAGACTGTTCTTGTGTGAGGAGTAAAATGTTGATAAGAGATAGAAGGGTATAATTGTCATTTTATTTAAAATTGCTCTATGTTACTAAAAAGTGCTCTGTTAGTATCAGCACCCTTGTAAAAGTATGTCACTATTACAAGTCATACATATTTAATAAGTTGCACGATCCTAGCCTTCGTAACCAAATCATGTCAAGTCCTGTCATCTCTATATACGTGTCTGATTGTGCTAGAATAGTTGATGGTTCACATCAAAGATGAATGGCAAGCTCAAGGAGCTGATAATTCCTTTACAAAAAAAGAAAAAAGAAAGTTAAACTTTTCTAGCGCCTTGCTAGTTTTATGGTAGTTTAGTTCCTTCGCTTCGGGGTGATAGCTTTGCTGAAGCTCCGGGTGTTGGTTCCCTTTCTTGCTGTTTCAAAAAAGAAATTAATAGGCCGAATGCGTATATGAATTAATATTGTTAGAAAGGAAGCTAGTTAAACGGGTTGACTGAGAGTATTAACTTAGGTTAGTAATCTGTGTCTTGAATCTAAGACTTGTTGCCTAGTGGTATTCAAGGAGGATTTAAGGTGTTGCCCATGACCTATTGATCATGGATTCAAGTCCCGTCGTGGACAAAAAAGGTGGAAGGTTCGAGGGAAGGCATACTGCTCTATGTGGATGTCACTGTCTAGGCTCGAACCACTAACTTACTAACTTGCCGTTCAAAAAAAAAAATCTGTGTCTTGAAGGTATCAAGGTACACAATAAATCGTATGACACATAAATAATAAGAAAAATGATATTTAGTCATACCATTTGATCATACTCATAGTTTTACTAATTTGATAGGATGACATGTGTACTCAACTAATTCTCTCTCTTAATATTATCCCTAGATTTTAACACATATTTTTATCTAATGAGTAAGACTATAAGTAGAACTATATACCATTACTCAAATATTAAACCAAGAAATAGTTCGAACTTTGGAAGAATCAAGTTGAGTTTCTAATATACTCCCCCCGTCTCTTAATAAAGTTCACATTTCTCTTGGGCACATGTTTTTAGAAGATAGTTAGTGGTGGTCCTTGGTAATAAATTTGATTAAAATAAAGGGTTTTTTTAGAGAGAGAAAGTGTTTTTAGGATAGTTAGTGGTAGGGTATATGATAATAATATTATTTTATTGAGTGTGTCCCTCAAATTTGAGAAATGAGAACTTTATTTTGGGACAAACATGTTAGGAGAAATAAGAACTTTATTAAGACGGGTGCCAACGGGTGCCAACTGACGCCGCTGGTTGGCCCGCCGGTTGTGGCAAACGTTGGCACGGTCCCGCCGGTTGGGTCCGCCGGTTGGCCAAGCCACTTTGGAGACGGAGGAAGGAACGGTGGAAAAGTGGAAAAGGAGGGTCCCCCTTATACTTTTTAGCCGTTAAAAATTAAAAAAAAAAAACTTTTTTTTTCTTTTAAACTGTCAAATTTCCAAAAAATGGTAATATTTCAAAAAAAATCAAAAAAAATCAAAAAAATTAAAACTTTTTACATCTATAAATACCACTAATTTCTTCTATTTTTTACACTACATTTCACCTTCTTTATCTCTCAAAAATCCATACTTCCTCCCAAACTTGAAAAAATGTCCAAAAAACGTCAACCGTCGGTATCCAACGACGTGTGAGAGCTATTTAATTCAAACCCCATGGATCCCCCACCCTCACCGGCCGGTTCTTCTTCGGGGCAAACAAGCAACCCGACACCATCGTTTGGTTTTGCGGGTTACTCTCAACCACCACCAAACTACCAATACCAACAGCCCCCACCAAACTACCAATACAAACAACCACCACCCAACTTCCATTACTCAACCACCAAACTTTCAATACCAACAACCACCACCAAACTACCAATACCACCAACCACCACCCAACTTCCAATTCCAACAACCTCCACCAAACACACCTCTCTTTTCACAAAATTTTCAATCACAATCACCATCCAAAAATGTGGGGGACACCCAACCAGAAGCGACACCCACAAGAAAAGGGAAAGAAAAAAGGAAAGAAAAAAGGAAAGAAAAAGGGAAAGAACGAACGGCGCCAAAAAGGGCACAAACAAAGTGATCAACCCCAGACGCGGTGATTTTATGCCAACGTTGGATTCATAACTCCGAAGATAGTGTTAAGGGAATAGCAAAAAACATACGGTCCATTGGGGCCAGGTTCTCGAGGACTTCAACTTGGTTGCTTCTGTGAAGCGTAACATGAACCAACTAACGGGCAAATGGTCCAAAATAGCGGCTGACGTGAAAACTTTCAGTGCTATATACAAGTCTTTAAACGACGGTCGTGGAAGCGGTATGCGAGACGAGGACGTTCTAAAAGCTTCTCGTCAACAATTCCATGATAATGTTGGCCGTAATTTTATATACGAGGACTGTTGGGAAGTGCTAAAAGATTACCCAAAGTTCTATTTTTCTGAAGGCGTCATGGATACCGAACCGATAAGACTGGATGAAGACGACGACCCAGTTAGAATGTGACAACCCTCAAAAATTTAGTAGTTGACTCGGCATTTATGGTGGCCAAATTTCATCGTAAACAAATCATCTCATCTATGAATACATTTATTTCAGCATTTAAGTCTAGCAAAAACACTCATATCATGTGTAGGTAGTACACACATTCATGATGCACAAGTCAGTTGTCTATATCTCATACAGTTAAAGCGGTACATTTAGCAAGTTGGTGACTCAACATAACCCCAAACATAACCCAAAGTTAGAAAATTTATAATTTATGATGATACTTTAGCTCAACTGAATAAACTTATACAAAATTCATGCACAAAACACTATACACAATTTAATAAACAATTAACAACAGTTAAATATTCGGTATGTTACGAGAATACTAAAAATAACTAAATATAAATCTGAAGTAACATGTTTTAGTCAGTAAATGACCGCAGTTAAAACCCAAGTAAACCTCTAGCTAAAACATTTGAAAACTTACAAACGTAATTGTAACTTATAAATGACAATAATCGTTTATGTTTATCAATTTAATTCAAAATCTTAAAAGCAAAATTTTACCACTTCCACCCCACCTGTCCGTTTTATGCTGCAACCATATACCCATGTGCTGGTAGGATACCTATCGTGAAGCAACAAACATTCCGATTTTTTTTAGATAAAATATTAGAATATGTAAACTTGAAAAACAAACCATATTAACCTTTGTGAACATGCTCTCATCTTCATCTCTCTCGTACGAAACCAAGTAGAAAAATCTCAAACTCTCTCTCTCGCTTGGCCGTCTCTTTCTCTGTTACCCTCCTCTCAAGAACACCACCAAAAAGCTTGGTAAGTTCTTCATTCTCAAATCTTTTCTTTGATTTTAAGCTTTAAATATTGTGTTTATGTTGGATGTAATCACTCACTATGATTTGGTAATTAAAATATGGTTGTATACAATCTTTATACTCAAATTAATCCCCTGAAACCAAATAAATTTCGGCCATTACAAACCTCGTCACACCACTGATTTTCTGCTTGAACAAAACTGTGGAACTAGTAATTTATATTTATTTTACATGACCAAAAACCAAAGTTCCAGCGCAGTCGAGTTGGTTAACTCCTTTAGCCCCGAACTAGAAGTCTCGAGCTCGAGACTTGTCTCCACCCTTGTCTTTTCCTTATTTATTTTTTTCTCCTGCGCCGCCTGTTGTCCTCCCTTGTTTCTGTTCGCTGTGTGCGGCCCAGTAAGGTGTGAGCCCAGTACCTACAACAAGCCCAGCCATCTCAGCCTATTTCCAGCGCGGCCCAAGAGATAGCTTCAGCCCAACAGGAGAAGTTTCAGCCCAGTAGTTACAAGAGAACCAGCCCAACAGCTTATTCAACCTAAATGATTTTTAGCCCAGCGTTATTAAATCTTAAATATTTCCCAATCCATGTTTTGTTAATTATTTTATATATCTGACTCTGATTTATTATTTCTGATTTAATTAATTTATTTAATAATTATTATTTATTTATTTATTTGATTACTATTTACTTAATATTACTTAATAACTTATTAAACTTATAATTATTTATACTACTTAATTAATTTCGTATTTTTAAAATTTACCCCTTTTATCAAACGCGTAATGTACCAACACTATAATAAATACGTAAAGCAATCGTTGAATAAACCTATAAACTTTTATCAAGACTTATAAAATATGTACAAATGTATTTTAATACGAGATTATCAGTGAATTACAATCTATACATTTATAAAGTCACCAACGTATCGCTCGCACCTAACGGTATTTTAAGAATCAATCATTGGAGTGAAACATCTAGCATAGACGTGCCGATTGAGCCGTCTCTCATTATTGTTATTCTTATGCGTTTAGGGCACTAAGAAGTCATTGTCAGATTTGCACATTATAATTTGCATTTTGCTAGCATCGCATCAGGTGAGTCCACAGCCCCTCTTTTTACTACGTTTTTATACTGTTTTGGGGTGAAAAACATATCAACTGCTTTTTATAAATGTTTACATTATTTATCATTGTGTTTCAGTAAAGCCTACTGTAACTATTTATTTTACTTGTGGTGAAACATATCTTAAACCATGACAATCAATCCTTAATGCTCAGACTAAGTTTAGATGTAGCTTACATCCCATAATCATTAGCTAGTTGCGACTAGGCCCTGGATATGCAGATGGTACCATTGGCTAAGACTCTTCCTCCCACAGTGTGATCAAATCAGGGAGTGCATATCTTTGATTCAGTAACATCATTATTAGAGTTGGAGTTTTGGTTATGGACTTAGGGTCGACATTTTCATGGATATCAGTCATGCTTTTTCTACAAACTAATGTTTCAATATTTCAACAAATCAATTATTATCAGATTATAGCCGGTGGTGGGAAATCATTTTCACACATTATTTCATTACACAATTTATGCCATGGTTGGCACATGAACATTTTGGACTTCAAACCATTTTCAGAGACTATATCATTATACAATTTATGCCACTGTTGGCATACAAAAACTATGGATTTCAAAACAAACTATAAACCTGTGGATTCACTCAACAATTTTGTTGATCATTTTTTTCATATGTTTTTCAGGTAGCTAAGCTGAAGCATAAGTCTTAGTAGCATTGGATCACAAGCATGCATGTGTCAAGATGCCACGATTTATTAAAAACATTTTCTTTTTACATTTCAAATATTTTGTTAACATTAAATTTTATGACCTACTTTATTTCAAATATTCTTTAGATTTTGGAACATCTCTTGTTTACGATAATCATATGCTTATGTATACTCGAGAAGTCGCACGCCCGTTCTTCCGCAAACCATTTTTGGCGGGGTGTGACAGATTGGTATCAGAGCTATTGGTTATAGTGAACTAGCGAGTCTAGTCTATAACTACAAAAAAAAAAAAAAACGATTTTTGGACAAAATTATTTTGAGTGAAAACGTTTTCGTGGCATCGAAAGTCTCATTTCATATAGAGTTGCATTTCGTATACAGTTGCATTCATATAGTTTCTCATTGCATACAAAATTGCATTTCATAGCCTTCATCTGACCTATGCCTTAGTAGTAGGCCACTTGCTTTTAAACTTACCTTATGCTTACCTTAGGTAGAATATTTTTATGCCACTAGATACATACACAAAAATCTACAGTTTTGGAACTACTACAACACACTACATTATTCATTGTGAACTTACACCACGTACCCTACAACTGAATTTGGATATCTTACCTACACTAAACTTTCACGAATTCGAGAATTTCTACTGAACGTCTACGAGCGGTGACTATACTTGTTAGTCTACTATACTGTACAAAGAGCATTGTCACGAGTTATCAAGTCAACCGGTACCCGAATCATTTCTACACGTGCACTATGTATCTCAATCACACACTATATATTCATCTCCCACACTATGTTCACGTATATATTTCTCTCACACACTGTTCCTCAGCAGAGTATCGCAACATTAACCCTAATTTCCTACTCCACAGATCGTGAAACTCGAAAGATTCTTCGTTTGACTATCGACTAGACTTCTACACGTCAACCTCTAACGCCACGATATGAAAATGCTAAAGGTGTCACATGTCGTCTGTAGGATATCTCTAAAATAAATTCTAAACGCAACTCCTAAATTCCTATAATCCTATGGGAAGAAAATATCCCAAAATTCCTTAGACTCGACAATACAATCCCTAAACTCCGCGTACATGGAAGTACGAATGAAATACCCATATTCGTTAATGAAGAATATGAAGTGATGATGATGAGGAAATATTGTATTATGATATTATAAACCGCCTGGCCAGCGTGTTTATAATTACATAATACAATGTGGAATTATCAAAGTCATGGATTATTGAAAGGACCATTGAATAAGAACAGTCTTGTCAGTTTTGAAGAATCATCCTACGTCGTACCATATCGCTTTGCACCAATTGATGTTCTCATGATAATAATCTTATGTTCTTCTATTGTGTTTTCTAGAAATCAAACATGGCCCGTCGAAGATCTACACAACAAAACAATAACAATCGAGAAGAAGCCCCTCTTACTGTAGCCCAAATCGCCAACCTCATCTCCGAACAAGTAGCTGTTGCATTGCATAACCAGGAAGTAAACCGTACAAATCAAGTTGGCGGAAGCGGTGTGAACAATAACCAAAACGGTGGCGGAGGAGCTGAGAATGAACCAAAAGGATGTACGTACAAAGCATTTCTGGGTTGTGACCCAATGAGGTTCAATGGTACGGAAGGTGCCGTAGGAATTATCCGCTGGATTGAACGAATGGATGTAGTACTTGACATCAGTGAATGTAAAGAAAATTGCAAAGTTAAATATGCCACTTGTACCCTCACCCACGAAGCCCTAACCTGGTGGAATTCTCAACTTCAAGCTCGTGGCAGGAATGATGCCTACCAAATGTCATGGCAAGAACTGAAAACTTTATTAATGGAAGAGTATTGTCCTCGTAATGAACTACAAAAATTGGAAAATGAGCTATGGAACCTGTCGATGGAAGGTTCCGATATTGCCAACTACACCACGCGTTTTAGTGAATTATCCCGACTCGTTCCTCACCTCGTAACCCCTGAAACTAACAAGATCGAGAAGTATATCTGGGGATTGGCACCCCAAATCAGAGGAATGGTCACTGAATCTAAACCAACTACCATGAAAGACACAATCCAATTAGCTAATAGTTTGACCGACAATGCAATCAGAATGGGCCAACTAACGAAAAAGAATATTGCTGTTGGTAAAGAACTGGCGATTGAAGGAGGCAAAAATGATGATCAAACCAACAGTAATGGTAAACGAAGTTTAGAATATGATCAAGACTTCCAATTGAACCAACCTGACAATAAACATCAGAAGATAGTTCATGCTTACGCAACGATTAACCCAACCAACAGAGGAGCTAAACCCTACACTGGGAACAAACCAAAGTGTAGCATATGTGAGTGGCATCATAAAGGAAGGTGTGAAAAGTGTAACCGATGCAACCGATGGGGTCACAAATCCCAAAATTGTAGAGCCAATCCAACAAATCATGGACCAAGAGCAAGTGCTTGTTACGAATGTGGAGATCCCAATCATTTCAGAAACCGGTGCCCAAGGATCGACAACAACAATAACAATGGCGAAAATAATCAAAACCCCAATGACAATAACGATCGTGAGCCTGCTCGTGGAACGGCTTTTGTTATAGGAACTCAGTGAGCACGTCAATATTCAGATACAAAAATAAATGGTATGCCTTTTCCTACATAACTTATACCCATAAGATCGCTAATCATATGTAAACCCCCAATTTTCTACAAGTGTATTCACATTCCTTTACGGATCCCAACCTATAGTATGTCGTCTTAAATTTCGGGACGAAATTTCTTTAACAAGGGGAGAATGTGACAACCCTAAAAATTTAGTAGTTGACTCGGCATTTATGGTGACCAAATTTCATCGTAAACAAATCATCTCATCTATGAATACATTTATTTCAGCATTTATATCGGTTGGGTCATAGCTAGAGTTGACATTCGTTTAAATCGACTAGTTAATGGGATGATTGTGTCATACCATTGTTACGAGAATGAAAAGATCGGTCGAGAGAATGTCGGTATTTTGGTCAAATTGTGAAATTTTGACCCGTTCGGGTATTATGAACTCAAGTTTGATTTTTGACCCGTTTGGGTATAACGGGGTCAAGTGGGCGTTTAAATGCATAAGTATTAGTGGATCATAATTGGAAGCGGAATGGGGATTGGAAATCCTTGAGTTGATTCCGAGGACGGAATCCTTTTTAAGGGGTGGATAGTTGTAACGACCGGAAATTTCGGTTAATGAATTAAATGGAAATATTGAGGAATAAATGTGGTAAAATATTTAATCGGGACTTGGATATGTTATTATAGGTAAAGGATCGTTTATGACTCGTGATAATCGAAAACGGGTCAAGACTTGGTTAGAAACAAGTTTGGAGATCAAAAGATTTGCCTAGACATGCAGCACTCGCGATGGGAGCTCGATGGGAGGAAGGAACAGGGAACTCAGAAGTTCGGTGGGAGGATTTTCGTGCTGAGGTTTCGATGGGAGCTCGATGGGAGGATTTATGTGCTGGGGTCTCGATGGGAGCTCGGTGGGAGCTCGGCGCGAGAATGCACAGAGCTGCATATAAGCCGAGGCCGCGTAACCTCGCGATGGGAGCTCGATGGGAGCTCGATGGGAGCCCTGTCTGGACTATAAAAAGTCGATTTTTAGGGTTTTTTCTCATTCTCTTCAACCTTACACATAGTGCAGCCGTTTTGGGAGCATCCTTGGTCGTTTTTGGAGCTCAAGAGCTCAAATCTTCACCATCTTGAAGGATTTATACATCAAGGGTAAGTATTCTTGATTATCTTGCTTATCTACCTTGATTATGAGCTTTGTATGGGTAAAAATGGTGGTTTGGGGAACCAACCATGTCATCTTTGGGGAAGATGACTAAACATGGGTGTAGAACACTCATTCTAAGCTTGTAATCGATGTGTACAAGTTGGATTTGGGTTTATTGATGGAAATCTTGAACTAGGGTTTGAGATTCCACCAAGTTGGATGAACTTGGTGGTTAGGAATGTTAATATGGATTGATTAGTGATTAGTTATGGATAATAACTAGTTATTGTGATGATATTGATGTTAGGTCAAGAAGACCTAAAGTTTGGTGACATTTCACAAGTTGGAAAGCAAGGATTCGTGTTGTCAGACACGATTTGGAGTTAGCTTGACTAAGGTGAGTACATGAGACTTTTACTGAGTACATAGCAAAGAGTTTTTGAAAATACATATGATATTTTTATGGGTCTTTATTAATAAATGTTTTGATAAAGATAGTGATTGAAAATGATAAGAGAATCTGTATAATGTGATACTAGAATAAGTCTAGTATGATTGATGATTTTGGAAGTAAGAATGGTAAACTAAAGTAATTATGGAATCTATATTTATGAACCATAATAATAAAGTTATCGAGTAAAAGAATGTATACGGAGCCTTTATTAATAAATATGTATTAGTAAAGCAGTTGGGAATGATTTTATAGTAATGAGTACCTATTGGTAAGATATACTAATAAAAGTAAAGAACGAATATATATGAGAAAGAATATGGTGTGACTAGTAATAATTGTCTATTATAGTCAAGGAAGAGATAAAAGTATTATGATATCGATAAATAAGATATGTATCTTATGTATAAAGTAAGTATGGACCTCATAGGGTTCATAGATGTAGAAGTAACTGTGGTTGCTTATGATCGGGTCCATGGGACCATACAGGTACGTTCACACTGTGATGAACTAATTATATGTCGTTAGTATTAGATGACTAACTTGTTTGATGTTGGATGTGATAGCCGAAGGCTTTGACTGGCATAACTGTTAGGTTATGATAAGAGATAGATGGTGGTGACGCGGGGGACCCCCGGTCACTGGACGGTGGTATATATGTTTATACACCGAGTGTATATATGTTTATACACTAAGCACACGGGTGCTTCTAGTACGCATATGTTTGGTACTAGGTATGTTAGGTTCTAATACATATATGTTTATGTATTAGACATGTTGGTGTTTCTAGTGCATATATGTTTATGTACTAGATATGATTGGGCTTCTGGTACCTATATGTTTAGGTACTAGATATGTTTGCTAGGAAAGCAAAGTAGCTTGAGTCACAACAGGGTGACTAGACGGTATTTATGTAGTTTATATATATGTATATATATTTATGAAATGACTATTATCATTGGGGTCTAAAACCCATGTATCTCACGAGACTATTTTGTCTCACGTACTACGTTTGTTTTGTGGCTATGTACTCAGGTACAGGTTGAAGTGATAGAAGGTTGCACTAGAAGTGGCCTAGAGATGCTTAGTTCGGGAGCTCATAGGTAGATCCCGTTGCCTATGGTTTTGATATACTTGGTGACACCGTATTTTTGTAAACTCTGATAAAGGTTTTAAAGTTTTTGTTAAACTGTATTTTGGACAATATGTTATATATTGGGAAAAATGTATTTTAAATGATTTAAATGATGTTTTAAAAATACGGGTGTTACATTTAAGTCT
Source organism: Calendula officinalis (assembly GCA_963853835.1). Lineage (NCBI taxonomy): Eukaryota > Viridiplantae > Streptophyta > Magnoliopsida > Asterales > Asteraceae > Calendula > Calendula officinalis. The sequence continues at coordinate 66,364,034 of OY970829.1, read as the reverse complement.
AGCAAAAACACTCATATCATGTGTAGGTAGTACACACATTCATGATGCACAAGTCAGTTGTCTATGTCTCATACAGTTAAAGCGGTACATTTAGCAAGTTGGTGACTCAACATAACCCCAAACATAACCCAAAGTTAGAAAATTTATAATTTATGATGATACTTTAGCTCAACTGAATAAACTTATACAAAATTCATGCACAAAACACTATACACAATTTAATAAACAATTAACAATAGTTAAATATTCGGTATGTTACGAGAATACTAAAAATAACTAAATATAAATCTGAAGTAACATGTTTTAGTCAGTAAATGACCGCAGTTAAAAACCAAGTAAACCTCTAGCTAAAACATTTGAAAACTTACAAACGTAATTGTAACTTATAAATGACAATAATCGTTTATGTTTATCAATTTAATTCAAAATCTTAAAAGCAAAATTTTACCACTTCCACCCCACCTGTCCGTTTTATGCTGCAACCATATACCCATGTGCTGGTAGGATACCTATCGTGAAGCAACAAACATTCCGATTTTTTTTAGATAAAATATTAGAATATGTAAACTTGAAAAACAAACCATATTAACCTTTGTGAACATGCTCTCATCTTCATCTCTCTCGTACGAAACCAAGTAGAAAAATCTCAAACTCTCTCTCTCGCTTGGCCGTCTCTTTCTCTGTTACCCTCCTCTCAAGAACACCACCAAAAAGCTTGGTAAGTTCTTCATTCTCAAATCTTTTCTTTGATTTTAAGCTTTAAATATTGTGTTTATGTTGGATGTAATCACTCACTATGATTTGGTAATTAAAATATGGTTGTATACAATCTTTATACTCAAATTAATCCCCTGAAACCAAATAAATTTCGGCCATTACAAACCTCGTCACACCACTGATTTTCTGCTTGAACAAAACTGTGGAACTAGTAATTTATATTTATTTTACATGACCAAAAACCAAAGTTCCAGCGCAGTCGAGTTGGTTAACTCCTTTAGCCCCGAACTAGAAGTCTCGAGCTCGAGACTTGTCTCCACCCTTGTCTTTTCCTTATTTATTTTTTTCTCCTGCGCCGCCTGTTGTCCTCCCTTGTTTCTGTTCGCTGTGTGCGGCCCAGTAAGGTGTGAGCCCAGTACCTACAACAAGCCCAGCCATCTCAGCCTATTTCCAGCGCGGCCCAAGAGATAGCTTCAGCCCAACAGGAGAAGTTTCAGCCCAGTAGTTACAAGAGAACCAGCCCAACAGCTTATTCAACCTAAATGATTTTTAGCCCAGCGTTATTAAATCTTAAATATTTCCCAATCCATGTTTTGTTAATTATTTTATATATCTGACTCTGATTTATTATTTCTGATTTAATTAATTTATTTAATAATTATTATTTATTTATTTATTTGATTACTATTTACTTAATATTACTTAATAACTTATTAAACTTATAATTATTTATACTACTTAATTAATTTCGTATTTTTAAAATTTACCCCTTTTATCAAACGCGTAATGTACCAACACTATAATAAATACGTAAAGCAATCGTTGAATAAACCTATAAACTTTTATCAAGACTTATAAAATATGTACAAATGTATTTTAATACGAGATTATCAGTGAATTACAATCTATACATTTATAAAGTCACCAACGTATCGCTCGCACCTAACGGTATTTTAAGAATCAATCATTGGAGTGAAACATCTAGCATAGACGTGCCGATTGAGCCGTCTCTCATTATTGTTATTCTTATGCGTTTAGGGCACTAAGAAGTCATTGTCAGATTTGCACATTATAATTTGCATTTTGCTAGCATCGCATCAGGTGAGTCCACAGCCCCTCTTTTTACTACGTTTTTATACTGTTTTGGGGTGAAAAACATATCAACTGCTTTTTATAAATGTTTACATTATTTATCATTGTGTTTCAGTAAAGCCTACTGTAACTATTTATTTTACTTGTGGTGAAACATATCTTAAACCATGACAATCAATCCTTAATGCTCAGACTAAGTTTAGATGTAGCTTACATCCCATAATCATTAGCTAGTTGCGACTAGGCCCTGGATATGCAGATGGTACCATTGGCTAAGACTCTTCCTCCCACAGTGTGATCAAATCAGGGAGTGCATATCTTTGATTCAGTAACATCATTATTAGAGTTGGAGTTTTGGTTATGGACTTAGGGTCGACATTTTCATGGATATCAGTCATGCTTTTTCTACAAACTAATGTTTCAATATTTCAACAAATCAATTATTATCAGATTATAGCCGGTGGTGGGAAATCATTTTCACACATTATTTCATTACACAATTTATGCCATGGTTGGCACATGAACATTTTGGACTTCAAACCATTTTCAGAGACTATATCATTATACAATTTATGCCACTGTTGGCATACAAAAACTATGGATTTCAAAACAAACTATAAACCTGTGGATTCACTCAACAATTTTGTTGATCATTTTTTTCATATGTTTTTCAGGTAGCTAAGCTGAAGCATAAGTCTTAGTAGCATTGGATCACAAGCATGCATGTGTCAAGATGCCACGATTTATTAAAAACATTTTCTTTTTACATTTCAAATATTTTGTTAACATTAAATTTTATGACCTACTTTATTTCAAATATTATTTAGATTTTGGAACATCTCTTGTTTACGATAATCATATGCTTATGTATACTCGAGAAGTCGCACGCCCGTTCTTCCGCAAACCATTTTTGGCGGGGTGTGACATAGAATGGATACACGGACGACGACACCGGCTAACATGCATGCGTTGTTCCAAGATGACCCGTTAAGGCGCCCCCCGGCCGCGGTCTTAGTAAGAAAAGTCAAAAAAGTTCAGGTTCGTCCGATGCCGCAACTTCTTCAAGGTCCATTAAGTTGGACACTTTGGACGTGGTTAGGCGAACCTCCGATAAGAAATCTAACGCTATCGCTAAGGTTACAAAAATGGCTAAGTAAAAATTGATTTTGAAGAGTTGGAAATTCCTAGCCAAAGCCGTACCAAATAATATTAGCGAAAGTCGTAAGAAAATGCTTGAACAAGCTCAAGAATCAATTGCAAGGAAATTTCATAAGGATTTGATGATTTTTAATGAGGATGACGAGGAGGGTGACGGTGAGTGTTCGGGAACACAAGGACCGGTTGACGAAGACGAAGAAGACAATGAATTTATTGACTAGTAGTTTTTTTATGGGTTTTGTTAACTAGTGCCCTTAGGGCAATGATTAAGAGCAATTAAAGTAGTTAATGTACAAGTATTTATGCATACCCACTACTAGGTGGTTAGTGAAATTTAGGGGGTGGTTTTTTATGTAATTAATTGTACACAATTTTTAAGCATTGAATTTTTTTTAACCATTGCATTAAGGGCACTTGTTAGCATTTCCCTTTTTTTATTAATGTCTTTTTTTTATTCATGTCTTTTTTTTTAATTAATGTCTTTTTTTAATTAATGTCTTTTTTTATGTAATGTTTTTTTTAATTAATGAAATTTATTTTTATTATTTATATGTTTTAATTAGTTGTATATTTTTATTAGAAAAAGAAAAGTAAATGGTGGGGGCCAAATTTGATGAAGTGACGGAGTGCTGTTGGCATGACTACGTCAGTTTAGTGTTAGTTAGTTTGTCTGCTGACGTGACGCTGAGTTGGCAGCAACTAACGGCGTCAGTTGCATTTACCATTGGGAGTGGTCTAAGGGACGGAGGGAGTATAATTCTTGTAATCGTATATTTAAATGGGTGGTCAGTTAGAAATGAATAGGAAAACTGATTTGAACTCGTACCTATTTATTAGACGACTAGTGGTACTAACATGTTTACGGTCCTAACCCACTTAGCAACAACTCGATCCAATTTTATATTGTTGGGATTAGAGGTGCACAACAAAACCGGATTTTTATCCGAACCGGTTTAAAAACCGGTTTAAAACCGGTTTCAAACCGGTTTTTTTTGTCAAAAAACCGGATCAGACATAAACCGGCGGTTCCGAACCGGTTTGGGTATTTAGCGATCGGATCGGTTTTTTAACCGGTTTTGTAGAACCGGTTTTTTCACCGGTTTTGTCCGGACCGGTTTTTCCACCGGTTTTGTAACCGGTTTTGTCCGAACCGATTTTTTAACCGGTTTTTAAACCGGTTTTTAAACCGGTTTTGTTATCGAAAAATAGAGGCGTTAGAATATTACCGTTGAACTAGCCGTTTCGTTCGAAAATATAGCCGTTGGGATCGAACCGGTTACAAAACCGGACAAAAAACCGGTTTTTAAACCGGTTTTCAAACCGATCCGATCCGAAAAACCGATCCGATCCGATCCGGTAAAACCGATCCGATCCGATCCGGTAAAACCGATCCGATCCGAACCGGTTTTAAACCGGTTCAAACCGGTTTTGACCGGTTTTAGATATTACGAGTAAAACCGGTTTAAAAACCGAACCGGTTTTGTCAAAACCGGTTTTGACCGGGGTTGACCAAAACCGATCCGGTTTTTAAACCGGTTCGGTTTTCCGAAAAATCCGGTTTGCGCACCTCTAGTTGGGATTGTGTCAGGTGGAAAAGTATTGCGCTTCATGGTATTATGAAAGAAATTTTTAGAAGTGTGCACGGTGCGGTTTTTATCTCAAACCGAACCCACAACTGTAAATGAGATTTTAAAAAATATTCAAACCTCACACTTCAGTTTATTGGCAGTGTTGTTTTATTTTGTTTTGCGGTTAAAAGGTTGATTTTGCAATTTAACCACTTTTTTTGGTTTGGGCCAGATAGTAAAAACATCAGCCCAAAATACATTCTTCGGCCTAAAAGATCATTTTTGTAGGCTTATAGTTTTGGCAATTTTTTGCTATATTAATAATTTATAGTTGTACTTTGTCATAAAAATCATTTCTTTGCCAAGTAAACAAAATGGCCAAACTCATGATCACTTCCTCAAAGATGTGGCATCTTAGTCATTACACCTTCGACTCAATTGTTTAGCTTTTTTTTTTTTTTTTTTTTAAAATCAAACCCGTTTAGACCGAATTATTTAGTGACGGTCGACTTGGTTGTCATTGCATTAAAAGAAGAAATAATATGTGGGTATTAAATGTGTGATATTATTGCAAATGCAATGAATAGGGTTGGTCACTTAGAGGGCACCACATGCGGCCCTCCACACCCATACAACCATCAATCAAATACTACAACTTGATGGGATTTTCTTTTGAAAAATCAGCTTTCTGGATTAGGAGTTGACAATAGATTACTAGAATCAAATGCAGTTCAGGACACGTAACACCTTTTAGAATTCATGGACCCTATTTGCGAATATTCATCCAAAACCACATAGAATAAAAGGAATTTAAATTCAGAGCTCTTTCATAACATGTCAAAATCTTTCTATGAGGTAATTGTAGACTCCCTAAGTTTGTTCGAATTACAAGTTATGTCCATTTGAAGTTAACAAATTTCCTCACTTGTTTCTTCTGTTCACATCAATGCACATACAAATCGGTCAATCTATTATATGCAATATTTTAAAAACTGTTTTTTGCATTGAACTTACCAATGTCTTAAAAATGTGGTTGAGGGTTCAACCGGGCGGACCGAATTAGGCATTAGGTTGAACTTGATGTAATAATATCATTCTGGCCAGCTAGCTTCTCGTTTCCAAGTTCGATTGTCCGGTTCTACCGAATTTTTAAAACATCATTTCAGTAGGATTATTTGATTACATCATTCCACAAAATTTTAAACCTAATTAAACTTGAACCTAAAAATGTCGGTTAACCATGACATCTCCATTATTACAATTAAAAAAAAAAAAAAAACATGGTTTCTTCTTTTGAACGCATATAAGTTATATATTTACCTATGGCGTATAGCTCATATCTCAATCGCTCAATTGTAATGCATAAAGGAGATTTGATCCATAACAGATAGGTCACATGTTCAAGCTCTTAAGTGAGTCAAAATATGACCTATCATTGAGTACCCTTAGAAGCTGGATTTGATGAGGCTGGTTAAGGTTGCGGACATCAACCTTTTGGTCATATAAGTCACTATTCGTTTTGTTTTCTTATCATCATCATTATAAATACATAAATGTTATTGATTTAATTTCATAATATATAATCTAGCATTAGTCATTAAAGGTACGTAAGAGATTTTAAAAAATAGTCTGAAAACAGATGATCATAAGATTAGAATTAAGAAGCTTTTATGTTACAATAGACTATTCAAACTAATCAAAAAGACTTCGAATCACTGAATATACTGAATATATCAAAAATTATTAGTAATAGCTAATGCCTGCTCGTGTGGTTTGGAATAGAGTATATAGTAGTACTCTAATTAAAAAACATGAAGCAGCTCCATAAGAACTTTTAATTGAGATCTGAAATATACTAGGTTGCACAAAAAGTAGTTTTTGTATCAATCTAAAGTCAGAAAGGGTTTTATAAGATCCAAAAGGTCCGTTGAGCGCCTCATGGCTATGTCATAATAGATCCGAACACTTGCCCCGGATCGACTTCCAGATCATAATTGCTCCAGTGAATAACTAAAGAAAATAGATAGATGGGAGATAGAAAACCTCCTCAGCTCGACGGTTGTAGCACTTGTCTGAGTAAAAGATCAAACAACAACGGACTAAGTCTAATCTCGTATATGACGACTAATCTCATTCTGGGGCAATGTCATATGTGACGATCAATCTCTTTCTCAACCTGTTGACTTAACGGTTTGACCGTTCCACTCGTGCTCCTTGAAAGGAAAGAAATAGCTCGACTGTTAAGGAGAACGCGAGTCGTCATCAATGTATGCCAAAGTAACTTTAATGTAAAGAAATGTCACTTTCAATCCAAAGTAAATGAAACAGTTGACATGTAATTGATTTATATTGTTTAAACTTTATGATCACAAGGTGTGGTGGTGGTGTTATAGCTTAGTTATAGTTTTTTTGCTCTATAACATGACTATAACTAAAACATAAATTTATGGCTCCTTGGTGTTATAGCTATAACCATGTTATAGGTTTCCCAGTAAAAGGGTTAAATTCAAAAACCTAGCCGTTGCCCTCTCCTTCCGAACTTTGGCTGTTCGCCAAACCCACGGCGAAACACATATAACGAGCATATAACATTGTGGTGGGTGTGGGATTTTTACTTTAACGAGGTTATAGGGGGTGTTTGGCGAGCATATAGCGCCCCACACCCGGGGCTCTAAGATACAAATAAAGCTAAATAATTAATATCATAAGTTCAAAGTTATTCAGGAAAAGAAAATGTTTCAAATATTTAACGTTTTCCTTCGATGATAACTAGAGTACAAATAACAAATCTCGTTAATCAAAGTAAATGTTATAAATACAATGAGACAGTTAACATAAATATAACTAAAAGAAAATGAACGAACGAATGTTAACAAACACAAAGTCATATTTACAAACATAACTGAACGAACGAGACATTTGTTCATTTTCATTCATTTAACTAAGTGAATACAACACTTTATTTATGAACAAACATAAATGAACTCCTACTAAATAGTTCACAAAAATTTCGCTGATATTCCGTTCATTTACACACTTAATTGTTTTAAAAGTGAGATGATATTAATTGATATGTTAGACAGGTAAGTAATATCTATATACATTATCATTTTATTTAACTCAATTGAAGTAGACAATTAAGTGTATTTAGAATTTGGCTAAAAAAGATATTAAATACAATGTTTGCTTTAAAATATAACAAATAATAATAAACCTCATATTTTAACTAAGAATTAATTATATTGTTTAATCAATAATAATATATAATCTTTTAAAATGAGTACTATGATGGAAGTAAGAGGCATATAATCATAACGCAATCCTTAGGAGAGAATGATTTTAAAAAAACATCCGATAAAACAAGTGAGGATATATGGTGTAGCACTGTAGTGTGATGTGGTTGTTGTTGTGGCAGATGATGTGATAGAAAAAATAATGTGACGTGGTGCCCATACCCCATAGTCTTAGAAAATATAATCCGTGTGTGTGCCTAATTATTTTTATTAAACTAATTCCAAAATCATAAGTTAAACCCAATGAAAACATGTGGAAACGTCCCTGTACAACAATTTATATTTGTGGGGATTTTTTGAAGTTTGATGATGAATCAAATGTTTGATATAAAATAAACATTATTTTATTAATCTGACAAAGAATAGAAGAAATGTTTTGTTGGTTTTTCCTCCATGCTTGAAACGTTTACAGGTTTTTGTACTCCATTTAAACAAAAAATAAAACTTTTATGGCATTAAAATCTGGAAACTAGGGTTCCTAAATCGTTCTCCCTTCAGCTTTGGAAACTTCATCATCTTTAAGGTATTCTCTTTCATTTCACTTTCCTTCATCTAATTCTAGCTTTAATGCACTTGATTTGATCTGTATTTCACAAAATTCTTCCATTTTTAGCTGCTAATTTCATGTAGGGTTCGTATAAGTAGTGTTGAATTGCATGTTCCTTGTTAGCAACTGTATGCATCGAATTTTGGATCTTAGGGTTTTGTTTGATGATTTGTTAACTTGCAGGTTGAATGTACTCTTAACAATTGTTTCCCTAACTTAATTGAATCATATTCCAGTAATTTCCATATGAGTTTGATTTAGGTTATTGATTTCAAGATGGTTTGAGTATATGTTATATTTGATTTGATTTCTATAAAAAGAAGACAGAATTTTGTGTCAAATTCGATATGCCGAGCGGTTACAGTATGCCTTTCGGGACGTTTCGCCGATCGATTATGGGAATCGGGAATAATCAAAATCAAAATCAAAATCAAGTTCATTCAATGGATGTTAAAAATGAATCCAATTCTGAATTTCATTGTGAACTCGGATCGTTCGACCACCAAGTTTTCAGGCAATTTCGCACACTCTCAGCTACTTCTGCTGATGAACTTTTGTCTCTCAATTGGGTTTCTAAGTTATTAGATGCTTTTATCTCCTGTCAAGAAGATTTCATGGATATTCTGTCAAAAAACGAGCAAAATCTTTCAAAACCGCCTTTAGATAAGTTCATAACCGACTTCTTTGACAGGAGTATTCGGGCACTTGACATTTGTAATGCTGTTCGTGACGGGATTGAAAAAATCCGTCTTTTTCACAAACATTTAGAGATTGTTTCGAGTGCTTTCGATTCAAAACCAAGAAACATTATGGTTGAAGGCCAGTTTAGGAGGGCTAAAAAAGCTTTGACTGATTTAGCTATTATCATGCTTGATGATAATAAAGAAACATCATCCATTTTTTCACACAGAAACCGATCTTTTGGGCGCCCGAATAAAGGGAAAGAAAGTCAACAAAAATCGGGCCACTCAAGGTCACTTTCTTGGAGTGTACCGAATTCTTGGTCAGCAAGTAAGCAGCTTCAACTGATAGCTAACGGGCTGGTCCCACCTCGGGCCCATGAAATTTCAGCTACAAATGGGCTTGCTAATGTTGTTTTCACAATGGGTTTTGTTCTTATGTTTGTTTTATGGGCTTTGGTGGCTGCAATCCCGTGCCAAGATCGAAGTATTCAAGTTCATTTTTCTGTACCGAGACAATTCTCGTGGGGTACGCCTTTAAATTTGCTTCATATTCGGATAATGGATGAATCCAAGAAACGTGAACGGAAGAATAGTGTCGGGTTGTTAAAGGAGATTTACCAGATGGAAAAGTCAATCCATTTGGTTACGGATTTGGTTGACTCGGTCAACCGGTTTCCGTTGACCGAAGAACAGAAGGAAGAAGTGCAAACGGGCGTTCAAGAAGTGTCTCGAGTTTGTGACTCGTTTAAGAACGGGTTGGACCCGTTGGAACGCCAATTGAGAGAGGTGTTTAGGAAGATTATGTCTTGTAGGACTGAAGGTCTTGAAATCATGGGCAGGACACAATCTTGAGGTCATGTGACCCTCAAAGTAAAAAGTTTGTTTATTTTATTTTATTTTCTGTTGGAGAAAAGGGGCTGAAATCAGTGGTCAACAATAATGGATTATGTATTGTGGTTATATCTCTATTTATGTTTGTTGCTTTTGACAATCGCATTCTTTGTTATATATATACACCATCTTATTTTTATACACACATGGTCTATACTCGATATAAAACCAGTTTTTAAAAAAAAGTTTTACTACCTCCATCCAAAATTATTGTCCACAGATAAAAATCACGCAGTTTAAAAAAATTACATTTATTACACTTTCTAACTAATAAAATTCTATCTTTACCGCTTAACTATTTCTTTATTGGTAAAATTTTCAATTCAACAATTATTCTGGGTCAAACCAAAAAGGAAAGATGGACAATAAAATTAGGACGGAGGGAGTAACTTTTAATCATTTGGATGAACTTATGTATGTTTATTAATTTATCAAATATTGTTTTTGTAATTTGAATTGAGTGATATAAGGAAGTGTAAGTATTAGACTGGTGCCTCGGCGTCAACGCACCATTCTGTTCATTCACTTCAGTTTTTCACTTCGGATATCCGAGGCAGTGAGGGACGAAATCGTTGTATATTTTAATAGGGTATTAGTATTTTTTTTTTTTTTTTTTTTTTTTGTGTGTGTATATTTTATTATTGTGTACCTAAAAAAAACTGAAGAAAAGTGGTATGGTTGACATGTGTGTCAGTTGAAGTGGTTTAGGTTGATGTGACAAAAACTGAAGGTGTCAGTTGGTGTCAAAGTTGGCACCAGTCTTATGTAACATGTCATGTTTGTTTGGAGGAGAGTGATGGATTATGGATGTGTGTGTGTGCATTAGGTGAAGGTCACACAGCTAATCAAGTAGTAATTGATTTCTAGGAAATGAATGGAACAGGTTGACATGATTTCTGGTTACACATAAATACTTGGGGTCTATTCCATGTTAATAGTACCGTTGGTCCCCAATTTGATATCCAAATCCACCCACCACTCTAGAGTCTAGACCATGAAACAGGATGGGTTGGCCCTCAGACCCAAACCCAAACCCTAACTCAACCCATTACAAACCGGCCCATTTGGAGCCAGTTTCTGATCCCAATTTGACAAACATCATATCATACCTCTTCTTTCAACCTTTGGGGGTTACCCATTTGATGTGAGAGTTTGTATAAATTGAAATTAAATTTTGTCACCTCTAATTAGTGTGAGAATCAATCACCAAACTAACCTGCTTTTGGTCGCTGTATCTTGAAGCCAACTTTTGTTGATTTATCTTTGTTTCTGCTACGAATTCTTTCACCACCGTTTGAATTAAGAATTGGATTTGGTGGTATGGAGGCACAAGTTGAAATGGGGTGCATGGTAATCGGGTCAACTGCAGCGTGATCCGGAATCACCGCTGGCAATTTGACTAGTTTATTTCCTCAGAAAATAAAATAAATTAGTGCTACTAATACTAAGTACTAACATGATATAATAATGTTGGTAACAAACCACTCGGGGTTAAAGAGGCCTGCCCATATAGCTCACATCAACCCAAGTTCCCTTCATCGAGACCTATATAAAGTCGTCTTCTTTGGGTTTTTTTTCTTATGATTTTCGGGTTTGTTTTATTTTTATTTATTATTTTTAGGCAAATGATGATAAATCAGCATATTCAAATTATTTTTATTTTTATTTATTATTTTTAGGCAAATGACGATAAATCAACATATTCAAAGTATAAACTATAAACCTCTATATAGGAAGTGTTTACTATATATAAATGATCGATTTATTAATTTTGACCGACCCACTAGAGATCTAGAGTTGTGTAAGACCTCTCTCAATAGTTATGAGTTCCCAAATTCATCAGTGTTTTCACATCAATGTCACATCGCCCTCTTCCCTACTGACAAGAAAACTGATTAGTTGGTGCCAACAATATCTCTTTATTCTCTCTCTCCTCTCTTTTATCTTTCTCACTCTCTCTACATTTCCTCTCTTTCTCTCTAGAAATAGTGACTGACGAGATGTATAACTCATTAGGAATCTGGTGAGTTTGGTGATGCGTTTCACTGATGAGATTCGTGCCAACTATGTCCTTCCACTAACAAGGTCATGTCAAAATGACGAGTTCGGACCACGACCATTAAGAGGGTTCTTGGTAGTCTATTGTAACTTTGAATATAGATATGTTGGCGATAGCCCAAAACAAATAGCCCCACATTAATTTTCAATTTGGATTTTGATGTTTGAGTGAAATAAGATTTTAATCTGTGGTGGGCAAACCGGTTTAAAAAAAATTTGATCCGGTTCCAAAACCAGATCCGATCCGATCAATGTGGAACAAGTGCGGTTTCAAAATAGTTCTACTAAAATGCACAAATTAGTTTCTTTAAGGGTATTTAGAGTTTTTACTGTAATTTGGATTAGAATTTTTTTTAATTTTAAAAGATTTAAATATAATAAATAATTAAAAGAATATATGTGAGAATTTTAGGATTTTGAAAAAAATATATATCCGTAAAAAAAAGGCAATAATATATACATAATATTGGAATTGGATGTTTGCAAGGATGTACTACCTCCGTATCAAAATATGTGATACACTTTCTTAAAATGGGTGGAATAAAATAAGAGATACACTTTTAAAACTTACCTTATTTGGTAAAAATGGGACTAACTCTCCACTAACTCTCTACTTTAATAAAGTGAAATTACTCTTTTACCCCTTACTTTTACTTTTAACCATCATTAATATCACTTTATTCAAAAGAAGTGAGACCCATTTTCCACTAACTATCCACTTTAATCTATCTTAAAACACATTTTAATCTTTGCCTCAAAAACCGTAATTTTTCAAATGTATCACTTATTTTGATACGGAGGTAGTATATGAAATTACCTCTAAATTAAAAATATCTATTTTATAATGTGATTTTCTAATATGTGCCACATGGGTAAATCATGGTAATGTTAACTGTTTTTATGCTCTTGCATTTAATTAATTAAAAACCTTCATTTTCAATTATGGTAAGAATAAAATCAGTATAAAACAAAAGTATTAATGAGTTATAAATATTATTTTACTCTAATTAAGGAAATTTTAGGTTATTAAATGTTCATTATCGTATACCCATGGGTAGAGGTGCCCATCGGGTTATCAGGTCGGGTTTGAACTCTCATCAAGCCGGGTCCGTTGGAGTACGCATTACCAAAACTCTTTTACAATAAAAAGAATAGTAAATTACATGGATGGTCCCTGTGGTTTGCCAAAAATTTTGGATTTAGTCCCTAACTCTCAGAAATTACACGGATTATCTCCATGGTTTGAAATGTGTCACACTTTTGGTCCTTAATACTAACAGATGTTAAAATTATCTGTTAAATTATTTGTAATGACTAAAATACCCTTTATACTCTTGAAAACCCACCACTCATAAAACCCCTTTATTTTCATCTTTTAATCAAGTCTCAGTGCAAACTTCATCTTTCCATTGCTTGTAATGGGGAGACAACCACCACCACCATAAGATTGGCAGGCCAATCACCACCACCGTCATCGCCGGGAAAACCACTATATCGGAAAAGCCATCGCAGCTCCGACATCATCAAAACCTCAAGCAACGTTCTAAAGCCTAAAAGCGTTCGGGCTCGGCGGCCACCGTAGCTCCGGTGTCATCAAAACATCAAGCTCCATTTTTGTGCTGGTAATGTGGGCGATGGTGGCACCACAGCTTCGACATCATCAAAATGGTGCAATTTCAAGTCTGAACTCGAATCCATCAAACTCCTCCGGATCTGATTCCTGTGGCAAATTTGATATCTCCTAGTCTGGATCTTCTAACTATGAATTCGAAACCATTATCTCTTAGGATCTGAATTCTCAGTCAGGTATGAGAGGTCCCCCCGCCCCTGTAAAACGATTTTATTTTTTCTTGTCTTTGAAAGGAACTTTTTGTGGAAGAATGACAAAAAAGTCAAATACCTCACGGAATCAAAGTTTGTATCCTTTTTCTAATTCTTATTCTTTTGGTGTAAGTATGAAATGAAGATGAGTAATTTTAACCTTACTAATATTTAATTTTTCCTGTATTGAGGTAAAAATAACTGAAGATAAAGGAGAGGGGGTTTATAAATGGGTTTTTTAGAAGGGTATTTTAGTCATTAAATTTATTTAACATACAATTTTAATGTCTGTTAGTATTAGGGACTAAAAACATGACACAATTTAAACCATGGGATCATCCGTGTAATGTTTTAGACTTAGGGATTATATCCAAAACTTTTGATAAACCTATCCGTGTAATTTACTCTAAAAATAATACAAATAAACAAGTGCGGCTATTTATTTTTGTTTGGAAAAATTTGTTACAGATTTTAGTTTAAATAAATTGATCGTAATATAATGTATATATATAAAGCATTTAGGCCTACCCCATTAGGCAAGTTTAAGGAGCTCCTTAAACTTAATTTTAAGGACCTTTCCACTTTTGTTAGTTAGTTCTTTACCTTAAAAAAAAAATTGCGGCTAATAAGATTCGAACCCAAGACCTCTCCTAACTTATCACTATGTGTTAACCACTTGCTATACATTACACTTTGGTAACACCACCCACACTTAATAACAAAAGTCTGTTATTCGAACCATTTTACCCAATAACATTAAATATACGACGAAATCATCAGCTCTTACCGAAATCCACATTTCCGTTTAATTATTTATTTCTAGCAACAATTGACTATTAATTACACAAATTAATAGCGGCTGCAAATCAACGCATATGGGATGACAACCTTATTTCCGTTTAATTTTTTATTTCAAACAACTTTTGACCACTTCAACTACTTGATTATTTTGATTTATTCCAGATATTAATATTTATAAGCTTTAACGTCACCAGAACTCAACCATCATTTCTCTATTTAAAAGGACCATATTTACTTTCACAAAAAAAGTTAATTTCGGATCTGATCCTACCATCACTAATGTAAGCACCTACCATTACTACGCACCACCACTCATCACCATCACTATTGTCACCACCATTGGTACTGTCGTCACTTCGAAATATAGTTAGGGGTACCCACCGCCGCATTGCGCGGGTACCCTGCTAGTAATGTATAAGAGGGTGTTTGGGATTGCGATTTGAAGTAGATTATCTGCTTATTGCGTTTTGAAAACGCAAATAATCTAAAACTAGTGTTTGGCAAAAGGTATGAAATAATCACTTATTTGCGTTTTGGAGCTTTCAAAATGGAGTTTTGAAAAAGTAGGTTGGTACTTACTTATTGCGTTTTGAAAACGGCTTATTTGCATTTTACCTTTTAACTAAACAAATAATCAAGTTTGCCAAACACTAAAAAAACTGATTATCTGATTATTGCGATTTCAAAAAGCATAATCAAATCCAAACACTATTTTTCAGAATCACGTTTTGTAACCACTGATTATCTGATTATTCATTTTCAAAACGTATAATCTATTTTCAATAAGCAATCCCAAACACCCCCTAAATAACAACCTTCGCGAATTTGTTAGCATTTAGACCAGAAATCAATCTCCCGCCAAAACCATTTCAAATCTGAACAGAACTCTTCCTCCGCCAACAATGGCGTTCAATTTCCGCATCGCAACCGTCCTCTTCCTAAGGCCTCTCCCAACAGTGACGCGTCACTAAACACATCACTAAACCATTCCCTACTGACGGGTTAATGACGAGGTTGTGCCAACAGCAACACATCACTAACCCATCACTAACCCATCCCCCTTAAAAGAAATATTAAAATATTAACCCAAACCCACCTCCCCCCACACAGCTTCCCCACGACGCCCCCTTTCCCACGTCGTGTACACGACGACACCTCCACGACGCCAACTAGGGACGTAGCACTGCCAATGGTGATGGTTTGTGACGGTTTTTTTTTTGCCCACGACGTCCTCCACGACGTACGTTGGCATAGGTCTAATCACAATCCTCAACACCGTCGTTGTCAGACCTATGCCAACGTACGTCGTGGAGGACGTCGTGGGCAAAAAAAAATCCGTCACAAACCATCACCATTGGCAGTGCTACGTCCCTAGCTGGCGTCGTGGAGGTGTCGTCGTGTACACGACGTGGGAAAGGGGGCGTCGTGGGGAAGCCGTGTGGGGGGAGGTGGGTTTGGGTTAATATTTTAATATTTCTTTTAAGGGGGATGGGTTAGTGATGGGTTAGTGATGTGTTGCTGTTGGCACAACCTCGTCATTAACCCGTCAGTAGGGAAGGGTTTAGTGATATGTTTAGTGACGCGTCACTGTGGGGAGAGGCCTCACCGCCGTACCAGAACGTGAATACAACTTGCTGCTCTCTGCTCTCAGATTCAGAGGCTATCACCTCTTCGCCAACGCCATCTCTACCACCGATAACCACTACGATATCATCTACGGCGATAACTTCACCATCTTTGCACCAACGGATTCAGCTCTCTATGCTCTTGACATGACTATGTCAGCGGCCGATTACAGCCTCGCTCTGCGTTTCCACGTCATTCCTCACCGTCTCCTTCTACCTGAACTCCGGCAGCTTCCTTACGGTTCGAATTCTTTCCCAACGCTAGTTCGTGGTCAAGAGATTCACATTGTGAATCCTCTGCTGTTGCTGTTACCGATTATGGTTGAAGGAGTTAATATCGGTTATCCTGGTTTGTATTACGATACACATATCGCCGTTCACGGTTTGGAAGGTAGTATTGATTTCAGATCTCTGATGAATTCGATAAATTCAAATTCGAATTTGAAACGTGATGCACCGACGAATTCAACAGACGATCATGTTCACCAAACGACAGTCACAAACCTCACACAAGATCACATTCCGACGAACATCCACGGTGTAGCTCACGCGCCGTCTCCTCAGATCGCAGTTCCAGTAGCGGCTCCGTCTAACATTGTAACCGGAGTTAACACCGCCGCAACTCCTATTACGGTGCCGCAGACATCCGGTGGTCGTTCTCCAGATATATATCCGGCGCACAGAATCTCTGTTCCTGTAGTACCACGGCATCGTCAGCCGGAAACTCGTTCAGAATCTATTACTCAACCGCGTGAAGAACACATCTCGGTACCAACTAGATATGAGTTTCATAAACTACATGAATCTATTATTCAACCGCGTGAAGAACACGTCGGATCGAGTGAGTCGATTTCTCTGACAATTCATGGCGTTTCGCTGGCTACAAAATTCACCGGTAATGGTGTAGATGAATTTACTCAGGTGAATGACGATGAACCATTGAACACGCAAGGTGTTTCAATGGTTACACAATCGACAGGTAATACTGTAGAGGAATTTACTCAATTAGATGATAAGATCATTGATTGCCCCATTACAGATGATGATGGTGAACAGATAAATATTGCTAACATACGCCAGGGCTATCTCTATACGCGTGAACTCTATACACCTGTCAATATCACTTGTGGAGATGAAAAGTAACTGGTTAGAACTTGGCATAATACTGTTTGTTCATATTTTGTGTTGTTGAGTTAGATACCACAGACTTTACATGAAAATAATACTATAGTCAGGAATTTTTCTAGTTTGAATTCATTGTTAAATTTGAAATTGTTTGTTCACAATTAGCTTTTGTGATCAACTGACATACAAAATTTGGTCTATAGTTTGGAAAAATGTCAATTTTGCACTTGGAGCATCCATTGAAACCCCGATTAAATCTAGAATTGTAACCCCGATTAAGGGCATGTTTGAGAAAGCTTATTAACAGGGCTTATAAGCTTATTAAGCTCCAAATAAGCTTGAATTTGAAGCTTAATAAGCTAATAAGCTCCGTTAATAAGCTTTCCCAAATATGCCCTAAATCTAGAATTGTAACCCGTTAAATCTAGCGTCCATTAAATATAAATATAATTATTTAAAACCCCGATTAAATCGGCTGGTTAAACCAGAAAATGTGAATGTAGCCGGACGATATGAAATGGTTATATCGATAGTTATAGTTTTCTTGCAACTGGTTAGTCGGACATAAAAAGTTTGGTTGAACCGCAAAAGACCGATTTTTCAAAAAAAAAAGGTAAATAAAATAGAAATATTTTATACTCCATCTGTCTCAAAATTATTGTCACATACAAAAATCACACAGTTTAAGAAAAATATATTTATTACAATATCTAACCAATAAATTTTTATCTTTACCACTTAGCCATTTTTTGATTGGTGAAACTTTCAATTTGATAATAATTTTGAAACAAACCAAAAAGAAAACATGTACAATAAAATTGGGACGGAGGCAGTATACGTTTAATTTTTGGAACTAAAAAATGATCAATTTAGTTGAAAAATAGGTCTTGAATTTTTATTTTTATTTTATTTTACGATATTTAATTTGCATTTTTCCTTTTTTTTTTTACATTTATAAATCATTTACATATATAATTACCTAATCATAAATATTCAAGACTAACTAACCGGCTTACCGCTTATAGGTCTAATTGGTTCCATAATATTTAGAATATTGATTGTTCAAATATAAAAACCAGTTTTTGAAACATCCATTAAATCTACATGTTTGTTACAAAGTAAAAATAAATTGTTATTTTAGATAAATAAATAAAATAGGTGGGCATACACTATTTATATAAAAACTTTTATTTAGAACAAATCTTATACGCGTAGATTAGGTCTAAAGCAAACAAGAGAAGGGAAACAAAGAAAGAAAGAGGACTCAATTTACAAACCTGGTTTCCTAGCAATTTCTTCTTACTTTCCTCTTAATTTAATTTAATTTGTATATACATGTGTACACACATTACACATACATATATAGACGACTTCTCTCATGTCATTCTTAAGTCACAACAAGAAAATCAACCCAAATTCATGGACCATCCGACAATATCATATCAACAAAATCAAACACCCGAGAACAAGAATAAGAAGAAGAATAAGAGACAAGAAATGGGTGAATATTGTCTGATAATCAGATCGTCGGAAATGGAAGAAGCTGCTTTCCATTTAATTTTACTCAGTCAGCAATTTTGCAATTATCATGATCATGATGATGATGAAGGGTTCAGAATGATAAAGAAGAACAAGCAAGAAGACAAGGTAGGAGAAGGTATTTTCATTCAAAATGATAATAACAATAATGAAGCTGCAAATTCTTCTTCAGCTGCTACAAAAACATTAAAATCTGGTTTGTTAATCGGGGACGATGATGATGATGATCAACCACTTCCACGACATCACCAGTTTCCGGTTCGACTGAGATCTGTTCTTGATCTTTACAACATTACTAACCCACTTTAGGATATGATGAATGCATGTTATTTGATCAATATTCTTGATTTTCATTACCTATATATATGATAATATATTGCTACTTTGAATATATATGCTTACCTTATAACAAAACGATGATACTAAGAGAGGTGAGTAATGCCACAAGTGGTGTGAGTGAGATGGCAAGCCATTTACCAGGCGGAAGTCATGCAAGAAAAGATAAATGTGTTTGTGAGTGATATTTTGTGTGTAAGAGATATTTTCGTGGGTTCCAATGGGTGTTTTGGGTTGATTGATGAGTAAATGATATTTGGGGGTTTGAATGTGAAATTTGAAATGTTGATGATGACGTTAATGTTAAGCTGATTTGGTAAAGTGGCTTGAGCCAGGATACCTAAGACTATAAATATAAAACTCAATATTTGGAAAAATATTATTACTAAATGACCCAACATCCAAGAATAATTACAAAAGCCATATTAATAAGTTTAGATGAATTTTGGTAACGAGTAATTCAATCTTAGGGTGTTTGGGAAAATTTATTTAAAATGTTTATATAAGCTTATTATCGCTAATATAACCTTACATTTGTAATCTTGGTTAAGGTGCATGTTTATAAGCTAATCTTGTAAAAACTAATAAGCTTACAGGCACATTAAATAAGTTTTCCCAAACATGTCTTTAGTAGAAAGTTAACTTAAAAACTTCACTAGAGATAGATTATTAACAAAACTTAACAATTATCTTCTAATACGACCTTGCAACGTACATAAGGATGGGTAACCGGCTGCAGATTGGACCTTAGCGATAGCAGCTTGGTGGGCATCGATTGAGACATCAAATGAACAAATCCCTACAAGAGTCAACTCAGTCAATATATGGCACAAATAGAGAGTTATGGGTCAACAACATCACCAAATTAAGTGTGGAATATGGGCTAAATGGATTTTATCGACTTAAAATCAATTTTAACCATTTCGGATTCCTTGCAGAAATGGAGACTGAACTAACGAAATTAGTACGTACTTTGGTTTGGTTGTTTGCAGTCCGGTATGGATTCTTAATTGGGGGACATTGATAGGAAACTAGTATTAGCGACACGTTTTTGACAATGTCAATTGTTTTTCCGTTATTTAACTTTCATGTAGAATTAAGTAGAAGGTATACTTGAAACGGACTGACTGACCTCATAACCCAAACTGCCTCTTTCACAATTTTGCAATCTTTTTCTCGATGCTATGCCATAAAAACATGAAAAGATTAAGAGAGACGCTACTAAAAAACAGGTCTTAACAACGGCCGAATCTGTTGGCAATATTACCAACGGCTAATGCCATTGGTTATTACTTATTAGCAATGGTTTTTTTTCTTTCTAAATTCATGTACCTTATTAGAAATACCTTGCAAACCCGTCGGAATTTACCTACATATTTTCAACCATAGTTAAATTAATTGGTGAAGATCAGTTTTCTAGTAGTGTGTGAGAGAGAGAGAGAGAGACTGAGAGATTTCATTATTGCTAACCATAGCCATTATGGTAAAACCACAAGCATTAAGAAGCAAAACAAAAGCAGAAGTTAGGTTTCGACACAAACGGAAAGCCATAGATTCAAACCACACAATATTGCAAACATAAAAAAAACAATAAACTCATAAAACCATAAACTAGAAACTGAAATAAAAGAAAGAGTAAATTACACGGAAGGTCCCTGTGGTTTGCCACTTATTACAGCCACAGTCCCTGGTCTTCGTTTATTACACTGGAAGTCCCTGGTGTGTTCAATTTGTTACACCTGACGTCCCTCTGTCAAACGGACGTCAAAAAATTCCGTTAAGTGGCCCATGTGCACCTCACATGATGGGCAAATTCGTAATTTCCCTTCTCCTTTTAAAGAATAAATTACACGGAAGGTCCCTGTGGTTTGCCACTTATTGCATCCACAGTCCCTGAACTTCGTTTATTACACTGGAAGTCCCTTGTGTGTTCAATTTGTTACACTCGACGTCCCTATGTCAAACGGACGTCTAAAAGACTTGTTAAGTGTCCCATGTGCACGTCACATGATGGGCACGATAGTAATGTTCTGTAAATAAGTGATTATGAAGTTCGGTAAGAAAAATTTTCAAAAAAATCATAAATACACAAAACACATACCGTATTATTCCATTGCAATTGTCTTCTTCATTATTCGTACCTCTTTTACTGCTCGATTGGCCCGCCATTGTTAGAAAAGAAGGGTTTTTTGAACAACAAATAGAGTGGAGAGAAGAGAGGGAAATATGAGAGGGAATAAGTGAAGAGACGACTGGTGTAAATTGGGGAAGACACGTTTGAGGGGGGAAGGAGAATTACCATTGTTCCCATCATGTCAGGTGCACATGAGTCACTTAACAGACCTTTTAGACGTTCGTTTGACAGAGGGACATCGGATGTAACAAATTGAACACACCAGGGACTTCCAGTGTAATAAACGAAGTTCAGGGACCGTGGCTGTAATAAGTAGCAAACCACAGGGACCTTCCGTATAATTTACTCTTTAAAAGGAGAAGGGAAATTACGAATTTGCCCATCATGTGAGGTGCACATGGGTCATTTAACGGAATTTTTTGACGTCCGTTTGACAAAGGGACGTCGGGTGTAACAAATTGAATACACCAGGGACTTCCAGTGTAATAAACGAATACCAGGGATTGTGGCTATAATTAGTGGCAAACCACAGGGACCTTCCGTGTAGTTTACTCTAAAAGAAATGACCCCATGTCTTGTTTTTGACCTTTTTGTTTTGTTGTTTGTTCTGTCTCTAGCTTCTTGCTAGTTTTTAATAAAATGCTCGCCGTTCAAAAAAAAGAAACTGAAAGGGCAAAATGCATAGAAGGGTAACCTACTTTGCATCAAAGTTTATTTAAGGGTATGTACTTTTGTTTTGATCACTAAAGGGTAACCTACTTTCATAAAGGTATATAAAAATGTAAAATGTGACTTGTGAAACCGGTTCCGGTAATCAATTCTTCCATCTGTTTCACACGTGACTCTTTAATGCTTTTATAATTAGTTTTGCTTCACAACCCTTTAAACTAAGTTAAAATACAGTCGATCAATTCTTCGTTTAAAGTCCAAAATTCCATCTTTCCTTGAACTAATGGTTAAGGTATGGAAACAAAACTAATTTTTGTAATCCAAGTTAATCAAGTTGAATACCCATCTTATAGAGAAGCTCAACTTCAAGAATCAACATATGACCTTTTTTTGATTTGTTGTTTGAGTAGAAGATGATTTAGAAACAAAGAAACATGTGCACTTTGAACTACTTTTTTTTTGTAACACTTCATTTTGGTTGGAACAAGTACAAGAAACATGTTGAGCAAGTCATTTTCCCCTTTTTATACCTTTATGAAAGTATGTTACCCTTTTGATCAACCTTTATGAAAGTATGTTACCCTTTTTATCAACCTTTGTTAAAGAAGGTTACCCTTTAGTGATCATAACAAAAGTACATACCCTTAAATGAATTTTGATGGAAAGTAGGTTACCCTTCTATGCATTTTGCCTAAACTGAAATAAAAGGGAGAAAAAACTAGCACCCATTCCATATTGTGAAGCTCGTCGATTCATTTTCGGCGAGATTCGAGTACACTTTGTCAAATTTTGTAGACACTACTTTTAAATATCACCTATATATAAAAAAGAGAGATAATATATCATATCATTAAGCCAAAGACCTTTCGGTAGTATGTGAAGCCAAAGACCTTTTGGTAGTATGTGAAGTGTAAAAATTTAACACACTTATTAGGTGTTTAATAGAGCTCTTGTGAAGTGTTTATTAACTTATTTAAGAACCTTTACATTCTAAACTTCTTATTTTACCAACTCTTTTGTTTAGGAGCTCTTACAAAAGTATTTTTATTAATTTCAATATAAATTTATTAAATTTGTTTTAAATAAGTTTTCCTTAACACCCTCTTAAAGTTTCTTAAATAACCTTGACTGTGCTAAACTGGTTTTTCTATTGGATAGTAAATAAATAAATAATCTCATAACCACACACTTTTAAATTCTTCCAGATATTTAAATTATCTTTATATCCTTCTAAATTTTTTAATTACTTTCATATCCTTGCAAACTTTTAAAATTCTCCTTTATGTCCAAAAACCTATTTTTTATAATATTAAATCATTATAATATTAATAATCACTATTATCAACTTTATTTATTTAAAAGATTACTATTTTACCCTTATTCCATCTAAACCTAAACCTAAATTTAGTTATTGATTTACCGTATATAGATAAATGGCCATATATCGTATTCACAATTCATGAAGCAAATGAATGTTTTGAGTTTTCTGGAGGCAGTGTTAGTTTCCCTTTAACATCCTTTTTTTACTTTCATGCATGATATTGATTTGTTTAATGTCATTAATTCTTTACTGTATCGGTTTTCAGATTATAAAACAAAACTTGACACAATTAATTCATTATTCTTACTTTGACAGTACACAAAACTTGACGTATCACTTTCATATATATTATCCAACTCTATGTCTTATTTCTTAAAAGAAAAAAGCTAGAGAAAATTAACACATCTACATAAACTAGCATTTGGATGAAACAAATGCAGGCGACAAACCCAAAAATTTAATTCCTTTCATGAATCGCAATTCGCAAATATGATATACGGCGAACTAATCTCTGTTTAATGTAAGTTTAGGTTTAAGTTTAGATGGAATAAGGGTAATATAGTAGTCTCTTAAATAAATAAAGTTGATAATAGTGATTATTAATATTATAATGATTTAATATTACAAAAAATAGGTTTTTGGACATAAAGGAGAATTTTAAAAGTTTGGAAGAATATGAAGATAACTAAAATGTTTAAAAAGATATAGAGATAATTTAAATTTTTGTAAAAGATATAAAAATAATTTATAGTTTTTCCAAGGAGATAAAAAAAATTCTCCCTAAATAATTCCTCCCAAACGCTCCTTTAAAATTACCGTATCAAACCCGGACATGAGGACATCTTATTCAAATTTGAAATTTCAAATGGTAAATCGGTCATGGCGTGAATTAGTTTATTTTACTTATTTTGTCAAATTGATACATACGTTTTCCCAGTTCATACTTTATGTGATTATTTCTCAAATTCCATGCTATCTTCTTAAGCAACTAAAACATAAAATTCAGCTTCTTTCCCACGCTATCATATTCAATGTGGATTCATCAAAACAACTCCATATTCAACGAAAAATATGTACATAATTCCTTCAGATTAACATCATCTCTATATACACTATATCTCAGTTAATCGATCATAATTTACAAACGCGGACATATCTTGTAGATCTCAATAATCGATCGGAACTTTTTCCACTTCCGTCTCCTACTTCCGGCGATATCATCATTCTCACCGTCGTCCTCCACCACGGGCATCGGAAAAATGAATCTCCTCGGCGCCGATGTTATATCGGAGGTGCTACTCCCCTGGCTTTCATCATGATCGAAAACGACATAGTTTCTTTTTCTCTTCATCGACGTCGGGCCGGAGTTACTGAATCCGTGACCTTGAACATCAACGTCCGACTCACCGCTGAGTTGAATGAGCTGCAACGCTGCCTCCATCTCCGGCTCCGTGAATCTGGATTCTTCCATTAACGGAGAGTGAAAGGAGATATTTTTGTTTGGTGGTTTTGTATTGGTGGAGAGTTAACGGGAACGAATTAAGTGACGGTGTAATTTCCATTTAAAAGTAAAAGACACGTCAGCTTCTGCACCGACTTTGGGGGTAATGGCGGTGGGCCCAATAGGGTTACGTGTCCTCCTCAGCCATGCGTGAAAATTTTAAATTTTAAACTTTAAAGTTTAAACCCTTAAGGCGGTTACTTTTTTGTCCGGATTCGTATTTCGGGTTATTGGATCATGAAGTTCACGATTAACCCATTTGGGTTCAAAATTGTTACCTGCTGGCTAAATTCCAAGGCCCAAAATACTTGCATATTTTAATTTGTGTGAGAATTTTCACAACTTTATCATTTATATTCTTTTAGAAAAGTATCCAAGATTTATTTAAGTAAAATTGTTAAATAAGTAATCTCTAATAATATACTTGTATAAAAAATTTAGATTAGATTTTATCTTATAATTTTAATTTTAAATAAATTAAAATTACTAAAATGACCACACACAACCTTCCAAAAATAAATTACTAAAATAAATTTAATTTTAAAAATCGTTTTCAAGATCGTCATCACAACTTTGACATCTAATTGAGTGTAGATCAATTTTTTTATTGCTGAGATTAGTTTTAGTCGGAATTCTTTCATTTACAATTCTCCATACTAAGATGTTGACTTTTGACTGGACGAGATTATTCCAATGGAAAACATTTTGAACCGTGTGGTGATGGCCGTTTAACTACCTTCTTCCTAAGATCACAATTCACCATCATATAATTATGTGATTGGGCCTGGGGTGCAAACCCATTTATCTTGATCGTCACTAAAATAAGTTAATTGGGCCATTAAATCATCTTTTAATCGGCTACTACCAACCCAAATGTCCTCCCAAAATTTTCAAATGTACAACTACCACTGCATACAGTACAAACCACTACATCATAAAAACGAGTTTACGTAAACAACATTCGAATAATTCTTTGCAATCATGCTAGAAATATAAGCTGCAATTAAATCTTGGTGATATACAAAAGCTTGCATTATGCATTTGACACAAATTCACAGGAGCAACTCAAAGTAGATAATGTAAGTCGATTATTTCTTGGATGGTGATTTTATTTCTTTGGTGGCGGTTGCTTCTAAGAAATCTACAACAAATTAATTTCTTGATTCAATTCTCAAATAAACAATCAACTATTCTCACAACTTTTTTCTTTTACAATTCTCCAATCACTTCAGTGGTTGGTAATTAAAATTATCCAAGCTTCTAATGTAGCTTTGAAATTCGCTTTTTTTCTTAGTGGCAGAATATTATCTATACAAAGAACAAGACTCACACAGGCGTCGTTAGAGATGTGTATTTGCTTGAATGATCACTTACACGCTGCCGAGCGTATTAAAGGTGTCCAAAGGCTAGAAAGGGAAATAGATGTTGAAGAAGAAATTCACGATATGGAGTTGGCAACGAGTCTTACAATCTCACTTTCCGATGAAGATATTATGTTGGATGAAGCTTCGCGTGAAGCTAGTTCCGAAGAACAAAAAGAACAAAAAGACTAGCCTTAATAAACCAATTGAACCGATGACATTTAGTATTTGATATGTTATTGTTCCATGTTTAGTGAATGCTTGAATTTTAATAAAATGTTTAATGTATTGTTTGGTATAGTATTTGGGGGAAAATTGCATGAATTATAAAATACCTGATCCAAATCGGTTTTGACTAGGTTTGGGTTTTTGTACCCATAAAACTGGTTCCAACCCGAACCGTTTACTTGACAAACTGGTTTCTACGCTTTGACCAAAAACCGGTTTTGGTTTCAAATCCGAACCGATTTGATCAAATTTATCTTTATGCTATATGGTACTCTTAATTTTCATTAAGGGTCAACTGAATGTAGACATTAAAATTAAATATTATGTGGATAAGAAGAGAAATTTTGTATAATAACACAAATTTGACAGCTACAAAGAAATAATGAATTTAACCTGAAATTGTGCAAGAGAAAAAAAAAAGCGAGCCAAAGTAGCCAATTAGGCAGAGTATCCCATAAAGTACTCGAACATTAAAAATAAGATAAAATGTGGAATAATATATTCCTTAATAAATCAAGGAAGGCAAAAATTTAGAAATTTTCTCTTTCCTTCCAAATAGTGACGAAATATACTAATTTATACCTACACAGTATTAAAGTCCATTTTGGAACGGGTCATAATGGCAAGCAATTGAATTCAATCCAAGTTAGGTTGAGTTTGGGTCGGGTCATAGTTGCAGACCATCAAACCCACATTGCTTGTAAGTGAGGGCTTGCTTCTTTGGGCTTATCGCAATTCCACAATCTATAGATACCTGTAAACATCCACATCCAATACATACTTCACATTATTTGAATTACAAAGACACTAATTAAAAACACTTTAAACCATAAATTAGTATAATTTTTTTACAGCCAGTGTATTTCCATAAATTAAGAAGGGTTTTGTTAATATATGCCTCTTTGGCATACGATAATAAACATTTAATTAACTAAAATTTTCTTAATTAGAGTAAAATGATATTCATGAGTTATTAATGCTTTTGTGTTATACTGATTTTAACCTTCTATAATTGATAATGAAGTTTTTTTATGCATTAAATACATGGCATAAAAGAATTAACATTTGCTCTTGACATACATATTAGAAAATTTCAATTAAGAAAACGTTCATATCATAAATTATAACGTATTTACATAACGACGTTCTTATGCTTCTGTCCTTAAACTATCGTTCACTAAGAACAAGTACCCTTGTCCCTAGTTGCCCTACCAGAGTGCCTTGGATCCTTTACGACTAGCTTTTCTAAAGTTATTATTATAATAATATAAGGGAATCCTAGGATTGAACTTATGACTTCATACGATGTCATTACTATTTTGGGGATAAAATCTCTCTTCTATAAGCAAAAGTCTTGTGTATGCAATAGCATATCCAACTCGAATAAGGATTTGGGGGGCAACGATCAAACAAAGTATCCGAAAACAGAAAAACTCGTCTAATTTACATATAACTACGCTGTAGGCGTAGCCGAAGATGAAAAAGAGAAGTATATATTAACATAACGAAAAATGTTACATATACTCAATTCATTTGTCTAACAATGGAAAATATTAGATACATGAGTTAGAATATAAACTAGACACATTCGTTAAAATGAAAAACGTATAACTGACTAGCAAGAAGTCAAGGAGCATGTACCACCCACTACCAATGATTGCGGAGACAATTTTAGTCATTCGACAGTGGCCCTACCACGGTACCACCACCACTATCATTGTAACCAACATATATAGAATTCGTAGAGAAAAATCTATTTTTACATCATAACTTTAATTTTCACACTATACAATATAAATTTAACAATTAACTGTATAATTATATCAATCAATGTTTGTAGAGGAAACACTAAAAGTTATGGTGTAAAACTCATTCCCTAAATATATAATAATATTTATGGCAAACTATATAAAAAATATAAACTATATAAAAAATTTGATAACACATAAATTACTTTATGAATATAAAACATAAAAACAATATGTAGAGTAGTTTTTGACGTCTAGAAATCACATCACAAACACTCTACACCCTTCTTTAAAGACGTATTCAACTTATAAATTAGAAAGAAAACAAAAACTATCACTGTTGCCCCTTATTTTTGGTTAATTTGATTATGACCCTTAAATTATAGGGGGTGATTTTCCTACCACAACTTTTAATTCATCTACCACAACTGTTGCTTAACATACTTGTACAGTTAGCTGTAAAACTTGTAAATTATGGTATAGTAATTAAAAGTTGTGGTACAGAAATGAATTCCCTTAAATTATTGCGTCAATAATGTAATTTACTTTTGACGCTTAATGTAAATTACATTTTAAACCCATATTATGACTTAATCATATCACGATGCATTGGCAAGATGACAAACAAGACAATAGCAAACAAGCAAAACCCCACTTAAGAAAATGGAAGAAAATTGACCCCTTTTAGTATAGTGTACCACTAAATTACAAAAGTGCAAGTTGTATTAATGTAGCTAATTAATGGAGTATTATGCAAATCCTACCAATCAATGTCGGATTAAAATTCTTTTTAATTAATACTTTAAACGCCGCGGTTGTGTGTTTAACCAAGTAAAGCACTACAGCTAACAAAAATAAATCACAAAAACATTCTATAGCGTACATTAGCAAAGGCATGTGGAACATGGACTTTTGCCAAAAAGAAACAGAAAAAAAGGGGGTAGCAATGCTAACCTGCACAGCTGGTGAAGTTAACCCAATTATCCGAATCTTGGCCCTTACATCACCCATGATCCGAAGTTCGACCCGGTCATTTAACGAAACATCTCTCAGCAAATCAGCAGCATCCGCCTGCAACAAATTAACCCGATCCACCGTCACCGTAGTCTGCACCTGCCTAACACTATGCGCCGGCTGGTAAAACCCGGGTACGGTGCCCCGACCCAACGGAATCCCTCGGTACATGATGTTGAATGTTGATTCCTCGTACTTGATCCCGACTTTATTGTCGTTTTTGGCTGTGAATAGCATGCGAATGGCGAGGGATAGAGAGGCGGAGCTGGGGGAATTTACGGTGGCGGAGGGAGGAGTAGCGGCATCGAGGTTAATGTATTGGACGCCGACTTGCTGGAGATTGTATTCGGGTTTTTTGGGTTTGACGGCGAGGAAGACGACGAGGACGACGGCGATGGCGAGGAGAGCGAGGAAGGAGAAGAGAAGGAAAAGACAACAACAACAGCCTTTGATTGAGGCGGCTGATGATGAGTTGGTGGAGTTTGGGTAGTAGTGTTGGTTGTGGCGTGGGTGTGGGTGGTAGTTTGATGGCCGGATTTGGTGATGGGTGCCGTTGGAGTTTGTGTCGGAGGTCATCGTTTTGTTCTCCGGCGATAAAATGGAGGGTGGGGTGCCTTGAAAAAGGCAGTAATTGTATGCCGTTCTCTCTCTATTTGTTCACTCTTTGATTGTAGGAGTGGAGTCAAAGTGAGTGTCCTTCATTCCAATTTTATTTTACATCTTTCTTTTTTTATTTGTCACCAAATTATTTTCGATTTAAGAATTCAATATAAGAATTCAACCAATCAATAAATAATTAGGTGAAAAATATAAGTTTTATTAGTTCGACGGTATAATAAATGTATTTTTCTTAAAATTATATAATTTTTTATTTGTAAACAATAATTTTAGAATGAAGGGACTATAATTCAAGTAGTCTAATTGATGAGTAGGAAAAATGTGAAAAGAATATTTGGTGTATGATGAACAAATATTTGAACTCAAAGAATCAATATAGTTTGTTTCATAGAGCTCTACTTATAGTGTTCAACGGTTGATTTTAAAATTATGTTAAATGGTTTTTAGGCTTTAAAGTGGGTTAAACACCTATGTTAAATTCTCCCTCCCTCCATGGTGTTAACCGGCTTTCACTTGACAATAATCCTGTGTTTTCAGGCATAGAATGATTTAACAAATCGTTAAATCCATAACGAAAACTTCTTTGGCGTAACCCACTGTATGGTATTAAAGGATTTATCGGCCAGGTATTTGGCGAGCACCATACCGAGCATTGTTAGAAAATTCTAATATATGGCCTCTTAAGTATAAATTCCTAGCAAAACAATACTTCCTCCGTCTCATTATTATTGTCTACCTTACTACTTTAGTTTGTCCCAAAATAGGTGTCAATTTCAAATTACAACCAATCATATGAATTATAAGTGAGTAAATATGAGATTTTATTGGTGGACAGTGTAATAGTCGCATTTTCTTAAAACTGTGTGCCTTTTGTCTAGTAGACAATAAATTTGGGACGGAAGGAGTATTTGATAAGTGGACACACTATTTAATAAGTATTTAAGACAATATAATGATAATTAATATAGTTTGAGAATATCTATTTGTTCAACTTTTTTTAGTTAGAACATTCGGTCCAATTAACGTTATATTAGAGTCTTGGGTATGGTGACATCACCCAGTTCTTTTCAGCCCATGTGTCAATTCCAAACCCCCCGCTAGTCTGCCACCACACCTCATGTGAGTGAGGTGGCTCACCACTCTAGAGGCTGAACTGACGAGGAGAGAGAAGGAGAGTTTGTGAATGAAAAGTATTTTTGTGGGATTAAAAGAAGTATTATTGGTTGCTTTAGGAGTGAAGGTGTATTTAGATATTTGAATGTAAAATGTTGATATGACACTGACGTGGTGTCGATTCGACAAATTGACTCATGTCACCATACCTATTGCATTTTGTGTTATATGAATTATTGCGCTATAAAGAAACATAGGTAAGCAATCGCCATTGGCTGGCCAAAGGATCTATTGCGCCAATATAGAATAGCGTGGCCTCTGCCATCACTTCGCCACTCGCCAGCCATCCTAATAACGAGAACTATCAATTTTTTGTTTTACCCCTTTTTTCTAGTTTTGTATATTATAACCTGTTGGATGTTTTTTTAGTAAGGGTATTCAAAATAATTTGAAAACCGTGTATCTGAAGAAAAAAAATCTGATATCCAAATATTAGATATTGGATATTAGATTCACATAGTGTTTTAAAAAAAATCGGATGTCCGATATTCATAAAATTTCTAAATTATCCAAAAATACTAGAGAATATCAGAAAAATATTTGTTTTTCTTTCAGAATGTCAGATTCGAATAGTAAAATTCTATTCTCCAAAATTCAGATATCTGAAAATGTAGACACCTAGTTTTCAAGACCCATAGCTTTTAGTTATAGATGTTGAGATGTGTTCAAAGTAGTCCATCAATTTTTTTGTACTCCTAAGGGACAAATTCAACCATTGATTAATATAATCAATTGTCAAGATTAATCACATACTCCATCCGTCCCACAAAAAAGTTCTCATTTCTCCTTCAAATTTTATCCCACAAAAAAATTATTATTTCTCAAATTTGAGGGGCCAACTTAATAAAATAATATTATCATATATGATTCCACCAATAAAACTCTTTTTCTCTGCAATCTAACATTATATTTTAACCAAAAGTATTACCAAAAACCCACCACTAACAATCTCCTAAAAACTTGTGCCCATGAGAAATTGGAACTTTTTTGTGGGAGGGAGGGAGTATTATATAAATAGAGGGGAATTTTGGTCATTTAAAACTTATAAAGTATACAAAACATTATGTGATAATCACATGTGATTGTATAATTGATCACATGTGATTGAACAAAAATATCATATATGATCAAGTATACAATCACACGTAATTATATAAAAACAAAACACAATAAAGAAGACACCATAAAAAAAGAGAAACCGCTAATTATCAATTGTAAATGAATAATACATTAATACATTTCCATGGCAAATCGATTGAAGTGAAAATATTGGATACATGTTCAAACTTTCACACATAGCACAAGGTGTGAAAGGAAGTTATAGTCATATTATAGCATATTTGAGCTTATAACTTGACTATAACTTGAGAAGGGAAAAGTGACTCCCTGATTTTATAGTTAAAGTGGTGTTATAGGGGTCTCACATTTATTATTTATATGTATTTTGATTGGTTGGAACACCCCTCCATTCACCCTCAGCCCCCTCCCTTTTCGCGACCACATTGGCCACGGCGAAAATGCTATGGCGAGTAGATGGCGGAGGAAACAATGTCGCATGACGAGGTTATAGGTGGATAACGGGGGCTTTAACGTTCCCATACCCATTGCTCTTATAATTTTATGTTGCTTTACGTAGATACCTATTTATTTCAATATAACATAAATCATCTATATACCACCTAAATCATCAATACATCCTTAGATATGTTTCGGTGGTATTTTAAATGTTCTTTATAGATGTGTATTGTTGAATTAGTGGCATATGAATAGTATAGTTAATATTATAATCGCTTCCCAACCAAAAAAGGTGGCCTTTTATCAGGAAGAAATTAAAATGACTTGGAAGGTATGTTTGTATAATATAATTTTTTATTTCTTACCTTAATGACTAAGGGATCTCAAATATGTAATTACGTGGTGGTCTACCAAGACTAGAGTCATCTTGAGAACAAAAGAGGCAAGAATAATCCAAAAGAAAAAGTGCACACAAAGTACTACTAGCTTTTTGTATTTTATATGTATTATCTACTGTACGACCTGAAACACTTGTATTTGAGATATTTCAGTTAAAATGAGGCAGATCTAGAATATATATACCTAATTGCTTTATACTATCATTGAAAAGAAATATAAAGTTCTAAGGTATTCACTTGTGGTGGTAATTCTCGATACGACCTGAAACACAACATGAAAATAATCAGATTTATGATGAGTCTAAGGGTACCCGTTTTTTCGGTTATTTTTAAACACCCCTAAGTGTGGCAATTCCTGATACGACCTGAAACACAACATGAAATCGACACGAAAATAATCAGATTTATGATGAGTCTAAGTGAGTTCGGATAGTAAATAGGTCGACCCGTCCTTAAAATAAATGCATGTCCTTGTTTAAAATTTCTAAAACCAAAATCTGAAGTTTAATTTACTCACTACTTTATGAGACCAACACCTTAACTACTGTTTTACGTTTAATTATAAGCCCATAGATCAGTACTATCTAGTCGTATTTTTTGGTTTTCTATTTCTTTTTTGACCTCTAAAGAAAATCGAAAGAAATTTCTTAATTAAGGGGCTCATTTGCTTTTTGGTAGGCTGCAAAATGCAGAAAAAAGGTGTTTGCTTGGATTCCGGATAGTTCTTGAATTAAAATATAATTTAGGGTTTTGCTAACCATTGTCCGGCAATGGTTAAGGGAGGTTAAAATGGTTAATGTACAAATTATGGAGCATAACTAATCAAAAGTGGTTATTAAAATTCATGGGGGTGGTTTTTATTAGTTAATTTACAATTACTTTATGCCAAAAAAAAAAATTTCTTAATCATTGCCTTAGGACACTTGTTAGTATTTCCCTATAATTTAACATGTTATTATAATAGAGTTGCATTCAAGGAGGTCCATGATTTTTACAAAGTCCCGAGGAACAAATCTCAACCATTGACCAATATGATCTAATGGTCAAGATTAATCACATACTTTATACATGGAGGGGTATTTTGGTCATTTGGCACTAAAAAAAATTTATTTTATTTTATTTTTTATTTTAAAATTTTTTTATTTTTTTTATTTTTTTTATTTTTTAATTTTTAGTTGAGGGGTATTTTGGTCATTTTGAAAAAAAAATTTATTTTTTATTTTTTATTTTTTATTTTAAATTTTTAAATTTTTTTTTAAAAAAAAATTTTTAAAAAAAATTATTTTTTATTATTAATTTTTTTTAAAATTATTAATTTTTCATTAATAACACGTAATGTTATTGCATAATGAATCACTTGTGATTGCAAAGTGAATCACATGTGATTGCTTAGTGAATCACATGTGATTGCATTCTGAATCACATGTGATTTAACTAAAACCTGATTTTACATTAAAATCACATGTGATTTTACATTAAAATCACATGTGATTTTACACTAAAATCACATGTGATTAAGTTGTACACGTAATTATCAAATAAATATTATTTTTTAATAAAAAAATTAATAAAAAAATAAAAAAAATAAAAAAAAATGAAAAATTTTAAAATAAAAAATAAAAAATAAAAAAAATCGAAATTTTTTTGAAGTGCCAAATGACCAAAATACCCCTTCATAGTAAAAAATAAAAAAAATAAAAAAAATAAAAATTTTAAAATAAAAAATAAAAAATAAAAAATAAAAAATAAAAAAAAATATTTTTATTTTTTAAAAAATAACCAAAATACCCCTCAATGTATAAAATATGTGATTAATGTTGACCATTAGATCCTATTAATCAATGGTGGAGATTTGTTCCTTGGGACTTATAAAAAATGATGGACCTCCTTGAACGTTTCTCTATTATAATATTTACTAAACATAATGAATTTACGACCTTTTCAAATTATCAGCTTAATTTTCAGCCTAAAACAAACTTTTTCCTTCCTTCTAAACAACATGAATGAATTGATGAAATTTTTATCATATGCATATTACCACACGCACACGTCAAAAGAGTGAACACCTGGTAAAACTACCCGTTATAAATTATAACTGGTCTTATGTTTGAAACTTGGAACCATATTTTGACACCTAGAGACAGTTGACCGTTTCAATGTACCAAATAGCTGGAGAAGTGGATAACTATATAACAATTGCCCAAGTCATACTTTCACACTCCGTCCTTTGGGCTGTTAACAGGGGCGGAACTAGAAACTTCCGCCAGCAGTAGCACCCTAGCAGGAATAAAAAATCTGGGGGTCTGGGGGGTCGCCCTTGCAGGGTTCCAAGCAGCGTCCTGAAACAAAAACGAATTTACATAAGAGACTTTATGACAAAAACACAATGTTCTTATTATATATACCAACAAGTATCTAAGAACTAATTTCATAAACTTACAATACAACTCTTAATTTTATATACCTAACAGTTAGAAAAACCTACAAGACACATTATGAATTTTTATTTAGTTTAGATTTTGAGTTAACATTTGGGTTTGGACTATTGACTAAAACTTGAAATTTGTTTATTAAAAATTGTTTTGGGCTATTGCGTATGTTTTTAATCTGATACTAGCATCATAACATAAAAATCTAAAATTCTTACACTGTGAACAAAATTTGAGTAGGGTCCCGTGCCACTGCGTGCTACCTAAGAGATCTGCCCCTGGCTGTTAACTACATTAACATTTTTCTTTTTTCTGAATGTATTCTCCTTTATTTGTTCCGACGGGACTTAAACTCATAATCAGACAACACCTTCAATTATTCTCCAATACCACTAAACTAAAAGGCCTTTGATAGAACACATGTTTAACTTGTTAATTATTGACGCCTCTAACCAATTTATACAATGGGTTAAAATATTCTCTAATCATGTATATATGGAGGAGTTTGAGATTTGGTATGCACTTGTTATAGAAGTGATTAGAGTATCCGTAAAGGTGACCAAACCTAATTTAATCCCTGCCGCCGCTAACTCAGCACTATGTCAGTTTTCTCTCTCCTGACAAAACACATGACAAACGGCAACCAAACCCATGTAAGAGTGACCGAACTTTTTTTAAAAAATTTCATTAATAATTAAAATAACATTACAATAGAAATTTAAAAACATTAAACTTAAAATTCAAATTATAGCGTTGTTTGATATCAAACTTCATGTTCAAAATCCACTCAAGTTGATTCTCGGTCAAATGGTCATGCGGTTGATTATAGCTAGAATGTGATTTGTTTCGCCGTAGTAGCCCGCTCCTTCACTGCCAACTACTGTTCCCTGACTGCAAATTCTCTCTACTTCACTTCCAAGTACGTTGTTAATGATTCTTTGCGAGTTTCAAAAAAGCCGGATGCGGTGCTTTTCCATTTGTCGACCAACTGGTCAACAAGAGGTGGTACGTCGACATCTGAAGCTTTGGAAGGAATAGAGGAGGATGCAACTGCTTTCTTCTTGGCATTGTCCCGACCCATTGGTCGATCTCGCTAACTTCAACCTCATCAGAATACTCACCCACTGCGTCATTCAGATTGATATCACCCGATGTCATTGATTTCTTTGAACGACTATTATTGAATTTTCTCTAGTTGATTTGGCAATTATACCATTATGCACTTTGGATGATCCTTCAATAGTCTCCATCATGCAGTTTATTTGAAATACCCCCCCCCCCACACACACACACATGTAGCATTAAACTCCATTACGACTTGCTCGTATATCATTTGATCGTTGGCGCCACTTTAGTACCTTTGTATCAAACTGTCGTAAATCCCACAAAAGTGAGAAATTTTAGGACAAAGCATATTCTTCCACTTGCAATTGAGACACATCATATCCTCTCTTCGATTCACCCATATCCTTATCAAAATAACCTAGTACTTCAGTCCAGAAGCCTTGAATTTTTGTATAGTCACGTCCGACGTAATTTTCGGAGGTATTGATCCAAGCATGACACAAAGCTAGCTTTTCGTCATGCCTCCATTTTTTGAAGCTTTGGTCGGTGTCTTCTTTGATTGTTGATGCCTTTTTGTTATCTTCTTTGTTGGCGCTACAACGGGAGAGTCAGGTGCGTCGGGATGGTGACCAGTTGAAGCTTGACCACTCGAAGCTTGAACACTTGAACCCGAGCCATTGTCTCCAAATGTATCAAAATTATTAAGACTACAAAAATTAGTTTGTTGAAATTAGTATGACGAGGATGACATTTGTGGATAGTATGGGTTGTATGTTTAAAATTGTTACTGTTGTTGGTTGAAAGAAGGAGAAAACGGATTATGTAAATATGTTTGTTGACGATGAGTTTGGTGTACAAAAACGTGCAGATTGAAAGTTAACAGGGGTGATGGCTCGGTTGTGGGATTATTTGGTTGGCGTCGAGATATTGAGGGTTTGGTTTTAGGATTTTTATTAGACATTTTTTAGAGAGTGAAAGTGTGTGAAATATTTTGTAAAAGAGATAGAATATTAATAAGGTAAAATATGGGTTAAAAAGAGGATTTAAATTTTTTGGGGTAAAAAAAAATAGCCATTGAGAAGGCCAACGTTCGGATTCCCCTCGACCCCCAACGGTCACTAGCGACCAAAGAGCCTTGCAGGACGCTCCGCCAACGTTTGTGTAAGAGAGGGAGTACGCGTCCCGGTGTGGAGACGGAAATCAAATAAGAGGGGCGATCCCTCATTTACGGGTAGTCTTACAAGTACTTGACTTTACTTATTAACATAATAACTCAATGTCTAATTTAATTTTGTAAATGCAAAACCTTTTTTTCACAATCCGAACAATTTCTTTTTATAAAAAAAAAGGTTTGTTAGCTTGCTAATTAGCCATTCATGATCACTTTTTAATAAGTTAGTAGAATCTTGCTTTTTAAGAATGATGAGAAAAGTTATCGCATACTCTACACCGTCTTCCCGCGTCATATACACCTCCTCTCTAATTTCTTTTTAGAGTAAATTACACCAATCCTCTTTATAGTATATATCAAAATTTCACAAATCGTCCATTAATTTTAAAAATTACACTGATAGTCCTTATTTCAGAAAAGTTTTGCATCGATAGTCATTTAGGTTAACGAGCGTTAAAATTTTCCATTAAGTTCAGTCACATGCAAGGCATGTGAGTGCAATTTTATTTTTTCTCATTTTAGTCTATTTGTTTTAGAATATTTTAAATATTTTTTTATTTTTTATTTTTCTCTTTCCCACCCCTATACTTTTTCTTCTTCCCCGTTGAATCCCCTTTTCCACATAACCCACATAAACCTTTCTTCTTCCCAAATTTTTATTCTTCCCCAATCTTCAAAAAAATTGTAAATCGAACTACCAGATCGGTGAAAATCAAGAGATATAGCGAGAGATAGAGAAAGAGCCGGAGAGATACCACCGTACGCACATGACGGCAGCGGCGATGGTGCAGTGGCGGAGGCGGCGGTAGTTCAGTAGCGGGCGAACGGTGGTTCAGTGACTGACGGAGGCGACGGCGATTCAGTTTCGGAAGTTAGCTTAGAAGGCCGCCATTAACAGTACAAAAACATGAGCTTGATTGTCAGATATCGGTTAGTTTGCTGCTTGAATTAGATGGAGTTTGAGCTTGATCTTGTAAAGATGGTGAAAAATGGTGAATTAGTTATAGATACATTTTGGCATGTATCCCATACTGCTTCACAATAATTGTTGTTTGAATTTGATGAAACAATTGAGTTGCCAAGCACATGAGTTTGTCCATCTGTGCATAATAGAAATATTTACGAAGAAAAAACTAAGAGTTTGGTGAATTTTTTTCAAAAATAGGCTTCTTTTGCTCTGGTTTTTCACAAATACGCTCGTTTTTTCAAAAATAGGCTTGCCCGAGACTCGGAGGCCGGCTTTCCTCTGAAAAAGGGACTCTCCGAGGCCGGCTTTAGGGCTGGTCTGACACACGACTGTTACAAGGCCTCCCGAGGCCGGCTTACCTTAAAAAAGGCCTCCCCGAGACCGGCTTCCTTATTAACACTGTTTTAAAAAAGGCCTCCACGTTATATTTTCAATTACCAGTTAAGAACAAAGCAGACAAAACCCAATGTCTACTTAGAGGTTGATTGTTGAGGAGATTGTTTTGCACAACAGATGCAACCAGTTGCGACATTGATAATGACTTGCGCAATCATAAGAGCTACAGCAGCACTAAATCCAAGTGCTAGAGCTGAAATAATCCATCGGACAAGAGATGTATGTGAAGCAATTTAAAAAAGGAAATGGAAATGGTGGATACCTTTATCCTTTTGGCCTCTGCAAGAAACCCCAAAAGAGCAGATAGGAGCCCTAGAAACCCCAATATCGCTCACAGCACTAAGAGCACAAGGTGTGGAAGGTGTGTTATAGGCATGTTATAGGAATTTTGGGTTTATAACTTGACTATTACTTTGGGAGGAAAAAGTGGCTCCCTGGTGTTATAGTTAAAATGGTGTTATAGGGGTCCCACATTTGTTATTTAGTGTATTTTGATTGGTTGGACAACCCCCCACCCTACCCCCCACCCCCAGCTTCTTCCTTTGGCTGTTCGTTATGGGCATAACGTTCGATGGTTGGCGAGCATTTAACGAGGGGAGTGGTATGGTATAACACCGTTATTGGTGAACTTTTTGTTTTGGCGGAGGGATAACATCCCCACACCCAGCCCTCTAAGCCTTTTCTACCCATTCTCTCTATTTGTCTTCATTCTAAAGCCGGCATCGGGGAGGCCTTTTTTAAGGTAAGCCG
This sequence comes from Calendula officinalis, assembly GCA_963853835.1. Taxonomy (NCBI): domain Eukaryota; kingdom Viridiplantae; phylum Streptophyta; class Magnoliopsida; order Asterales; family Asteraceae; genus Calendula; species Calendula officinalis. Next base: position 66,324,322 of record OY970829.1, on the reverse strand, counting down.
GCCTCGGGGAGGCCTTATAACAGTCGTGTGTCAGACCAGCCCTAAAGCCGGCCTCGGGGAGTCCCTTTTTCAGAGGAAAGCCGGCCTCCGGGTCTCCGGCAAGCCTATTTTTGAAAAGCCGAAAAAAACGAGCCTATTTGTGAAAAACTAGAGCAAAAGAAGCCTATTTTTGAAAAAAAATCGAATTTGGTGAGTAAGAAGATTTTTCTTTTAAAAATAGGCCTGTTTTTGCCTGAGTTTTCACAAATAGGGCTCCTTTTTTTTATTTTTCAAAAATAGGCTTTTTGGAGTCCTGGAGGCCGGCTTCCCTCTTAATTTCGGACTCCACGAGACCCGCTTTGGGGCTTGTCTGACACGCGGCTGACACATAGGCCTCCATGAGGCCGGCTTCTCTCTATTCTCTAATTTCTTTACCTTCTCTCCGATTAATGATTAACTTTCCTTCTCTCTCTACACTTTTACTTTTATTTTTTTCTTCTTGAGACACACACCCACCTGACAATCTCTCTGCTTCTTATCATCTCTTTCCTCTCTATACAATTACACACACATACATCATCATCAAACATCTTATTGTCCAATCAAAACCACTATACATTACACAAATAAACATTAATTAAATCCGCTTCTTCATTATCATCGTTGGCATCTTCTCCTTCATTAGATCTGAAAGAGAACCCTCCCACCTCCCCAGGTCTTCTTGACGGAATTCAGAGACCACGAACTCTGCTTATGTGAACACAGATTCGAGTACTACGGAACGACAGAACGTCCCTGGTATAACTTTCTTCTCCGGCGGGTTTTAGCTTTCCGGCGCCCAATCCATCGTTAATCTTCATCTCCGACTACTCCCGTCTTCCGCCAAGCAGTCCTGCATCAACCCATCTTTTCAGGCAGATGTGTAACAAATATCCAGTCATCTCCTTCAGTAGAACCATCGGTCACCATCTTTGTCGACCATCATCAATGGTCATCCCTGACATCTTTGTCGATCATCTTCGTCAAAACACTAACATTTTTGTTCGTGTTAAATTGATTTTTTATCCTTTTGATTTCTGGTTATTGAATAATTCTAAGAAGATCCAAGCACAAGTTCATCAGTTACTTCTTTGTTTCATACTAAGTAAACAATTAATAGTGACACTTTGGTTGTTTAATAGTGTCAAGAAAGGTATATTTGTGTTCATGCTTAAATTAAAAAAGAAGATAAAGAAAAAAATAAAATATCAATTCAGAATTATCGCCAAAAGAATCTAATATTCTTTTTGATTGAATTGGGTTTACAAATACAATTAATTCACACTTTCATTCTTGATCTGCATTAATTAAGTTGAAAGTGCCGTTAAAAAAAATTTAAGTTGGAAGTTGATAAATTCTAAAATAAATTATTAATTGTTTGTCATCAGTTTTCAACAAACAAACAAATAGGGTGTAATGTATAGTGGTTTTGATTGGACATTAAGATGTTTGATGATGATGTATGTGTGTGTAATTGTATAGAGAGGAAAGAGATAAGAAGCAGAGAGATTGTCAGGTGGGTGTGTGTCTCAAGAAGAAAAAAATAAAAGTAAAAGTGTAGAGAGAGAAGGAAAGTTAATCATTAATCGGAGAGAAAGTAAAGAAATTAGAGAAATAGAGAGAAGCCGGCCTCATGGAGGCCTATGTGTCAGCAGCGTGTCAGACAAGCCCCAAAGCCGGTCTCGTGGAGTCCGAAATTAAGAGGGAAGCCGGCCTCCAGGACTCCAAAAAGCCTATTTTTGAAAAATAAAAAAAAAGGAGCCCTATTTGTGAAAACTCATGCAAAAACTGGCCTACTTTTGAAAAAAATTCGAGTAATAATCTTGTAAGGATTGCAGAGGAGAGAAAGAGGATTGTAGAGATCAAGAGAGGGTGTGGTAAAGGACAAAAATGGGTTCAAATGATGAAATTACCCTCACATGTTTTGCACATGCATCTAATTTACAGAAAAAATAAACCTCTGCTAGCCTAAAGGACCGTCGGTGTAAAATCTTCCTGAAATAAGGACTATTAGTGTAATTATTAAAACTAAAGGACGATTGGTGAAATTTGATACATACCATAAGGACCATTGGTGTCATTTACTCTTCTTTTTATTCTTTATTTTTTGGCCGACTTTACTATATACACATTCAAATTAGCAAATTTTAATTTTCTATTTCAAGATATATTTATATTTATAAAATATATGTATCATACAAGATTTAAACTTGCGACTTCTAGATAATTAATATAATATCCTAACCAATTAAGCTAATAGACTATATGTTCATTACTTAACTATAACTATCTTTATTGATCATTTTAACTTTAAAAAGTTGAAATTACTACCACCACTCACCATCCGAAACAGACACCACCACCCTCCAATTAAATGTTGTAAAATATATTTAGAGGATATCTGCCACCATATTACACGGATACGCTTCTAATTTTATATAAATATTTGACAAACTCGGAAACATTTGTCAAAATCAATATAAATACGCACAAATTCGAATTAAGCTGCATGTATTACAAAAGAAACTAATAATTATCTACCGTTTTGTACGATTACCATACTAGTACTCTCTCCGTCCCATTTTTATTGTCTACATTTCTATATTGGTTTGTCCCAAAATGATTGTCTACACCTAAGTTTCACCAATCAAAAAACATTTAAGTGAGAAAGAAAAAATTTAATTGGTAACATAATGTAATTAATGCACATTTTTTTAAACTGTGTATTTTTTTCTAGTTGACAATAAATTTGGGACGGAGGGAGTAATACATAAACTAATAAGCTACTTCCTCTGTATCAAAATAAGTGAATCACTTTCCTTTTCGGGGTGTATCAAAATAAGTGAATCACTTTAATATTTTACATTATTTGGTAAGTTTTTATATTTAAAATTACTCATTTACCCTTAGTTATCCCTCTTTAAACATCATTAAAGGTGTGGGGTCCCATTCATTTTTGTCATCTTCCTATATTTGACTTTTGCACCATTCTAATTACTCCATTTAATTTCACTAATCTCTTATTATCTTATTTTGCCTCAAAAAACGTAAACTTTAAAGTGATTCACTGCAATAAGCATAAGCAGTTTTAAGAAGTTATCCTTAACATTCAACTTAAGCTCTTTCAAGTAACCTCACTCAAACTATCCCACATTATCAATCCTAGGAAATAAACGGTCCAGCCTAGCCCTTATGTATAGTGGGCCTTGAGGTCCATTAGAGATAGTTATGTTTGGTTTAGTCCAGCAACGTATCAAATATTGAAAAAAATTAGATCGATTGTCTAGGTTACTTTATAATAGCTCCAAGTCCAACTGAAAAGAGTTCAATTTTGACTCTAAAAGAAATGTGAATGTACGTATATGATTATTATTTTTATATATTAATATTATCCTGATCATGCTACGTATTACTCTCTCCGTCCTACAAAGAAGTTTACATTTCTCTTGGGCACAAGATTTTAGGTGATGGTTAGTGGTGGGGTCACTAGTAATACTTTTGATTAAAATATAAGGTTGTATTGGAGAGAGAAAGATAGTTAGTGGATATTAATGGTGGGGTTCTTAGTAATAATAATATTTTATTATGTGGGGCCTATTAAATGTGAGAAATGTAAACTTTTTTGTAGGACAAAAGTTTAGTGAGATATGTAAACTTTTTTGTGGGACGGAGTGAGTATTATTTTTGTTTGTACAAAGTTTGGACTTTCAAAGTTACCATATCTATAAATTTCGAGGTATCAAATTGTAAATGCATTATACCATTTAATGTTTTATACATAATTGGACCAAAATGTAATTGAAGTTTAAAAGCTTGAAGATGAATGATCAAATCAATCATTGAACATAAAATTCAGAAGTTTTAATTTTAAGTTCTTCTTTAGAACATATAGAGCATAGAATGAATCATTAGATCGAATTGAAGATAACTACGTTGCTTACTACAGAAACAAAGTTACATATAGTTCTAAAAAGTCCGCCTTGGCTTCGCCATGTCTCGAAAAGGCTTAAGGCTTGATCATGCTGCCACGCCTTGGTCCAAAGCTTGGACGTTAAGGCTTGGCGTATGTTAATGTCCAACTTGATTCATTTTTACCCGTTATAAGCGTTGTTTTTTAAGCGTATTAACGATATTGAGTCATATAAGTCATACATATAGGTATATATATAGTTATTTAGTTATAAGAATTATTGAATAGGTCTGAAGAAAAAATTGATTAACTATGTTATAAATTTATAATTATGTGTTTAATTTATCTTTTTTTGTCTAATTATATATATATATATATATATATATATATATATATATATATATATATATATATATATATATAATTTATATACGAAATTGCCGATTTAAGTCACGCCTTGAAAAACGACATGTTTCGCCATGGCTCGCCATGTATTGAGGCTTAATGGTGCCGTCATACCTCGCCTTGCGTTATTTAGAACCTTAGATTGCAAGGTTTTTTTTGGGCTTTTATAACTTAAAGAAATATACAACTCCAACCATGTAACATCCTGAGACCCGGCCTAGAATTTTTAATTAATTTCGGTAAGTAATTTAATTGTTTATTGTTTTATATAATTTATTTGATTTAATTATATTTAATTGAATTTTTAACCGCGAGGTTAAAATTAGTAAAACTGAGGTATTTAAATATTAAAATGATTTTTACGTATTTGGGTTCACTTCTGAACCGGGGTTCCAAAAATATCCTTGTTGTTAAAATTGGAGTTAGTTAGGCCTAAATTAATTATCTGCGAACCTAATAACCTATACTGCATTTTAAATGAAAATACCTGTTTTGAGAAAAGTGTGTACGTGTTATGTAAAGGGCAGATGTCATTTTTGGGGTTATGTTTTCTCTGGTCTCTCTCTCTGTCTCGACACCACACACACACCACACACACACTTGAGTTTTCTTCCAAAATTGGTGTTAATTGCTTGAAGTTCTTGCTTTCTCCTTGTGATTTTCGGATTCTAAAAGCAAATCTAAGTAAGTTTTCTTTCTCTTTAAGCTAGGGTTCAAGTTCTTGAGCTTTATTGAAATAGGGTTCTTGAGTTAAGTGGGTTTTATGAATTTCTTGATGAATCTTACTTGTAATCTGGAATTGATGCATGATTTGGTACCTAATTGAGTTCTTGCAAGTTATATGTGGTGAATTGTTAGTTGTGGTGCATTTGGTGAAGCTTTCATAAAGCTCCATCAATGGTGGATTGGGGAAGAAGATGGAGATCTTCCCTAAAATTGGTTAAATGTAAATGTTGATGTTCTTGATGTTTTGTTAGTTAAATTATGCATGTTTGAATGGTAATTGTGATGTATGAAGATCACTAGTTGCTTGTTATGAAAATACATAAAATATGGTAGTGTTTGGCTAGTTGGAAATTTAGTCTTAACTAGTTAAATTTGTAGATTGTTGACTTTGGTCAAACCTGGGAGTTGACTTTTAGTCTTGTTTTACTTGTAAACTTTAATTGTTAAATTCATGTCATTTATATGTTAGTTGAATGAATTGTAAGCTTGATTGTGTTGGCATCGGCCCATGACCCGTTTGGTTGCAAATTGTGTAAATTGACCTATTTTAGGTCAATAGATGATTAAATTATACATGTATACAAATGGTGTGCAAATTGCTTAGATTAATGTTAAGTAAGGAACTTGACAATATGAAATTGTTATTTGACATGTATGAGCTCGAATATGTGTTTGACCCGTTTGATTGATAATTGGTGCATTTGACCTAAATAAGGTCAAAGTTGGTAAAACTTGTATTTGGATGCAAGTAACTTACTTGATGTGTAATTTTGATGCTAATATGTAGTCTAACTCATTGGATAGTGTTGTGTGTATTCCCGACTTATTATTGTTGTTTTGACCCGTTTGGGCCTAGTGTGCAACTTGGCTAATTGGTATAATGAATTGACTTGTTAAAGTATTAGACTTTGGTATGGTTATGTGTATAAATACAAGTATTTGGTTATAAACTCTTGTTGCATAATGTGGTCTTAAGCTTATAGTACTTGTTACATAATTGATGATTTCGGGTGACTAATTCGGTATTCATTTTGTACAGGAAAGGGGAAGGAGCCTCAGTGATATAAGATCATTGAGCTCGGCACGAGAAGGAAGCTAAGGTGAGTGGACTTAACCTTCTTTCTTGTGTGATGTGCAAAATTAGGGAATGGTAGAGATTTGAGAAAAAGTGCAGGAATTTGGTATCTGAGGTAGTTCGCGTCGCGAACTTTTGATGGCGATCGCGAACTCGAGTCAGAGAAGTTGGGGTTTGGTCGTGATGTAGTTCGCGGATCGTGAACTCTTAGTTCGCGACGCGAACTCTGAGTTCACGACGCGAACTTTGTCAGGAACAGACTTCTTGGTTGCGTTTCTTTTTACAAGTTTAATTTGGGTCTAGGGGTTAATGGTAGTATGTGCACATGTTTTCTAGAGGTTAGCTATGGTGGTTTTCGGCTACGCTCCGTTACTCTTGGCAGGGGCGATCGGACTCCTTCGTATTCGTTGCGTAAGGAGGGATCACCGTGCCTCTAGTAAAGAAGCCATCGGTTGACTGTTGTTGGCCGACAACAGTTGAAGGTCCTCGCCCGACCGCCGATCCTCTTATAACGTCCAATTGCTTGTGGAAGTTTGGACGGGTTTCCCCTATTGATTTTCTCTTGATTCTCTCTTGAATTTCTAATTTGTTGTGGTTATGCAGTTTGATGTTTAATTCTATTCACTTAGCTTTGTGCTAATCCCTCATTTGTTGACTCTTTTCAGGTTGTGGATTTAGCTTGACTAGAGTCGGGTTTTGGAAGTCTGACCGTACTCTGATTTTGTAAACCGGGTCGAGCCTGTTTTTAGTAACACCTTTAAATGATTTATATATTTTGGTTAATATGTAAATGGCCTTTATAATATGTAATAATTAGGATTAATGTCTTTGTCATTCGCTTCCGTTAAATATTTTAAAAAAAAAAAATGGCTCTAAGATTGTGGTGTTACAATTTGGTATCAGAGCCTAGGTTTGGCAATGGTTGCACATTTAGGTGTATCATTCCCAAATCTTGGCTCGAGTTGGTCAAACTTCCTTAATTTTGGAGTGGATTAGTAGAGTGAATAGGAATTGTGGTTTAGTAGTAGTTAGTATAATAGGTACTAACGGATTAAACTAAGAGTTTGTGAGATGTTGTGTTTGTTACAGGTATGGCCGATAACGATCCCAACCCGTTGGTGACCCTTTCGAACTCCGAACCGGAAATCATTGGTACGTCTAGAGATGCAAATGCAGATAGAGAAGATTATATTATAAGAATGGAAAGTCGATTGGAACACCTCCAAAATCTTGTTGATAGTATGAACCAAAATCAAAATACCCAACCGCCAAACATCCCTCCCATGTTCACCCCTACAATGCCCTATACTACCATGCAATTACCTACAACTCCAGCCTTTACAAAGACGGTTCCCTTAATGTCCACCACATCCGAATCCCATCCTGTAATGACCCAACCACAATACTATTATGTTAACCCAAGCCAGGGTTTACCTCAATATCAATTTACCAATCAACCTTACCCATTCGGCTTTAAACCAAGTTGCACTTTCAAACAATTTTTAGACTGTAAACCCCCTGAATTTAGTGGAAGCAGGGATCCCAATGTCACTATGAACTGGTTAAGAGAAATGGAGAGAACTTTAGATGCTTGCGGTTGTGAAGATAAATACCGGGTGATGTATGCAACACGAAAATTAGTAGGTGGTGCTATGAATTGGTGGGATGGCTTGATTGAACATTTACCCAAAGAAGTTAAAAACAGTATAACATGGGATCAATTTAGAGAACAGGTGTGTAAGCGTTATTGTAATTCGTTCGAGATGGATAGAATTCGATCTGAATTCTTAAATTTGCGGATGACCGAGAAGATGACGGTTGATGATTTGATCGAACAATTTAATGAGAAATTAAGATTTGTACAACAGTGGGTGCCTGATGAGTCATCAAAAATAAAGCATTTTATTGGTGCTTTGCGACCCGAGTACCGAACTACGGCGAGGCTCGCAACCACTTTGTCACAGGCCTTCGATTTGGCCAAAACAGTTGAAGGTGATTTGAATACTCGAGATTGGGTGATCAGGGATAGGTCAGAATATCAAAAGTTTACGTCTGCACAATCAGATTCCCAACAAAATAAGAAAGGGCAGGGAAATCTAAAGCATGAAAGCTCGAATCGTATACAGTCAAGGGGTAATTCGGGTCAGAAGGCACAGTGGTGTGCTAGATGCAGATCGTCTCACACGGGTCCTTGTACAACTCAGACTATGCGATGTGTCAAGTGCGGTCAGTTCGGGCACGAGTGGAATGATTGTAGGTTCCCACGAAGGGTGTGTTGGAATTGTCAGAAAGAGGGTCACAGGGTCGGTGATTGTCCTCCCGAGAGGAAATTGGGTTCAGGGTCGGGGTCGATGAGTGGATCGTTATCTTCAACAGGCCAGAAGAGAAAGAATCACCCTCCACCCGAGGGTAGGTTATTTCAGATGATCGTGGGAGATACTACCTCCATTGATGATGATGATATCACGGGTATGTTTTTGATAAACTAATTACTTATATGTATGTTCACTATATTGAAGCAAATTGCTTATTTGTGATTATGAAGTATGTGATGAACTGAAAATTGTTTACGTGTGTGTTTTCTCCATTAGGAATAAAGATAATTAGTGATATATGGATTTAAGTCTTCATCTATTTGTTGTGGTAAATAATTGTTGTACTCGTCCGTTAATGTGATGCCTGTAGTTAAATTGGTGTAATCTTAGGCATTGACTAAGTAGTTCTATGTAGGATTGCTACTTGATTTAAGAAAATTTAATTATTTGCCGTGACCTATCAAGTCACATGTAGTGACTCGATAAGTGTTAGCCGAATTTATTGACCATTGTATATTGAATTATGATTATATTGTTAATTGATATACTGAATTGCTAACAAATGAAGATAGTAGTGGTTTAAAAAAAAAAAAGTGAAGACTGACATGTCGACTTTTATTTTGCATGGCCACTTAGTTGAAATACATCGTTGTATGCTTATAAAAGTGTTAATTGTTTTCTTTCATGTATTATAGATGTTAAATAAGAAAGAAAGTTAATGAAATTTATCTGAATGATATCTCCATGACTCGAATTGTTATAGGTTGGATTTTTCTAAAAATGCCGTTATATGTGAAAATTGTTTAGAATTTGGATTTCGATAAGTGTAATTTTGATAATTAGTGAATTATGACTGTGGATTTATTATAATTATTCTAAAATTTTGAGATTTTAACTGCTTAAGAGTGCAAAATTTCGTTGAAATGATAAACAAAAGAGGATATTTGAGAATCTAAGACACTTAAATGTTAAATTACATTAAATAAAAAATAGATTGTCTATGCTTTTTAATGTTTATAATAGTATAAGTGGAGTTATGCGAACCATGACTTGGAAATTGTGATAAATGACATTGCGTAATTACCAACTTTTAAATATAGAACGTGCAAATTGTACATACCAAAAGAGTTTACAGTGTGTGATTATCTGAAGAAATTATGATTATTATGCGAATTGCTTAAATAGAAATGACTTCTCGCTAAGTGGATATAATTAAAAACAACGTAACTAGAGAACTATCGAATGAGGCACCAAGTTTGAAACCACAAAGAAAAGAAAATGATGATGTGATAAATTATAATTTCGATAATGTTAGTAATTTGGAGGAACAGTAAGGATTATTATTTTTGACATGTAATTATGAGACAAAGATATAATGATATTATAAACTTGTTTTAATTCTGTTGTGTTTAATCAATGAGATTTCGAGGACGAAATCTTTTTAAGGGGGGTAGAATTGTAACATCCTGAGACCCGGCCTAGAATTTTTAATTAATTTCGGTAAGTAATTTAATTGTTTATTGTTTTATATAATTTATTTGATTTAATTATATTTAATTGAATTTTTAACCGCGAGGTTAAAATTAGTAAAACTGAGGTATTTAAATATTAAAATGATTTTTACGTATTTGGGTTCACTTCTGAACCGGGGTTCCAAAAATATCCTTGTTGTTAAAATTGGAGTTAGTTAGGCCTAAATTAATTATCTGCGAACCTAATAACCTATACTGCATTTTAAATGAAAATACCTGTTTTGAGAAAAGTGTGTACGTGTTATGTAAAGGGCAGATGTCATTTTTGGGGTTATGTTTTCTCTGGTCTCTCTCTCTGTCTCGACACCACACACACACCACACACACACTTGAGTTTTCTTCCAAAATTGGTGTTAATTGCTTGAAGTTCTTGCTTTCTCCTTGTGATTTTCGGATTCTAAAAGCAAATCTAAGTAAGTTTTCTTTCTCTTTAAGCTAGGGTTCAAGTTCTTGAGCTTTATTGAAATAGGGTTCTTGAGTTAAGTGGGTTTTATGAATTTCTTGATGAATCTTACTTGTAATCTGGAATTGATGCATGATTTGGTACCTAATTGAGTTCTTGCAAGTTATATGTGGTGAATTGTTAGTTGTGGTGCATTTGGTGAAGCTTTCATAAAGCTCCATCAATGGTGGATTGGGGAAGAAGATGGAGATCTTCCCTAAAATTGGTTAAATGTAAATGTTGATGTTCTTGATGTTTTGTTAGTTAAATTATGCATGTTTGAATGGTAATTGTGATGTATGAAGATCACTAGTTGCTTGTTATGAAAATACATAAAATATGGTAGTGTTTGGCTAGTTGGAAATTTAGTCTTAACTAGTTAAATTTGTAGATTGTTGACTTTGGTCAAACCTGGGAGTTGACTTTTAGTCTTGTTTTACTTGTAAACTTTAATTGTTAAATTCATGTCATTTATATGTTAGTTGAATGAATTGTAAGCTTGATTGTGTTGGCATCGGCCCATGACCCGTTTGGTTGCAAATTGTGTAAATTGACCTATTTTAGGTCAATAGATGATTAAATTATACATGTATACAAATGGTGTGCAAATTGCTTAGATTAATGTTAAGTAAGGAACTTGACAATATGAAATTGTTATTTGACATGTATGAGCTCGAATATGTGTTTGACCCGTTTGATTGATAATTGGTGCATTTGACCTAAATAAGGTCAAAGTTGGTAAAACTTGTATTTGGATGCAAGTAACTTACTTGATGTGTAATTTTGATGCTAATATGTAGTCTAACTCATTGGATAGTGTTGTGTGTATTCCCGACTTATTATTGTTGTTTTGACCCGTTTGGGCCTAGTGTGCAACTTGGCTAATTGGTATAATGAATTGACTTGTTAAAGTATTAGACTTTGGTATGGTTATGTGTATAAATACAAGTATTTGGTTATAAACTCTTGTTGCATAATGTGGTCTTAAGCTTATAGTACTTGTTACATAATTGATGATTTCGGGTGACTAATTCGGTATTCATTTTGTACAGGAAAGGGGAAGGAGCCTCAGTGATATAAGATCATTGAGCTCGGCACGAGAAGGAAGCTAAGGTGAGTGGACTTAACCTTCTTTCTTGTGTGATGTGCAAAATTAGGGAATGGTAGAGATTTGAGAAAAAGTGCAGGAATTTGGTATCTGAGGTAGTTCGCGTCGCGAACTTTTGATGGCGATCGCGAACTCGAGTCAGAGAAGTTGGGGTTTGGTCGTGATGTAGTTCGCGGATCGTGAACTCTTAGTTCGCGACGCGAACTCTGAGTTCACGACGCGAACTTTGTCAGGAACAGACTTCTTGGTTGCGTTTCTTTTTACAAGTTTAATTTGGGTCTAGGGGTTAATGGTAGTATGTGCACATGTTTTCTAGAGGTTAGCTATGGTGGTTTTCGGCTACGCTCCGTTACTCTTGGCAGGGGCGATCGGACTCCTTCGTATTCGTTGCGTAAGGAGGGATCACCGTGCCTCTAGTAAAGAAGCCATCGGTTGACTGTTGTTGGCCGACAACAGTTGAAGGTCCTCGCCCGACCGCCGATCCTCTTATAACGTCCAATTGCTTGTGGAAGTTTGGACGGGTTTCCCCTATTGATTTTCTCTTGATTCTCTCTTGAATTTCTAATTTGTTGTGGTTATGCAGTTTGATGTTTAATTCTATTCACTTAGCTTTGTGCTAATCCCTCATTTGTTGACTCTTTTCAGGTTGTGGATTTAGCTTGACTAGAGTCGGGTTTTGGAAGTCTGACCGTACTCTGATTTTGTAAACCGGGTCGAGCCTGTTTTTAGTAACACCTTTAAATGATTTATATATTTTGGTTAATATGTAAATGGCCTTTATAATATGTAATAATTAGGATTAATGTCTTTGTCATTCGCTTCCGTTAAATATTTTAAAAAAAAAAAATGGCTCTAAGATTGTGGTGTTACAAACCAAGTGTGATCTTCACTTCCCTCGTTATAAACAATTCAGGTCAAATGAAACAAATGGGCCATAACCCAAGTTCAACTACTTACAAATATGGGCGTCTAACGTCTTAAAGGTCCATCTAACCTGAAATTAACTGGATTATGCTAGTTAGGTAGGGTGTATTCAAACTCGATAATGAATATTGTATTTTTGTTAAAGAGAAATTAGGTTTACAAATGATTAATTTTTCTATTTTTACCAAAAAAAATCTTAACTTAGATATAAATTGACCAACCTTATACCCAAAGCCTTACCAACTTGATTCCTTATTGGGTCGGGTTTAGAGTTATGATTTTTTTTAATATCAATCCCGATGCGCATAATCCTACAAGAATCCTAACCCGACCCGAAAATTAGATGGACACTCCTATGTGTGGGATTATATTTTGCTGATCTAAATTGTAAAACTTTGGAAATGTGTAATTACACCACGATATGCATAACACTATAAAGTTGTAACGATTTAAGATATAAAGATTGAAATAGAGATCTTTAACAATGATAAGTTATTATAATGAAATGTTTAAAGAGATCCATGATTTTTATAAAGTCATGAGAAACAAATCTCAGCTCTTGGATCAATCAACTCTCAAATCACAACCACCAGAATCACATATGATTCAACACGTCTTCATCCATAAAATAACTTCAATCATATCTTTTATTATAAAGATAATTAAATGTCAAAGGTTTTATAAATATAACATTATTTTTATAAAATTTGAAAGATATATAATGGCGGGGCGGGGTGGGTTTTTCGGTCGGGTTTTTCATATGCCCCCGAAAACCGCCCAAAATATTCGGGTTTTCCAATAATCAAAACCGTTGACATCGGCTTTTCAAATGGTTCGGTTTTTTGGGGACGGTTTTTTCAGGTTTCGGTTCGGTTTTTCGGTTTTTATGCTCACCCTTTTTCATAATAGTTATATACTACTCCCTCCGTCCCACAAAAAAGTACCAATTTCTCATGGGCACAAGTCTTAAGAAAATAGTTAGTGGTGGGGTAGTTGGTATTACTTTTAATTAAAATATGAGGTTTGATTGAAGATAGAAAGATAGTTATTGGATAGTTAGTGGTGGGGTTTTTGAAAATTATATTATTTTATTGAGTGGACTCCCATCAATTTGAGAAATGAGAACTTTTTGTGGGACAAAAGTTTAGGGAGAAATGGGTACTTTTTTGTGGGACGGAGGGAGTACTTTCTTTAGAATCCTTTGGGAATGGAGGAGTCATCATGGATTTCTGAAGGGGCCAATCGTATTGTTATTTTGTCATTCTTAATTTAAGATTTTACACTATGATTATTATTTTTTATTATTATTAAATTTTAACTTCAAATGAATTAATACAAAATTTATTACGTACCAAACACCACTTGGAGTTGGCTGGATCGCTCCTATATAAGAATTCACATTGTGAATTAATAATTTGTTAGTAAATGTGTAACGTCCTTTGCTATGAACCTGATTATTTTGTTATTTGTTTAATGTCCATTTAATTAGTATATTTTGTTAGAGTACTAGACATTTTCAAAAGTAAGTTACACTTAGGCTTACCAGTTACGACCTTTTACCCATGATTTTTCATAAGTGGCTTCATGTTTATATATAAATAATGGTTCGATAATAAAGGCGGATGATTGTTTCTTAGAAAATTATAGTATCAAGTATTAGTTGAGGTCAAGATCTCCTCAATAAATTAAATCTACTTTTTTGTTGGATATTTATAATCTTGTCAAATTCATACTTCATCCTAGGGCGTATGAAGAGTACATACCAAAATGATAATACTTTCTAAATCTTTACCAAAACCGTAATACTTTCTAAATCTTTTGACTTATAAAGTTATAAGTAATAGAGAAACGTTTAAGGAGTTTCATCATTTTTGTGTAGTTCCGAGTAACAAATATCAACTATTGATAAATAAGATTTAATGGTCAAGATTAATCACATATTTTATACATGAAGGGTATTTTGGTCATTTGGCACTTAAAAAAATTTTGATTTTTTTTATTTTTGATTTTTATTTTTTTTTATTTTTGATTTTTGATTTTTTATTAATATTTTTATTTTTTCTGTTAAAAAATAATATTTATTTGATAATTCCGTATAGTACTTAATCACATGTGATTTTAGTGTAAAATCATATGTGATTGTATACTTAATCACATTTGATGTTTTAGTACAATCACATGTGATTTAGTATACAATCACATGTGATTCAGTACACAATTACATGTGATTCAGTATACAATCACATTATGTGTTATTAACGAAAAAATATTTTTAAAAAAAATATATAATAAAAAAATAAAAAATAATAAAAGAAAAAATAATTCTGAAATATTTTTTTTAAATGACCAAAATACCCCTTCATGTATAAAATATGTGATTAATCTTGACCATTAGATCTTATTGATGAATGGTTGAGATTTGTTTCTTGGGAATTCATAAAATTTAAGGAATTCTTTAAACACATCCCTATATATATATATATATATATATATATATATAAAACCATTTAGGCCTATTAATATTAGAAGGTCTTAAAGTCTTAATTTTTAAGACCTTCTAATATTAGTAGGCCTAAATGCTTTAAAAGACAAAAAAAAATAAAAATGCAGCTTATGGGAATCGAACCCATGACCATTTGGGACTTAGGTGTGTGTGTTAACCACTTAAACTACTTGATTACTTTGATTTATTCCAGATACTAATAAATATAACATTTAACGTCACCAGAACCCACATCATCATTTCTCTATTTAAACGGCCCATATTTACTTCCACAAAAAAGATAAATTTTGGATCTGATCCTACAAGTAATAAAAAGACCCAATTTAGTTCAACTTTCATTTTTTTACTTGCCGTAAATAACTTGTGATCAACAAAGCCCATATTATTATATGCACCACTACATACTACCATCACTAACGTCGGCACCTACTATCACTACGTACCACCACTCATCACCCATCGCTATTGCCACCACCACCGATACTGTTGTCACTTCGAAATATAGTTACGGGTACCCGCCGCCGCATTATGCGGGTACCCTGCTAGTAAGTAATAATATGAACACGGGTATAGATATTATAATTCTATGAACTAGATTCATCGGTTCCATGAATGGTTCATGATAGAATTTATATATTCAAGATCAAATGTTATCTTTTCAACAAATCCTAGGAAATGATGAAGTTACTATGTTTCCATGAAGAGCCAATAATATTGATTCATTGTCACCTACACATTGAACAACTTCATCATTATAGGTTTGTTTTAGGTTATGGTAACATTGTACAGCCCCTTTTCCAACAAAAACAAAATATACAATGCCTTTAACCAATACTATTATTACCTCGATCAAATAACCTTTTTAACACGAGATACTATAAAATTTGCAAACTAGGAAGTAGGTGCTTTTTGTCTCTTAACAATTTTTGTATTCGGTATGTTTGTGCCTTTTCTGTTAGGCAGTGAAAACAAACATGAAAGATAAATATGTTTAAGAGTGATCAAACCAATTCGAGTCGAGTCTCAGACCTGCATCTTGAGAGCTCATTGAGTTATTGATCAAGTTAGGCACGAGCTTAGCCTAAATAAGTCGAGACGTATGGGCTGATCTCGATCTAGCCATGTCAAATTCGAGCTTGACTCGACTCAATTGTAGCCCTACGCGCTATGAAAGCTCAACTTCTCTTTTGAACGGCTATATCTACACATTTGCCCATAGTGGGACTTGAACTCATGACCAAATATCATGCACAACACCAAACAACACCAATACCACTAGGCTACAAGCCTTTGATAAAGCTCAACTATTAAACCATTTTATCCTTTATAAACCATGTTATTGATAAATTAACCAATCAAAATGGATATCATAATTAAGTGCATTAACTAAACTAAAATTGTCAATTAATTATCCAGATTGTTCACGTTACCAATTAATTAACAGATAAATTATTTTAAGAAATATTTAAGCAATATCTAGTTATCTACCAATGACAACTTTAGGTAAATTCATATAAATTTGACTGTATGCAGGTACAAAAAAAATCATTTTCGGTTAGTGTCCAATGGGGACGATATTAATGCACTCCATGTACTTCATTAATGACAAATAATATAAAGTAATCTATTATTAGGTTCTTGATCAGTTTACACATTGAAGAGCTCACATGCATGGAACCACGCAATCCTTCATACACAAGACAAATTAAACACTATTTAAAGAGAAAATATAAATGAAGATCCATTAATTTTCTGTTAACGTGGTTTAAATATTATGTAAAATATTAGCATGATGAGATTGAGAGATAATATTGATTTCTATTAAATCGTCTCCTTACTATAAATAAATTGATCAATACAAATATCCTTTAATGGAAATAAACTAAAAATAATATTTAACAATAATATTTTCATTTAATTTTAGTTTATCATATTTTCCACATAAATTACAAATTCAAAAATTCATTTAGGTACAACAATCTAGCAATTACATACGGTATACGTTTCAATTAGTATTTAAACAAACTAAGACTTATGAATAAACTCTTGAAGATAAGTAATTGTTTATCATCACACAATTACTGTAATTAAAGTGAAGCTAACCGCTTCTAGAGAGAGATTCAAGAACCCATGTTTTGCCTCCGGAGCTACTACCGCCACTTTCTCTATCCCTAGGACCATCCGCATGAATGTTATTACTTGTTTGGCTATCCTTATTAATAATGGAAGAGATTGCAGCCGCAACAGCAACCCTAAAATTAGGATGTGAAGCAATAGCACTCATGTTCTCAGCCAAAATTGACTCACTCTCATTGTTGATATTGTTGTTGCTATCTACTTGCACTTGGTTTGATCTTGAAAGATGGTTTCCATTTGGGAAGTTGTTAGACATCCAAGGAAACCCTAATTGAGGTGAGGGGTGTGCAATTGGGATATGGTGGGGATTAATTGGAATATTGTTGGTGAGATCAAAGACAATTCCTTTGGAAGGATCATTAGGGTTCATTGTTCTAATATGTGTTGATGGATATGTAGAAGAATTAGGGTTCATAATGCCTTGAGACATGTGGTAATTAGTGAAAGGTGACTGGTTATTCATGGATTCGGTTGAAATCGGGTTGTTTGAATCTAGTAACATGAAAGATGCCGATGCAGCCGATGTTGTTGAAGCCATTGCGGTGGCGCCTACCGGTAGTGGATGGTTGTGATTCCCCTCATATGTTGTGATTAGTATCGACATGTCCTCTAAACATCTTTGCACCTATATAATTATTGAGATGTGTTAACTTGTCAAGTACTATATAGAATTTACACCAAATTAATATAGCAAAAAAGTATGGATTTATTGTGCCAAGCTTTGGATAAAAAATAAAGTAACATTCCATGTTGATCGAATTCTAGTTAATTGGTAATTAAAAAAAGTAACAAAAAATGTGTGCATGTAGCGCGTTGGACAAACCTGTTTCCTAACAGGACAACCAGGTGCGACGGTGCAACGATAATATGCTCGTGGGCACGGATTTCCCTTCGCGATCTTTTGTCCATATTTTCTCCATTGACAACCATCGTTCATCTACAATAGTTAAAAATTTCAATTAATTTTGTAACAAGGAAATGTTTAGTAGAAGTTCAAAAATGGCAATTAAGATACATGTGATCATTCAAACTTACTGTGGCAGCTTCACATCTTGCCCTTACTGAAACCCTAGCTTTTCTGTTTGGCAGTGAGGCAATATGATTATTAGCAATATTACTAGCTTTATTGTCAACCGCGAAATTGCCAGGATTAATCAAATTGCTTTGTTGCATCGGTGTAATTAATCTTGTTGTGTTCTCTAATAATTCCTTAAGGTTTTCTTCTTGATGATCTCTTGTGCGTTGAGAAGTTGTGGTATTGCTATGGATCCTTAACGACAAACCTAAATCATGATCATGTTCACTTTCTTGCAATGGTGGCGATCTTGGGCTAATTTTCTTGGTTTCTTGATTTCCATCATGCCCGTTGAGAGACAGAAAGGCTCTTGGATCCTGCATATATGGTATAAACACTATAAAATATCTGGAAAAAAGAAGAATTATATGCATCTAATTAATTTATTAATATTAATATACCTTGGTTTGGTCACACGATTGTCGAATAATAGAGAATTTCATTTGTAGATCGTAGTAATCTTTCATGGTTTGCTCTACTACTTGTCTCAACACCTTGTTTTCCTCTTTCATCCTATTCATCTCTAACTGTAACTTCGATAACTTGCATATCAGAAATACAAATTATTAGTTTTTAGAAATAAACAAAGAACGTAAGTCCATATATAAATCTAGGGTTTTAAAAGGTCGTACCTTTTCTTGGTGATGATGATGATCAAGGTCTTGCCTTTCTGGTGCTTCAGTTGGGGTGATGGTAGTTTGTACATCCTTTTCTAATTCTTGTACTTCATGCTCAGGTGATTGTACTTTTTTATCATCATCACCACCATCATCTTCATCATCAATAACATGGTCATGGTGATCTGATTTTGAGGAATCTTTAGCAGGTTCTTGATCTTGAGCATCTAGCTTTAAAGTGAGATCAATCTCCATTTTTGTATTTTCTTCTTCTCTTGCCATATTTACATCAATGGCAACTATCGTTCTCTCTCTTGATATCTTTCTCTCTCTCTCTAGAATGCTGCTTTTGAGACACCAAAGTCAATTCCCCCGTCTCAAGGGAGGTAAGCTTAGACACACAAGGACGCATCTAAGTTTTGACTTTATTCAAGTCCTCCATATTTTCCCAAACTATATTTTACTTAATTATTCTTTTATTTCTTTTTTTAATGCCTGCACTTAAAAAAACATGTTTACGTTATTTGACATTCAAGGGTTGGATAGTACATTCGTACTCACTATATTAGAAAGATTGATAATAGTTGATCGACATGAATCGTTTGATTTTTAATCAATAACCATGTTTATTTGCAAAACATATATCGTCAAAATAGGCATCAATTATTCATGTACAGCGCCTTGAATTTATGTTTAAATTCCCTCTGCGTTAAATTTTAAACTATAAACAAAAAAGAAATGTATTTAATGTAGTCTTAAATTTTTATATAGTCTTAAGGGATAAATCTCAATCATTGATTAATTAATTGTAATCAAAGGTCAAGATTAATTTTATATATCCAGGGGTATTTAGGTCATTTTTACAAACAAAATTAATACATTTTTAAAATTCTTTAATTTTTATAGAATTATTATTATTTTTTATTTTTTTGAATTTTTTTAAAAAAATATTATATTTTTCGTTAACAAGACATAATAATATGATAATCACATGTGATTGTATACCGAATCACATGTGATTATATACCGAATCACATGTGATTGTACTAAAACGTCACATTTAATCAAATATAGAATCAAATGTGATTGTAAAGCAAAATTACATGATTAAGTACCACACGTTATTATTAAAATAATATTATTTGTTAGCCAAAAAAAAGAATAATAATAAACTAATTTTAAAAAAAAATCGATTTTTTTTGTAAGTGTTAAATAACCAAAATACACATTTATATATAAAAAAAATGATTAATCTTAACCATATATCTAATTGATATTTATCCCTTAAAACCATACAACAATTCAGTACAATTTGAGCATTTCACTAAAAAAACAGAAGAGTAACTTATCCCCTAATCACCCACCACCTTCTTGCCATTGAAGTTCTCACGTGCAGTTAATTTGCCACTTATATTTTATTTTTTATTTTTATTTTTATTTTTAAATGTTAGTTAATTCTATCTCTATATTTTATAATCATTTCCAATAAAACCGTTTGTTTAGCTGATTTTTTATCCGAACGGCAAAACATTAATATTTAATTCTCCTATAATAACTAAAACTCATTTAATTGTTCACATATGGTAATTACTTACTTTTTTTTTAACAATTAATTAGTAAATTAGTGAGTCGAGCCTAGATATTTAATTGTTCACATATGGTAATTACTTACTTAGTTCGAGATTAAATGTGCAATCGTGTAACCCTCTAATATTTTATAGTATACCGGACCTGACGTCACGAGTACGTCATTGCCTATGCACATAATTCAACAGATTCTCATATGTGAATGATGATGAGTGTACATTTCTACCGTTTTTGCCGAAATTAAGAGCTCTCCAGTCAAAGATTTAGGATAGCCTCTTATGTTCAGATATTTTAATCCAACACTAGGATTATTCGGCTTTTCCTTTTGCAACGATATGTTCAGATCCTCAACACCCCACTATACTATCTGAACAACCAAAGAAGTAACGATTAGTTCCCCGTGTCGAATCACAGAGTGATCAACCGTTCATATGGTTGTAGTATGTTCAGTGTGCACTTGGCAATGGCACACTGAGTCTTGAAGACAAATACAATACTAAGTTATCAATGTTAGTGAGGTCATTGAAGCAAGCCCAGTCACTGAAGAACCATGAGTCGCTGGAGGATGATGAGTATCTGAATGACTCATGAGTCGCTGAAGGTCATGCGTATCTGAACATCGCTTAACATCTGGAGCTTCAGTTGATAAAGAAATATACAAGTATAATACAATGTCAATGAAGAAGGAAGGATCACTGAAATAGAGAATCATATGCAAGTCTTCTAGAAGATCCCAAAGACCACTAGAAGACAAAAAATATTGTAGGAATTCCATTAGTAGTGCTCGTCGCATGAAACATCCTTAACACCAACGGGACTGTAACGACCCGAAAATTTGTAAATAAATAAATTGTACAAAAATATGTTAATTATGGATAATTCGTTTAAAACACGTGGAAATTATTTTCGTGTCATTCGGACACCGTATGAGGAAGTTATGGACGAAACCGGGTCGAAAAGGGCAAAGGAAAATGCAGCCTTGGCTGCTAGACCCAGATAGCGCCGCTATATGGGATAGCGCCGCTATCTATGGCGGGGGTGCAACAGCGACCCGAAATAGCGTCGAAGGGGGGACGCGATTTCGAGATTTTGAGATAGCGACGGAAATCGCGCCGCTATTTAGCGACGCGATTTATGGCGGGCACGAAATAGCGCCGCTATTCTGGTAATAGCGACGCAATCTGGTCGCTGACAAGCATTAAATCAGGATTTTTGTCATTAATGATATTCAGTTTCTCTCCCAACATTAAATCGTTTTTAAGTGCAAAGGATCGTTTGGAACCGATTTCTTCATCAAATTTTGTGAAATTTCACTCCTAGTTGAAGATCAAAGGTAAATCTTCATATCTCTTGGGTTTTTAGTCAAAGATTCAAGTAGGGAAAGCTTGAATCACAAACCCTAGCTTTGGGGTTTGTTCATAAATGGTTAAATGGAAGTTGTATAACTTAGATCTGTGATATTTTAACAAGGAAAATGTGTTCATAATATGGATCTATAAGAATATGAAGGTTTATGGAATTAGGGTTTGGTAATTTGGGGAAATATGATACAAGTAGTTAACTAGCCATGGAATATATGATTAGTATAGATGTTTGATGTAAACAATTGTATTGGTTTTGATATTAGGTCATTTGGTGGAAGGATTTGAGGTTCAAGTCTTGGGGAGAGACATTTGTGTTCAAGAAACACATCTTTTGGATAAGCTTGGCTAAGGTGAGTACATGTGAACTTTCAAAACTGAGTACATAGTTAGGCAATGTTTTATGATTAAATGTTTTATCGAGTCTATAAGTAATTTAGCTATTTATGTGATTTATGATGAATTGCTTATATGATGATGAATTGATTAATTGATTAAGTAATGATGGAGCTATAAGCTCATAATGACAAGTGACAAATGATGATGATGATGATGATTGTGATGTCCCTAGGGCCGTGATAGATTGGAGGCATTCCGGTTATTACGGTACCTTAAGGTTAGTGGTAGATTGGAGGCATTCTAATTACCCAATACTTATGAGTCCCGGTAGATTGGAGGCATTCCGGTTACCGTGGATATGATAGTCTTGATAGATTGGAGGCATTCCGATTATCTTGACATTGGCCAATGATGGATGAAATGAAGTGACCAAATGAAATTAATAATATTATTCTAATGTAAATGATATTATGTGACTAATGGTTTATCGGGTCTAAAACTCATGTATCTCACGAGGCAATTTTGTCTCACGTACTATGTTTGTGTTTTGCTATGTACTCAGGTTCGGGATCAAAGATTTAGGAGGCCCGTTTAGAGAGGAGGCCTTGTTGAGATTAGCTTGGTGTTTATAGTTGGAGTCCTTATCCTATGGCTTAGATATACTTTGTAACACCGTTTTTGTAAACTATGATAATCTCAAACAAGAAACCTATCGTTTTTGTAATGTTGGTATTTAGTAGGGGTGAGCATTGGGCGGTTTGGGGCGGTTTTTAGCTAAAACCAAACCCCGCCCCAAAAGTTCGGGTTTTAAGAATTACACCCCGTTCGGTTTCGGTTTTTTCGGTTTCGGTTTTTCAGGGTTTTCGGGTTTTTCGGTTCGGTTTCGGGTTTTTTTCGGTTTTTTGTTTTCCTTTAAATTTACCAATTTTTTACCTTAAAAATTAATATTATGATTCAAACCTTAAAACATTTCATGATAAACAAAAAACAACTACTAAGTTTAATATAATGTAATAATAAATTTAACTAACATAACTTGAATAAGATTAATAATAGAATAACATCTAATAATCTTTTACAACGATCTTAGTCCATGTCTTAATCCATAGAAGTTTCATTGCATGGTTGCTTTCCTTTTACAAATAAATTTATACAAAAAATACAATAAATAGTAAATATAACATGACATATAAGAATATTTTTATAAAATTTGAAAGATATATAATGGCGGGCGGGGTGGGGTTTTCGGTCGGGTTTTTCATATGCCCCCGAAAACCGCCCCAAACATTCGGGTTTTCTAAAAATCAAAACCGTTGTCATCGGTTTTTCAAATGGTTCGGTTTTTTCGGGGTGGTTTTTCGGGTTTTTCGGTTTCGGTTCGTTTTTCGGTTTTTATGCTCACCCCTAGTATTTAGAAATGATGATGTGTATGCATTTTGGATGGAAAAATGTTTAAATATTATTTTGAAAATTTTGAGGTGTTACAGGGACATTTACATGTCGATTTTCGTACATCCTCTTAGCTGTCAATTCATGTAAACACTATAAATAGATGACTCGATGGACGAATTCAAAACACACATACACACCTCAATGATTATCAGTCTGCCCAAACAAATTCTATATTTCTTCAATTTAAGTGAGGTCGATAATGATATTGTTCATCATATTATTCATCCTTTGAATCATGTGACATCAGTGTCTGATCTTGTAGTTGATTATTAGTTAATGAATACATGTCTTAGAAAGCATTTGTTACATTTTCCATCTCTCACAAGTAGTTTAGTTAGGATTCTTATACTTAGCTATTCTGCAACTACTTGTACTTTATTATTATTAATAAAGAAGAGTTTATTTACATCGTGTGTTCATAAATTTTAACTGATCAGTAAATCCCTTATAAATTATATTTAATCCCCCCCCTAATGTACACTTATTTACACTATATTGGAGTAACAGTTTAGTTAGGTCCTATGGAGACCCTCTCAATCATACTTATATGATTGTTGATATAATTAGCGTTGGGTCGCTGAAAGCAACCCCCATGGAAATTGATTTAATGAAGACAAACATACAATAGTTAGAAGACAATCTGAAGATGAGTTCTTCAGATTGTGAGTGGTTGAGAACCTGATGTGTTCAGATTCTGATTATTTGGCTACGATATCTGGACAACAGAAGAAACAACAATTAATTCCCCGTGCGGAATCAGAGAGTGATCAACAGTCCAAATAGTCGTAGTAGGTTCAACGTACACTTGAAAATAACGCCGAGTCTTGAAGACAAATGCTTCTCTAAGTCTAAATCTTAGTGAAGGTCACTGAAGCTAGCCCAATACCTTAAGAACCATGAGTACCAGAAACATTCATGGTTATACGAAACATCTCTTAGCGTCTGAAGCTTCAGTGACACAGAAAGACACATGTATTACACAAGATCGTGAGTCGCCGACAAAGGGAATCCTATGAAAATCTTCTTGAAGATCTCGGCGATCACATGACGAAAGAAAGTA
Source organism: Calendula officinalis (assembly GCA_963853835.1). Taxonomy (NCBI): domain Eukaryota; kingdom Viridiplantae; phylum Streptophyta; class Magnoliopsida; order Asterales; family Asteraceae; genus Calendula; species Calendula officinalis. The sequence continues at coordinate 66,299,737 of OY970829.1, read as the reverse complement.
CTGTCAGAATACCGTTAGTAGTGGTCGTCGCATTAAATATCCTTAATGCCAACGGGATTCTTACACGTCGACAAATTCGTACATACCTTAGCTGTCACGTCTTCTAAACACTATAAATAGAAGACACAATCGACGAATTCATGTGAGCACAAACCAACAACGTTTTCACTTTGTTAATTCCTTCTCAGCAAACAATCTCAACACAAAGTGATAACACATTCCATGATACTGTTTTGTTGCCTGTTTCATCAATTGAATCATTGCAACAACAGTGTCTGATCTTGTGTTTTGATTATTCGTTAATCAATACCTGTCTTAGACAACATTTGTAATTGTCTATCTCTTTCAAGTAGTTTAATTAGAATTTGTGTTCTTAATTATTCCGCAACTACTTGTACTTTGTTAAATAACTCGATAGAAGTAGGCTAGCTCTTACTTTCCATTGGATTCAAAAATAAATTTGGTACTACTATTAGGTTGTATATAAGGTGGGTACATTGTTCTAGTGTGTTTTAAGCTATTCGATAATACCAGTAAAACTCTTGTATGAGCGAATTGACAAACTTGTTCATCTATATGTAAAAACACATTTAAAGATGCACACCAATAGGTTAATGATAGTGCCGAATTTATATCCAATAGGTAGATGCCCGGGAATCTGGAGAAATATTCTCAAAATATATAAAGCTTATGACAATGTCAATATTCCTTTGTACAATTGGTTCATCATTCATCCTCAGCCTGATAATACATATCCAATAGTTAAATGTGCTCTCGACAACACAAGCAAATTTTATGTTAAGTCTTAAACATAGGTCCTCTGTTTTTTTGATAATACTCACGTAATCATTTTTTCGATAATCGTTGGGTTGATCTGTGCTCGTCCCCTCTGTTTTGCTTCTAGTTTTTTTTATTTGTTGTTTTATTTATTCTGGTTACTCTAACTAGTTGCTAGTTTTCTTTTAATGCAATCACCATTCAAAGAAAAATTGATAGTGGCCCGCATAAATTAAATATCATAAACAATCATAATAAACAGTTAAACACACATGACAGTGAGGAGGGGTATCTGAATATCATATTACCATATCTTAGCTATTAATTTCTTCATAATTACAATGTTTAGTCAAATGCTTAATTTAATAAATGTGAATGTATATGTGTTTAACTACCAAATAAAAGTAAGTAAAGAGACATCACCACCAGAAAACTGCAATTATCAGCCCCGTAAAAAAAAATAGCGTAAATTTCCTTCAATTTTACCAGGATAGTCTTCTTAATGTATATATGAAAACATCTATATAGAACTCAGATAAGTTTTCTTCTTTTTAGTTTGAGTGGAATTGCTGGCTTATGTATTTACAGCTACAAATTAGGCCCACGGACTAAGTGATCGAAATTAATTAAGTCCCTTAGTTGAAGATGATAAATAGTAATCTTCTTCATAGATTAGATCTAATTAGCATCTAATAGAAATGTACAAATCACATTACGCTTAATGGTCACCAATTTACTATATAATTGAACTGTACACATTAAAATGGTCGATCACTGTTGGAAATATAGAGATATTGCAAGTTGGCAATTTATGCTCTATCCCACATTGGTGGGAGGAAGATATTTTAGTGGGTTTATAATGCTTTTAATTTCTTAAGTCCTCAAAGGCTTTAGTGGAGGAATAAAGGCTAGACCCACACGCGTGTCGAGCCGAGACCGATGGCGCGATTTAGGTGCACTTAAACGTTGTATTTTTGGCCGATTCTGTGAAAGTTGTAACGTTCGGGGAATTAAACGTTGTTAATGCTTCCGACCGTTTTTGACTACCGAAAATCCGTTTATATCCGCTGTATTGATACTGCCCGTTTATTTTTGACTAATCAATATCGTTTTAATTCTCTACATTAAAACGAGCGTTTTGGTTTTGGTATCAGTGCTCGACTATAAAAGGGAATACATGTTGATCATTTCAACACACCAAAAATCACAGAATACTCTCTCCCTCTTGCTGCTTCGGTTCTTCCTGTTTCCGAGTACTCGCTTTGTGTTGTACGGTGTTTCTTTCCTGTGGAAACATACCGTCAATCTGCATCAAATCCTGGGTGTATACGTTGGAGGCTTACAGCGTATAAAGCACGTATAAACCTTAAAGGACAGGAACTTACATTCCGTGCAGTTTGTATTTCGTCACTTTCAGGTTTGCATATTCATTTTGTTCATTTGATTACTACTAACATTGTTACAGGATATAAACTCTTCAACAATCACCAGTTTACAAAGATTCTTCCGATCCCTTTTTTAAAATTAAGTAGCACGATCCAAAGCTTTTTCTTTGGAAGAAAGTGGCATAAGTCTGAGGTTATTTGATCTGATTCAACATATAAACTTCGATGTATGTGTGTAATATATTACTTTAAAGTTATATTATGTATATATATATATATATATTGATGAGTATGGGAGAGAGCAAGCGCTAGCGTCGCCGCAGCAAACTCTGATGCCAAATTATAAATAATTGAAGTGTAATTATGTTTGATAAGCCCGATGTGATTTGGGTTTAGGTTTATGTAATGCAGCATTGACCAAGGTTTTGTTTTCTTCGTTGTTTGATCCCGATACAATAATTTTCTTTTCTTATTCAGTTTTGTTTCACGGAAAGAAACAAAAAATTGGTGTTTCGCTAGTTACATAGAAATCATGTTTCATATATTTAAAAATATATTTCCGTAGACTAAATACTTCTGAATTTTTTGCGACTGTTATTGTGCTACTATCGGATTGAAAAACCCTACCGAATAGACTAGGCTTGAGCATTTGGGCCGAAAAAACCGAATCGTACTAAAAACCGAAAGGAACCAACACTGATTATGATTTTGGTTTTGTAATTTCATGACTTTCAGTTACGGTCCGGTCCGGTCCTCGGATAGGGGGAACTTTGGGCAGAAAAATCGAACCGGAAACCGACCAAAACCGAACCGAACCAACACCGATTTTGATTAATTTTTGGTTTTGTAATTTTATAATTATTGGTTTCGGTTCGGTTGGTCCGGTTCTCGGACCATGCTCACCCCTAGAATAAACCAAAGCAATCTAACAAAACTTAAGTATTAACTAATAGTCCAAACCCAAAATCTAAAGCAAATAAAAAAAATCCTAACGTGTGCAGTGTGTTGTGTATAACGGTGTCAGCCAATTCCAAAAGCCGAAATCAAAGTTGAAAAACGAAATACGGATCACACTAGCGATATGCAATTAGTAGTTACCTTATATTTATGAAATTTGTTCTTAAAAACTTGTTGGTGTATATAATCAGACATAGTTTTTCTGTAATAGCTAGAGTATCTTATGTTAAATTCGTTTTTGTTTCAAGGTGCTGCCCCGAGCCTCGCGAGGACGGCTTCCCTCGACCCCGCATACTATCAACTCGACAGAAAGCGAATCCTATTTTATTACAATTGTAAATAAATGTTGCGTCGACAAGTTTAATTTGTAGTTGAATTTAATTAGCAAGGTTTTGTAGTTGAATTAAACAGGTTTTGTAGCGTCTACGAGGATTGGATTTTTAGTACGACTTTTCTTCTCATAAACCGACATATCACAAACAGATAACATGCCATAGCGTGGACTTGAGCGAAGAGAGCAAGCGTCGCCGCTGCAAATTCTCACGTTGACTTATTAATAATATATGTCACAGAAGCTTCAAATGGCAATTTTCTAACTCACTTCCATTTAATATACTTTCATTGCATAGTTTGATTCCACTAATTATACATATCTATATTACAGAGTATATATTATACTGTAGTTCATATATATACTCGATCTAACTATTTGTCAAAAACTAAAACGTATGTGAAATTTTAATTTTACCCGTTTTATAGAATTGGATATACATACACACTTGTCTTCGTTATTGTCTCACCGGTCCCTTATTTGTATGTGTAATAATCTCATTTTATGAAGATGTTGTGGTAGTCAACTTTTCAGATCACACCTCACAATATTCCAAATTACTTTATCTATAATATAAAATGGTCTAAATTCAAGTTTAATGACTTGATGATAATAGTTTATATCCGCAGCGTATGTTATGGTGACAAGATTCGCGAACATTCTTTTTCCTGTGATATATTATTGTTTTAGCATTTGAATTCACTACACGACTCTTCTTCAATATCCAACCACATATTTATCCATATATTGTAATAAAACGACGACATACGTACGTACTTTTTTATAATGGGTTGTTTTAACACTGAATAGAGTATCTCAGATTAAATTGATCGACAAAATAGAAAATGAAATTGATTTCAATATATAGCTTATTTAGGCCGCAACTTGGCGACTACCAAGTCTATATTTTATGAGTTCTTTTTTTATTCTTATTAGTTGACAATGTAGACATGTATATATATAATATTATTATTTGTGAGCATCGTGGCCCAATGAATCGTGCTCTTATGGATACTAACAAATTTATCGACTACATTGAAACCATTTAATTTAGAGTTGAAACAATTATTTTCTCTAATATCCTAACTTGACCTACCCCCGTCTTTCAATTCACAATCAAACCAAGTGTGTAATACATAAAGTTCTACCTAGATAGTGCAATGTATATGTATATTATTTTATACCTAGTTATAGATTCAATATTTAGTATTTTTATTATGGGGATAACGAATGTGTGGCTGTTACGTATATTTGTTTTGTAATTTTTTAGGAACTTCTTGCATTTATATACCTTTTACATAACTAATTTAATATAAATATTCAATAGCATTGTAATCTGGTTGTACCCGCCGGTTGAATCGGTTCGACCATTTTTAGAGGATCACCCGGTCCGATTCAAAATCCGGATTTTAAAACATTAATAAACTATTATTAAAATACATAAGTAAAATAAAGACTTTGCAATCTCATTAGTTTAGAGTTGCAAGCAAACTTGTTTTCCGAAAAAAGGAAAATTACAAAAAATATACATATTCAAAAATATATTTAGTAAAATTCAAAATTTCAAAGAAAAAAACACTTTAAATTTTTCCCAAATTAGACCGAGCGACCTATGTGACTGCACACAAAATTTGGAAAGTGTCTCTGGTTGCATAACAAATGGTTTGGTCGTATATCAGTCACAGAAAAAATAGTCTGGTCACATAACCAGTCGTGCCAAATATACTTTTGGCACAGTTTGTAATATTCGTCCCAATTGGACATTTGGCACAACAATTCTTAAACCGTGCCAAGTACTCATTTTATGGCACAAAAGCTTTAACCGACCCAAACAACATGCCAAATACTCGTTGGCACTGTTTTGCACCGACCCAAATACATTTGGCACCCTCATATTTAGGACAGGGCAAAACCGTCCCAACCCCGTGCCAAATAGTTTTTGGCACGGTTTTTGGAGTACTTGGGACCGTTTTGCGCCTTCACAAATACACATTTTTCTTGTAGTGGTTGTTCAACATACATCAAATCACATGGTTTATTTTTGGAAATTTGTGTTGATAAGTTGCCTTTAAGAATAGATGCATTTTTTGTTGTCTGTTTTTGTAATTATCATAAAAAATACTCAAAATTTTTGGTCTATTTTGGTAATTATCTCAAAAAAGTATTTAATTTTTTTAATTAACAAGAGTAAATCGTAAAAATGGTCTTTATGGTTTTCTCAAAATTACGGAAAGCATCCCTCCCTTTTGTTTATTTCACGGATGATCTTAGATGTTCTTGCTTTCGCACTCGGAAGGTCCATAAATAAGATCATGTTGAGGCACATGAGTAGGTCGATGACAAAGATTTAGAGGTGAATTCCTCCATATTATCTCTCAAAACAGTAATCCTTTAGTAGAATTTAAAAGTTAATTGTATGATACCAAATAAACCTTAACTCTACCATGTGTTCTTGATGTCACATAATGCTAAATTAACATTATGATTTCCGCATGGTAGAGACGCAGAGTTAAGGTTTGTGTTGGTATCATAAAATACAATTTTAAATTCTACTAACCTACCCGATAGAAGTGTGGTGAAAGTGTTGAAGTTGTGGGATTCTGATTACATCTAAGAATCAAGATCATCCTAATTAATGAATCAAAAGTTTGATCCATTTTACTAAAATTAGGTTTATGCACATAACATGTCAAATATAATCAGAACATAAAAGTTATCACATGCGTTCCACGTGCGAGGTTTGGTGTCAAAAAGAATAAAGTTAGTTAACTTGCAGCTATGAATATGGATCCTTCTTAACTCTTTAGCTTTACCCTCCTACACAAACCAATTCCTACGCCTATATTACGACTAAAATAATATGACTTCTGCTACTTTTAGGGTAGGGAGGTCACCAAAAAATATTGAACTGCCTACCCTATAAAGAAATTCATACTAGCTTCTCTTTCATCCCGGTTTAATATTAAATAGCAGAAGTTTTAGGCATTTAGATACACAAAAAATCCATGAAAATCTGGAATGAAAATAATATCATCATTTTACTTGCTTGATTAAATTTGGTTACAAGTGTACAACCTCAAGCAAGTTGACTTTTTATTAAGCTACTAGAGTTTGAAATCGAGTTCAAGCTTATATGAACTCGACTCAGCTTGTTGTTGAGCTTGTGTAATATGTGCTATTATATATGTACGTTTACTATTACAAATGAGTCGAGTTTTTATTGAGTTATTCAAACTTTAACTAGACTTGAGCTTGTTCAAATTGAACTTTATGAAGCTTTTTAATTGAGATAAAGTGCAAACCATGGTTTCTTATCAACACTTGTAGTTATTTGAGCTTTCAATCTTCCTGAAGTCTTCATCATGAGGACTCCTAGAGATACTGAATCAAGCTCAATGTAGCACTACGCTTGTGCATGGTTCAAGAACCAAACCAAACTGCTTGGAACCAAACCGAACCGGAAAATGACTTCAAACGGACCGCCGACCAAACCAATGACGCTCGGAACCGGATCAAGAACCGGCTGGAACCACGAAAGTTTTACTTTATGAAGCTTTTTAATTGAGATCGGTTTTTTTTTTATCAACACTTAAATAGTTTTTTCAGCTTTGAATCTTCCTCAAGTTAAACTTGAGCTGCATCACTAAGACTCCTAGAGATATTGAATCAAGCTCAAGGTAGGACTAGGCATGTGTACGGTCTAAAAAATAAACCGAATCGCTTAGAACAGGACCAAGAACCGAGAAAATAGTTTCGGTCGGACCAAAGACAGAACCGAATACGCTCTGAACCGAACCAAACCAAACCGAACTAGGCCGCACAGAGAACTGATTTTTACATGAAAATTAGAACCGAGAACTGCACCGTCATAGCTCAGTCCTGGCGGTTCCAGTCGAATCTCAGTCCAGTTTGCACATGCCTAGGTAGAACTAATGTTATCAGTTCAGCTAGTTTGCATCCATAACAATAGAAAAAGAAACAATGGTCCTACTATAGTCGACAAACGCTTATCAATTAACCATCTTAGGATATGACAGGTTACAAAAACATAAATTGCATGATTCTCTTCTCTTAGTACAAAAGGTATTTGATCAATGAAGAAGAGCTGAAATTATTAATAAAAAAAAATTGATAACCTGAACTGAGAAATAAAAGTAAATTTCTTCATCTTTTTCCTTTCTTAAATATAAATAATAAACCATAATAATCGATTTCGTTTAATTGAACGAACCAAACCGAACCCTTTCTCAAGAAAAGTAACAAAGAAACAAAGAACCCAGATTGCTTTGCAAATGAAAGCAAATTTCCCTCTCTTTTTCTTTTATCGTCAGACAAGACATGTGAAGAGGTTGGGTTGGTTTTACAAAAGCTCGGGAATTCAAACCAATATTCACTCATTTTCCCTTCTCCTCTCACTTCCAAATCACTTTCTCTCACTACTTCAATCCATCCATCCCGATGTGTTGATCAAACCACAAACAAAAATAAAACATGATTTTTTCACTTTCTTGGAGTAAATTCAAGATTAGAGTCAGAGGACTTCTTTCCCATTTGTGAGTGGAGTGGGCCCATTAGTAACTTCTGCTGTGTGCCTTTAAAGATCTTCGATGCCGCCTGCAAATTCACACACACACAAAAAACCACAACTTCAGTCAACATCCATACATTAAAGGCAACAACAATAAAGTAAAAAAAATAAATGATAAAAGCAGTTTACTTTACCTTACTTACATCTCGGTAAAAAGAATTTATCTCTTCTTCCGTAAGCCCTTCTTCCTCTTCACCAGTTTCTTCCCAGCCCAACGACCGTAAAAACCTCGCTTCTTCTTCCTCTGAGTGAAGAATGGTTCCATCAGACACTGAATTATCACTCTCATTCGCCACGTCAGCATCACGGGACCCACCAACCGCCACTGTGTCAAGGGCCCCACCTTCACCAGGTTTATTATCAGGGGTAGTGGTGGTGGTCATGGATTTCTTCCTCATAAGGTTAAAAAAGTCATTTCGACTCTGAGCTTGAGAGGATGGTCGCTTATCCACACCGGGCTTGCGGTCCACAACAGCAACAACCGTGGAGGGTACAGTAACAGGACTTGTTGGGCTTAAGTTGTCTTTTGAAATTGGGGTGTTACCATTTCTCTCACGTGATGGTTTTAGCACTGGAGGTTTTCCCACAGGGTCAAATTTGGTAGAAACAGGTCGAAGGTTGACTATTTGGGAACTTTGAGGCTGTAACTGTGCACCCTTTGACTTTGCTTTATCACAAGCGTTCAACGCCTGAATAAAAACAAAACAAAACAAATTTAGACAATACACAAATGGTCCTTTAGGTTTGTACCATATTACATATTTGATCCTTTAGTTTCATAAATTACACCTTATTTCTGAAACTATTAACACGTTTGGTCCTTTACCTAAACAAATGTTAAGTTAACTTTTCCCGTCAAACATACGGATTTTAACTTTTTATGGGTTTCAAATTGGTGAAGGGAAAGGAAAAAAGGACAGATTACATCCTCGTGCATCACACGTGACCATACTTGACAGGAAAAGTTAACGTCTGTTTAGGTAAAGGACCAAACGTGCCAAAAGTTTCAGAAATAAGGACTACGAGTGTAATTTATGAAACTAAAGGACCAAATATGTAATATGGTAAAAAACTAAAGGACCATTTGTGTAATTTACTCATTAGACAATGTACATGCTATAAACATGAATAAAAATGAGCCAAATGAGTGTTACCAAGGGTTTAGGCAGGGAAGGAGTCATGGGAATCAACTGTCTGGATTGCTTAACAGCAAGCTCTTCCAGCCTTTGACTTTGACTTCCAATAGTCAACTGAGGAGCTGTCTGAGAACGAGGAGGACCCTGAGCCAAAGTTTCAGCCATATTTCGACCTGTTATCAAACCAGTAGTTACAGAAACCGGTCCCGATTGAACCGGTTGTACACCACCACCATTACTCCCAACAATCACAGGGACCTCCGCCAGTGCAGAGGTCCACCCATCACCGCCAATCACCGCCACATTGCCGACAGGTAAGCTCTGAATTGCACTACTCAATCCCGGAGAAGGAACTCTCCCAATTTCAGAATCTGACTGTTTTTCATCAGCCCCAAGAGACGGAAAATCCCTCTCAAATGTAATCTTACCGCCACCACCGCCACTGCCACCGGACCGTAACCCACCGCCACTGCCGCCGCCATTGTTGTGGTTAGGTTTGCTAACCGTGGTTGAGTCAGTTGCTACTTTTCTGGGCCATGATGAGTCAGCACGTTTTGCAGATACGCTTGAGTGTGAACGTCTTAACCCTTCGTTTTCAAACCTAGTTGGTAAAATATTGCCCAAAAAAGAATCGGAATAATCACGGTGTCTATTTCCTGATTTTTCCTTATCAGAATACCGACCAATACTACTAGATGATCGCCGAAAATATGAAGATGTTGTTCTATCTGAAACAGAAGGCCGTCCTATATCATTGCCAAATGATTTATTTCTTGTAGTCTTTGATACACCTTGTTCATCTACAAAAAATATAATAATGTTACAGATATATAATTAAACGTTAGAGTGTTGTGCTTACAAATGCAAAATTAGATAAAATTACCAGAATGCAATGAAGATGATTGAAATTGATGAGATGTTGTGTTTAAACTTCCACTGCTTTTTAACCATTCGGGAACAAATGTTGGCTCGCTTCTTTCCATAGCTAATGTTGAACATCATAAAAACTGAATAAACAAAAACATATGTGCATCTGATTATTATAGTTCAGACCCTTCTGCCTTCCTCTACAACAAAATTTATGTGTGGCTCCTTCGCTTAATAAAATCCGGCTACAAATACCAAAACCTCAAATTATATCCTAAGTTTCTAATCTTTTTTTCCTTTTAGCAGATGAAATAATCCATAAACTATCCTGTACAGAGTTAAACAGGGCTCATTATATACCAAAACTTCGATTTCAATGATGAACGGAGATCAAAATACATCCATATTTGAAGACTGAACGAGCTTACAAGACCCTCATCTCACATATAAGTTCAATCAGAAGTACCACGAAACGAAAACTGTCTTATATCATCGAGAAACACAAATAGTTAAAGCCCATCACAAATAACAACCAAACCCTAAATTTAAAACGTCCCAAATATGGAAAACAAATCGAAACCCTAGGGTCTGTTCACCCGCAACATAACCGTGAAAAATCAACACAGGGATATCGTAAATTGGTAAGATTGTCGTAGAAATATCAAAATTAAACTAACCCTTAACCGTTGAATCAAAAAAATACCCGAAAACCCCCTAATTTGCCGCCTCTGTTATTGTTGTTCCCGTCAGTGCGATTGGATTGTAAGGGGGAAATTGGTGTTTGTAATGAAGAAAGAAATCAAAGAGTCTGTGAATTTAGGTTGTGAAGAACGATATAGAAAGCATGTATGTATTGTATGTGTGTGTGTGTGTATACTCTGTGTGTGTGTGTGTTTGTATCGGTTGAGTGTAGGAGAGATGGAAAAAACACCGGGAAGCCGCTTTGATTGCGCCGTGTGGATGAACAACTTTTATCTGACTGTGTGTGTGTGTGTGTGTGAGAGAGAGAAAAGGGAGAAGAAAGAGGGATTGCGAGGAGTTTTCTTTTCTTGTTTGGTGTTGGTTTTGGAATTCGATGTTGCTCTATCTTTGGTGCCAGGGCTTGTTTTTGTGAATTTTAGACAAAATTATGTTTTTTGTTTTTCACTTTTTCTAACCTTAATTAACTAATTTATTTTTATGATGTAAATTATCTATATTACATTTGTGAACGAGATGAACAGTAACCTTTCCATTCGTTTTGCGCCAACTCCAGCTTCCACCTCCTGCTTCAGCAAACTTTTCGTGTCTTCTGCTTACAAACCCACGTCCTGCTTATCATCGCCACCGCATCCAACAAACCCACCTCCTGCTTAACATCGCCGCCCTATTTTTGGGTTTAAACTTTTGAATATAAATTTGGTGGGATCGAGGATGGAATCGAATAGCGAATGCACTTGACCGATTAAGCCGCCCTATTTTTGGGTTTACACATCCATTATCTCTCCAATTTCGATCTTTACGTGAGAGCTCTCACTCATCTTCTTCAGGTATTTCTTCTTCTTCTTCTTCTTAATCTATAAAGTCTTCCCTTTCAATTTCAAACTTCCTGATTGGGGTAAAGAACCTTACCCTCTTCTAATATGTTGTCATATATTTGCTTTCAAAACCAGGTTTCTAAGATTCCAGTTAGGGGATGAATTAGTAAGGATCTAACCTTAACAAATCAGACCTTAATTCAACTTCTATCTATCTGGGATTAAACATGTATTTGAAAAATTCATTGAATTTTAGCGATTATGCAATAGCGAGCTTTGATGAGTTCACTATAATTCCAAGTTACAAAATGAATTGAATCTTGATTTTGATTAAGAATCGGAGATTATAACCATTGAAGATGTTGTTAGAAGTTTCTTACAAGGTTTAGGTTAAGATGTTAATAGAGAGAATTATAAAAACCCCAATCGTATTGCTAAAGCCCACCGTGAAGTAACAAGTCACAAGAGGTTTTCTTTATGAGTTTCTCCGATAATTTGCAATTGATTTATTACTCTATATGTTGAGCAGGAACTGAATAATAGAGTAGTTAAACAAATAAGCATGTTATAAGTTTTGAGACCTCTTGGTATTCTTTTGCTGCTAATAATTTATATGCAATTTTTTCCATATACATTATTTAAGATCCTTACATATGGTTGATCTATTAAATGTAGTGCATCAGCCTCAACACGTGCAACCATCACGACCTTCTCCATGATTTCATTTTGAGAGCAAGTTTGGTCAAATCGTTTGGAAGCCATACCCATGTTTGAGATTTCTATCCAAGGTACGCCCTGTATTTCGCCTTTTTCACGAATAATCGTGGAAAATAAAGAAGTTTATGTATTTATAAGAAAGTATGTGGTTTTTAGGTCTTAACATCTTATATTTTGATTAAAGATTTGATAAGGAATTGAACCATGAAAATGCAGTGTATATAATTCTAAAACTTTATATCCATCAAAATTATTGCATATATTTGTTTGGTTTTCTTAGAGACAAAGTTTAAGACTAAAATTTAGTAATTAGACAATTAATTGAGTCTAATTGCAACTAATTGGGTATAATTGGGTCAACCCAGAATCTGATAAAAGTAAGCTTGCAAACCCGATTTCAACCTTTGGTTTGTCCAGTCGGGCTAAAAGAACCTGATGCATACCATTATTCCAATGAGTCATGTAGTTGAATCCGGAAGTCTGAAATGATATTTGACCCGTTTGCTAATAAATGGTCGATACGGGCTACATTTTTATCTTTAATGGGTCAAATGTGCAAAGTAAAAAACAATTCAAAATGAAAACAACCACATTTGTGAGGCATTATTTATGTAAACTATTTTGTGCATTATGTACAAAACTCCTAGATCGCTCAATACAAAATTTAGATGGATAAAAGTTGCAAAAGAAAAAGTCAAATAGTTCAACTGACCCGTTTGGGACCAAAACCAAAACATGCCGGTTTGACCTGTTATTCACACATGTGACCCATCAATTTTACCACCTCTAATTTATATCATTTAAACAGATATTTCATACCTTATTTCAGAGCATGAAAAAAGAAGATAACTTATCCTAAATTTTACAGCAATTTGAACAGCTATTAACCTAAATCAGGCCTGAATTGACCTTAAATCATTCAATTTAACCAACCCAAGTCGATTAGACATCAACATTAATTCATTCAATTGGCTTTTTCTTACCTTAAATCATCCAACTATCTTTTTATTGTGCAGGTTAACTACAAATGTATGTAGAAATGAAGACCCTCTGGAATTTAGAATTATTTCTATAATTCAGTAATCGCATACCTTACAACACGCCTTCAATAGGTACTCTCAGGGCTATTGTATGAAACTCCCCCGCGGCAACGCGCGGGGTACAAGCAACTAGTTAACTATCAAAAATAAGTTAAAAAAGCTAGGATTTTCATACGAGAGATGGCATTGCTTATAAATAAAATATTTTTACTACTAAAAAAAATATTTCTAGATAAGGTGCCAAGAGGTGTTTGTGAGTGATATTTTATGAGTAAGAAGTATTTTCATAGGTTTCAAGACTCGAGAGATATTTTGGGTTGTGAGTGATGAGTAAGATAGTATTTAGAGATTTAAATATAAAATGTGAAATGTTAATATGATGTTGGTTTGGCAAAGTGACTTAGAGCCGTTTTAAAGCAGAAAGAGAGGATCCGTTCCTTAAAAATAACACATGCTGTTGTATAAATTTGTATAGACACAACTTTTTATAATCACTCATTTTTTTGTAAAGGTTGAGTTAAGATACCATCTTATTCGACAAAATCAATAAACAGATTGAAATTAAACTGAAAGCCACGCCACACGACGTGATGAATATAGAAAAATGTTTGAGAGAAAAATAGAGATCTGAGGTGTTTATTGAAAAAGTTTAAAGTTGAGGGACCTTTTCGGTAAAACGGTTAGTGCTTCGTCAATAAAACGTTATCTTGCCTCTGCACTGCAATAGATAAAAGAGGAGGAAGAAAAGGTAGAGACAACAATGTCATCAATTTCGCTATCATTTCTACAGAGCTCATGCTCCTTTCAGCAACAGAAGCTCTTCATTCAACCGCCATTGATATCATCATCATCGCACCGGAGAGCAACATCTCTGATTGTACAAGCGTCTGCAAGAACTCGTCAAGATAACAGACAAGCTCGCCATGCTCGTATCCGTAAGAAGGTCAATTTTAACATTTTGCAACCCTAATTTCTTTCCCTCTATTCATTTCTCCCAAATTAATTTCCTTCAATTTTACGGTGGAAGTATTTTATTTGTTTCTAAAGCAGTAGCTCTACTTGTATATATCTCAGATTAGAAAGATAATTTTTAGGAGTTTGTTACAACCAGGTTTCCTAATTCAGTAATTCTACTACTTGTGTGTGGATGTGTGACTTTCATTATTTTTAATAAACAGAATGCCGATTTTGACATCCAATTTCATTTCGTAACTCCTTTATCTGCACTAATCCTGCCTAAATCATTAAATGGTGAAAAAGAAGTGAAAATATTGAAAATAATGTAGTTATGAAATATGGGTTTTTTCTTATTTGTTGTTTGAGTGTGTGCAGGTACAATTGTGCATGCATATTGGGTATTGTTAATAAGGTAAAAGAGGTAAGTTTTACTTTTATTATATTTTTTGTATGTTTGCTATTTTGCAGGGACTTAAGTGTATTATTCACTTAAGTTAGTTCGGGTTAGTTTTAGAGTATATAGAGTTGTTAGGTGAGATATTTTGTAATGTAATGTGTGTGTATCTGAAAGTGTATTCTCTCTCATATTTCGTCTTTCTCTTCCAGTTTTAGGGTTTACAGATTCAAGCATGTTTGAATCAATGTTAGTCTGAGTGTTGAGCGATTGTAGTGAGAATTTCTATCTGTATTCTGTACCTGTAATTTCCTGTTTTTTCTCAATGAAATCCTTTTACAAATCTTCTCTGTTCGTTATAATTGTTTCATGGTTTTCTTCATGGTATCAGAGCAAGAATTCATCTCGTCTCTGAATCGATTAGGTCTTAATCCTCTCTGTATTCGTCGTTCGTTGTTCGATTGACGATTCTTCAAAATTAGGGTTTCGATTCATTCTCTGAGTTTTCTGTTCAGATCGGGTGAAACTCTTTCGGTCTGATCTGATTTGTTGTAGTTCCTGGTGATTACAAGTCTTCCGCTGTAGATCTACGCTAGTTCGTCGATAATCGTAAATTAGGGTTTCAAAACCCTAAGTTCTTTCTTCTTGGCTGTTCCAGAAGACGGTGTTAGTTCTTCCGCTGCACGGTGTTCGATTTCGATTGTTGCTGGCGTGGAGTACTCTGTAAGTATTCTTCCCTCTTGTATTGTAGCAAGTACCTGGATCTGGGAGTTTCTGTTGCTTAACAGGAATCAACTGCCCCTGGATCTCACACTTGGCCTATAATCAAGGCTCTTTGTGTGGTTTAATTTTCTCGTATTGATTACCTAGGTTGTTCTAATTTTTTTTTGTAGCAGAGAAGGCTCCAAGATAATACTTGTCTAGACTCCTACTGAGAGTTCTAGAATCTGGCTAATCTCTTGGTTGCCTTATTAGGTTTATAGTTTCTTATTTGTTCTGTGCTCTATAATATCTGTGTATATCTTAATTGTGTTTGTTCTTGTCTGTGATAAATCTGTTATCTGTTTCTGTGTATATTCAATTTTTTTGGTGGAGTTATGGGAGATCATAATGAAGTAACTCTTATAAATAAATTGGACTTTAGTGATCCATTATTCTTACATGCTAGTGATACGGCTGGTACTCCTATAATTTCAGTTAAACTAAAAGGTACAGAAAATTATAGTATATGGAGTAGAACAATGTTATTAGCTCTAGGTACTAAAAATAAACTTGGATTTATAAATGGTACATGTACTAGAAGTCTAACCAATGAGGTATTAGGAAATCAATGGGATAGATGTAACTCTGTGGTTCTTTCTTGGATTTTGGGATCAATTTCTGAAGAGTTGTGTGCTGGTCAAATTTTTAATAATAATCCTAGAACTGTTTGGAATGAGTTAAAAGAAACTTATGACAAAGTAGATGGTTTTATGGTTTTTAATCTACATCATCAAATTAACTCTATAAAACAAAATAATATGCCTATGTCAGAATATTATCATAAGCTAAATTCGTTGTGGAAACAATATGATTCTATGGTTGAAGCTCCTGGTGATGAATGTAATAATGCTAATGTTCTTAATAATCAAAACAAGGTTTTAAAATTGATGCAATTTTTAATGGGTTTGGATGATGTTTATATGCCTATTAGAAGCATAATCCTAACTAGAGATCCTCTTCCTGATGTGAAAACTGCTTATGGAATAATATCCAGAGAAGAGTCACATCGAAAGGGATCAGTTAGTGAAAATGTGACTAAGGGTCAAACTGCTGTTTTTTCATCTCAATCTAATAATATCAAAACGTTTTCTAATAATAATAATAATAGTAAGTTTACTAGTAGACCTCCAAACCCTAATCTGAAATGTACAAATTGTCATAAGTTGGGGCATACTATTGATAGATGTTATGATCTTGTAGGATATCCTCCAGGGTATAATAAAAGGACTAATAATAACAGTTTTAAATCTAAATACACTTCTAATAATACTTCTGTTTCTGAAAAACAAGGAAATTCCAATGGAAGTCCTTCTTTTAGTACTCTATCAAATGAACAGATTTCAAAATTGTTAAGTTTAATTGGAGAACAAGGATGTCCTGGAGCTTCATCTAGTATACAGTCTAATATGGCAGGTAGTTGTTTTAATTCTAGTAAAATCTTTAACTCAAATTTTAGCAGATTTTTCAATTCTAATTCTGTAATTAAAGAAAATGAAATTGTTCCTGGTTGGATCATAGATTCGGGTGCTAATCACCATATGACTGGAAGTTCTAAGTGTCTCATTGATGTTATTGATGTGTCTGATCTGAAAATATCTGTTAGTCATCCTAATGGTACAACTGCTTTTATAAAACAAATTGGAAATTTAAAAATAAATAACAATGTAGTTTTGTATGATGTTCTTGTTATACCTGAATATTGTGTTAGTTTGTTGTCTGTTCAAAAATTGTCTAAGGACTGTAAATTGTTTGTTGGTTTTGATGAAGCTAACTGTTATATTCAGGACTTGAAAACAAGGACAAATGTTGTGACTGGTAGAGAATTTGGTGGCTTATATGTTCTTGATGTAAGTGACATTTCTGTTTATAATTCTAATTCTGTTGTGAATATGTGTCACTTGTCTAAAATGGTCTGGCATAATAGGTTAGGTCATCCTGCTGATCAAGTTGTTAAAATTTTAAAATCTAAAATTAAACTAGAAGGTAATGTAGAAATATCTCCTTGTGAGATTTGTCATAAAGCTAAACAGACTAGAGAACCGTTTCCTTTAAGTGACCATAAATCAAAAGACTTAGGGGATTTAGTTCATTTAGATGTTTGGGGACCATATAGGGTTACTAGTAAAGAAGGTTTTAGATATTTTTTAACTGTTGTTGATGATTATTCTAGAGCTGTATGGGTTTTTTTTAATGAAAACTAAAAGTGAAGTTTTTGATAATATTGTTAATTTAGTTAATCTGTTACAAAATCAGTTTAATAAGAATGTAAAAATTTTTAGATCTGATAATGGAACTGAATTTGTAAACCAAAATATGGACAGTTTTTGTAAAAATAAAGGTATTATTCATCAGACTTCATGCACCTATACTCCTCAACAAAATGGAATAGTAGAAAGGAAACATAGACACCTCTTAAATATTGCTAGGTCTCTTATGTTTCAAGGGGGAATTCCTCTAAATTTGTGGACTGAATGTGTTTTAACTGCTGTTTATTTGATCAATAGGTTACCTTCTTCTGTGCTTGGTGGTAAATCTCCTTATGAATGTATTTTTGGTGTTGAACCTTCTCTTGGTCATCTAAGAAGTTTTGGTTGTTTATGTTTTTCTAAAATTCTAAATGAAACAGATAAATTTTCTTCTAAATCTGAAAAATGTATTTTCTTAGGTTATGCTAATTCACAAAAGGGCTATAAACTGTATTCAATTGAAAATAAAACTTTTTTAATTTCACGAGATGTTCAATTTTATGAACAAATATTTCCTTTTAAAATGTCTTATGAAAGGAAAAATGTTTTCTGTAAAACTAATGGTGTTACACATTTAAACTTTTTTGATAAGTATGACTTTGAAACTTCTGAAAATCTTGAGATGCCCAATGATGAAGGGAGGGTTAATGAAGGTGTTGGTAGTAGGTCTAATGGTCCTAATATACCTAGGGATAATTGTAACACAACAACACCTGTTGAAAACAGAGGTAATGAAACTGTTGGAAACAGAGATGATGGCAGTGCTTACAATAGTCCAGGTATATCTAGTGATAGTCTGACCACTGCACTACCTGTTGATGAAAATAATAATTCTGAGGGTAATAATGTGTTTAATATTCAAAATGAAGGATTAAGGAGATCTACTAGACCTAATGTTGTTCCTAAAAAGTTTGAAGATTTTATTTTAAATAATAAAACTAAGTATGATATAAGAAAAGTAGTTAACTATTCTAATCTATCTGTTGAAAATTTATGTTTTACAAGTGGTTTAAATAAAGTTTGTGAACCCAATAGTTATAGTGAAGCTGTTTTAAATGATAACTGGATAGAAGCAATGAATACTGAAATGGAAGCTCTATATAGGAATAAAACTTGGTTTGTTACTGATCTTCCTAAAGGAAGAAAACCTATTGGATGTAAATGGGTTTATAAGATAAAATATAGAGCTAATGGTGAGGTTGAGAGGTATAAGGCTAGATTAGTTGCTAAGGGGTATAACCAAAGAGAAGGAATTGATTTTGAAGAAACTTTTTCACCAGTTGTGAAAATGGTTTCTGTTAGAATTGTTATTTCCTTAGCTGTTGAAAATAATTGGCCTTTATATCAACTTGATGTTAATAATGCTTTCTTATATGGAAATCTTGATGAGGATGTGTATATGACACTTCCTGAAGGGTATTTTAATAAAAATGATAATAAGGTTTGCAAACTTGTTAAGTCTCTTTATGGTCTTAAACAGGCTCCTAGAAAATGGAATGAGAGATTAACTGAGGTTTTAATTGGAAGTGGTTTTGTTCAAAGTTATAATGATTATTCTTTGTTTATTAAAAATAAAAATGGGATTGTCATTATTTTACTTGTATATGTGGATGATATTGTGATAACTGGAAATAGTCTGGATGAAATTGAAACTTTTAAAGCCTATCTTAATTCTAATTTCATGATTAAAGATTTAGGAGTTCTTAAGTATTTTCTTGGTATAGAAGTTCTACAAACTTCATCTGGTATTTGTCTGTCTCAGAGAAAGTATGCATTAGATTTGTTAACTGAGTTTGGCATGACAGGTTGTAAACCTGTAGCCACTCCTATGGAAACCAATGTTGTTGTAACAGATAAAGAAAATGCTAGAATAGGGGATGAATTGTTAAGTGATTTTACTGGATATCAAAAGTTAATTGGTAAATTGATTTATCTAACCTTGACCAGACCTGATATTTCTTATACTGTTCATTGTTTAAGTCAATTTATGCATAGTCCATTAGAATCACATGTTAAGTTGGCTTTAAGGGTTTTAAGGTATATAAAATCCTCTCCTGGTAAAGGAATTGTGTTTTCAAAAGGTGAAAATTTTAAGTTGAATGCATTTGTTGACTCTGATTGGGGTAAGTGTTTAGCCACTAGAAAGTCTGTTACTGGGTATGCAGTTTTCTTGGGAAACTGTTTAATTTCTTGGAAAAGTAAAAAACAGGATACTGTGTCCAGATCAACAGCTGAAGCTGAGTATAGAGCTTTAGCTGCTGTAATCAGTGAAATTGTTTGGATCAGAAAAGTGTTGGTGGAATTGGATATTAGTTGTTGTGATTCAACTAAAGTGTATTGTGATAATAAAGCTGCAATATTAATTGCTGCTAATCCTGTGTTTCATGAAAGAACAAAACATTTTGAAATAGATTTGAGGTTTGTCAGAGACAAGGCTCTTGCAGGAGTGGTTGAGATTTGCAAAATTGATACTACTGAGAATACTGCTGATATTTTTACAAAAGGGTTGAGTTCTAAAGTTCATGAAGTTTTTTGTAAGAATTTAAAATTGGAAAACATATTTCATAATTAAATTATGGGAGGGTATTGAAAATAATGTAGTTATGAAATATGGGTTTTTTCTTATTTGTTGTTTGAGTGTGTGCAGGTACAATTGTGCATGCATATTGGGTATTGTTAATAAGGTAAAAGAGGTAAGTTTTACTTTTATTATATTTTTTGTATGTTTGCTATTTTGCAGGGACTTAAGTGTATTATTCACTTAAGTTAGTTCGGGTTAGTTTTAGAGTATATAGAGTTGTTAGGTGAGATATTTTGTAATGTAATGTGTGTGTATCTGAAAGTGTATTCTCTCTCATATTTCGTCTTTCTCTTCCAGTTTTAGGGTTTACAGATTCAAGCATGTTTGAATCAATGTTAGTCTGAGTGTTGAGCGATTGTAGTGAGAATTTCTATCTGTATTCTGTACCTGTAATTTCCTGTTTTTTCTCAATGAAATCCTTTTACAAATCTTCTCTGTTCGTTATAATTGTTTCATGGTTTTCTTCAGAAAAATGAGTAATTGTGTCAATAGAACCTGTAAAAAGTTTAGGTATTGTAGTTAAAGAGCATGAGGACTAATTTAATAGAGGATTTTAGTTAAAGAGCGTGTTTGCATCTCCATAATCTAGTCACACAGTCATTTTATGCAATAGTTTCTGTTATTTACTTGAATTAAAACATTTTATTGATGTAGGTTGAAGGAACACCAGAAAGACCAAGAATGTGCGTTTTTCGGTCCAACAAGCATATATATGTCCAAGTGATTGATGATACTAAAATGCATACTCTTACATCAGCTTCAACAATGCAGAAACCACTCTCTGAGGAGTTTGATTTCACCTCTGGCCCCACTATTGTAACTACCATTGTTTAACTAAATTTACACAATAATTGCAATCAGTTAGCAGATAATAGAAACTATTAGCCCTATATGTATGTATGTATGTATGTGTGTGTGTGTGTGTGTTAATGTGTAGTTTTTGGTGTCAGGATGTAGCTAAGAAAATTGGGGAAGCAATTGCAAAATCATGCATTGAGAAAGGGATCACAGCTGTAGCTTTTGATCGAGGCGGTTATCCTTATCATGGACGTATTCAGGCGCTTGCTGACTCAGCTCGAGAACATGGTCTTCAGTTCTAGTAATTTGGTCAATCTTTTTTTTTTCTTGCTCATGTTGTTATATTGAATCTTTTTTGTTCAGCAAATGTATCTCCCATTTTCAACAACATTTATTGTGGAAATATGTCAATGCTGCGTATATTTGTTAGTCAACTAAATCATAATGTACTCAAACCATATATGAGTTTGTTTGGGTTGTGTTTTATCTCACTGGTAAAACTGGAAAGGGGATTGTGGAAATATGAGTTTGTCTGTTTGAGTTTGTTTGGGTTGTATAATACTTATGTATAGTTAGTGTCCATATACTTAAGTTTTAGTCTGCTCTCGCTGATCAGTCTTGAGGACCATTAAAAAGAGCAAGATATTAAGTATACAATAATCTAAGATAATTTTAGTGAAGTATTAATTATTTTGTGTTATATTAATATTACCCTTATTATAATTGACGAGGAAAGTTTTTAAAGTTCATAAAAGTGCAAAATAGGCATGCCAACCTTTTTTGATTTTTTGAAAATAAGTAATGAACATTTAATATTTGTTAAAGATATGCCCCATATATTAGGAAAAATAATAAACATGTATTTATTTTATGAATTTTGTTAACCATAATATTTGACGAAATGGTTAAGAAAAAAAATTAAAGCTTTAATTATGTTTACATTAACAATAAAAAACCATGTTTCTAAAACATACTAACCACTTCAAGGTAATCTGCCTTAACAATTTACATATTAATTTTAGGAAAATGTTAACTATTGCCCTTAGGGCTATGGTTAAGAAAAAATTAGATGTTAAAAATTAGTGTACTTTAATTATAAAAAATCACCCCATGAAAATCACTAACCACCTAATAGACCGGTTCATGGGGTGATTTTCTAATGGTCCAATACCGGAAAAAAAAACCGAAAAAGTAGAAGAAATTGCCTCGGTTCTCGATTCGTTTCGGTTCCGACTGGTTCTCGACCCGGTTCGGTTCTAAGCATCATCTATTCAGTCCTCGGTTCGTCCAAAACTATTTTTTCGTTCGGTTCTGGGTTTTTTTTACTAAATATTTATCATCGTCCATTTTTTTATATTGATTGATTTAATTAAACCTATAAAGTTTGTTGCTATGTAATTAATATTTAATCATAATATAGAGATTCAACTATTTTTGTGATTCAGAAAAGCATGGACATTATTTTGTTGTGTTTATTAAAAATATTATTTATGGTAAAACTTTTGATCTTACAATTGATTAATTTATTATTTTTTAAAAATGGATTTATATAATATTATTATTAATATTAAATGCATGGTATTAATTGCAACTTCAAAGTTGGAACTCAATCTTACTAATATATAAAGCATTTAGGACTTCTCTTTATGACATGTCTTAATTTTCAACCTTACTATTTTGGAAAATGTCTTAATTTTTATAAGCACCCAAAATATAAAATGCAGGCCACAGGATTTGAACCCGTGACCTTACGCATAGAGGGTTCATGTTTTTCCATCTCAACTACATGGGATAGTCCTTATTTTTGAAAGGTTTTTCACCGGTAATCCTTTATGAAAACGGACGTCTGTTTCCTTCATCCCTTCTCATTTCCCCCTTTAAAACCCTCCCTCTTAATCTGCCTCTGCGTCATTGTCATTCTTCAGTCGCCAAAGGCCCAAAACCATTTCGAAACTTCTTCGTCATCTTCTCCCTCAACAATGGCGGTTTGCAGGTGTGGTAAAGAAGCTATAATCCGTACTTCCTGGACCGCTAAAAACCATGGACGCCGTTTCTATGCTTGTTCACGACAGGTAATTTTAACCTAATATTGAAATTGTTCTTCATAAGTTGACCTAATTTGAGTATTTTCCCCAGTATTCGAAATGCCGATTTATAGGCAGGGTTGATCCACCTATGTGTGTTCTATCTATGGAGATTATTCCTGGTTTATTAAACTCAAAGAACAATGTTGAGGAGAAGCTCAAAGATTTAAAACATGAAGCAAGAATGTTGAAGATATGGTTAATAGTTAGTTGGATAGCATTTGGTTTGTATGTGGCTGTAATAAATTAGTTGCAGAAGTTGTAGCATGTAATCTCCTTTTTTTGCAGAAGTTATAGTATGTGACCATATAGCCATTTTGAACTTGTATTTTGAAACTGCTGTAATGACCATAAATCATGACGATTTCCAATGGTATTTTGAAGTTGTGGTATGTAATCGTTGTAATATTTTGAAACTGTTGTACTAATTCTGCAGTAATGACCAAAGTAAACAATTTGCTTAATATGATCAATTAATACGATATGGTAAACAATTTGCTTAATATGTGTTGTAGTAATGACCAAAGTAAACTAGTACCAAATTGCAGTTAATATGTGTTGTACCAAACTGTTGCAGTAATGACCAAAGTAAACTAGTACCGAAATTGCAGTTTAATATGTAGTTTATAACATGATCAATTAATACCATTTTGAAACTGTTGTACCAAAAGTACCAAATATTTACATTACAACTACCAAAAGACCAAAAGTTAATATGCAGTTTACAACACAAAAGTTAACTAGTACCAAATTATCAAAAGACAATACAAAAGTTAAACACCAAAGTACCTAAAGACAATACAAAATATACTAAATTTCATACACTTAAACTGCAACCTTCTGCTTCTTATTGTTCTTTGACCCGCTTGCATTCTTATTGTTCTTTGACCCGCTTGCATCAACATTGCTCTTTGACCCGCTTGCATCAACATTGTTCTTTGACCCACCACACCCTCTTGAATTATGACCTTTATTACCACATGTACCACAAGTGACATTTTGTATTTTCTTTGACAACTTTCCCCATTTGATCATGTTTTCAATTTCTTCCGCAGCCTTCCTTCTATTTTTCGTATGTCTACCTATGAGTATTTTAAACTTAGGAGGTAGCAAAGTTGTAGGAACTTTAGATTTAGGCCACATGTGTAACACCTCAAATTTTAGAACATCATTTAAATCATATTTTTAAATAAAAATGTTACAAAGTCCAATATCCCAAAATACGGTTTAACAAAAACTATCTAAAAGTTTATCAGAGTATTAAAACCGGTGTTACAAACAATATCATAACCATAGGATAAACGGGATCTACCTACGAGCTCCCGAGCTGATCAACACTAGGCCACTTCTAACGGGACCTTCTAATCCAACGATCCAGAACCTGAGTACATAGCAAAAAACAAAGTAGTACGTGAGACAAAAATAGTCTCGTGAGATACATGGGTTTTCGACCCATTCTCAAAAAGATTTATAAATAATATTTATAACAATATAAGTACTTATCTTTTTCATTTCTTATTAATTCATAACTCATCTTCCATATATATTTAATCATACAAACTAATAAGCTTTCCATAAGCTTGTTCAACATCTAATCACATACTCGTAAGCTATCTCCAAGCTCACACTTTTCTTTATCACATATGCAACGGACCTCTCCGAAGGCAACTATCCCGATATGGGATGTCATATGTAAACTATCAAGGTACTTGGGAACCCCCATCTTACCGAGATTCATAAGCTCTCCCCGTTTTCGGGTCGTCATGCTCACCCAACACTGGGTGTCGTAAACTGTGACATTCTACTCTTTGCGCAGGGAGGTACTATCCCAAGTAGACGTCTCATGCTCCCCTATTTCTGGGCGGTTTTATTCCGGATATCTCATTCATCACATATGAGCCTCAACTCCATTCATCAAATTCATCTTTAATTAGAATACATCTATTCTAGTTATCACATCATTCTCATTATTGACTTTACCAAGTCCTTTAATAAATAAAATATATTTATTATTTATCAAAAATCATATTACTTTAACTTTACTTTGACTAGAACACTTGTCTCTTACTAGTCACTTTATACTTATTCTCTTAGTATTTCAATATCTACTTTATTAGTATAATATACTAATCGATACTCATTACTTAAAAATCATTGTCTCAGGCTTTATTAATACATATTATTAATAAACCGATTATCAAACTCTTTTAAATCAATATCTTCATTCGTACATCTTATTTTCAAAAACTCAATAATTACTTTTCATTATCAAAATCTCTTTAAAAAAATCATTAATCATTTTGACATACTTAAATAGTCTACTACTAGCATTTTCTCATCTTATCAATCATATCTTTATTAAAACGTTTATTAATAAAGACTCCTAAAACATCATAGTTTTCAAAATCATATGCTATGTACTCTGTAAAAGTCTCATGTACTCACCTTAGCCAAGCTAAATACAAACCGTGTTTATCAACACGAATCCTTGCTCTCCAACTTGTGAAATAACACCAATCTTTAGGTCTTCTGAACCTATCATCCATATCATCATAAAAATCTAGTTATTATCCATAACTAGTTACCCATAACTCCATAACAACATTCTTAACCACCAAGTTCATCCAACTTGGTGAAACCCCAAAACCCTAGTTCAAGATTTCTATCAACAATACCAGATCCAACAAGAACACAAGGTTCTTAAGCTTACAAAGAGTGTTCTACACTCATCTTAGCCATCTTCTCCAAAGATAACTTGGTAGGTTACCCAAACCACCAAATTTCCCCAAATAAAGTTCATAACTAGCTAGATAACATCAACAATCAAGAAATTTTACCTTTGATGTTTAGATCCTTCAAGATGGTGAATATTTGAGCTCAAGAACACCAAAATCGCCCACTTACTCTCTCTAGAACGGCTGCACAAATGTTGGGTGAAAAATGAGCAAACCCTAGCTTTTTCCCGTTTTATTCAGTACCTGAAGAGTTCGCGCCGCGAACCCCAAGTTCGCGCCGCGATCTTCCCGTGTCGCGAACTCTTCGCGTCGAGAACCTGGTCGTGAAATTCATGCCTCAAAACCCCAAAGTCTCTGGTCGATCTTCGCGTTCGCGAACCATAGTTCGCGCCGCGAACTTGTGCTGGCAGCTAGGCTGCAACTTTTTGTTGTCCAATTCGACCCGGTTTCGACCTTAACCATATCAAACGGTGTCCAAATGACACGAAACCAATTCCCACGTCTTTTAAACGATTTATCCTTATTTATCATATTTTTCCCATAATTTATTTGATTCAAATTTCGGGTCGTTACAACATGCTTCTTCGGCCTTTTTCTTGGCCCTCCAAGCCTTCAGATTTGACATACCAATTTGTAGATCTTTTTCAAATTGCTTTTTCAAAGCCTTTGGAGGAATTTATGGGTTACTGTCTATTTGGTCAACTATTTGTTGTGAAGGAAAATAGAGGTGCAATGTTTAATGCCTCTAGACTGAACACATTTATGTTCATCTATTAATGTATTCACCATCCAACTTTCACTATCTTGGATCTTAGACACGTGTAAAACCCAAGGACATGTTATTTTATTTGGATATGTTTTTTCCCCTTTCCACCTTTATTTTTTGACCCCACACCTTTATTCTTTTTTGACCCCACACATTTGTTCTTTTTTGACCCTTCTTGAGTTACTTGACTCTGTTGACTTTGACCAGCTGCTTCTTCGGTAAAAGGTAGGATGGAACCAAGACATCCTACCCTAACTCTTTGTTTATCATTTTTTAAAATCTTCAACTTTCGTCTTGTCTCAATTGCATGACGTCTAACCATATCTTTAACATCATTTGAACTTCCAAATGTCTGACCCAGATAGAATACAGTTTTATTGATTACACTTTATGCTTCCCCATGTTTCCTAATTTCCTTCAATGTTGTTTTACGAATATGAGTTATAACCTTCATCAGAATTAGAAGCACTGTCAAATGAATCATTGTTTAGCTCTTCAAGTGGAATCTGATTCTCATTTTCATTCGCAGATTGTTTTTTACTAGTGGGGCCCATGAACTCTACATCTTTGTCAATACTTACATGGAAGTCTCTCATATTGACTTCAACATCATGGACAATGTTGTCTTCATCAATAATAAAATCACTATCATCACCACTGTCGCCATCATCACTAAATTCATCATCTTCAATAACATCATCCGGTTGTTCAACAGTAGGAACATCTTGCCTAGACCATTCTAACAATAAGTTGTTGCCGGTAGGTGGCTCATTAATTTCCTTAATAACAACTTTCCTTTTCAGAGGAGATTCAACAAAGGTATCAACATTGGTTTTACCATGCTCGATATACACAATTACACATGAATCAATTTTCCCCCCAAATATAAGTACTTAGAGAATGCACATCCTGGTCACTTGCTAAGGAGTGTAATTCATCGTCTAAAGACATGTTTGGTGCTTTATAATGGTAATACATAATACTACTGCCATCATAACCTAAATCTTCAATTAGAGAATTTAACTCGTGAATTGAAAATGTATCTATATCAATAGCATCCACATAACTTGCTTTACCATTCACATATTGCCTCTTTGGGCAGTTTTGGAAGGTCCCACCGTGATGAATCTTCATTGTGAAAACATTTGGAAAACCCTCTGTATTTTCAAAAAAAAATCACGTAAGAAATTTGGCATAAAACCCAACTCAATACATCATTATAACTATATATTAGCATAAAATTTGAGAAATTTAAGTTCTTTTCATGCAATAAAGTAAATAACATTCATCAATTTTGAAAATCAAAGTAAAAAAGACGAACCGTATTGATCGTCAACTTTGTAACCTTCCTCTTGTGCTCGCTGAATATACGGCGGGATTTCCATCATTTCTTCAAGATTAGGAACTCCAATGGTACTTGCATATTGTAGGGTTTACAATTTCTCGATGAAAAGGGTTTACAATTGAAGGGTTTTGTTACGCACGTTGGTCGTTTTGGAGCATTAATGAATCGACAGAATGATGATGAGGCAGATTAAGAGGGAGGGGTTTAAAGGGGGAAATGAGAAGGGATGAAGGAAATGACAAAAATACCCCCACGTGCCTAACACGTGATTTCATTTAACGAGTGAAACAGACGTCCATTTTCATAAAGGACTACTGGTGAAAAACCTTTCTAAAATAAGGACTATCGGTGCAATTTTTGAAACTAAAGGACCATCGGTGCAATTTTTGAAACTAAAGGACCATCGGTGAAATTTGGTATAAAGTTAAAGGACCATCCGTGCAATTAATATAGTTTTAGCATCTTCTCTAAAACACTTACACATGAAACCATTTGAATTACGTGCAAATTCACATCAAAAAATTATCATGAAAACTAAATACAAACCTTGTCAAATTTCCTAACCTTCGCGTAATCCGCCTCCTCTTCAACCCACTAAAAAAAGATTCAATAATGAAGAGATTAATGATTCTTAACAAAACAACTTTAAAAAAATGAAAAAAAATAATATTGTTGTACCATTTTTTTCTAAAACACATACAAATGAAACCATTTGAATTACCTGTCATTTCACATCAAATAATTAGCATGAAAACTAAATAAAAACCTTGTCAAGTTTCCCAACCTTTGTAGAATCCGCCTCCTCATCAACTTACTCAAAACGGATTCAAGAATGAAGATTAATGTTCCCTACAAAACATCTTTAAAAAAGGGAAAAATAATATTTTTGTACCATTTATTTCTATAACACTTACACATGAAACCATTTAAACCTCTCATACTAAGCATCACTCATCTTCTTAGCACCACTCAACTGATATATAAAAATCATAGTATTAGACACAAATATATCAAGAAATATATCATAAACAAATACATTAATAAATAAAGAAAAATATAAAAACTTGATTCGAGATTGTTAATTGAATAGAAAGCTACCACTTAGCTTATGCTTTCCATTAATATGCAACAAAACAAATAAATAAATTAAAAACATGAATTTAATAATGGTCTTAAAGACTACTTTTAAGGCTTAAAAACAATAAAGGATTGAAATGTAAAACCGTGAATGGAAATCAAAACGTGGGAATTTAAAACAAATAAAGGATTGTTAAAACGGAAAATTAATCTTCATTGAAAACAAATAAAGAGTTGGAAAGTAAAACTGTGAATGAAAATGAAAGGTGAGAAATTAAGGCTAAAACTTAATATGGTCATAAAGATAACTTCAATATTAGAACTCATAATATTATATGTATGGTATTTATCGCAACTTCAAACTTGAAACTTATTTTTTATATAATAATAATAATAATATATAGGGTTTTTCTAATATGTGCTCCTAGGCATATGTTAGAACTCATTAATTATCATTGACTTTCCATTAAAACTACAAAAAAACATTTAATCATCTCTTTGAAAATGTAAAATTTAAACTTCATTAATGTATAATATGATTTTATAAGGAAACTTAGAATGAATTAATGAGTTCTAACATGTGCCTATGGGCACATGTTAGAAAAACCCTAATATATATATATATATATATATATATATATATATATATATATATATATATATATATATATATATATATATATATATATATATATATATATATATATATATATATAATAAGTTTTCAACTCGATGTTGCATTTAATAACCTACTACGTTCAATTTAATCCATTTCAATTTAAGCCATTTAATAACCTACCTTTACACATTCCACTCGAAACATAACCACATGCCTTAACCTTTTCAAACTGACATTTAATAACAAATATGTTTGATAACGTCCAACAATGATTAATGTTTTAATTCCGTATTATGTAACGTCCAAGATTCAACTGATATTTAATAACGATTAATGTTTTAATTCCATACTATGTAACGTCCAATAGGGGTGTGTATAAAAACCGGAAAACCGGAACCGAACCGGGACCGAACCGGAACCGGCACCGAACCGAACCGGAACCGGCTTAACCGGTCCGGTTCCCGGTTCTTGGATTTGATAAAAATTAACAAACCGGGTTTACCGGTTCCGGTCCCGGTTCGGTTCCGGTTTTTTCGGGTTTGGAACCGGCATTTAAATAGGTATATAGACTTACGAGTTTTCATATATATATGTCGAAATAATAGGTTTATAGGCTTTTAATAGAAACATATTTTACTTGAAACAGCCCGTGAACTCCCGCAAACATCATACTTTTATTAAAAGTACGCTAAAATATTTAATTTATATATTTTAAGATGAAAATATGCACCGAAAATGTAAAATCGGATGGCAAACACAAAAACCGGGTTTACCGGTTCTAAACCCGCTTGAAGACCGAACCGACCCGGAACCGGACCGGGCCCGGAACCGGTTTAACCGGTCCGGTTCTCGGTCCTTGAAATTTCCTATTTTCGGTAACCGGGTTTACCGGTTCCGGTCCGGTTCGGTCCGGTTCCGGAACCGAACACATCCCTAACGTCCAAGATTCATTAATAACCTCATATACATAACGTCCAGCCCTAATTCACTTCATATCATAACGTCCAACAATGATTAATGTTTTAATTCCATATTATGTAACGTCCAAGATTCAACTGATATTTAATAACGATTAATGTTTTAATTCCATACTATGTAACGTCCAAGATTCATTAATAACCTCATATACATAACGTCCAGCTCTAATTCACTTCATATCATAATGTC
Source organism: Calendula officinalis (assembly GCA_963853835.1). Lineage (NCBI taxonomy): Eukaryota > Viridiplantae > Streptophyta > Magnoliopsida > Asterales > Asteraceae > Calendula > Calendula officinalis. The sequence goes on along the minus strand of OY970829.1, from coordinate 66,268,891 downwards.
CAACAATGATTAATGTTTTAATTCCATATTATGTAATGTCCAAGATTCAACTGATATTTAATAACGATTAATGTTTTAATTCCATACTATGTAACGTCCAAGATTCATTAATAACCTCACATACATAACGTCCAGCCCTAATTCACTTCATATCATAAGTCCAGCCTTTCATATCATACCCTATTAATTCACTTCATATCTAAAACGTTTCTATTAATGAATCCTTAATTTTAACGTTTTACATATACATGTGACCACTTCTGATAAGCATTTAATATAGATAAGCATTTAATACCGTGAACACTTCTGATGTCAGTTTGTCACATATCACCAAAATCACTAATTTAAAAATAATAGTAAAACATGTATCTATTTTAGTAAAAAAAAAAATATTATATTAATATATGAGGAGGGTTTCTTTGAGAATTAAAAAAATCATGAGAATGTGAGAATTTTGGTATTCATATATGAATACACTAGTAATCATATATGAATATACATGTATTCATACATGAATACATAGGGCACGAGAGTACCCCTCTCGCCGCGTGTCGGCCACTGTACGTCGCGTCGTGACCACGCCTCTGTCGCGCCGTGAGTGCCTAAATCCACACAGATCAGCGACTGAGATATATTCTTGCATTCTCATCCAATATATCAATTTTAAAAGTAACTAATTCCTACATACCCCCCATCCCACAAAAAAAATTCTCATTTCTCCTTAAAATTTTGTCTCACAAAAAAGTTCTCATTTCTCAAATTTGAGAAGCCCACTTAATAAAATAATATTATTACCAATTACTTCACTACTAAAACACTTTGTGTCTTCAATCAAACATTATATTTTAATTAAAATTATTACTAAGGACCCCACCACTAACTATCTCCTAAAAGATTGTGCCCAAGAGAATTGTGTATTTTTTTTGTGGTACGGAGAGAGTATATCATTTAATATGTTAAATATATAATTTAATTAGTTATAAAGTTGTAAGCGCAATATACCAACTTAATTAATATGTAAAACATACAAATGTAGTTATTAATGTTGCAACTCTCAAATGCTATAAAAGCTGCATATGTAAAGAGTTTTCAATACATTGTTTGGATCTTTGTTTGAATATATAAAGTAAAGCTACAAAATACTAGCAATGAAGCTTGTCAGGATCGATTAACTATGAAGAGTTAATACACACCTTTAGATCTAATTGATAATAGAAGTTGCAGCGGATCAACACTATATTAATATATTAAGAACAATAAACTGTAAGAACAATATGCGAGAATATTAAGAACACAGTTTCACAAAAAGCTTCAATGTATATTATCAATTAACAATACACACGTACGTTTACAATTCGTAAGGAACTATTTATAATAGTCCTTGAAGCTAAACTATTTACCCTAGTTATTCTAGGAATTGATTTACATTCGAATTATAAAGATATACATTGAATTACATTCTATAACTATCTCTGCGAAGATCTCGGACTTGATATGTTCCATAAACGCGTATCAGTAGTAAAACTAATCACCAGTAGTAAATATGTAACGTCAGTAGTAAGTCTGGTGACCAGTAGTAAGTCCAGATACATCGTCAGTAGTAACTACTATTGATCAGTAGTATCTTCAATATGCATTGATCAGTAGTAACTAAGTTATAGACTTCATCAGTATCAACTCATCAGTAATAAGTAATTCTGCCCCATCAGTACTAAACATAATATTCATCAGTATTAATCATGATCAGTACTAACTGCAGCATTAGTAATAAGTTGATCTGTGATTTTGTTCCAACAATCTCCCCCTAAACTTATTGATTCTCTTTCAATCACATAAGTTTCTTTTGTTCTTCTTCTTCTTTCTTTCTTTTCTCCAACGTTCTTTGATTCTGTTGATGTCTTTGCTCAATGATGTATTTGCTGTTTCTCTTTGTGAAATAATTCAATTTGTTCTGGAACATAACAGCATCATATGGCTTCATCATTGTGTTTGTGAATATCTGATACATAGTCTTCTCAGAATGTGGATATTCTTTTTCATATAAATATAGCTCACATACTTTGCCTGACTTTTCAAAGAAGTACATATTGGCAGTTGGAATCACATTCAAAGCATAAACATTTCCTTGATCTGTAAATTGTTCTGGGTAGTTGTCTGGATAAAATGCAGCATCTATCATTCTTGTTAAGTATCCAGCACCAGATTCTCTCCATGTTTTCTTTTCCATCCTTGGTTTTCCAATGATTAGAAGTTTAATAACATCACTTCTTGAACATGAACTAATCAATGGCAACCATCCAGTAAATCTTTGAATAATTTTATCTTCCCTTATGATCTCTATCACATTATTATTCATAATTCTCCAATTTATGATAGGATTGTTCTGCAAGGGAGCAATAGGCACTTCAAGAACAGGTATGATTTGTTCTGTTTTTTATTTCTTTTTAGTACTCTGTTCTTGAGTAACAGCCTTTCTCTTCTTTGATTGGGGAGTTGATGAGGGACCAGTAGTTGATGTACTACCATCTTTAATTAAACTTGGACTGATTGGAATTAAGGCTTTTGCTTTCTTCTCTTCTTTTGCCTCTTGTTCAGCCAAATCCTTTTTCTTGACAGCACAGTATTTTTCAATAATAGTCATCATCTTCATTCTGCCAAATGACTTTGCACTATGCCCTTTTGTTTTCAAATAATCAATCATATTGGTCTTCTGTTCAAATACATCATCAGTTAGCTCACTTTTTGTTCTTTTGCATGCAGAAACCAATTCTTCAAGACATTGTATATGTTCTTCTTCAACTTTTCTGAGTCTTTTGAATTCTGCTTTTTGAGCTTCTAACTGGATATTTTCTATTTGAACAGGTATTTCTGCTTCTTGAGTTTTCTTCTTCTTTTTCTCTTCAAGAGCTAGATACATCTCCACATTCTCCAAGAATTTCTTGTGTTTTACCCTCCATCTGGACTGCTTTTCTGATCTGACATGATTAATTTTGTTCACCATTTGGTGACCTAAAGCTCTGTTTGGATAATCATCATCATATATTTCTTTTCCTTTTCCAATACAAGCAGATGGTGGAGGTGGAGTGTATTTCATATCAGGTACACCCAGAATCAGAAGTTTGGATAAAATAAGTGTAGTTGATCTTCTGATAAAATTTTAGGGTGTGGAGGAAGTGCACATTCATCTACCTCAAACCAATTCACATTATCATCAATGTCAGGTATGATAAGTGGTTGATTAGGAGTTGGTGGTTTGGAGATAATGACATGTCTTTCCCTTTCAATTAGCTCTGGGAGTTGCAGTTCTTCCTCTTCAGTAGTAACCAAAGTGGTTACTACTGGTGTGACTTCAGGAGTTACTACTGATAGGGCATCAGTAGTATTTGGTGCAGTAATTTCCTCTTCTTCATTTACTACTGCTATGATATCAGTAGTAGGAGTTACTACTGATACTTCTTTTTCAGCTTGTTCTTCCATGGGAGCAGTAGTCATTGGCTCATCATCAACAGCCATCTTTTCTGGGCTTTCATCAACATTTGTTTCTTTTAGATTTAAGAGAGAGGATGCTGCTGCTGCAATTGATTCATCAATCATTGTTTGAATATTATCCTTCTCCCCCTTAGTGAGCTCAACTGGAGGAGCCTCACTATCATCAAGCTTCTTCTTCAATTTCCTTATGATTTTAGTTTGTTGATGAAGCCTGTGCTCATAGAATCCCATTCGTTTGTTGATTGTGTTCATGTGCCTTTTCATTGCAGTCATTGTTTTTCCTTGGTTTGTAAGATACTTAAGACAATCTTGTACAGTGGATTCAAGAGAATCCACTTTATCCGTCAATTGTTTGGTTTTAATACTGCCCTCACTCCATCTAGCAAGATCATCGGGCTTACTGACTGGTACATTGGCTTTAAGGTTTTCCATCCTTTCCATCAAAGCCATAGATCTACCCTCATCACTTCTTGGTGATTCATTGGGTTGTTTAGACACCCTCTTCTTCCTAGAAGAAGCAGAAGTGCCCCCCCTTGTGGTTTCTTGGCACCGGGGTCCTTTAAGTAATTCCTCAAATGAGTCTTGACTTATAGTTTCTGAGGTCTGGGTCTTAGTTATGTTTTCACTGTCCTGTACACCCACCTTTGGGGCATCAGTAGTGAAAGCCCTCGCCTCATGTCCTCTCTCCTCCTTGGAGGACAACTCTTTGAGTCTGGGGTTTGACTCGATTTGTCCCCTGGTGTCCTTGAAAGAAGTTTTCTTTCTTTTATAAATTGTGGATATATTTTGGGTTACATTAGGCAGGTCTTCCACAGAGTGAAAAGTAGCACTCTGAGGATTTATTTCAAGTTCCTGGGACACATTCAGGACTTCTATATGTGTGGGTGATTGAGTGACTGTTTGGGGTGGTGTTTGGGCTGCATTTGGGGGTGATGGAGTGGGTTGAGGTTCAATTTGGGTTGTATCTATGATTGAACCCTCTCCAATTTGTGGTTGATCTTTGATCATATTAGGAAACAAAGGGGTTTCCTTGCCCGAAAATTTAAATTGTTTTCTCATATTTGAGAAAACTTTCTTGTTCAACTCAGGAATGATAAAAATGTTTTTGGGAGTTGACAAGTTTTGTAATTCACAGTTTATAATATGTTGGAGAAATCTGGGATACATTAAAAATTTTGAGGAACTAAGATTTCCCAACATACCTTCAAAAATCATATATGAAAAATTAAATACTTGGTCTGTGCATAAACAGACAACAGCAGAAGCTATTGCCTTATTAAACTCATTCCAAGTACTTCGTTTAGGAGAAATGCAATGCTGAATAGTATGTACAAGAAATTTCCATTGCGGGGAGAGAATACCTTTTTGAAAAGTTACTATGTTGAGTCTTCCCTCGTAACCCATTTTATTTAAAATTTCAGCAATGAATTCCTTAGGAAGTGTAAACATACCTGCATCATCATGTAGTTGTAGATGGTGTCGAATTGATTGCTCAGTGATTGTGATCGTCTTACCATCCACCGATGATTTTATCATAGGTACAGTTGCACCTTCTGTTCTTTCAGCATTGGTCCAGAAATCCACCAAGTGCTGTTGGTATGCTTTTGGTTTGACAGTTAAAGCAAACTTTATATAGGAATTTTTCAAGAAATTTACTATCGGACGAAAATCTTTTGTGCCGTCTGGATTGCGTAGAAAAGCACACATATTGTGGAACTCTGAATATTTGAGATCTGTTTGAATATTGAGAGATTGTAGAGTTGCCATTGTTATTGATTTGAGAGAAACACGTAAGAATTTTGTTACTGATGAAGGGTTTTTGATCGTAAGCTAGGGTTTATCGAGAGGATTTTGTAAATCGAAGTAAAGATAATTCTAAACTAATCGACTGCCGCCTTTTATATCTTTCGATTTAACCTGCAAAGAGACTAAATTGCCCTTCGAATCATAACATAACGGTTATTTTCACGGGGGTTAGTTTGGTAATTTTGATTCTGAAAGACCAGTAGTAAATTTTATACCAGTAAGAGAACGTCAGTAGTATCTACGAACATCAGTAGTGACTAAGGATTTTGACATCAGTAGTAACTATAGACATCAGTAGTAACCACCAACACACAAGACCAGTAGTATATGTGAATACCAGTAGTACTGACTTACCAGTAGTATTTATGTAAACCTAATACACACCAGTAGTATTGACCTACCAGTAGTATTTTGTGCACATTCCTACACACCAGTAATACAGATCTACCAGTAGTAAAACACTTAAACAGATAAATAACTTTTTACAACAAAACTTTACACATGATTTTAAGTGAGATTTTAATTTATCAAAATCATTCCAATACTGCTAACCAAGAAGTTGAATCTTCCTACATCAAATGCTTTTGTAAAAAGATTTGCTAATTGATCATCAGTATGAATTTTTACTACTTTAATTAATTTCTTTTCATTACAGTCTCTTATAAAATGAAATCTTATTTCAATGTGTTTAGTTTTAGAGTGTTTTACAGGATTGTTCACAATACTAATAGCACTTTGATTATCAATAAAAATAGGAGTTTTAAGGATAGAGATACCAAAGTCTAGAAGCTGGTTTTGAATCCAGAGTACTTGAGCACATCAAGCAGATGCAGCTACATACTCTGCTTCAGCAGTTGATGTTGATACATTTGTTTGCTTCTTACATTGCCATGACACCAGTCTTGATCCAAAGAATTGACATCCACCAGTAGTGGACTTTCTATCTTGACATTCACCTCCGTAGTCACTATCTGTGTAGGCTATGAGTTCAAAGGGTGAATCATGTGGATACCATAGACCAAGTGATGGTTTGCCTTTCAAGTATCTGAAAATTCTTTTGACAGCCTGTAAGTGTAGTTCTTTAGGTCTTGCTTGATATCTTGCACACACACAAACACTATACATAATGTCAGGTCTTGATGCAGTTAAGTACATCAAAGAGCCTATCATTGATCTATATAAGTGTTCATCTACATCCTCCCCCTCAACATCTGGATGTAGGTGTTTGTGTGTTTCCATTGGTGTGCTTGCACTCTTGCAGTCTTTCAAATCAAACTTCTCCAAGATGTCTTTAACATATTTTGATTGGTTTATCAAAATACCATCTGTTCTTTGATTGACTTGGAGTCCAAGGAAGAAGTTCATTGGACCCATAGAGCTCATCTTGAATTTGATTTGCATCAGTTCTTCAAATTCTTTGCATAATGAATCATTGGTTGAACCAAAGATGATATCATCTACATAGATTTGTACCAGTAGTATATCATCTTTGACTTTCTTTGTAAACAAAGTTTTGTCAATGGCTCATCTTTTAAAGTTATTCTTCAATAGATATGATGATAATGTATCATACCATGCTCTTGGTGCCTGATGTAGGCCATACAGAGCTTTATCCAGTTTGAACACATAATCACCATGTTTTGGATCTTCAAAACCTGGAGGTTGGCAGACATAGACCTCTTCTTCAATCTTCCCATATAGGAATGCACTCTTCACATCCATTTGATAGACTTTGAACTTTTTGAATGAAGCATATGCTAGGAATATTCTTATTGCTTCAATTCAAGCAACAGGAGCATATACTTCATCATAGTCTATTCCTTCTTCTTGAGTGTATCCTTGGGCTACAAGTCTGGCTTTGTTCTTGATCACTATTCCTCTTTCATCTTTCTTGTTTCTAAAGATCCACCTTGTTCCAATGGCTCTTTTTCCTTTAGGTAGAGGTACAAGTGTCCAGACAGCTTGTAACTTGAATTGAAGGAGTTCTTCTTGCATTGCCTCAATCCAGTTTGAGTCCTTCATTGCTTGTTGAATCTTCTTCGGTTCATCCTGAGACAGAAAACATTCAAACATACATTCATTAGAAATTAGACTTATATTGCACATGTTTGCAGTTAAGCTTTTATTTAATTTGCTTCTTGTTTGCAGTGGTGAGTTAACATCACTTAGAACAAGGTCTAATGGATGGTTCTTCTGAGTCCTTGTAGTTGTAGCTCTATCAACCACTAGTTGATTTTCAAGGTTGGACTCATTTGTCTCAGGAAGTTGCTCCTCTAGTGATCCTTCATTGTCATTGATGTTTGGTTCATCATCATCTTGGTCAGAGTTACTACTGCTATTGTCTTCATTGAGATCAGTAGTATTGTTGTTGTTACTGAGATCAGTAGTATCTCGAGAATCTAGGTTATTGCTAGGACCAGTAGTGTTTTGAGTACTATTACTGGTACCAGTAGTATTTGAATTACTACTGTCCTCATTCTCAGAGTTACTACTGGTTTCAGAATTTGAGTTATTTCTGTCCTCAGTATTAACTGTGGGAGCAGTATCAATTACTATGTATCTCATCTTTTCTTGACCAGTATTAACAGATGATGTTCCTTCCTTTTGAGTGTGACAATTTGAATCACCTGCATTTAAATCCATGTTAGAATTAAAGGATTTGGTTAGATTGTATATGTTAAATAGCCAATCTGGACCATTTCCTTGTTCATTAGGAACATTTTCATTAAAGGATACATTGATGCTTTCTTCAATTATCCTTAGTCTTTTGTTGAACACTCTGTATGATTTGCTTTGAGTAGAGTATCCCACAAAGATTCCATCATCAGCTTTGCAGTCAAACTTACCAACTTGTTCTCTTGTAATCAGAATAGTACAAGGACAGCCAAATGATTTTAAAAAACTTATAGAAGGTTTTCTTTTATTAGAAAGTTCATATGGTGTTTTATAGTGTGGCTTCACTATTAATACTCTGTTTTGAACATAACAGGCAGCATTAACAGCTTCAGCCCAAAACGTGATTGGTAACTTTGAATCTGCTAACATTGATCTTGCTGCTTCTATGATGGTTCTATTTCTTCTTTCAGCTACACCATTTTGTTGAGGAGTTCTGGGTGAGCTATATTGCCTGTCAATACCTTTAAGATCACAAAAGTTAATTAAATTAGCATTTTTAAATTCTATGCCATTATCACATCTTATGGCTTTAACTTTTTGATCAGATGTGTTTTCCAGTTTAACAATTAAGTTCTTGATGAGTTCACTTGTTTCGTCTTTTGTCCTGAGAAAGAAAACCCATGTATATCTGGAAAAGTCATCAGTAATAACAAGACAATATTGTTTCTTTCCAATACTCATTACATTTGTAGGTCCAAATAGGTCCATATGTAAGAGTTGTAAAGGAACAGAAATAGAGTTCACAGATTTGGACTTATGAGAAGTCTTGTGTTGTTTACCTTTTAGGCATGCAACACAATGATGATCACACATGAATTGTTTTTGAGGTAGTCCAATGACCAAATTTCTTTTTACTAAATTGTTCATGTTTTTGAAATTAGTGTGACACATCCTTCTATGCCATAGTTCTGATTCAGTGGTGTTTGCCTTGGATATAAAACAGTTGACCTCATTTGAAGAAATGAGTTCTCCCCCTATATCCAGGCAATACACATTGTTTCTCCTTGGAGTTCTTAAAACAACATATTTTTCATCTAAAATAAAATCAGGAGAAAGAATGATGCACTCAATGTCTGTGAAAAGAATTTTGTTCTTTTTATCACAAACTTGAGACACACTGACTAGATTGTATTTTAGTTCAGCTACATAAAATACATCATCAAAGGTAATTTTGCCATTGGTAACAGTACCTTTACCTGTAATCTTACCTCCCTTTGGGTTCTCACCAAAGGCCACATAGCCTCCATCAAATAACTTGAAATCTTTAAGAATTTGCAGATTTCCAGTCATGTGCCTTGAGCATCCACTATCAATGTGCCATGTTCTTCCTTCTTCAGGGATCTGAATGCTCTACACAAGTGAGTAAATAATCAGTTAAGTTTGGGAACCCAAGCTTTATATGTCTTGGGTTCATCCTTTGAGAAATCAGATTTAGAACAATTTACTTTAAACATTTTTGGTACCCATACCTTTTTAGTACTGGTGTTCTGTTTTACTACTGCCCTTTTGGATTTTTCAGAGTTTACTACTGATCTTGGTCTATACCCATTGTTTTTAGCTTTTGAAAACTTTACTGCTGATGGACCAGTAGTATTTGGAGACTTACCATGTTTAGAATGATCAGTAGTATTTTGAGCAAATGGTTTTGCAGCAGTAGTATTTTTAAAAAATAGGGTTTTTACCAGTAGTGTTTTTGTACTGGTACCAGACAGCATTATAATTAGGGTTAACACCAGTAGTAAAATTGTTACAGTTTTTACTGGTGTTGGAAAATTTAAAATATTGTTTATTTTGATTTGATTTTCCATTGTTCTTGAAGTAATTGCAGTTCTTTGGGCTTCCAACTCTTCTGTTTTGCACAAATCTTGGTGCACTTATTCCAAATCTTGGTGTTTCAGTCATTGGAGTTTTATTTTTATTTACTACTGAAGGACCAGTAGTATCTTTTAACTTTTGTGTTTTTGCTTTTTCTTTAAAATTTTTAAATTCTTTAAACTCTTTACAGTTAATTGGATTGAAGTGACAATCCTTTGCTAAATGATTTACTTTATTGCAAATAACACATTTTAATTTAATATCCTTAGCCCTTATGGTTTTTCTTTGTTCTAAGAGTTGATTCCTATTTCTTTGATTTCCCCTTTTTAAAATTTTTGGTATATTTTCTGCATCATATTTAGGAGATTCATTTGGACTTTGTGCTATGTGAAAACTTGTGTCAATTGAGTTTTAAAAATTGTAAATTCAATTGAGTCTGTAGTTTGATCATCATCAGAAGAGTCATTTGATTCAGATGTTTCATTATTAGATTCAGTTTGATTTTCACTTTTTAATTCATTTATGATTCTTTCTGAACTATCTTTAAGTGGAGGGATGAATTTATATGGAGGTGGTACAGCATGATATCCCACTCCATGAACAACTTTTTCTGTAGTTTGATTATTAGTTAATTCATCAAGAATTTTAGTGCTTCTTTCAAATTTCTTAATTGTCAATTTATTTTGTTCAATTTCAAGTTGACATTCTTCTAATTTACTTGTTAGTTCTTTATTTTTTGATTCATAGTAATCTTTCTCATCTACAGCTTGGAGCAGTTCTTCCTTTATCCTTTGATCAATCATCTGGTACACCTTTATCTGATGTTCTTGATCAGCTATCACACCATCAAATTCATGATTTCTTCTTAATGCTTTTGCTAAATCTTCATTTAATTTAGTGTTTTCTTTTTCTAAATTTTTAACAATTTTAATACATTCAGAAGTACAAGGTTTAGGTTTTACCTCAGATTTGCTGTCAGTAAAGGCCATGAGAGCTTGATTTTGAGCATGCTCTTCTGCTTGGAAGCTCCAGTCATAGCATTGTCCTTGTTGTGAAACAAGAGCAGTTGATTTTGATCTTTTGTCTGGCTGAGGACATTCTTTTGCAAAGTGACCAAGGTTGTTACAGTTGTAACATTTGACTTTAGTTTTGTCAAATTCAGCTTTGTCACCTTTGTTGTAGTTGAGACTTGTCCTACCAGTCCTTTTTAAGAACCTTTTGGTTCTTAGGCTCAGCATAGCCATCTGCCATTTAAGATCCATCTCCTCAAGATCATCTGGATTCAATTGTTCCAAAACATCACTATTCAGTGCAGTATGCACATGACTAGTGAAAAAGGATTCTCTTGCAGCATCTTCAGAATCTGCAGCCTTTCCTGTGGAGGTTTCTTGACCTTGACCTGTACTAGATACAAATGCAGCATTATTAGAAGAACTAGACGGGTTCTTTTGATTTACCTCGGTTTCAAATACTCTGAGATCATTGTAGAGTTCATCTAACTCCTTTTCTTCTAGTGCATCTCTCTGTCTGTATATCACTGTATACATCGCCCATTCTTCACTAAGAGACCTTAGGAACTTCATGTTGACATCTTCTTGATCCATCTTAACCCCAACCTGGTTAAGTTCACCAATTAGCTTGTTGAATCTGTCAAACACTTGAGTGAGTGTCTCATTGGGCTTTCCTTTGAAGTTTTCAAAGTCTTGCTTGAGAACAGACTTCATGTTCCTCTTGGTGCTCTTGGTGCCAACGAATCTCTTCTCCAGTGCTTGCCACAACACCTTAGCATCATCATATTCAACAAAGAGATGTTGATAGTCATTAGGAATGGCCAGTAGGAGAGTGCTTAGAGTTTTGAGTTCAATTCCTCTGTCTTTCTTCTCCTTTTCACACTTTAGTTTGTCTGCTTCGGTTACAGAACTGCTTGCTTGAGCCGGACCAGTTTTGTTTCCTTCAATGACAACTTCCCACATGGAGTAATCAGTAATAAGCATGTATTGCTTAATACGATTCTTCCACATCCCAAAGTTATTGGGAGTGAGTATAGGGATTTTGTTGGCTTGAGTGCTTTCATTATTATCAGTCATGATTAATAATGTGTGTGTTTTAAAGATTAAAACTTTTTGTTGTTCTTAACAAATAGTAGATCTAGAACCAATAAGCTCTGATACCACTTGTCAGGATCGATTAACTATGAAGAGTTAATACACACCTTTAGATCTAATTGATAATAGAAGTTGCAGCGGATCAACACTATATCAATATATTAAGAACAATAAACTGTAAGAACAATATGTGAGAATATTAAGAACACAGTTTCACAAAAAGCTTCAATGTATATTATCAATTAACAATACACACGTACGTTTACAATTCGTAAGGAACTATTTATAATAGTCCTTGAAGCTAAACTATTTACCCTAGTTATTTTAGGACTTGATTTACATTCGAATTATAAAGATATACATTGAATTACATTCTATAACTATCTCTGCGAAGATTTCGGACTTGATATGTTCCATAAACGCGTATCAGTAGTAAAACTAATCACCAGTAGTAAATATGTAACGTCAGTAGTAAGTCTGGTGACCAGTAGTAAGTCCAGATACATCATCAGTAGTAACTACTATTGATCAGTAGTATCTTCAATATGCCTTGATCAGTAGTAACTAAGTTATAGACTTCATCAGTATCAACTCATCAGTAATAAGTAATTCTGCCCCATCAGTACTAAACATAATATTCATCAGTATTAATCATGATCAGTACTAACTGCAGTATCAGTAATAAGTTAATCTGTGATTTTGTTCCAACAAAGCTTATTAGCGTGTTTGTTACCCTTTTACTAGTTATCACAACAACTGCACATATAATACCAACAGGTGAATTTTTACTTATATTTATATTTATATAAACTTCTTATATATTCATTATATTTTATTACTTTTAACTTTTTGTCTCACTGCATGGTTTTTAACATGAATTTGTAATACTATTGGTTGTCAGGTGACGATAATATACAATCAAAGATAAATATCAATGTAGGTGATTATTATTACCGATGGACTGATGGTAATTGTGAAAATCCAAAGTGTAATGGTTATTGTAAGAGTTTTAAGGGGAAGAAGGCGTGGGGAACATGCGTAAATGCAACAATGTGTCATTGTCAGTGGTGGTGTTAAATTGTTTTTTATGAAGCTTTTATCCGTGTTTTGATCTCTTATTAATGCTAAGCTTATAAAAAATTCAATGTTCTTATAATATTAAATACAAAGTTAAAACCAAATCAAAATAAATTATATTAAAAAAAATGATTACAACAAGTCTATGCATTTTAGATTGTTAAACATTGCCACAAGGGCAATAATTAAGTGTTTTTAAGTGGTTAAAATACAATGTTTTAAAGCATATCTATCCATTGATAGTTTTTAACTTTATGGTTTATTTATGGTAAGGTATAAGAGCATCTTCAACCATACTGTCTATAAATCTCCCTATCTATATTAATGGTGGACTATTCACTAAATAAAATCTGAACTCCAATCATAATCTTTATTCTTTCCTTCAAAATAAGTGACAATTTATATTCCACTAAGAATCACATTCTTAAATTTAATAGGTCAATCGAAGAAATTATTTTTAGCTCTATTCGAATATGAATGGAGTAATATAGTGTGTTGGATTGATTTTTTCATTCAAAATGAAGGGATAAAATATGATTGGAGATGCTGAGCATGTCTTTTATTTTTATACTACGAACTCAAAAACTTGGAATATGTACAACTTCTTGAATTTACGATACAAATAAAAAATATAACGTTTTAGGATAATGTCAAACATAATATTATTTAAAAATACAGAAATTTAATAAATATGTGGTATCTAAGTCAAACTATAACTATAATGTTATAGCAGCAAAAAATGGCATTACCACTCTTGCCAAAGATCCTCTGTTTTCCAAAACCAACATATCCACTTCTTTATAAACGAATGAATCTGGAAAACTAGATTCTTCTATTTTTCTAAATTTTTTTAAAAAAATGCAATCAAAATTTCTAAATTCTTCTCCACAATTTCCATTAATCTCGCAGCGCCGCCATCAAGCTTTTCGTAAAATTATTCCCTGTGCGAAGAACTCATCATCATCAGAGAACAAAAATGGGTTCAAGAATATTGGTAAATATTTGGGTGATTATAAGACGAAGATAAACGAGTTAGATGGCAGTGAGTATGCTCTCTTTTTGTTTAATTTTGTGTATAAATTTCCTTAATTTCAACAACAGTGATTGTGTTTCTCACGTTAGGTTATTAATAGTAGAGTTCTGGATTTATCAGATTATTGCCACTTAAAATTGATTACCAATAATCGGTTTTTCATTGTTTGGATACACAAATATTAGGGGCTAAGAACCAATTATGCATAATCAGTAACAAAATTACCAACACACCCTTTCTTTTAACCTAATTTCTGGTAGAAATATCTTCAAATTTTATTTTTGTGACAGGGTTGGTGCAAGAGAAGATAAACATATGGGTATCGAAAACAACAAATTTCGTAAATGAATTAACATCTCCACTTGTTCAAGAAAAAAATGCGACAACTGGAAATTCACATGAGATTGATGAAATGGAGGAACTTTTCATAGCCGATCACACTATCGACATAACAACACCAACTGGAAATCTATCTTTTGCTGCTGTTATTTCCATTGAGCAGTTTAGCAGGCTTGTTTTTTTATTTTTATTTTTTATTCTTTTTTATTGAGCATAATAATAAGTTGTGAAAATGCAGGATGAATGGGAAGAAAATGCAGATGATGTTTAAAGCTCTTGTTCCTGAAAATGTGTCTAATAATGCCCGTAATTTGGTGGAATATTGCTGCTTTAAGTTCTTGTCCAGAGATAATTCTCAAATTCATCCTTGCTTAAAGGTTTAATATATCATTACTTCCACATATATTTCAGCTTTAAAGGAATTTTTTTTTTCTTTCTAAATAGTTATATAATAATGATAAAGAAAAAAAACTTAATACTTAATTTGTATCAGAATTCATATCAATCTCGGATTTGTGAGGTCAAAATTTAAAATATACACGTTTATTTTTTTCAACAAGGGGTGTGTATATATATAAATTAGTAAAATTAGAAATATTTGTATATTCATGTCTTTGTTTTTGTTATAAATGTGGAATTGTATTGATAGGATCCAGCTTTTCAAAGACTGATATTTATAACCATGCTTGCATGGGAGCATCCTTACAGCAATGGGAAGGATTCTTCTGCAGAAAAAGTTTCATTTCAGGTTCATTTTTTTATAATTTTAATGTAGTAATTTAAAGCCTTGTGAGTCCAATAAAAGTATTATTTTTAATTGGGGATTTTGTTTTTTGAAAAAAAAAAAAGTATTATTTTTATTTTATTTTATCTTTTTATGTTCTAAAAAGACCATGCGATTTATCTTTAAGAACAGAATTTCAGAACTAGGATAGAAATGTTTTTATTTAGGCGTTGAAAGAAGCTTTTGCATCCTAGCTGTTACACTACAGATGGCAATTCCGGCTCATCTTAAAATTTTCCTAATTAAAATATTAATTATTTTTTATTATTATAATCATGAAGAACAAGCTTGTAGAAGAAAATGCATTTACACGCCTTGCTCCAGCTGTATGCGGGCTAGCCGATATCCCAACAGTTCATAACCTTTTCAAAGCTCTTTGTGGTCCTCAAAAAGGCATCACCTTCCGTGTATTTTCATCATATATAACCGAACTTCTAAAGTAAGTTTCTTTTCTCCTACAAATACAATTTCCAAAATGTTTTAATATTTTTGCAATTGAATATGTGATGTTTTATTTGCAGAGTGTATGAAGGAAGAAAATCATATGATTTTGAGGAAAGTCCTCATATTTATGGTGAGAGGATATTATGCCTTGGTTCTAGTAGAAAAAGGCCCGTTCTCAAATGGGAGAATAATATGGCATGGCCCGGAAAATTAACTTTGACTGATAAAGCACTTTATTTTGAGGTAACTAATCCTTCATCACATTAGAGGTAGCAAAATGGGCAGGTCCGGTAACTGGTCAAAATAGGTGGGGTGGGGTTGGGTAACTGGTCAAAATAAGATTACCATAACTATTGTTATAATAATGATCCATTTTTTTTCTAAGACTAAAGCATTTAGAAGGTTTTGAAATATGCTACTGGTAAATTTCAAATCGTTTGACTCGTTCCCTTTTTAGCTAAAATCTTAACTTTACCATTTCACCCGTTACCAAAAAAACATACCTCTTACTTACATATACGGGTCAAAATTGGTCTCTTAAATTTCACTTTTTCACATTCCAAACTTGCAGGAAATTGGGTTAAGGGGTCGACGAGATGCTATTAGGTTAGATCTTA
Organism: Calendula officinalis; assembly: GCA_963853835.1. Lineage (NCBI taxonomy): Eukaryota > Viridiplantae > Streptophyta > Magnoliopsida > Asterales > Asteraceae > Calendula > Calendula officinalis. The sequence goes on along the minus strand of OY970829.1, from coordinate 66,252,706 downwards.
CTGGTACCGTTTCACGGGTTGAGAAAGCCCGGGTCGGCCCATTGGGTTCTGATCTGTTTGACTCAGCTGTCTCTGTTACTTCTGGCCCAGAGTGAGTAAGCTTCACATTTCTAAATTCTTTATTTTATTTCTTTTATTCTTTACTTTTAAAGTAGATTGCATAAATCATCCCCGCGAAATTCTAGATTTTGTCCCTCAAACTTTTTTATTACACAAATAGTGCCAAATTCTAAAACTCGCAACAACAGTCCCTAAAGCAAAAAAGACAAATGACAGTTAAGTATTTAGGGACCTTTGATGTTACAAATTTGAAAATTAGGGGCTATACGTGTAATAACAAAAGTCGAGCGATGAAATCCATATACAAACTACAGGGATGATTTATGTAATTTACTATTTTTTAATTTTTTATGTACATATATATTTGTCTTATATTCCTATGGTCTCAGCTCCGAATCATGGACGCTTGAATTTGTTGATTTTGGAGGTGAAATGAGGCGAGACGTATGGCACGCTTTAATAAAAGAAGTAATATCCGTACACAAATTCATACAAGATTTTGGGCCAAAAGAAAACGACCAATTAATAAATAACATTTACGGTGCTAAAAAGGGCAAAATTAGGGCAATAAATTGTGCAATTAATGGCATTACAAGACTTCAAGCTCTACAATCTGTTAAAAAACTAATAGACGAACCTACTAAACTCGTTCAGTTTTCATATTTACAAAACGCTCCCTACGGTGATATCGTACGCCAAACACTAGCGGTCAACTTATGGGGTGGACCATTGACCACACGAGTCAAGGAAGTCAACTCTGTGTCTTCTGGTGAGGTGTCAAATGTGTACAATAATCATGTTTATGATATTGATGGAAGTGTTTATTTGAGGAGATGGATGAGAGATATTTCATGGAGTTCTAATGAGTCGGTTATTTTTTGGAAGAATAATTCGGTGAAACGTGAGCTTGTTTTGAGTAAAAATCATGTTGTTAGTGATAAAAATTTGGTAGAAAAAGCGGTGGTTACGTGTAGGGATAAATATCAAGTGGTTGAAAGTACACAAGCTACCATCGATGCTGCCATGATTGAAGGGATTCCTAGTAATATTGATCTTTTTAAGGTTAAATTATATATTATCGAATTCATTTATTATTATTATTTATTTGTTAATAGTCATTTATTTTCATTTAAAATATTTTCAGGAGCTTTTGCTACCGTTAACCATGGTTGCAAAGAACTTTGAGAAGCTTAGACATTGGGAAGAACCGCACTTGACTGCATCTTTTCTTGCATTTACATATGCACTCATCTTCAGGTAAAAAACATTAAATATTCTAATCTTTATGTATGAATTTATTTATAATGTTTGTTTTTTGTGTTCAGAAATTTGCTATCTTATATATTCCCGATGACATTGATGATGTCAGCAACTTTGATGCTAGTAGTAAAAGGGCTGAAAGAACAGGGCCGTTTGGGTAGATCTTTTGGTAAAGTTACTATACATGATCAACCACCTTCAAACACCATTGAGAAGATTATAGCTGTTAAAGAAGCAATGAGAGATTTAGAAAAATATATGCAGACTATTAACGTTTCCCTTTTAAAAATCCGTACCATTCTTCTTGCAGGCCAACCACAGGTTTTATCCTAAACTTTACTTTTTAGTCCCTAAACTTTTAGTGTTTAAACTTTAAACCCCATTTTTTGGTTTTTTACTGGTCATTTTGTATCGAGATATAATCTTTATTTCGTATTAAATCTGGTTTTATATTTTATGTTTTTTTTTTTTTTCCAGATAACAACAGAGGTTGCTATGGTGCTCTTGTTTGGGTCTGCTGTTCTCCTAATTATCCCTTTCAAATATATTATTTCTTTTTTTATATTTGATCTTTTCACAAGAGAGCTCAAGTTCAGGAAAGAAACGGTTAAGAAGTTCATGAAGCTTTTAAAAGAGCGTTGGGACACTGTGCCTGCTACCCCTGTTTCTGTGTTGCCATTCAAGTCTTCTAATGATAATGATGTTACAAAACAAAAGAAGGAAAAAAATAACTTACTTAATTCAGAAAGAAATAGGAGAAAACAGTAAAATTATCTACTTTTTTTGTTGTGTTGTTGGACCATTTGAGTATTCTGAGTGTTTTGTACAGATTTTTGGTTGTAGAAATTGTACTGGGCAGGTTAGTTTTAAAGAAAATATCAAGTGAAATATACATACTCCCTTCATCTCATAAAAAACTTCTCATTTAACTCTAAATTTTTGTCCTATAAAAAACTTCTCATTTCTCATATTTGATGAGTTTCACATAATAAAAAACTATTATTACTAAAGATCCCACCACTAATATTCATTAATTATCTTTCTCTCCAACCCAATCTTATATTTTAATCAAAAGTATTATCAATGATCCCACCGCTAACTATCACCTAAAAATTTGTGCAAAAGACAAATGAGAAGTTTTTTATGCGACGGAGAGAGTATTTCTTAAAGCAATTATCAAGATTATAAAAAATGCGCTATGGTGGCACCAATGTGCACTCTGACGTTACGAAATAGTTAATGTTGGTGGTGTTAAGTTTGACGTAAGATAAAGCGTAATAAGACGCATCTTATCGCGAGTTTTTGTGGCGCGTTATAAATTTATTTCTTTAAAAAAATGATGATATATGTAATTATAAATTTAGATTTACATTTTTTATAAACGTCATATATGAATTATCAAATGAATCAATAGACCTATAACTTTTTGTGAATTTAATATGTATATAAATATAAGTTATATAAAAAAATTGATGTCTAAAGTCACGTCATGACTACTAAAGCTTTAATGCTTGAGCTTTACGTTTTTGTAATTATAAGAGCATCTCCAATGGTAGCTTTTTCTAAAGCTTATTACTATTACAATAAGTCTTTGGAAGACTTTTTATCATTGGAATACCTAACTTTTTGAAAAGCTTATTGCAAAGACTTATTCTCTACTAACCTTTTAACCATCTTTTAATATTTGTCTTTTTTAGTCCCCTATGTTTAATAACATTTCATTTTAAACCTTAGATATGTTATATATAAATTATTTATTATATTTTTATTAGTTAATAAATAAATTATATAATATTTAATGCCAATTATTATAATATTATTGTATAAGACATTTTAAAAAATATTATATTTAGTAAGATCTCCAAAAAATTGTCAAATTATATATAAGGGGTATTTATAAACATTTGAGATAGATAAAGGTAAATTAGAAACATTGTAAAAGAAAAAACTTTTGTAAAGGTTAACCATTGGAGATGCTATTTATAAAAATGTTTTTGGTTAGTGGAATGTTGATGTGATAAAAGTAATAAGTCTTTGTGAGGTTAACCATTTGGGATGCTCTAAATTCAGGTATGAATCATATTCTATCAACTCCTACAGGAAACATCATAAAAATTGGGATCTCCAAGGAAGCGTGCCAACTGTTTGATAAAATGCTGAGAGAGATTAATACCAAAAATAAATTACTTGGGTAAGATACAAGAAGCAAGTCGAATTAGTCAAATAACGATGATCTCGGTATTGATTAAAATAAATCATAGCAAGACTTTATTCATAACTCAATTTAGTCATTTGGGTACAATCATAATCCTTTAGCCTTCTTCTTTTTGGCGTAATTCTTAAAATGGAAGTTAATAAAAAGAGCTAAAAGAGAAGCGTTAAACACAGCATTGAAGCACCAACCCAAGAACCCGGAGCAACCCGACCCGGTGAAATGGTAATACATCATCAGACCCGACACCATGAAGCTAAACACGAACTGGATAATCTGACAGTTGGTCACCAAAACCTTCCACCACGGCCGCCACCCGAGTGCGCACAATAGATAGTAGGCGTACATTAGCACGTGAACGGATGCATTGGTAACAAGCGCCACGGGGATCAATGATTGGGATGTTGAGAGCCACACATAGCACATGACGACAACCACCGAGTGATGGTACACGTGGAGGAACGACAGCCGTCGGTTACTTCCGCTGAGGATGATGAGAAGCGTGTCGATGAATTCAAGGAGTTTCGAGAAATAGAAGATCTGAGCCCAGAAGAAGACAGGCCCACGTGGAGGGGTATGATTGGGCGGGAAGCAGAAGATCCAACGGCGGTTAGGCATCTGGGAGAGAGTACTGAGGGAGCATCCGATGGCCATGATGAGGGAGAGGATGAGAAGGATGAGGTTGTGGACGGCGGAGATGAGGCGGAGGACGGTGGGGTTAAAGGTGGGGAGAGGTGTACGGTGGAGGGTGAAAGTTAGGAGGAGGTAGATGAGGAGGGTTAGGGTTAGGAAAAGTGGGGAGGCACCCCATGTTTGGTTGGGAATCCAGTGGAAATGGGTGATGGTTGGGTGGTCGACCAGCCAGTAATGGAGTTTGGAGGTGAGGATGTCCATCCACGCGCCGCCATAGGGGAGGGGGATTGGAGGCGAGCCAGAATGAAGGGGATAAGAGTCTGTTGTCGGATGGGATCTAAGTTGGACGCTGGTTGCCGTTCAACTAATAAGTACCCACCAGTCACCATTCCGGTAATATTCTGGATAACTTGCATAAAACAATAATATATTATATTTAAATTCTTAAATATAAAATTTATTACAAAAATTACCTAAAATATAAATTAACTTTCTTTTGGATCTTTCATGTAACTAAATTATTATTTTTTATGGTGTTTAAATAATTTTTTTCTTACAATAACAATAGTTCTTTTTATGGTGTCTTTTATTTTATTTAACTTATTATTTGTAATTATTTTATATAATTACATTGTAAAGATTAGGTAAATTTATAATTAATCCAAATTATTTTATATAATTATAGTTTACGAATTAATTTTATTTTATTTTATGATTGTTGTTGCTTTCTCTTTGATCCTTTCATGTGATTCTATTATTGTTATTATTTATTTATGGTGTTTAAATTATATATTTTATACAACAATAATAATTTTTTTATGATGTTTATTATTTTATTTATCTTATTAGTTAAAAATATTTTATATAATTGTACCGATTAAATAAATTTGCAACTATTTGACGATGTATATTATGGGAACTTCAAAAGTTGTTACCAAAATCAGAGAGGTAGATGTGAATTGTTTTCCCAATATTTCTATAACATTATGTTATAATAAGAGCACTTCTAATAGTGACACAGACCGACACTTTAGTTTTTATCAAATTATCGTTACGTCAACTCAAACTCCAATCGGCATTAAACTGAGTCACTAACATACTCATGCCAACAATACCTATTATTTTCAGTTTTTTGGGCCTTAGAATTATAAAATATACATACACACAAAATGCCAAATACCCCATTAAATTCCATTGGGCTCCACAGAAATCACCCTCTTATCTCTTCGGCTAAGTGGAGAGTTCAACCTACGAGTTGCACGCAACGCGGTGTGCCAACGGTAACCTAAACCGAATTTTTCATCCGACCTCATCTATTAGCATGAGTCTAAGTAAATATCTATATCTTGAATTTCGTGTCAAAGTTGTCAAGAAATTATGTAAGAAGCTGACAATTCAATCACGACTATGTATATAACCTCCATGGATAACAATGAGACATGATAATGATGTTGGAAGAGATATGCAGACAAAGGTATCACATTTTGCAATTTAAATAAAAATATACGTAAAAGTCATATAAAACAATCTTAAGAAATTTATGCATCACACATTCACACCTTCAATTTGTTTCACAAACGCGGAAACGGCTACCGGGCAGGGCCGGACAAATGTATATTATTGGGCTTGGGCGGAATTTTTAAAAGGGGCTTGTAAAGTAAATACTACATCCGTATCAAAATAAGTGATACATTTGAAGAATTGCGGTTTTTGAGGCAAAAGATTAAAAAGTGGTTTAAATTAGATTAAAGTGGATAGTTAGTAGATAATGGGTCCCACTTCTTTAGAAGTAGTGATATTAATGATGTTTAAAAGTAAAAGTAAGGGTAAAAGGGTAATTTCACTTTATTAAAGTAGATAGTTAGTGGAGAATGGGTCCCACTTTTTTTACCAAATAAGGTAACTTTTGGAAGTGTATCACTTATTTTGTTCCACCCCTAAATAGTATGTGTATCACTTATTTTGATACGGAGGTAGTATTTTCCTAAATAAATAAAAATTCTTTCGTCAAACTAAACGTAACGTGTCGTCCAAATCCTTAAATTATATGTTCAGCTTTTACTGTTAGGCGCCCAATTTCAAAATATTTTATTAAGTTTAAATAATCTTATACATATATATATACATAGGCTAGTTTTTTTGAAAATGGACCCTTATGTTTTGTAGGCCATGGACAACTGTTCTGGCGACCTATATACAGGACCGGTCTTGCTACCGGGTCGTGGAACATGGCTCTCGTATGACCATATATTTGCTCCCTTTTTCAAAGTCACACATCTCCCTTCCATGTTTACGATCTCCATAGAATCACTGAAATTATAATGATGCTTGAACTGTTGATTTTGGGGCGTCAAAAAATGATAACTTTGCATCATTCCTCTTTATGGTCATACACTATGTCGTTTGGCGAGCTTTAACGCCACCAAAGAACCTTTGGTGTGGCTTTCACGTATCGACACTCCATGGCTCTAAAGTGATAGTATATATGTTTGACCTTTGAAGCCAAAGTCCAATACATTGGAAGATAGAATGCATTAAGTTTGCCTATATTAGAATTAAGCTGTATAGTAGAATAGCTTATGATGAGCTTGCTATTTAGTACTATTTAGTAGATTAATGTGTGAAACAATATTTGTTTTTAACGTCTAGTTAGTAAGTTAGTGATTCGAGCCTAGACAGTAACATCCACAAGGTGCACTATGCCTTCCCTCGAACCCTCCACATATGGGGAATAAACCCCACAATTTGTCCATGACGGGACTTGAACCCATACTATAGGTCATGGACAATACCTTATCTTTTTCACCAATACCATTAGGCTAGAAGCCTTGAGTGAAAATGTAATTAAGTGAGCAATATGAGTTTGGCAACTATTTTTGGCAAAACAATTTAAGATCACTACGAGAATAAGAAAAGAGTATACTCAAAGGATGTATGTTATATCTTAGAAATTAGAATAACCAGTGATTATGCTTTTTTTTTTTTGTGTGGCTAAAATTGATTATGAATAAATGTGACATAATGTAATACGACATAATATAATATCACATAAGATAATACAATTTAGTGTAACAGAATACAATATAATAAAATACATCATATTATCGCATATGATATTATATTATATCATCAAACCACATCACGTTACGTTGCTTAAATTCTTTTGTCACTATATAAATAAGAACTATTAACATGTTTATTCATATCTTGGAATTTCTGAAAATGACCAAGCCTACACTTTTGATGTTAACCCTCATCTTTCTTCTTGTACTTTGCACAGGTATTATATTTTTTATTACCAGTCTTTAAATTATTTGTTTATGATTTTATAAAGGAAAATGATTGAATTCTTATAATTACACTTCATACATTGAAATTTTTTGTTGTTATGTTAATTGACACGTAAGTTTATATACAAAGCAATTGATAATACACAATTAGCTTACATTAATAAGAAAATTAAGTGGTTATGTTTTATGGTTTTCAGATATAAATGTGAAGGTTGAAGGAGGAAGATTTGTGAAAAGATGTTGCAAGAATGATTATGTTGGGGTATGTAGACCGGGCACGCCTGATGATAAAAAATGTGCCGATTCATGTCAAAAATATTGTCCAGAACACTTAACAATAGGCAAATGTGTTAAGAATGCTTGTCATTGTGCTGAATGTCCTTAATTTTCAACTACATATTTAAGATTTCGCGCGGTTTCATATGGAAACATTTTATCTAAACAATAATGAATATGAAAGTTTATTAGTTTTATTACTCTTATGTAAGATTTCCGGTTTCAACTATATATTTAAGATTTCCGGTTTCATATTAAGCAGCTAATTTGGCATTTTAATAAAACATTTCTTTTAAATGGGAAAAGTTTACCCTATTGAGACGAAGCTGTGACGACGAAATTTTCCCGACTACTTGTCGTCGGCATAAGCTATGGCGACGACATGTCGTCGCTATAGCCTATTTTCTTGTAGTCGGCATAGGTGATTTTTCTTGTAGTGTATGCCTTTCATCATTTGCACTTCTTTGTTAACTTAGTGTGTTTTCGAATGCACCACTATTCGCTTTTAAATATGATTACAAAAGCTATATCAATATGATGATAAGTTTTATTATTGAATAAAATGATTTAGGAGATTGTAACATATGAATAAAAAATACACTTTGGGTGATTGTGAACCGGTTTTATTTTGACCATTTTGAGGTCTACTTAACAAATTTAGTGATTGCTACAATTTTGGCTTATTAGTCCTGCATATAAGTTTGAATCAAAATCATATTTTGGACAAAAAGCAGTTATTGATCGAGCACCAATATTCTCTCTCTCTCTCTCTCTATGGGGCAAAAAAAGAGACATAGAACATGATCAAAGCGGTAAAGAAGCTAAAATTCTGTAACCTTTGTGTAAAGAATCTTAATTTATCATAACTGACAACAACAAAAACAAAAGAGAGAAACAAGTGGTGTACAACTTGATCCTATTTGTAAGATTATGAAGGTCTAAATTAGTTTCTTCTTTTGGAAGAAACGCGTTGAGTACCATAATTGTGCACCAGAAACCACAATGCAAATGCCTAATGATAATATACTGTACCAAGCCACTCTAGAATGTGTGATCTCACTCACATCTCTAATTTGTGCTTCTCTGCATAACCAAATCACAATTTGTTAAAACGAAATAAACAACTCGACTTTGATCTAAACACAAAAACAAAACACATACAAGAAGGTTTTAAAGACATAACATGTAGAATTTAATCAGTGCTAACTACATAAGTGAAAGTTGGTTTCCTTGAATCAAATTTTTTTAAACTTTGACGGTCTAATTTTCTGACAAAAATTAGAAATTTAACAAAAGTTGGTTTATCTTTTTATGCTATTAGCACAATTATTAATGTATTAGGAGAGTTGCGTTCACGGAGGTCTTTGATTTTTATAAAGTCCCAAGGGACAAATCTTAGCCATTGGATCAAAAGATCCACCAATCACCACCATCATCAAATCACATATGATTCAATATGCAACCACAACCATCATCAAATCACATGTGATTCAACACATCAACCACCACCGCCGGCCACCACCTCCGGCCGCCGTCCGCCGCCACCTCTGCCTTCCTCCACCGCCAGCGGCAGCCGGGCGCCGCCGCCGGCCACCGCCTTCGGCCGGCGCAATCACATGTGATTGGATACACAATCACATGTGATTGCAAACGGTGGCGAGGGATTGCCGGTGGTGGAGACGGTGACGGGCAGAGGTTGGTGGTGGTGGTCGGCCGTGTTGAATCACATGTGATTTAATACACATGGGTGGTGGTGGTATTGATGTGTTGAAATCACATGTGATTCTGGTGGTGGTGGTGATTTGGGGATTGATTGATCCAAGGACTAAGATTTATTCCTCAGGATTCAATAAAAATCCTAGACCTCCTTAAACGTTTCAATGTATTAGGAATTTAGGATCGCAAGTATTAATGTAAAATGCACCTGCTCTTGAGGTAGAGAAGATTATCATGAATGGCCTCAACCGCTCCTTCAAGCTTTCTTAACTCAAGCTCAACCCCCTATTGAGCAATTAAAATTCTTAGTGGAACATAAAACAGAAACAGAATCTTGAATGATGAGAATTACACGTGGCAAAATGGGCATGATTTGTTGACCTAGAGCACTTTTTGTCCAAATTTTTTTTTATAAATAACTAGTCTGAATCTGATTACGAATATATTTTAAATAATAATCAGATTTTAGAGTAAAATTGCTAAAAGAAGGTTTACGTCGGACCTCAATTTTTTCTTTTTTTGCAACAGCGTCCCAATCTTTTGCTGCAATGCCAGTTCTCCAGTCAATGTTAACACTTAATGCTCCCCCTTGATTAGGGTCATCTGCCCAGAAACACACCAAATACTGCCCGGCCTCACTTGTAGTGAATGCAAACTGACCGTGAGTTGCATTTTGCTTATGATGTAGAATGTTTCCATGAGGTGATGTGACCTACAAATGTATAGCACAAACCATCATTTACATAACTTTAAGATAGATTCAAACCTGCACTTAATTCCAAATACCTAATTTTGATTACTTAGTTTAAAATATTTCATTATTATTGAAATTATGCATGCTTAGGAACAATCCTCTTAATTCTCAAGGGAATTAATATTACACTCAAAACCCTAGCTCTTAATTATCAAATATAATCTCTTTAATTAGTGATTATTTCAAAATTGTTGAAATTAATAAGCTTCGATTTCCCCAATTATACATATATAAATGTTCGATTCCAAAAACAATATCAGAAAACACATGATTCAATTCATAAAGTTACATGCAGAGAGATATAGAATTACCTTGGTGGTGATAGAGGGGGTGGGGTGAATATGAACATCGGAGATAACAACATAATCAGATAAAACGACGACGTTGTTATGGATTTCTTCGGTGACGCATTTCTTTCCGGATTTGGGTAAATTCAACCATATGCAATCACCATCTTGTATTTGCATCAAAATTAAGATCAATAAGATCATGCGCAACAATACCCTGTTTTTCCTCTTCGCCATCTTCACTGTAATTTTATTTCAGAAGTTGAGATTAATCAAGTGTTCGAGGTTTGGATCTTACGTAAGTTTCACTGTAATTCATTTAAGACACAAGACTCCAACATGCATGTAATAAGTTATTGAATAAATAAATAGTTATTGTAAAATATTAGAAATTCTTTGAAATTATAAATGAATTTTCATTAATTTGGAAAAAAAAATGAGTTTGCATCAATTTAGACACTAATATATCCTCTAGTATACATAATACTCCAACTGTCCAACATAATTTAATAATCCTAAATAAGATCTATATACTTCCTCCGATTCAAAATAAGTGATACACTTTCCTTATATGGGTAATTCAAAATAAGTGTTATACTTTGAAAAATTACTTTAATAAAGTGAAATGATCCATTTACCCTTACTTTTTACTTTTAAGCATCATTAACATCACTTTATTCAAAAGTTGTGGGACCCATTATCCACTAACCATTCAATTAATCTAATTTAACAAATATTATAATCTTTTGCCTCAAAAACCGTGAAACCCAAAGTGTAGCACTTATTTTAAATCGGAGGAACTATAATATTAACTCATTATATTGATAGAAATTATGTTACAAAAATATATCTAATAAAAACAAACTTGGAATTAGGAAACGCAGTTGCAAAGTTGACATTTAGGGGATCCTTGGTTCGTATTGAGGAAAGGGAATGAGAATGACAAAAGGAATGTTGAGGAATACTAATGGTTATAATTATTGCATTGAAGCTGCTTGGTTTATACTCACCAATTATTATTATTGCACATAGATGCAGCTTGATTGCGAAAATATTATAATCAATAAGAAACATAAACACAATTGTGCTACACATTTTCCATTTACAACATGTTGTGCAACATTTCAAAATACATAGCGTGATACACATGAAATAAAGTTAAAGATCCCATAAAGCGGAAGCAATGCTCACAGACACAACTAAAAAAAGTAGCACAAGTACATATTAAATGTGTGGGTGCAAGAACTCATGCACATAAGACCGTCTCATATGACTTGGCAAAGTAAACAAGGTTTTAAGTTTTAACTTTGATTGGATCATTGTAGTACGCCTCAACAACTCTGCCAACATCCAAATGAGATATACCAATATTCAAAAGTTCATTCATGACCTCTTGCATTTTATCCTCGATTACAAATTCAAATTTATTAGCATCTACAGTCAAAGCATCAGCAACAACACTAACTTTTAATATCATTTCACCACAAACCTAGAAGCAAACGAATCTAACCTTGCATCAATGATTTTTTGGGGTGTCAATGACTTATTCTTCTTTTGAAGACTTTCATTTCTAGGTGATAGTTTTTTCGTTTTTTTTTTTTTTTGAAGAAGTTGGAGATCGTTGTGCATTAGAGATCATGACAACAACATCTTCACTATTAGATGAATAGCTTACAAATTAATTCTTTGTGTTGTGGGTATTTTCACAAGCTTGTGACACATCTTCGGATACTAGTCATGTTGCTCTCTCTTTACACCAAACATGGTCCAGTTTATGTAGATATGGAAATTTGAAGTTCCATAATCCAGTTACATTCTTATGGTTCTACAAAAATGTAAAATCAACATCGGATAAAAAGAGTTATATGGTTTAAATTATATATTTAAAAGCTCTCAACATGACATCATAGCATTGTTTCTCACAGTTAATTTTGTTCTCAACATCATAAATTGGATTATACTTGTTTTTTAGATATTTGATCTTAGAGTCGATGTGTAGATTAACGTCCTTATCAAAGTTTGAAATTTTTTGTACCATCCTTAGCAAATAAAATGACTAACATATAGTGGTTTCTACTTATTTCCCCTTCCACCAATTAACAAATACTCCCTCCGTCCCATTTTTATTTTCCACCTTACTATTTTAGTTTGTCCCAAAATAAGTGTCAATTTCAAATTATAACCAATCATATGAAGTATTAGTGGGTAAATATGAGATTTTATTGGTGGACAGTGCAATAATTGCATTTTCATAAAACTATGTTTCTTTTGTCTAGTGGACAATAAATTTGGAACGGAGGTAGTAATTGACAATTATCTACCCAAAGGTAACTTTTTAAGCCTAATTAGGTTGTAGCTACATGCTATTAAGAAAACGAAAATGTATAAAGACAGGAAAAGTAACATGTTTTATAGGGTGATATTCTTCTAGACATTTGATCGAACAATTTGTGTGCACATTTGAAAGCTATGCACTGGAATTAACAAATGATTCATAAGATTCATAATTAGGTAATATAAGTGAACAAGCAGCCATATCAAAGGAAATTTTGACATAAGAAATTCATCGCCCTAATTGGCCTCTTTTAAACGATTGAGAAAAATTCAATCACAAGAAAGATTAAAGAGTAAAAATGGAAGGACATATATGTGAAGAATTTTCATGAGAGAATAGAGGGAGAAAATATGAGTGAAGATGGGGTGAGAGAAAGAATGTGTGGGAGAATGATGAAATGTGGTAGAATAATGAGGGGAATAATGAGAGTGATATGATAATCATTTCCCCCAATTTAGTGGATAATGGTCCATTACTCACTTTTAAGTAACAACTAATGTCATTGACGATACCCCACCTAGTCGACGAGCGATGTGGTGAGACAAGGAAAAACAAGCAAGTAAGTAAGCGGCGGAACAAAAATCACAAGTGAATCATAGGGAATAAATGGGGGGGCAAGTTCAAGTGATTTAAAAGCAACAAAATCAAAAATCGAGTTGATACGTCAACACGTCGAATTTCTTCGACAACAAGAAGCGAGTGATCGGGAACGCCGCGATCAATAAAGGGAAAATGTAAAACAACAACAAATACTCAATAATTTGAGTATTTTGAGTACACAAACATATGGATTAGAAGGTAAATATATTGAACTTCTCAAAGTATTGAAGGCAAAGGCTCATGCGGACATTAGTGATTTAATGTTTATTTTAATTAAATGTATTTTTTATAAAAAAAATTAATGAAAAAAATGGTGATATGTAAATTAACGCATCGTGGCGTTGTGGTGTTTATTTCCTCCAAAATGGTGGTGTGGTAGTTGAAATCGTAGATGATGTGATAGTAGAATTATTTTGATATATGAGAACCATACTCAATAGCCTAAAGCTCGTGTAGAATAGAAAAAGGGGGAATTTCTCTTATAACATTCCAAAACTCATAAGTTATCTATATATCGTTCCAAAACTCAAAAAATTTATGTATATACATTTAAACTTATTAATTACCTTTGTATATTCTAAACTTTTAAAACTTTTCTTTATGTCTGAAAACCTATTTAATATATATTAAATTATTATAATATAAATAATTATTATAATATAATTGTCTATGTGGTAAACCCGATTATGTATTTTTGTACCTAAACTTATTTCTTCGGTGTTTTTGTCCCTAAAGATTTTTGGATTTCAGTTTTCTATCATTCCGTCCAATTTTGACCGTTAACTAACCTCACATGCTAAGCATATGAGGGTATTTTTATCTTTTTTACTCAAAATACTTGTAATCTATGTTTTCAAATTTTTACCATCTCTCTCTTCTCTTAAATTCTTCATTAGAGATCATCATCTTCTTTCTTTCTTTATCACATACCAAATTACCAATGATACCATCTAAATAACTAATATTAAACCATAAAATTAAAATCAAAAATTAAAATAAAAAATGATAAGAAAAAAATAAAAAATCTGGAAATTCTATAATTGTGGATAGAAATCCAATACAATAAAGAAAAACCCAAAATGAAAAAAATTCCCATTCAACTTCCTGTCGTCGTTGTCATCATCATCTTCAAGATATATTCTCTAATAAAAAAACACAAAATTCTCGATTCTTAAATAGAAATTCTCTAATAAAGAAACACAAAATCTAGAAATTTTCTAACAAAATGTGAAGTTTCGATTTGGGTTATAGATCTGAGTTTCGATTCCATAACCAAAAACCCTAAACTCCGGTCATCTTCTTCCTCCATGACTTTTCACGAATCGCGATTTGCAGGTGGGTTTGATGGGGTAAATGAGTTTGGTGATGTTTTTAAGCGATGGCCCAGATCTGAATTACAATCGTTGGGTTGAGGCACCATTAGAGTTTGACAAACCAGATCTGATTTCTCATCTTCATCAACATCAACATCAAGAAGCTCTTTTTTTTGAAGTTGTTTCATTCACTTTCTTCATGTTTTCATCTTTGGTGGGTTTGATTTTGACTGATGCGTTTGATTGTTGTTCTCAGATTTTGGATTGTTGTTTTCATTCACTTCCCGTTTGATTGTTTTTTTCATTCACTTCCCGTTGATGCAGAAAGCTTCAATTTTTCTCAGATTTTATTCTTTTGAATTTGGGCTTTTTTAATTTCTCGTTCTAATTACAATTTGATTTAAAAATAAGGGTAAATGTCAGAAATTGTCCCTTTGATTTTGCATTTTCAGTTTTTTTGTCCCTAAACTTTTTTTTTTTTGGGATTTTTGTCCCCGAGGTCTTTAAAATTCTGCTTTTATGTCCTTCCGTCCAAATTTGGCTGTTAACTAACCTCACATGCTAAACACGTCATGGTATTTTTGTATTTTCTACACATTTCTTCTTCATCTTCATTATAAAACAAGAACCCTAATCCCCTACTTGATGAACCCTAATCTAAATAAAAACCCCAGCAAATTAGACACCACCACCATCACAAATCGAATCCCCAATTAACATCTTCCCCTACTTGTTAAGCCAAGAAATTAAAAACCATGTGTTCATAAAATGTGTTCTTCATAAAACCCAGAAGATGTGGCTTTATCTTCATAATCTTTCATCTTCTAACCACCACTGGCACATGACCCGTCCCCTGAAGATGTGTTCTTCATAAAATGTGTTCCCCAATTAACTGCTCATGCCAACGAAGTAAAGACTGTTTGATTTTTATTATACATTTAAAAAGAAAAAGTGCGCCTGCACCCTGTTGTTGACTTGAGTTGACTAACCATGACTATAAATATTGTTCCCTTCTCAAAATTCAGGTTTCTCAAGAAACTATTTCCTTGATGAGAACAATTAGGGTTTACAGAACAGAAACAAAAGAGCATGAAAGGCATATGTTTTTACCCATAAATCTTTTCTTATGAAGATTCATTTTTTATTTTGGAAAGCAGATCTGAGATCTGAGAAGCAGAGCACAAAAGAGCTCTCACCTTAGATGTCTTTATGTAGGAGAAGACGATGATGGTGACGGTTTTTGCCGGAGAAGACGGAGATGGTGACTGTGATGGACGGTTATTGCCTCAGATTTTAGATCTTTGAAATAGATTCAAGAATGGGGAGGAAGATGATGAAGAGGGTTTGAAAGAGGAAGAATTTGGGAGGGTGGAGGAGGATGAATTTGGTGGCGGGTTTCATCAGATTTGTAGAGAGAGAATTTGGGTTCAGATCTGTGAATCTTTTATTAGGGTTTGAAAAAGGAAGAAGATGAAAAAAATAGAGAAAAAAGAAATGGGAAAAAGAAAAGGAAGAAAATACCCTCACTTTTTTGGCATATTCCGTTACTTAACAGCCAAATTGGACGGAAGGATAAAAATCCAGAATTTTAAAGAGCACGAGGACAAAAATCCCGAAAAAAAAAGTTTAGGGATAAAAAACCTGAAAATGCAAGACCACAGGGACAATTTCTGACATTTACCCTAAAAATAAAGAAAATATAAAATGACGAAAAGACCCTTACTTTTTTGGCATTTTTTGTTAGTTAACACAGGAAATTGGATGGAAGGACAGAAAACTGAAATCAAAAAATCTTCAGGGATAAAAAAACCGAAGAAAAAAAATTGAAGGACAGAAATCAGAATCGGGTATACCACAGGGACAATTTCTGTAATTTACTCTAACAAATTACTATACTACATTTAGTCTATCTGTATCTATATTAGAAAATTAAAAAAAAAAATTAAGTAAATGTAATTTCCAAATGTGCAGACCTGTTTGTTTTTTCATAGCAAAAAGGTATGCAGTCTGCGGACCACATCTGTCAAGTGATGTAGCTTATGAGATGGACCAAAGGTTTATAGTCTTCACAAAAAAAATATTGTTTGTTTTTTACATCTGCAAATTTAGTGGGGAAAAACGTCCGATAATTAGGGCAAACTTCCAGCTTGTGTGAACGGAGAAGATACAAACCAACGTGAGCTTCAACAGAAAGATACAAACCTGCGTGAGCTTCAACAGAAGATACAAACAATCGATCTCTCTCATCTTCTCCGGAGAGAGGGGGAGACAGAGATAGGGCCGACAGAGAAGATGAATGACGACGGAGGATGTCGGCGGAGAAAATGACCTGCGTGAGCTTCGCTGGAGAAGATGAATGACGATGGAGGATGCCAAAAGAGAAGATGATCTGCGTGAGCTTCGTCGGAGAAGATAAATGACGACAGAGGATGACGGCGGAAAGGATGACCTGCGTGAGCTTCGTCGGAGAAGATGAATGACGACGGGGGATGCGGGCGGCTGGCTTCGCCGACAGCGTGCTTCGATGATGACCGGTGAAGGGGTTGCGTGAGATGATGACCGGTGAAGGGGTTGAGGGAGATGTAGATGTAGACGGTGAAAGGGTTGAGGTTGCGAGATGTTCTCATTCATGGCAATCCCTTTTTAAATAAAATGTTAGAAGACCCAAGAATCTAATGTCCAAAGCTTTTTGGGGAAGACCTTGGGAAGATATAATAAGATCTGCGAGCTTCTGAAAAACAAACATCTGCTAGAGCATTTTTCTGCGTGTGATCTGCGCCGCGAATACAAAAGACCCCAGGAAGACCTTTTAGCAAAAAACAAACAACACCTAATTCTCCAAAGTGGAGACGAGTACAATTTCATATACTACCTCTGTATTAAAATAAGTGATACATTTGAAGAAACACGATTTTTGTGGCAAATGATTAAAATGTAGTGTAAGATAGATTAAAGTGGATAGTTAGTGAAAAATGAGTCCAGCTTTTTTTAAATAAAGTGATATCAATGATGTTTAAAAGTAAAAGTAAGGGTAAAAGGGTAATTTCACTTTATTAAAGTAGATAGTTAGTGAAGAAAGAATCCTACTTTTTTACCAAATAAGATATATTTTAAAAGTATATCACTTATTTTGATCCACTTCTGAATAGAAAATGTGTCACCTATTTTGATACGGATATAGTATTAAAGGATTAAATTATATCAAGTAAAACTTCACATATTTGCATTCATTTTAACGACTAGTAATTATTATTATTCCATATCTGTTCGATATTATATTAAATACTTTTTGATTTCAAAGTTAAAATAAATAAGTTTGTTTATAGTAAATACTTAAAAGCAAATAAATGACTTTCAAAATTTCTAAATATGATCAAAATTTTATAATATATAAACAAGAGAAAGTATGCCATTTTTATTCATATTTTGCAATTCCTACACATAGAAAAATGGCTAAAGCTGCTCATTTGATGATAACCCTTCTCGTTCTCCTTGTACTTTGCACAGGTATATATCATCTTTAATTTTCAAAAGGAAAATTATTTGAATTTTATTTACATTTAATCTTCAACATAATGATTTTTTTGTTATCATGTTTGTTTAATGACATCCACACATTTATTTAGAAAAAACAATTGACAACACAATTGCTAGTATTTTTGTTTAATACGAGATCCCGTCATGTATTCTTATTTTCAGATTGTTTTTGTTTAATACGAGATCCCGTCATGTTTTCTTATTTTCAGATTTAAGTATGAAGGTTGAAGGAGGAAGATTTGTGAAAAGATGTTGCCAGAATGATTTTGTTGGAGTTTGTAGACCGGGCACAAGTGATGACCAAAAATGTAGCAGCTCGTGTCAAAAGTTTTGTCCTGACCACACTACACAAGGAAAATGTGTTGGGAATGCTTGTCATTGTGTCGAATGTCCATAGAAACTTCATATTTTCGTGTTTATAACAAAATATGTTGTCTCGGTAATAAATTTGAAGGGGTTTTTTATTTTCATTTGAATCATGTTAGATTTTTATGAAAAGCCAATTAGTTAATTAATGGTTCGAATCAAGCAGTGACATTTAAGATGGCAATATGTCTTCCTCGAACTCATCGCTTTTGAGAAATAAAACCAAACCTCCTTTTTATTGCATGAGGAAAAGCCCTTAACAAAGCTTGAATCGAAGACCTGAAACTCTCCATAGTTACCCTGATGGCAAATTGATTTTGATCAATGGTGATGTGTAATGCTTTGTTAAACGGCATTTAAATCAATTAAACCAAGATCTCATGCATTCTTTCCAGAAGATCTCCCTCACGTTATCAGATATATTGACTTAAAAGCATATATGATTTTACCATCATAATCTCCTAATTTAATCCATCATCTACACACACGTTTGAGTGGCTATTTAAGAATATATATATGGTAATCATATAAAAAAACATATCAATGCAAAAACATAGTATTATCTTCAATTTTGAATTTTGAAAAAAATAAAACTATATATGATTTTACCATCATCATCTCCTAATTTAATCCATCATCTACACACGTTTGAGTGGCTATTTAAGAATATATATATGGTAATCATATAAAAAAACATATCAATGCAAAAACATAGTATTATCTTCAATTTTGAATTTTGAAAAAAATAAAACTATATATGATTTTACCATCATCATCTCCTAATCCATCATCTGCACACGTTTGAGTGGCTATTTAAGAATATATATATGGTAATCATATAAAAAAAACATATCAATGCAAGAACATAGTATTATCTACAATTTTGAATTTTGAAAAAAAATAAAACTTCTTTATGATTTCCTATCGCTTTTATAAAAAGTAGTATCATCCGGGCTGTTAGCTTTTATAACTCCTCTTTGATATTTATGATTTCCTAATCTTGGATCTTTACACCACTTAAGGATTCGATAACATATTTTTTTAATAATATCTGCATATTAGCAGCCTGATAATTATAAAAGCTAGCCCAACAATACAAGTTGAGCATAATCTATCTATCTACTATTATAATAAATTAAAGCCTTAGATGCCACGTGTCTTATCATTACATCTCCTCAGTTTTAGTTTCCCGCCCAATTCTTTTACGTCCTCATCACATATTAAAACCCTAGATTTGTCCGCCCGTTTTTTATTCCCAGATACGTTTCAAACAAAATCCTAATTTTCTTCCAAACTCTCCCAACTCACCGAACTCATTGCAGCAGGATGGGACTGTCGATTGTGTCACCAGAAGCATATGAATTCCGATTGAAAACCTCTAACAAGGTTATTATGCTGAGGAAATGGAAGGTTGCCAAACGAACCAAGGTACTCGCTTACTCTCTGATTATCGTCACTATATTTTCAACAATTTCTTCAAGTAAGTTTTTTTTTCCTTAAACATCGATTTAGGGTTTTGTTTGGCTTCGTTTATATATATAAATTTCAGGACCTATATTGTCAGGGATCTTTTGTCTCTGTTTTTTTAACAATTATATTCAATTTCTTATTTTTAATTGAAATTAGGGTTTGTCTCTTGCAACAATGAGTAATGAAATGCTTAGAATACCTAAGTTTGAAGTGAATTAACCACAAGTGAATGAATTTAGGATTTTTGTTAGATGGCTTTTTCATCATGAATTTAGGATTTGTTGAACTTTGCAGAGTTTTGTTATTCACTTTATAGAGGTTACATGTTTAAGAACATTTTATTGATGTATCAATTTCAGATTTATTGATGTATTAATTTCTGAATTCAAATGTCTAAATTTATCTACTCAGATTTCTAACCTTTATTGTGTTAGTTTCTTTCCAAGTCCGTAAGCTAATGGCCGGCTTGATTACTACTATTATCATATTGTCCTAACTTACCCATGATCATTAAATATGGTGTTTGGGCAGCTATTAAGAACGACACTATGATAGTTGCATCTCTTCTTCATCTTCATCTTCAATTCCATGATTGTTTTGTTAATGTGATTATTAATTTGTCATTTTGTTATTCAAGTTTAATGTAGTTTGATCAAAACTACTTTATTGAGATTGCTAATTGTTTGGTTACAGGGTTGTCACGGGTTTGTGCTTCTAGATGATACTAAAACCTTTACAGGGAATAAGAATGCAGGTCCGAACCGTTCGGTTCATGGGTTTGAAGTCACTGACAGTATAAAAGTTGATGTCCCAAATACTATTTCATGTGTTGATATCTTGACTCTTGGTGCTAGAGAAGCCGTAGTTTTGGTACTAAAAGTTAAAACTTTTTCTCTTTTTGCAACCTACAATCTGACACAATCTTTTCAAACATAACTGATGTTCTCATTGGAAAATGGGTGTGTCAAAACAGGTTATTTTTGTATGGGTTGGGTTAATCCGAACACCTTTGTAATTAGTTATTTTATATGATTTTGTAGAGAATTAGAGATTTTTCTAAACCAAACCAATCCGAATCAAATAACAATTTGGTTGGTTTGGTTTTATCCGTTTGGTTTTTCCTTAAAATTTTCAAAATACTACAAAAGTATTTAACATAAATAAACTTAAGTTCGATATGTAGAATTCAAAATGATAAACTACTGTGTACATAAAAACAAGTCAAATTCATAGCTTATGGCATTACAATCATATATGCAAAAAATCTTGACATCAACTTTACTAAAAACTCCAAAAAGACTGTTACATCGCCAACTGATACAATATAAAATGGAACAAGTGTTAGTATATAAATCAATTTACTATAAGAAATGTAAAGAAAAGGAGTACCATAATTGCTTACAATGGAAACCAACAAGTGTTAGTATATAAATCAACTTACTATATATTACTATTCGGTTTTTTTGGACAATCCGGTTTTCACAACGGAAACCAAATCCAATCCGAAATCCAAACTATTAATTTGGTTTAAGTCCAAACCGATCCAAAAAACCAAATAACCAATCCAAATAGTCCAATCCAAAATGTCCAATTGGACAATCCAGTTATATCCGAATAGTGAACACCCCTAAGTAAATGGGTAGAGATTGTCATTCCTAACTTGTATGCTCTTAATATGCAGTTTGTGCCTTGCCCACGATTTTAGGAGGTCAGTGAATACGCCAGAAGTGGTATTTTTGGTCTGTGTAGTTATAACGAACTAATGGGATCTTTAGAAGTGAATGAAGGGAATGGTCGCTGATTATTTTCTTGTCGGGAAAGATATTCCAAAATGTATAGAGTGTCAAGAAAAGGCCGATAAGGTCTACAAAGACCAAAAAGTGAGTAATCTTCTTTTGAGGATAAGGTTTCGGCTCATAATTTGTCGACGTGTGAATGTGAAGAGAAATGGTTGATAACGAATAAGGATGACGGTACTGAAGGTTTTGACCAGAAGCAAATAAAGGAGTGTTCAACCGAGGAGTGCAAATCCAAAAACAATTAATAATCCCAAGGTAAAGAAATCTATATTATAGAGTCTTACGTTTGTTTTTTTAATACTGATTTATATACGAATGATTTATATACGAATTATTTCAAGCTGGTTTAGAAGTTTTAACATTTCCGGATGAATTTAATGGGCTCGAAAATAAAAAAAATTGCTATGAAGCTAAGTATAACAAATTTTCATGTAATGTATCAATATAATGTTCATGGAATTTTGGCTATCACTAATAACTAAGATATCATAGCAGAGCTGGAGAAACTTTTTCCAGATCAACATGTAATTGATCATAGTATCATATTAAATGTTTTATCGTGTTTATATAATTTGCAAGCTCCTATTCCATACTTTGCGTTTTAGAGACATTATATATTTTATTTTCGTATATGTAATAATCATGTGAGTAACGATAAAATTTTGTATTCTATAAAACTATAAACAAGTAAAATTATTGGCAACCCGTGATTTTTCACGGGTCATAACCTAGTGATTCTCATATGATGTCGTGTTGGTAACCGTATTAGTTCTGGGGTTTTAATGATTATTGATACATTTAATGGTTTTTATTAAAGAATCATGTTGGTAACCATACATGGTATACAAAGAAGATTTATAAAGTCTCTAAAATTTGTGTACCATGTGATATGTATCAAAACATGTTTACCATCATTTCAATAATAGATTTAATTATTTTATTTCTTTAAGATTTTTTGGTTTGTATATTTCTTTTTATTTCTCGAAGCATGCTCGTCCATCCAGGTGAATTATGAAGCTAGTAAACTTTATAGTAAAATAAACAAAATTTAGACGACTGATGTTAATACTTTATGTATTTTATAATGGCGTGATAAAAAATTATATGTTTAACATAGAGTTTATTAAACCTTTAAGTTTAATAATTAATGAATTTTACAAGATATAATTTTATGTATTATTTAAGATATGAATAAAAAATTGTTAACAATATATAGAATTTGTGCTACTAAATGTGCCTACTCATGTGTCTACCAATTTGATTATGACAAGTGTCAAAATCAAGGGATGATATAAAGATAGATAATTAATGGATAACACATGTCAAGTTTAAAAGTGAGTAGACCTATGAATAAAAACTAATTGTAAACACAAATATCATTTCTCCAATATATGATCTCCAAACGTGGAGACTAATTCTCCAAAAGTAGAGACGAGTAAGGTGCTGTTTGTTTTTTTACAAAAGGTCTTCCTGGGGTCTTTTGTCTTCGCGGTGCAGACCACGCGCAGAAAAAGGCTTGCGCAGATGTTTGTTTTTCGGAAGCTCGCATACCTTATATTGTCTGCCTAAGGTCTTTCCCAGGAAGACTGGGCATTAGCTTATTGGGTCTTCCAAACTTAAAAAAAATCTCCAAACTTAATTAATATTATTATTATATTAATATATATTATATTATTAATATATATTATTATTATGTTAATATATTATATTATTATATTAATTATATATATTATTATATATTAATGTATAATATTATTATCTTAATTAATATTTCAGTTTATTTAAGCAGCATGCAGATGTTAAAAAACAAACAACAGTTTTCTTGCAGACTGCAGATCTTTGGTCCATCTCAGAAGCTGCAGCAGCTGGCAGATGTGGTCCGCAGACAGTAGATCTTTTTGCTCTGAAAAAACAAACAGCACCTAAGTCGTTTCTTATTCTTCATAGTAATTTTTAAGGGTAATACAATAACTTTATAAAGAAATGAATTTGATAATAATGAATATTAATATTATGATGATTTAATAAATATTAAAATAGATTTTTAGATACTTCATTCGATTCAAAATAAGTGCTACACTTTCCTTATATGGGTGATTCAAAATAAGTGCTACATTTGAAAAAATTACCTTATTTGGCAAAAAATAGTAGGACTCACACCCACTAACTATCTACTTTAACAAAGTGAAATGACCAATTTACTTTTACTTTTTACTTTTAAATATCATTAACCCCACTTTATTCAAAAGGTGTGGAACTCATTATCAACTAACCATTCAATTAATCTAATTTAACCATCATTATAATCTTTTGCCTCAAAAATCATGAAACCCAAAGTGTAGCACTTATTTTGAATCAGAAGAAGTATAAAGAGAGTTTTAAAGGGTTGAAAAGACCATTAAAAAAAAGGTTGAAAGATTATGAAAATAATAAAAAAGTTTAAAATGATATATAGGTAATTTATAAATTTTGAAAAATATAAAAATAATTTATTATAAAAAAGAGTAATGATATTGATTCATACTATTTAGTCCTACTCATAATCATACTCATTAGATGAATACATGTGTCAAAATCAAGAAAATAATATTAGGATGGAGAATTAGTGGATTACACATGTTGTCATATCAAGTGGGATGACTATTTATGAGTATGAACAAATGGTATGACTAAATATTATTTTTCTATAAAAAATTCTACCAATGGAATATAGAATTGATATTTAGTCCTACTATTTTGTCTTACCTATAGTCCTACTTATTTGATAGGTTGACATGTATAATCTAATAATTCTCTATCCTAATATTATCCCTTGATTTTAACATATATATTTATCTAATGAATAAAAATATGAATAAAACTAAATGATACTCCCTCCGTCCCATAAAAAAGTTTACATTTTTCCTTAAAATTTTGTCCCACAAAAAAGTTAACATTTCTTAAATTTGAGGAGCCCACCTAATAAAATAATATTATTACCAATCATTTCACCAATAAAACATTTTTTCTCTCTAATCTAATCTTATATTTTAATTAAAATTATTACAAAGGACCCTACCACTAACTATCTCCTAAAAGATTGTACCTAAATACAATGTAAACTTTTTTATGTGACGGGGGGAGTACGGTTCAATACCATTCCTCAATAAAATAATTCGAAGGTAAGACATTCCATCTTTAAAAAAAAAAGATAAACAAATATATACGTATAATTCATTTTAAGATGCTCCACTCACTCAGCCACTCTTATCACTCCACTCATTCAAGTAGAGGAAGAAAACCACATTTTAACTCAAAAGTCAAAATCCACCATGGAAGCCTTGATCTCTCAGTTCACCTTTCTCTCCGATCAGTCTCTCCATGACAAAAACTTCGATCCGTCAACAATCGAAGAACTAATGAGACTATTCGAGATCGAATCATACAAATCATGGGCGGCGATGGAGCTCGAGCACGAGCAAGAAGTAGCAGCGGCTGAGGATTCGATGAAAGAAGCTGAAGATTACCTCGATTCCGCCATGGAAGAGGCCATGGAGGAATTCCGAAGGTTCGAGGAGGAAATGGAGCGCGAATCGAACAAGGAGCTACAAGGATTGTTGTCGGTCGGAGAAAGTGCGAGACGATTGGGGAAATCAATGGAGAAAGCGGCCAATATTGCTTCGAATAAGTATGTTGAGGCGGCGTTGAGTTCAGCAACAGCGTCGATGAGATCGGCGATGAAGACGATTACTTCAAAGTCGAAGAAAGTTCATCCTCATTAAAGGAATTTATTAATCACTCCGTATGGATTGTAAGCTAATTGTTTAATCAACTCTCTGCAATTTATCCTATCGTTGTTATATATTCATAAATCTATATATCTATATCTTGTCAACAATTCAACAAACATTGTGTGAATGATTTTAATGTGGTATCTTAAGTCTTAAGAAATAGATGATAATAGTGCAATATGTGGAACTTCTTGCCTGCAAATGTAGATTGAAAATTACAATTTTGTGAGAAATTTGTAATGATCTTGTTATCTTTCCTCTGGACAACAAACTACTTAGGGAATATGTTATGCTATACAAGTTATATATTGTTCTGTGTGACGTTATGCAAAATCTATATATTCATCGTCTAAAACTCTAAATATTTTGTCAAAATATTATGCAAAATGAGAAACGTTAAACTTAGTCCTTGATTTTTATGTCGTCTTAAGGTATAAAATTCAGTTTTTGGATCAATCAACTCTTAGGGAGTGTTTGGGAAAGCTCATTTAAGGGGGCTTATATAAGCTTATATAAACCTTAATAATCCCTTTTCAAAGGGATTATTAAGGCTTATATAAGCTTATATAAGCCCCCATAAATAAGCTTTCCCAAACACCCCCTTAAATCATCACCACCACCATCACATGTGATTCAATACATCAATATCATCACCATTCCATGTGTGTATTAAATCACATGTGATTGCACACCGCCGACCACCACCACCACCCCATGTGTATTAAATCACATGTGATTCGACACTGTTGACCACCACCACCACTAACCTCCGCCGGCCACCTCTCCACCACCGGCAACCCCTCACTACTGTCGACTGCTTGCAATCACATGTGATTGCGTATCCAATCAAATGTGATTGCGGCGGCCGGAGGCGGCGGGCGGCAGTCGCCGTTGGCGGTGGTTGTATATTGAATCACATGTGATTTGAGGATGATGGTGCTTAAGAGATTTTTTGATCCAATGGCTAAAATTTATCTCTCGGGACTACATAAAAGTCAAAGAGTAACTTGAATACAACTCTAGGTAAAATACATAATTAGTTTTCCGGATTTAAATTCCATCTTTGTCTTAGATTGTTATTTGCCTATTTGAAATTATAAACGGAAGCAAAATATATTGATGTTTGAGTATTGCAATTACATGTTAATAAAATAAAATAGTTGTACAGTAAACCCTCACATATAAATCATGGATTACGATCATATCACTAATACTTTATAATTGTTGGTGTAAGAAATTAGAAAGAGAATTGTATATTTATTGATTAATGAAACATTACAATCTCTTCTAACAAATCATAATTATAATAAATTCTAATGGACTTCGATTCATCTACATAATTAGGTTGTACCCTATAATACTCCCCTTTAGTCCGAGTGGCGAGATCGCGAAAACTCGAGACTGGAGTAAAACACTCTAATACTATAACTAAAACTAAAGATAATTTATTGATGAAGACGTCCGGTAATAAATGGAGAGAGTTATTTGATTTTTTTAAAAATATAGCATCAAAAGCAAATATATATCATTAAATCAAAAGCACATGGCTTCATAAGAGAATAAAGAAAATTAAAAGAAAGAGACTCATGACTCTTGACAGAAAATAAAAAGAGATTAAGATAAGGATTAGGATTCAATAAGATATTAAACTAAAAACATAAAGTGGTGAAAGAAGAAAGAAAATGAGTCGTGATTCTTAACATGAAATAAAAATAGATTAGTATCATGAAGGGAAAAAAAATAAAGTCGTTACTCTTGACATGAAATAATTAGGATTTTTGTAAACATAAAAAATAAAGATAAACTACATAACAAGATAAACTTTCATTGAAAAATAAACAAAGAAAATAAAATTCTAATGGGATTAAACCCCCTTATTGAGAGGAAAGAAGAAAGAAAACAAAAGGATGGGATTCCTCCTGATCATTGGCGATTAGTCAGTGATGAGAGGATAATTTTACTCCGGTCGGTTTTCTCAAGATCATTGACTCTGATACCATGTAAGACATTAGAAAGAGAATCGTATATTGATTGATTAATGAAACATTACAATCTCTCATATATATAGCCAACATAACAAACCATAACAAACTCTAGCTAATGGACCTCAACTCATCTAAATAATTGGGTTGGACCGTTTAATAGTTAGTTGTTCTAATATGAATCTCTATCCAATCTTCCTCCGATTCACATATTCTTTCTTTCTTTAGCGAATATGTATATGTTCTTGGTTTTTCGTTTTAGAACCTGAATTTGTCAATTTCGAGTCTAATTCAAGATGTAGAGTATGATGTTGATGCTCTGGTAGGGTTTGATTCTTAGACGGGGAATGTGACTTTCACATGCTATGCTATTTATTCTCCCTTTTAATCCATTTCTCATATAGCAAAACACAAAGGTTGCATTTGACATGTCATAATTAAAGTTGGAATGTAAAAAAAAATTTGTTTGTTTTAACCGATGTAATGGAATGAATCATTACTTATGAAATGTGATTCCTTCTTTTTTATTAATTTTCATTTTATAGGAGGATAAATTTTTTTCTCATTCCATCCTGGAATGGAATAAAAAAATACAATCAATTAACCTATTTACATATAAACTAATTTATAAAATTAAAAAGTAACTAAATTATTTTTTTAGAAAAGTAACTGAATATTATGTATTTTTATTATAATACGTATTTAGATTTAATTTTTATTATATTTAATTTGTATTATGTGTATATAAAATGTTAAAAACTTTTACTTAATTTTATATAATTAGAGAGAAATTTATGTTTAACATAATTTTTTATAAAGCTTATAAAACACTTTTTTCTTAGAATAAAAATTCAGTTAATATGTTATTTATTTTTTAATATTAACTATAAAATATATTTTTTAGTTATAATCTTATCTAACTTTTTTAATATTTAATATTATATAGTTATTTATCTTTTGAAAATTTAAATCTATATATGTTTTATTGAGTTTTTAACCAATCAAAATCATCAATATAAACTACATACAAAATAACATTCGATAATAATTTTCATTCATGCTAATCGAACATGATAACAGAATGCAATGTACCATTCTATTCAATCACTCATTTCATTATAATTTTCATTCATACTAATCGAACATGATAACAAAATACAATGTACCATTCTATTCAATCACTCATTTCATTATTACATACATCCTATTCCTTTGTTTCTCCATTCTATATAATATAACAACACATACTCGAAGAGTTGGTGATTCACATATCATAGTTCTCTTCAAATTTTGAAATAATCAAAATACAAAGGATGGCGTTTCTCAAAAATGTATTTCTTCATGTTTTTTATTTGTTTGACCTACCAAACAAGGGAAATAAAATCATTTTTATTTCATTTATTTGATTTTATTTCTTCCATCCAAACATACCTAATCACTATTTAAAAAGGATGAAACATATTTGTTGTTAAAACACAATTGTTATTGGGCTTAATTGATTAGGCCCAATGAGATTAGAGCCCTATAGCAAGTTAACAACACAAACTTTAGTGTCCGGATCTACGTGCAGTGTCTGGCTGGAATGTGGCCCACGCTTTTACCTTCTATACTTCCTTCCCTGAGTTTTATCAGAAACCTCATCGTCCAAGATTTCTTGATCTACAATCATTATTTTATTATTTTTAATTTATCTTCATCACTTCAATCGCCATGTCTCAGGTAAGCTTATCGATTCAACTTCCGATTTATCATCATCATCATCATATTTTTTATATCTTCTAATTCTCACCGTTTGATTAACTTTACTTTGTCATAGTTTTGTTTAGTTTTAGTAACTAGGGTTTCTAGATTGACTGTTCGGTTCTCGAATTCTGATCTAGGTGACGTTTGTCAGAGTTTAATTTTATTGATTGTTTCGATTGTGGTGTGTTTTTGTTAGGTCAAAGAGAAAAAAGATGCAGCGGCAAAACCTGCGACCACCACAGGTATGTGTTTTTTAATCTTTTTGTTAAATTGATCTGTTTGTATGTGTTTAGTTGTTACTTAATGGTGAAGATAGGCCAAGTTGATACGTTAATTTGATTATAAAAGGTTGATTGATTTTAATTTCTTAAATCCTTTGTTTCATCAAGCACTGATACTAAATTGACCTCACGAATATTGATCGCAGAAGAGTTTTAATGAAACCTTGAGCTCAATTTGTATATATTGGGGCGAAATTAAGAGTTCCATACTTGCATTTGATACTTTGAGTGTACAAGAGGAAGAAGTGATTAAAAAATATATATTCTTTGTAATCATTATTTAATATGTGGTTTTTTTTTAATCTGCAGAAGAGAAGAAAGCTTCATCAGAATCAAGCTCTTCAGATATACCTCCAATGCCCTCCATGCCTGGAGCTGGATTTCCTGGAAATCCATTTGATTTCTCATCTATGGCTGGTCTACTAAATGTATAATTCTTTTTCTGTTCAAATTTTATTGTATGATTTAAAATATTAATTTTGTTGAAAAGGTTATGATTAGAGGTAATTATAATTCTGAACAGGATCCAAGCATTAAGGAATTAGCTGAACAAATAGCAAAAGATCCATCATTCAACCAAATGGCTGAACAGCTTCAATCCAGTATTCATGGTGGTGCTGAAGGTGTTCCTCAGTTTGATACACAACAGTATTATTCCACTATGCAACAAGTTATGCAAAATCCACAATTCATGAACATGGCTAAACGCCTTGGTAGTGCCATGATGCAGGTATGTATTATTAACTTCATTAATTTTTAATTATTAAATTTTAATAATTATGTTATTAACATTGAGTTAATTTGACAGGATCCATCAATGTCTCAGATGCTTGAGAATTTATCTAATCCAGCTCAAAAGGATCAACTTGAAGAACGTATGGCACGTGTCAAAGAAGATCCATCTTTGAAGCCCATTTTGGAAGAGATAGAATCCGGTGGTCCAACTGCTATGATGAAGTTAGCTTCTTGTGCTCATTATTTTGTATTTTATGAAACGAAATGTTATTATTTGGTGATTTATGTTTGTTTGATGATAAATTAAAATTAGGTACTGGAATGATCAAGATGTTTTGAAGAAACTAGGTGAAGCAATGGGGCTTGCAGTTGGTGAAAATCCAGTTACAGATGAAGCTGAAGGTGAAGCTGAAGAAGATGAAAATGAGGATGAATCTATTGTTCATCAGACTGCTAGTGTTGGTGACTTTGCGGTACACTTTCTTCAAACCCTAATTATAATGATTGAAAAAAACATCATGTTTAGGATTAATGATGTTTATGCTAATCGTTATTAATTGTTCCTGGATTTAGGGTTTGAAGAAAGCATTAGAGTCTGGTGCTGATAAGGACGAAGAAGATTCAGAGGGAAGGACAGCATTACATTTTGCTTGTGGATATGGCGAGGTATTCATCTCTTTGACTTTGACCTTGACCTTGACCTTGACTTTGACCTTGACTTTGACTTGATACATATGGTAGGTGAAATGTGCTCAAGTTCTCCTTGAGGCTGGAGCAAAAGTTGATGCATTAGACAAGAACAAGAACACAGCCCTGCATTATGCAGCTGGTTATGGCAGGAAAGAATGTGTAGCACTTTTGCTCGATAACGGTGCAGCAGTGTAAGCTAACCAACTTACATTTTCTCTCTCGTGTGTTTTTTTATAATATTTAGTTATTATTTTATAATTTTTGTGATTTAGTACTCTGCAAAACATGGATGGGAAAACACCTATTGAGGTTGCAAAACTCAACAACCAGAACGATGTATTGAAGTTGCTTGAGAAGGATGCTTTCCTATAAGTCAACAGCAATCTTTCTTTTCTTATAAAAATTTAGAGTCTTTTACATTGTGTGAGTGCTCTTATGTTGGTTATTTTATCTAGTGAAATTACATAATTGACCTTGTCACCCCTTTACTTAATTTTGTGTGTTTACTTGGAAGTTATTATTACAGATGTTATGTTTATTTGATTAATAAGCGAATTAGATTTCAAGTGTTCGGGTAGTGTAAATTCTACTCAGTTCCATGATTTGGTATTTGTTGATGCATCAAAAGTAAAATCTTATTTTCCATAGACATGTATTGATACGTGCACATAGTACTAATTAGTATTAATGTACGTTGACTTGGTCATAATAACAGTTTTAATTAGCTTCCACATAAATGAAAACTTATATTTATTTCAAGTAGTTTGTAATCATGGTCTACATGGAGATCATGGTATGGAAGTTAGAGTAGCATGTAGTCTAGTTTAGTACGTGTCTTGTGTTTATAAATATTGTACTCACATTTCATGAATGGATAGAGAAAAATTGTTGAAAAGTTATTAGATTATTTCTTAGTTTCTTGGGAGATTAGCCATCTCGAATTGGCTTTATTCTTGGGAGATTGACCATCTCGAACCGGTCTCTATCATATATGGTGCTGCATATATAGCATTAAAATATACAGGCTACTGTTAAGCATAAATAAGTTAGGGTTATAAATAGGTTGACAAAGCCAACACGTTTATTAAATTGCTGCCATGTGCACATCTCTTTTATTAACTTTTAACTTTTAAGCATGGGTGATGTTAATATTACGAGTAATTTTCCAAAAAAGTTATATATGCTTATAGCTTCGTAAATACTAAAATGTATTCAAATGAACACCGACAACCTTTTAACTGTCGTTATTAGGAAAACCTAAATTAGTCATTATGATAGTATCTAATATATAATGTTTAGAATACGAAAAAGAACAAAAAGTATAGTCAGTTACGTATGATATTTTCTTCTATTTATGTCGCAATTGTAAGAGTTAAATAGAAGAAATCAGAGTATAACATCAAGGCCTATTAGCTCAGCTTGTTAGAGCGTCGTGCTAATAACGCAAAGGTCGCAGGTTCGAGACCTGCATGGGCCACAATATTGTTTTATTGTTATTTTTTAATCTCTTAGGAAAGGTTGTATATTTGAATCAAAGCCTCATTAGAGTACAATATTTTTATTTTTTGGGCAATTTACACAATAATTTTTTAAACAAGTTACTTTAAAAAACATTAAAGTATTAATGTACATTTTTTTTTTGTTTCAGACAGTTTACTTTTCTCCAGTAAAATAGTAACTTATTTTAAAACGGGTTAAAAACGTAACTTAACCTCAAAAGGTTGTATTTATAATTCTTTTTTCAATAAAAACGTAATGTAGGAGTAGCATACTTGTGCCCAAAAAAATAAAATAATAATAAATCCTTTTTAACCATTTGACAAATTATGCCTTTTGTTGAAAATAAAATAAATTACATGCTTTAAAGTAAATTTTGACCAATACTATGCTACTTTTCTAAAAGTCAAATAAGAAGCGTAATGAGGTTATTCCTCCCTTCTTCCCTACACACCTTATGAAAATAAGGTAGCTACGTGTAAGATGTTTTCTCTTACCGCCTTCATTAAGTAGTAGAGTAACGCCTTGACCTCGCCCTAATGATTGTTGACCGACTCGTTGTTTTTGGCTAGGTTGGGTCGGCAGAGCGACCAGACATTATGTGAGAGAAAGGTTGTAGTTGCTTATCCCACCCCTTTTAGATTTAGTAAATGTATTAGTCTATTAGATTACGTGTTTGATCTTATAAAAGAAAATTGAGATAGCGTTAATATAACACCGTTGACCAAACTTGGTCACCATTACTACCCTTGTTATAGCATAATTAAATTGATTAGTATTCAAAGTACTTCTTAGAATTTCAATTGGACTAGAATAACATTTTGATCTTCACTTCATGCGACCACTAGACAAGAATTTCATTCTCCTCTAAAATCGATCACGACTTCCCCACGGGTGACGGCAAACTTAAAAATTCCAGCGGGAATTCCAAAAAAAATCGAGACTATTAGATAACAATCTCTCGAATTATTCAGTTTTTGTTATTGTTTTCATCTTCAGTTATTCAATTTTTAAGTAGGGTATTGTTGTGATTTGGAAATTGACTTATGAGTCGTAATATAATCTAATTAATCAATTTGACATACTTCCTCCGATTCAAAATAAGTTATACACTTAAAGTTTCACGGTTTTTAAGGCAAAAGATTATAATGATGGTTAAATTAGATTAATTGGATGGTTAGTGGGGAATGAGTCTCACAATTTTTGAATAAAGTAAAAAGTTAATGATGTTTAAAATTAAAAAAGTAAGGGTATAAGGGTCATTTCACTTTATAAAGTAGGTAGTTAGTGGGGGTGGAGCCCACTACTTTTTACCAAATAAGGTAAAATTTTAAAGTGTATCACTTATTTTGAATCTCTCATATATGGAAAGTGTATCACTTATTTTGAATTGGAGGAAGTAATATACTTAGGGACCATCATGATATATCTCAATTGGAAGTATTGAAAAAACAGGCAGACGATTTGATCGTTTCAAAAGAAAATGGTAGATCAACGTTGTCTAGTTGTTTAGACGACAAACAACTTCACATCTTATCTTGGAGTGAACATAATCTCTTTGTATATCGGCTAACATCTAAACTATGTGTAGAAATAAATTGTTGTAACATATGTTAGGCCTTTGGAGATTGATCTATTGTCGTATGTCCATTGTAGGCATGTGCAAATTGGACCGAGAACCGACTGGGACCGTAGAACCGGACCGAACCGAGCTACATCGGTTCTCGGTTCTAATTTTTATGAAAAATCGGTTCCGGTTCCAATCGGTTCGGTTCAGTCCAAAACTGAAAAAAAATCGAAGAAATTACTTCGGTTTCGGTTTGGTTCAGTTGCGGCCGGTTCTCGGTCCGGTTCAGTTCGGTTCCGAGCATCATCGGTTCCGTCCTCGGTCCGACAAAAAATCATTTTTCAAATCTCGGTCCTAGTCGGTTTGGTCCGGTTCTTAGGCTGTGCACATGTCTATCCTATTGTAACTTTATGAATAGTCAAGTAAACATAATTGTCAAAGTTGTTAAAGAAATTTATAAGCTATGCCTTTATTTGATAATGTAGTGATTGGGACGATTTCTATATTGGTAGGATGTGATTGAAATAGGTTAATATGTGCTAAGATTTTAATATGCATTACCGGAATATGACCCTAATAATAACTCTATATTATTGAACAAATTTGGAAAAAAAAAAAAAAAATCATAAACCGGTTCATTTCTCACATTTCTCATGAAAACTACATTATTACCTTCTTAATACACACAAACATATACATTTATGATCTAATGAGAAGTCTTATTTTGTTGCTAAAATGTGTGAGAAGTAAGGTTTGTTCCAATAGTTGGTTATTTCTTCTTTCTTCAGTTTCATCATATCAACGTCACATCATGATTTCTTCACTGACAAACCAACTGATACATCACTTTCAGCATCACTACTTCATTTTGTTTTTCCAGTTTTGGCACGTTATTGCTACGTCACCATTTTTTTAATTAACGTAAAACTTAATGTATTAAAACTTATAAAAGAAAATAGATAATTTATTTTTTTAATATTATTAAAAAATGTTATAAAAAATTAATAAATAAATAAAACTTAAACTTTAAAATTAAAAAAAAAAATTGATTTTTAAATAAACCCAACTCAATCTTCGGTCCCACTTTGCCTTCTCTCTGCCCCTTCGGTTTACAGAAAACATGTACGAAACCCAATCGACAAGGTTGTGGCTAGGGGTGTCGGTTGGGTGACGAGATTAACGAAAAACTGAAGAACATCGTTGGAACGAGTCTAAACTATTGAATTGAAGGTTTTAGAAAGTGAAGGTTAAAAGAGGTTACAAAAAAGTAATTGGATACCTAAACTGGAAAAAAATAACATAAACTGAAGGGAGAGAATTACTTTTCACTATAGTTGGATAATAATTGGTGACAGGTAGATGGTAGGTGTGGGGTGGTGGGTTAGGGTCATGGTTGGTGTTCACAGTCATGGCAGTGAATCAGTGATGTTATGTAAGTCGGACATGCTCCTCTTAATTAGCTCTACTCATTTTCCTTATATATGTTTCTTGTATCTTATAATGCAAAATTCCCATATAACATTTGTATTCTATGTAACTTCTCGTTTTTAAAACGCAATAAGTAGCTAAATAATATGCCATTTTTATTCTATAATTAAGTTAAATGTTACATTAACTTTTTAACAGCCCGAAAGTTAAAATTTAAAATATGACATTGTATGACAAATCAGCAATATTGTTTATATGTGACGCCATGTAATTATAAACCTGTCACTTTAAATTTATTCCTAAATGTACTTAACTTCAAGGGCGTTATAAATAAAAGGTTTAGAAATATGATTAAAATGTAATATCGATAAGTTTTGTAACGTAGTCTTATTTTAAACATGAATTTATAGTAAAAGAAGATTGGTAAGGAATTATCGGTGACAATTGCTTTTCTCTGATATCTATCATTAAGGCATCATTGCTCTTTCTAAGTCGTGGGGCCCTCAGTCATATCAACCACTGACATCTTTACACGTACACGACATCATAAATGCACCTCGCATACTTCTTTTCTTTTTTTTTTTTGAACGACAACGGGGATACCCTAGAGCTTCGGCAATGCCATCACCCTCGGGACACCCACGAAAATCAAATATAAAAAGCTAGTAAGACACTAGCAAAGTACCAAATTACAACCCAGAAATTAAAAGAGAAAAAGCCTACAACCAAACAACACAGCGGAAGACACCAAAAACACCCGAATAAAACAAAATCCACCAAATTAGAAACACTCATCAGATCTACCAATCCAAATAGGCCAACTGTACTCCAAAGAAGAAATGTTAGAGCGATTCTTCAACCATAGGAACGAGAACGTTTGAACATCAGAGAATGCTAAATCCTCCAAATCGTTCACCTGTCGGTTAAAAACGCGATCGTTCCTGAACTTCCAAATGACCCATAACATCACCTGAATCATGCCACTAAAAGCCTTCAATCTATGACCACTAAACCCGGCGCTTATACCCCATCGAAATAGAGATTCCATAGAATCGATAGAATCGTAAGAAACTCCCCACCACTGCCCGATCAACACTAGCAACCGACGAGCAAAGGGGCAAGCAATAAAGAGGTGATATTCAGATTCATCAGCGTTGTTACAAAACGGGCAGTAGCAAGAGAGAAGGGTGATACCACGTTTATCCAGATTAGACTTTGTCGGCATACGACGATGACCCGCTTTCCAAGCATTAATTCCGACTTTGATAGGAACCCAACTGTTCCAGACAAAATTTTAAATACGGTCTCGAGGAAGAGAAAGATCGTTGTAGGCGTTTCTAAGAGAAGCAACAGAAAAAATACCACTGTTCTCAAGAGCCCAGACCCATCTATTTCCAAGCCCGTTCTAATCAGGGGCCTCCGTGAGCAACGAAACAAGAGGAATGTTCACCTTGTCAAGCTCCTTAAAAACTTTAAGAGTGTTACGCCAAATCCCAGGGAATTTACCAACAGAATTGATTCCCGAGAGACCACCAGTCGGTCCATGAAAGGATTGAATCGAACGTTTCCAAAGAGAGCTTTGATCGGTCTTAAATCTCCAAATCCATTTGGTAAGAAGAGCGAGATTAAGAGCCTTAGGACTACCAACACCTAGACCTCCGTTGTCTTTGAGGGTTAAAATAAGTTTCCATGCCACCCAAGCAATCTTTTTATCATTATCAGAAGACCCCCAAAAGAATCTAGACCGTATACTCTCGAGATCAGTTAAGACTTTAACCGGAGCTTTAAATAGCGAGAAAAAATAAATCCCGAGACTGCCTAAGACCGATTTTAAAAGAGTGAGCCTTCCACCGATAGACATTGAATTAGCCTTCCACTTGGAAAAACCTTGTCTTTTCTATACCTGCATTTACTTCCATCACCTGCTCACTACTCTTTCCGACCCCACCCTACCCTACCGTAACAAACAAACATTTTCAAAAACATTTTTTTTAACGGCAACATGGGAAACCTCATACGGGAGCTTCGGCAATGTCATTACCTCCTCTAAAGTACCCAAAAACATTTTCAAAAACATAATACTAGAATATTCCACCCCATATAAATTATATTAATGAATGGATACTCGATTACTCGATATTAATATACGAATCGAGATAATTCATGACATTGGTGTTAGACTTTCAACCAAAGTTCTAAAAAATTTGTTATACGTTACGGAATAATTCATGACATTGGTGTTAGACATGACATAAAATAAAGCGGTGCAATAAGGCGGAATAAGTTGGGCTTTATCGCGAGTTTTTTATGCCGCTTTATGGAATTTTAGTTTTTTGAAGAGAAAAAATTGATACCAAGTTTAATACGAAGTAATAAATTTAGATATAACAACTTTTATGAAATTTAAAAATAAAAAATATTAGTCTTAACTATAGCATGCTCGTAACATTGTTTTTTATGTGCGTAGTAATGCTTTGAGACGTAACATATACGCTACAATCGTATGTGCTTCTTCATAAGCTTTATAAGTAGTTGATTAATCAAAATTCTGATCATTTGAATCTAACTCGTGTTTCATGCTTCCAAGGCTCCATTAATACATCTATTAACTCCTGGATGTGCTCCTTATCATTAACGATGCTACGTTGATGTTCATTTTTTACTAAAAGCACAAAAATTAACAACCGTACGTGTACAAGTCTATACCTGCTCAAAATGCTACATACGTCAGAATTTGGATTTATTTTTTTTCTTGATAAAAGAAGCGGAGTATTCGATTGGTCTAAAATTAGATTTTTTATTCTGAAAATGAGTACTTAATAATAAAAATAGTATTGAATGTGATTTAGTTTTAGAATGAGCACGTTTTAGGTCATTTGCTTTTATTTTTATAAACAACAGCAGCAACATTCTTCAACTATAGGAGAATGTATTCGTTTTTCTAATGAAATAACAATATAAGTGAGGTTTGTCTTCTTTTTGCATATTTTAAAATATGTAAATTAAAAACTCAAGATTGAAGAAGACGTTGACGTGGTGTATAAATTAGGGGTGACAATTAGCTCATGTTCAGGTTGCGGGCCAGAAGCATTTAAAATGAAACCAACCTGCATATATAAACCGGTCAGACATATTAATTTTAACATGTTTATTTTCAACATGAACTCCACTCATGTAACTCATTAATTAAACAATTTATATGTTTGAATGGGTAAAAGTAGTAAAACGGGTTTAGCATGTCGGTTTTTTAAATATATATGCGAAAACTACTAAATAATACATACTTTTTAAATATATCTATTTTTCAAATGTATATAGTAGTATAAACTATATAGAGTATAGCATATTTATTTTTAAACATATTTTAATAATTAATCGAGTTGACGGATAGAACCATATAAATTATCATCAATCCAAATATAATCTGTATTAAACATATCCGTGTCAATATAACTTTACCTAAAACTTATTTTCCTAAACCTTAAACTCTTTATTTACACATTCACAGCGTAAATGATAAAAGAAAGAGTCCGAGAGTCGGCGCTTAAATCGGGAATTTGCCATTCTCGTTAAGCGGGCTAAAATAATAAAATGGGCGGGCGCGTTTCCCGGATCCTCTTGTTGCGCTGACATTACCCGAAAGTACCGGGTTACCCGGGTCAATACTTACTCTGTCCAATAACACCCCTTTTTTTGGCCTTTTCTTATTTACTTTTCCTCTTTGTTTCTTTTTGTATATTTTTCCTTTCGAAATTTCAAAATATATCCGTACATACACACTTGCACCTATTAAATAAGACTTTTCACATAATTTTTGTAAAAGCGTTTAATTATAAAAGTAACTTTTAAGATGCTTCTCAATAAACAATAAATTAAGAGCACAAGATGTCCACGAATATTACACCCGTGTTAAAGGTTTTTTTTTTTTTTTTCCTTTTTTTACATGGACACATGGTACACAAATCTCAAAATTACTCTTCCTCATTTAACATTCATATAACATCTATTTGGAACCCACATAAATTCCTCTGAGCAATCAAAAAAAATTTTAAAAAAAGGAAAATATATGTTAACGAGAATTATACGTTTGGCGACGTGACATTTGATGTTAGGGGTGGTATGGTTTGGCGCG
Organism: Calendula officinalis; assembly: GCA_963853835.1. NCBI lineage: Eukaryota > Viridiplantae > Streptophyta > Magnoliopsida > Asterales > Asteraceae > Calendula > Calendula officinalis. Next base: position 66,212,973 of record OY970829.1, on the reverse strand, counting down.
ATTTAGAGCACCCTTAATGTCATCATATCCTTTGTGACAGAGTAAGTAAACATAGGTTTAAAATTTCTTACAAAGTAATATCATATTATGTAATACAACTTTGAATAATATATTGTAAAAGTTAAACTAAAAGAGTATCCAAGTAAGTATAAAAACGAGTAATATAATATATTTTTCTTGGATTTCGTGTTAAAAGATACTTCATCCGATTCAAAATAAGTGTTACACTTTCTTTATATAGGCGATTCAAAATAAGTGCTATACTTTGAAAAATTACCTTATTTGGCAAAAAATAGTAGGACTCACACCCACTAACTATCTACTTTAATAAATTAAAATAACTCATTTACCCTTAATTTTTACTTTTAAACATCATTAACCCCACTTTATTCAAAAGGTGTGGGACTTATTATCTACTAACTATTCAATTAATCTACTTTAACCATCATTATAATCTTTTCCCTCAAAAACCGTGAAACCAAAAGTATAGCACTTATTTTGAATCGGAAGAAGTATATGTTATAAAATGATAAATCTATTAACTAAATATTTAATTGAAGGGATGTATGTATATATTTTTCATGATGTAACAGTTTATGGATCAAGATTAGAAGCCTAGAAAACTGGTGGGTGTATTTTCAACATTCCATAAAGAGGGATGTTATAAGTGAAAGACATCATCAGCTGAGTTTCTGAAATTACATCAGACACCCCAGAGAATGCAATTTACACATTCAACAAGCAAAAGAAACTGCTGATCAGAAAAGAGAAAAAGATGTTGCTTCAATCACCTCAAATAAAAGAAACTGAAAGAGACAATTTGTTTCCAAAAAACCTGGTAAATAATATGAAATCAATAATTTTATTGTCAAAATTATTAATACTTCCTCCTTTTCAAAATAAGTGATACATTTTTCATTTTGGGATGTTTTAAAAAGTGATACACTTTAAAAACTTATTATATTTGGTAAAAGGTAGTGGGACTTACATCCACTAATTATCTCCTTTAATATAGTGAAAAGACATATTTACCCATATTTTTACTTTTAAACATCATTAAATTCACTTTAATTAATATATGTGGAACACATCATCCACAAAATATCCTATTTAATCTAATTAACCATCATTATCATATTATGTCTTAAAAAGCATGAACTACAAAGTGTACCACTTATTTTGAAACGGGGGAAGTATACATTTAGCCATTTAGGGGTGTTTTAGATTGCAATTTATTTGTAACAGATTAACTGTTTATTTCATTTTGAAAGCGCAAATAATTTAAAATGAATGTTTCGTAAAAAGTTTGAAAAATTAGTTATTTGTATTTTGGTGCATCCAAAATGGAATTTTGGAAAAGAGATGGGTAGGTGCCTACTTAGTTTTTAAAACTGATTATTTACATTTTACTTATTAACTAAACAAATAATCAGGTTTGTCAAATATTATAAAAAATTAAGTATCTGATTATTGTAACTTCAAATCGCATAATCATTATTATTTTTTAAAATCTTGTTTTATAACTGTTGATTATGTAATTATTCATTCAAAATACGTAATTTTTTTCAATAAGCAATCCAAAAACACACCTTAATCGTTAAATTGAATTTCGAGTTCAATATTTTTAGGATACCAAGGACATGTTTATAATCCATAATCAACATTGGTCTTAACTCTTACAATGATCCTAAGGGTTTCAATTAGGGTTTTGTTAATAACAGTCCTTAAGGCTGTCTCTAACATGTATAAAATGATTGTACATTTATTGATAGAGTAGTGTTCCTAAAATTCAGGGGCGGTTTTTACGTTAATTTTGTCTTGTTATTGACAACCCTAAAAGCTGTCATTATCATTTTTTTCTTTTAATTACTATTTTAATAGATACCATTTTCGTAATCTAATGCAATTATTGTGATATATACCTTAAAAGATGTGGTGTAAAATTGATGCAGTCCCAATGATAGAGGAGTGAGCCTTAATGTTTATGGAAGCCCATGATCGCGTGAGAAAATATGTTTTAGTAAAAAAGCATAACTTTCAGCTCAAGTCTCTGTTTCAGGCCCACGAGTAATTGAATAGAAGCTCAAGATGAAGACTACGACATGATAAATACCGTAGGCGATTTACCCGACTTCCCGGTCCGAAAAGCCTTATTTTGGACACTTTATTTACGTTTTTGCGTTTTTTGGTTAAATTTCCGAACTTTGTTTAGGCCCAGTTTTTTGCCCGTTTGTCGTTTTAGGCTCATTCAAAAATCTGGGTCATATTTAAAGTGTATTTTGTCATATGGAATAATCAGTTGATGATTTTGCAAACTTTGAGTTTTCTTTCCCGAATTTTATTCTTGTGTTTGAACAACTTTTGAAGACCAATTCACGGTATTCTTTTGAATCAATGTGTTTTGTGTTAGATTAATCTGGTATTCATTTGAATCAATGGATTCTAATGTTTTCTATCTTTTCAGTTTACATCAAAAATTGATCACCTGTTTAAAAAATATATTCAAGTGGGCCCACCCTTTCGTCAGTATCTCTTCACAAACAGACGATACCGTACCAATTGCTCACTCTAGAAGTTTATGTTCTTATGTACTACCTCTGTATCAAAATAAGTGATACATTTGAAGAACTGTGGTTTTTGAAGCAAAAGATTAAAAAGTAGTTTAAAATAGATTAAAATGGATAGTTAGTGGATAATGAGTTCCACTTCTTTTGAATGAAGTGATATTAATGATGTTTAAAAATAAAAGTAAGGGTAAAATGGTAATTTCACTTTATTAAAGTAGATATTTAGTGGAGAATGTGTCCCACTTTTTTACCAAATAAGGTAAGTTTTATAAGTGTATCACTTATTTTGTTTCATCCCTAAATAAAAGTGTATCACTTATTTTGATACAGAGGTAGTATAATTTTCTAAATAAAAGTAGCAGAAATATATATGTTCCAAACAGAAAGTGGGTTGGCAACAGTCTTATGTACTTCCTCCGTTGCAAAATAAGTGATACACTTTTCTTTTTGGGGTGTTTTAAAAATAAGTGATACACTTTAAAAACTTGTCTTATTTAGTAAAAAAATGTAGGACTCAGAGCATCCACAGTGGTTAACCTATCCAATAACTTATTATTTTTGTAACATCATCTAATAATCTATTAACTAAAACCTCTCCAATGGTTAACTTTTTCAAAAACTTTTTTTTTTATTAATATTACTAATTTACCTTTATCTATATCAAATGTTTTATAATACCCCTCACTTTATATACAACTAAAACCATATTTCATTTTATATACATAATATACCACAAAAACAAAAAAATAATCATCATGTGTGATCTTTCTTAAAAAGTATTGAAATATGATAAGGTTATAATTTATAGTTATAGAATAATAAATGATTCACATATAAATATATATAGGGTTTAAAATGTAAAATTGTTAAATATAGGAACTAAAAGAATCAAATATTTAAAGATGATTAAGTGGTTGGGAAGAATAAGTGGCTGTAGTGACCTCCTAAAAAAATTATCTATTCTAATGGTAAAATGTGATTTTAGAGGTTATTCAAATAGTAATTACCTCTTAAAAAACCTCCCATTGGAGATGCTCTCACATCCACTAACTTTCTTATTTAATAAATTAAAATGAATCAGTTACTTTTACTTTTAAACATTATTAAACTAATTTTTTTCCAAATATGTGAGATTCATTTTCCACTAACTATCTAATTTAATTTAATTAACCTAATTAACATATTTTGCTTCAAAAAACATACAACCTCAAATCTATCACTTATTTTGAAACAGATAGAAGTATATTAGAGATAAGAACACATTGTATATTGACATTAATCGAGAACAATTTAAAACTATTTATACACAGTGACATAAGACTAGAAGCCTATAATGCATAATAGTGACAAATAAAGTACTACTTTCTTTTGAAAATAAATGCAAATCTTTTTAATTATAAATACAATAAATTTGTTACATATATATTCCTAATCATTACACGCTGCAAATGATGGCCAGCCTAGCTGGTCTGAGGCATTAGGTTTATATCCATGTGAGCTGAAGGTCGTGAGTTCGAATCCCTTTGGGAGAGTTGCATTAGCGTAATTTAACTCATACCTCACACGGGCACATATGAGGAATTTTCCTTGGAAATTCCTTTGGGGGCTGGGTTTGCCCGCTTATACGGAGCTCGAACTTGGGGTGCTCGCTGAAAAATTGCGAGTAGGCTTCCGTTATTTCATTTGCCGTTTCCAAAAAAGTCATTACACGCTATATAAACATTACTGAATTTTATATACGAAGTTAGTAAGCATCATATTTACTTTTATAACTTAGAGCACATGGTATGGTCATGTGGTCACCTATGTTTAACCGCAATGGAAACCACGATGACTGTGGTGAGTGGTCACACAATAGCTTCGGCATGATCAAGGTCGAGGGGTTAATGTCGTAGCATATGGGGCTCGCGTACATATAAGAAAATTTATTCTCCCTAATGATCCAAAATCAAAAGAAAAATAGTATGAAGTATTTACTTAAAACAAAGGGTAATACGTTTACAAAATTATTTTTTTATTTATCCAATTAATATATATGCAACATTTTTAACTATTACAACTCACACTTTCTCTTAAATATCTTCTAAAATATTCATCTCAATCCCATGTTTTTTTTTCCTTTAACAGACTAAAAATGGAAATATTCTGAGTATGAACGATACACACTACAAGAAATGACCCATATCCCGACGACGGCAAAAAAGCTTGTGCTGATGACATTTTGTCGCCAAGGTCTATCTCGATGACATGTCGTCGGTTACATTTCGTCGCTATAGCTTCGTCGGGATAGGTTTCATCGGGATAAGGTCTTTTTCTTGTAGTGATATTCATAACGCGCAAGAATACTATAAGCAATTGCATTAATAGAAGAAACATTCAGCATAGATGAAGCTGAAATTTAAAGGGCTCCAAAACGAAGATAAAGATATATTACTAGATCTCGAGAGGAAGCGAAAGTTCAACTCATGAACGAAAATTTTAACGACGGTGTGGGGTGTTAATTTTCAAAACATTTCAGACAAATTAAGTTTCCGGATGAGCAGAGGTCTAGTTGGATCCAAACATCACTTATGTTGATTTTGCATGACTTCAGATTAGTGCAGATTAACAATGCATATCAAGAATATAATTCAATGTATAAGCAAGACACAAGATTTTAATATATGATTGAGTTTATCATAACAAAACTTAATACAATTAATAGATTTTGGAATATAGGACATAAACTAAATGTAGCCTCTGACCCCTTCTTGATACAAATTCCCCCCCTATTTGAGATAGAATAATCGATGAAACTTTGATCCCCGATTCCTGCTTAAATCTATTGATTGAACTATAGACGATATCACAAGTCACAACTTTCAGGTTCACTTATAACTTGAAAACAGACTCAGCTAATTACTTGCGAACCTTTTGTCGACTATGCAAAAGATACAGATATCAATAAAACAACTCATGCGCGCTTATGATTTTTGACGTGACTCTGAAATAACTGTTGAATTTTGTAAACATTTTTACCATAAAATATAGCGGACGTTTTTTTTTTATTTTATTAAAACCACTTCAAATTGATTTGGTAATTATCCGGTTGTCATTTAATTAAATTAAGTAATTTAGTAATTAAAGATAATAATAATCATCTCAAAATTAATATATTTACTATATAATAATTAACTATCATAAAATGAGGATCTCCTTGTACATTCTAGTATTACAGTTTAGTTTTTGTACTTTTAGATTGTAACAATTAATCAACTTTTTATTAATTATAAAAAGTAAACTATAATTTAAGTCTGCTAATAAATAATACTTCCTCCGTCCCTAAATAAAGTTCTCATTTCTCCTAAATTTTTGTCCTTAAATAAAGTTTTATTTCTTAAGTTGATAGAGTCCACTTAATAAAATAATATAATTATCAAAGACCCCACTACTAACTATTCACTAACTATTTTTTCTCTCTCCAACTAACTTTATATTTTAATCAAAATTATTACCAATGATTTTATCACTAACTTTCTCTTTAGAATTTATGTCAAAGAGAAATAAAACTTTATTTAGGAACGGAGGGCTATCCAACATTATTTATTGCATGTTGCCTAATTATACTTGTCGATGTGACACACAATATTACAACACAAAATAATGACAGTGTTTTTTACTACGCTTTATATTTGTTATATATTTTCCAAATAGTCGTATTAATTTATGAGTAATGGTATATAGTTCTACTATTTAGTCATACTCATTAGACGCAGATATGTATTAAAATCAAGGTATAATATTAAGAGAGAGAATTAATAGAGTATACATGTCATCTTATCAACTGTGTAGGACTATAAGTAGGACCAAATGGTATGACTAAATATCATTTTCTCTTAATTTATATTTAGAAACACAATAATAAATAAATAAAATAATACTGTATATACATATAGTTTAAAATGTTCTTAATTAAATAAAGAAACTGAAAAAGGAGGGGTTTAATTACGAGTCGAACACCTTGAGCAATGCAGGGTAGAGAGAAAATGCGTTAAAACTTAAAAGAGTGAGAAAATGTCGTCGACAAATATGTTTGAAAGTCAAAGGATACCCCCACCCTCATTCCACCAAACCCTCTCTATATATATCTCTTCTACAACGCCTTAGGGTTTTTCATATGCGCTCTCTCTCTCTCTCTCTCTCTCTCTCTCTCTCTCTCTCTCTCGGAATAGTGATAGAGACCAGATTCAGCATTTTTAAAAGAGAAGAAGGAGCAAATTAAGCAGTGGTTTGTGGGGGATGTTGGCTGGCTCGATGTATTCATCTTTTTCGATCCATCAAATTATGAATTGAATTTGCTGGAGATCGAGACTTATATTAATTCTCTCTCTACAATTTCTTTCATTCTTTGTATATGATATGATATGATGACGATATCGGACCAGGCTTCATTCCTCTCAAAACCCCCCTTTCTTATGCTTCTCTATATTTCCTCTCTCTATGTTACGTGTGTGTGTGAATGTGTGTGTGTGTGAGAGAGAGAGAGACATCGGAGCATTTTTGTTAATTAAAAATGTTTTGACGGTAAGTTTCAATCCAAGAATCAAGATTTCTTGAAATGAAAATACGTTTTAATTGGAAACTTAATTAAAAACCACTGCTGCATTTCTCCCAAAAATGGTCACTTTTAATCATCAAATCCTTTCATTATATTTCAACAGGTTAATTCAAGATATTATCATCATATGGAATGTGATCACACACTGCAAATTTACATGCTTTAAGATGGCCGGGTTTTCAAGATGCTTCGACAAGGACATGCGCCTTTTTGTTCCGATTCGATATATTTCATATATATATATATACACACACACACACGGAGACACAAGCAGCCTGGGTCAAACACTTTTTGGTGTCTTTTATGAATCTTGTAAAGATATGTTGACTTTATAAACGTATTAAAGATTTTTGTTGACTCTCGTAAAAGTTGTATTCTTTTGTGTGCACATACTTTTGCACTTCATTTGGTAAAGCAATTAATTAAAGTTGTAACTGTAAAAAATTCATCAATCAAGCTTTGTATGCTCATCCGTGAATATTGATAAGAAAAGTTTTTGTTTTTTAAATCATCTCTTTTGTGGAATGATAAGTCAATTAGTGAAACTTATATATAATTCCTCCGGCAATATATCTATATATTAAGGGGATAGTGAATGTGTGGCTGTCATATACTTAAGGTTAGGTGTGGAACCACCCATAACTACATAATTTTGGTTAAAAACACTCAAAACGGTTATTTTTTACGAAAATCTTTTCACTTTCTCGTCATATTAGAACACTTACACCATAAAAAAAAATATATACACACACATGGAAATGCATTCAATATAAATATTATTTAAAGAAACATGAAGCTTGAAACAATATTTCAACAAAAACATAGGTAAGACTCAAGATAAGTGATAAGTTTTAGATGAGATTTGATACATTTGATACACTAATGAGTTTATGTGTTGAGTTATAAATTTTTTTTAACCAAAACAACTTAGTTTTGGATGGTTCCACACCTAAACTTAGTTATGTGACAGCCACACACTCACTTTTCCCATATATTAATAACTAAGCCAGCTGCACCATATTCAGTTTTGGATTGCATAAAAAGGTCTCTGAAGTCTGCTGTTTGTTTGTTTCTATGGGTTTCTTTATTCTTGATTTCCTAAACGCAGAGGAAAAAAAAGTAAATAACACCTTCGGCTTATTATGGATATCTCTTTTAAACATAACTCTCCTCCAAAGAAAAATCCAATGGTAGAACAAGAATATATCATTATATTTGTAATTTAATGAGTGTTATTTTAATCGTCAAATGTTCGAGATAATCCTTAATTTTTGTATATTTTTAAGGATAAATCTCAATAATTAATCAATAAGATCTAATATTCAAGATTAATCACATATTTTATACATAAAAAATATTCTGGTCATTTGGCACTAACAAAAAAAAATCAATTTTTTCTTATTTTATTTTATTATTTATTATTTTTTTGTTATAAAAACAATATTATTTTGATAATCACGTGTGGTACTTAATCACATGTGATTTTATTATACAATCGCATGTAATTTTTATATTTGATTAAATGTAATGTTTTACTACTATCACATGTGATTCAGTATACAATCATATTTATTCAATAATAATTTTTTATATATCGAGGGGTATTTTGGTCATTTTTACAAAAAAAATAATAATTTGATTTATTTTTTTCGGATTATTAAAAAAAAAAATTTGATTTTATTATTGTTATTTTTAATAAAAAATATTCATTTTCGTTAATAACATATAATGTGATAATCAGATGTAATTGTGTATTATGTGATTATATATCGAATCACATGCGGTTGTACTAAAACATCACATGTGGTCAAATATACAATTACAAGTGAATGGACAATAAAAATCGCATATGATTAAGTACCATACGTGATTATCAAAATAATACTTCCCCCGTTTCAAAATAAGTGATACACTTTGGTTTTCACGTATTTTGAGACAAAATATCATGATAAAAATTAATTAGATTAAATTAAATACTCCCTCTGTCCCACAAAAAACTTCTCATTTCACCTTAAATTTTTGTCCACAAAAAACTTCCCATTTCACATTTGATGGGGCTCCACATAATTAAATACTATTATTATTAAGGTCCACACCACTAACTATCCAATAACTATATTTCTCTCTCCAAATCAATCTTATATTTTAATAAAAATTATTACCAATGACCCCACCACTAACTATCACCTTAAATCTTGTGCCCAAGTGAAATGGGAAGCTTTTTGCGGGACGGAGGGAGTAGTTAGTGGGGAATGAGTCCCGTAAATTTGTAATAAAGTGAAGATATAGATGTTTAAGAGTAAAAGTAAGGGTTAATAAGTAATTTCATGCCGTTCAAAAAAAAAAAAAAAGTAATTTCACTATATTAAATGAGATAGTGGCCGTGGGTCACATTACTTTTTACCAAATACAAAGTGTATCACTTAGGTGGTGTTTGTTTTTTTGGTAAAAAGTCTTTTTGGAGTCTTATTTCTGCAGTGAGAAGACATTTTAAAAAAATAGCGTTTGTTTTTTGGAAATCAGAAGATGAGGAATTGTCTTTTCGAGGTCTGTTGTGAGAAGACTTTGACCATAGTGTTCCAAATTTGGATGACATTTTACTTAAACCTAAAAGAAAAGTTTATTCACCACCACTACCACTACCACCCATACCAGCACACACCTCCACCACCACCTACCGCCACCACCACCACCCACCACCACCTACATCCACAACCACCACCACCTGCCACCACCACCAACCCCACCACCTACCGCCACCACATACCTCCACCACCCACCACCACCACCTACCACCACCACCCGCCACAACCAACCGCCACTCGCCACCATCATAACCACCATCACCCGCCTCACCCACCACCACCAAAACAAATATTCAGCCTGCAGACATTGAAAAACAAACACTCTTTTTCCTATAGACTGCAGACATTTAGTCCACATCTTCTATGCAGATGTGGTCCGCGGACTGAAGACGCTATTCCTCTTCAAAAACAAACAGCACCTTACTCTCTCCGTCCTAAAATTATTGTCCACAGACAAAAATCATAGAGTTTAAGAAAAGTGTATTTATTACACTGTTCAACCAATAAAATTTTATCTTTACCACCTAACTATTTTTTTATCGGTGGAATTCTTAAGGTAACAATAATTTTGGGACAAATAAAAAAGGAAATGTGGACAATAAAATTGGGACGGAGGGAGTATTTTGCAAGGTTCTAGAAAGCGTAAGGCGTGGCGTGGCGGCACCATCAAGCCTCAGTCAAG